>JAAXCT010000047.1:1200000-1921192 GCA_012490785.1 Eragrostis nindensis | reverse complement strand
CCGCTCGATCGGAGTGAAGGCAGACAATCTGTTTTTGGCGGAGTTTGGGTGCAAGATTGATCGGGATCGTGCCTTGGGTGGATCCCCATGGATTGTTGGGAAGTACTCGGTGCTAACGAAGGAATACGACGAACGCTTGAGTGCTTCGGAGATCAGTTTTGAACGAATGGAAATTTGGGCGAGAATCCTCAATCTCCCTTTGGGTTGGATGAACGAGAAGAAAGGAACTCGTGCCATGGGCTTGTTGGGGACTGTTGTGAAAATGGATGTGGATGCTGATGGGAAGGCTAGCGGCGCGTCCTTACGTGCGCGGATTTCCATAGGTCGATAAGCCAATCCAGCATGGTGTCATGCTGCGTATGAGCAGGAACGAGGACCCAAAGTGGTTCGATGTGCAGTACGAGAAGCTGCCCTTTTTCTGTTTCTACTGTGGGGTTATGGGTCACTCTGAACTGGAGTGCTCATCGCCAGCGCCGAGGAAGGAGGGGGGAAGGCTGCCATATCAAACTGAGATCCCATTGAGGCGGCTGATGATAGAAGAAGGAAACCGCAGAGCTTTGCCGAGGCAGCTGCGGAATCCTTTGGCAGTGGCTCGTCTTCCTCGCGCAACAACCACGTGCGTGGGGACAAACGTTGCTCGGAGCCTGGAGCTGACAAGTCACAGAAGTTAGCATCTGCTGGTAGTGGCACTGGAAAGGAGGTCGATGATGACGCCACATCGCCCGTTAAAGCTGGGGTACCTGGAACATCAAAAGAGAAGGCTGCACCAGCCACTAGCCCGCGCCGTGACCTTTTTCAGGCAAAGGAAGTGGCAAGGGTGCCAGTGCGGAAGAGGAAATCCAAAGTGGCTGGGGCCAACTCTTCCACGACGCCTGATCTGAACCTACCGGCCATAGACACGTCAGCTCTTATTCCGGCCGGCATTGTCAGTGCTCGGGTTCACCTGATGGATGGGACTAGCACTCCTGGTGATCAAGCCCGTGAGGAACTGAACAAGAAACATAAGGTTGCCGAAAACTTACAAATTGCAAAATCGGTGGAGGCTGCGAGGCAGCCCCGCCGGGCACAATGAATCTCCTAAGTGTGAACTGCCGGGGCTGCGGGCAGCCCGAGGCAGTTCAAGAACTCCACCTGCTGGTGGAGACACACAAGCCCGCTGTGGTCTTCTTGATGGAGACCAAGATGTGCAAAGATCGTGCGATGAGTCTCAAACAACGGCTGGGTTTCCCGAATGGTCTAGCTGTGGGGGCTCAGGGACTGGGGGGTGGTTTGGCTTTGTTCTGGAGAAGGGATATTGTGGTGTGTCCCCAGAATATGTCGAAATCACACATAGATGTGGTGCTGTCCAGCGATCAGTTGAACGGACGGCAATGGCGATTCACGGGTTTCTATGGAGAACCCCGTAGTGAGATGCGTAAGGAGAGCTGGTACCTGCTAAGATTCCTTCGCGCGCAACTAGACCTACCTTGGTTGTGTGCCGGGGATTTTAACAAGGTGCTGCGGGCGGAAGAACAAATTGGAGGCAATGGCCGTGAACAATGACAGATGGCCGGCTTTCAGGATGTTGTGGCGGACTGCGACCTTTTTGATTTGGGGTTCATGGACTCCGTACACATGGGACAACAGGCAAGAAGGCCCGAGGAATGTCAAAGTAAGGCTTGATCGAGCGTTGGGGGACAGCAAGTTCCTAACAAAGTGGGGTGATACGACAGTGCAGCATATTCAGTTATCCGAATCTGATCATTGTGCACTGCTGATCTCAATCAAAGCTAGTGCCGATGATGGCGGAAGAAGGGGCGGGAGGCGAAAAGTCAAACCCTCCCGGTACGAGAACATGTGGCAACGGCATGGCGAATACGATGCATTTATCCAGAATGTATGGGACCCTGGAATTGGTTATTGTGACTTAAGCAAGATCGCTAGCTCCCTACTGTCCCTTCAAGGTTCACTTAAGAGCTGGGACAGGGAAGTGTTTGGCTCAGTGCGGAAGCAACTTGAGTGGCTACGTAAAGAGCTAGAGACAGAAAGGGAAAATACATGCTACAGGGGTCCAACAGATCGGGAGAAGATTCTGATGCGCCAACTCTCAGAATTGACGGCAAGGGAGGAAGCAATGGAGCATCAGCGCTCTCGGGTCCAATGGTTGCGGGAAGGAGATCAGAACACGGAATATTTCCAGGCCAAATCGCGCGCACGTGCAAGAACAAATAAAATCACACGACTGCGGCGTCCGGACGGTACATGGGCTGATAAGCAGGACGAGCTGGAGAGTATGGCAGCAACGTTTTACCAAGAATTATTCTCAGCTCAGGAGAATCTCCAACCGGACTTGGTGTGCAGGTTTGTGCCTAGGAAGGTCTCATCCCAGATGAATGAGGAATTGGATCGGCCTTTTACACCGAAGGAAGTGGAAGATGCGTTGTTCAACATGAAACCAAACAAAGCACCCGGAGCTGATGGGTTTACGGCAGGCTTTTTTCAAAAGCACTAGAACCTGATTAAATCAAGTGTCATGGATGCAGTTTTGGGATTTTTGAATGGAGGAGAAATGCCTGAAGTTGTTAACAAGACGTTACTGGTTCTAATTCCAAAGGTGGCGCACCCACAGGAACTAACCCAGTTTCGTCCCATATCTCTTTGTACGGTGCTCTACAAAATATGTTCTAAAGCTATGGCTAACAGGCTTCGGCCTATCCTTGATGAGGTTGTCTCAGAAGAACAGAGCGCTTTTGTACCTGGCCGGCTTATTACGGATAATGTGGTGATCGCATATGAATGTATCCACTATTTGAGAAATAGGAAAGGGAAGCAAGGAGCATGTGCGCTGAAGCTGGATATGGCTAAAGCTTACGATAGAGTTGAGTGGGAATATCTCGATAATGTGATGCATGCTTTGGGGTTCTCTGATAAATGGAGGGGACTGGTGATGAAATGTGTGACATCAGTGTCCTTTTCAGTCCGGGTTAATGGCCTCTTCTCTCCAGCCTTCACGCCCACTCGAGGTATCAGACAAGGTGACCCTATTTCACCGTATCTTTTCCTTCTTTGCGCAGAAGGACTATCTAGTATGCTAAAATTTAGTGGACCAGCTTATATCTCGAGAGGAGTCCGGGTGAGCCGTCATGCGCCATGGATTTCCCATTTGTTGTTCGCTGATGACTGCTTGATTTTTATGGAAGCATCACAAAGAAGTGCCACACGAGTATCTGGTATTTTGAGTGACTACAATCAAGGCTCTGGCCAGCTGGTTAATAAGCAGAAATCGGCAGTTTTCTTTAGCACGAACTGTGAAGATGAGATTAAAACGACGGTGCATGAGGCATTGCAGATTGACACTGAAGCCCTGGGTGAGAAGTATCTTGGACTACCGACTGCGGTTGGAACTGCCGCTGATGGCACTTTCGATTACGTGGCAGACAGAGTTCGAGGTTTCGTCTGTGGCTGGGGCGAGGATACTATGAGTTGTGCAGCGAGAGAAGTACTGTTGAAAGCAAATGCACAAGCAGTGCCTACGTACCCAATGAGTTGCTTTAAGCTTCCGGCCAAAGTCTGTGATAAAATGAAGACTTATATTTCTCCATTGACAAAATCCACTGGCAACGTTGGTCCAAGCTTACTCTACCGAAAGGCCAAGGAGGAATGGGCTTCCGTGACCTCCGTCTCTTCAACAAAGCTATGTTAGGCAAGCAGGGCTGGAGGTTGATGACACGCCCAGACGCATTATGCACATGGGTTATCAAAGGTAAATACTTCCCCAATGGAGATTTCCTCTCGGCGTCGAGGAAGAGAAACTGTTCTGAAACATGGAAAGCCATGATCCATGGAAGGGACATTTTGAAAGAGGGATGATCAAGAGAGTAGGAGCAGGTACAACAATCAATATATGGGAAGAGAATTGGATCCCTGGAATCGGTAACCTGAAACCACGGGTTAGACTCGAGGAAGCACAAGTCAATGTGGTGAGTGATTTATTTATCCCGGGGACCAGAATATGGAATGAACCACTTATCAAGGAGTTGTTCATTGCCATGGATGCAGAAGAGATCCTCAAAGTTCAACCTGCTCGGCATTGGATTGATGATCATTACGCCTGGGCATTTGAGAGGAATGGTTACTACTCAGTGCGCTCTGCATATCGGGTCCTGAAACAAGAGCAAGAAGACCGACAGCTCATCCGAGACAATGCAGCCGGTGCTTCTGATGATAGCCAGTGGTGGAAAGTTTTATGGAAGATGAAAATCCCTCCAAAGGTACGGGTGTTCTGGTGGCGGGTTATTAACAATTTCATGCCGAGCAAGGCGGAACTGAAGAGGCGCCACGTGCTGAAAGAGAGCCATTGTGAGGCATGCGGTGATCCAGCTGAGAACCTGTTCCACGTCACAGTGGAATGTTCATTTGCAAAGAGGTTCTGGGAAGCTGTTCGGGAAGTCATGGATATTAAACTTCCGGATCTCCATCCTCTGACTTGGGCAAAAGACATCATCTCAGGGCAGGTCTGTTCTTTAGCCGATGCAAATGTGCTTGTGTGTGGTGCATGGTCGCTGTGGTCAGGCAGAAACGCAAGGAACCACGGATGGAGTCGTTGGAATGCGACAGCAGCAGTCAAGCATATAGCTAAGATGCTTGAGGACTTGGTGTGTATGGAGACTTACAATGAACCTGAAAAAGTAAGGATCCAGGAGAGATGGAAACCGCCTGATCGAGGTTGGGTCAAAGTGAACACGGATGGAGCCTTTGACATAGCATCAGGTACTAGGGCTTCAGGCGCAGTTCTGCGAGATGAGCTCGGTGTGCTGCTGGCTGCTGAAGGGCGATGGCTACAACACATGGCTAATCCCTTGACAGTTGAGGCAATGGCGGCGAGGAACGGCTTATTGTTAGCTGTGGCGTTGGGCTACAATCAAGTCATTTTGGAGGTCGACAATCTCACTCTAGCGAACTCCCTCCGCTCTGGTGTGGAATATCGGTCTTTGATTAGCGGGTTATGGCATGAGATCCAAGAGCTCGGCAGATCGTTTATTTCTTTTCGCATTCAGTTTGTAAGGCGTGAAGCTAATTCTGCAGCACATTGTTGCGCGAAGAAGCCTAGCGCTGATAGTAGGATGTGGTCGTGTGTTGGGTACACCCCGGACCGGCTAATGGGGATTATATCCAAGGATTGTAACTCTGCCGTAAGTTAATAAAGCTCTTGTGACTTGCTCTCAAAAAAAAAAAAACTCACCCTTATAGGACACCACTGGAATCAAATCGTCTGTTGTCGGTATTATGACTGCGAACCATCCCGTTTCAGTTACGATGCGCCTGGATGGCCAAATCCCCTCTTATATCATTATGTTAACAGCCCAAAACTCCTTAATTGGCCCATTAAAAGTGGTAATCATACCGGACCAACAAGTACCAGAGTATCCCTTCAAAGCTTTCTTGGAGCAATATACGAGCAGACAGGTTGAGAATGTTGTTAGTACAGGAACTAGAAATATGAACCTGAAGAACATACTCTAAATGTTCTGATTGTCTCACTTAAACTTACGGCACTCTACTTCTGATTAAAACATTTATTTATTTTTTTGCGAAAATGATTAAAACATTTAAATTGATCATTGACCTTCGAGCTTCTTCTGAATTGGATACGTACCGAGTGTATATTTAAGGGTCATTCAATTAATTCTTACCCGTTCTTTTTATGTTGTGACTTGCGAGACGCTGTGATGCAACCATTCATTTTTACCACCGCATTTTTTTGAGTTCCATATTTTGCATATATGCCTTATGTTGAATATGCTTATGAATGTATACGAACGAAATAAAAATATAGAAATTGTTTATTATATTCATACAAAATAGGTATAAATACAGACAACCTTCGACAAATATATGGGTGTATACAGCCACAACAATCATTAGGTTAGCACTCTATTTCTAAAGTGTGTCCTACAGCGATGGACAATAGCAATAACGGGATTCGTTGAGTTTCGCCATGGTTGTGTGTCTCCGATGTTAATGGAAAATACAAGATATATAAATAATCTCGTAATTATTACATTATTTATGAATAAGTAAAATACACCCATATTTTCATTACTTACACCATTGGCATCACTATATAATCGCTGAAAGGCACCACAAAATTTTTTATGTAGTTTCTATCTTCTCAACAAATCAATTGGTTGGGTGATCACCTTCACAATTATGCTTCTAGGTCAGATTGTGAAAAGAATAACATAATAGTTGCTATTATTTCACTTGGTTATCAGTTGGATGCAACATTCCCACTCTTATAGTAGGAGATTGCTTCTTCAGAAATCCAATTGGCATCGTCATATGAATCATTAACACATTAGTTACTTGATATGATACGAGTGTTTGAGCAACTAAAATTCCTATTCATTTCTCACACTCACGCAAAAGGGAAACAAACATACATATTCAGTAATATGAATCTGGGGCAACATACATGGGTCACGATGAATGATATATCACAGCTATTGGTATGAAATGGAAATGATTACTGCTGATGACCCTTAGCCCTAGTTGTTGCCGCCATGGGTGAGTAGGCAAGGTTCCCTATTTGGATCTGCACCTTCTCCCTTACCATTTGGCGAATCATTGCCACCATCTGTGCATTTACATCCACTACGGGTGGTGATGATGAACAACTGGCGATAGCCTTGTCAGTGAAATTTCCCAAGCAAGCCTCCATTAGTTCCTTGTTTGCTTGATGAGGAGATAACAATGGTGGGCCAAGGCTCAATGACAGTGACAAGGGTGGATTGATGATAGGACCATCCACACCACTATTGTTATTGGAGTTGGGTCCTAAGCTAGCATCTGCTTCAGGATTAAGTACTCCAGATGCTGACTTATCATGACTCACCACATAGTGTCACCTGAACATTGGTTGATCGGTAGCAGGATTGTTGTCACCTTGCAGTATACTGATTCGTGGCACTTGGGGATTGAAGGAACTAGGGGTTGAGGCTGCGGCTGCGATGCTTCTTGACGCCTATACCTGCGAATTTTGGAGTTCCAGTGGTTCTTGACGGAGTTGTCGGTGCGCCCAGGGAGGAGGCTTGCGATAGTGGCCCACTTGTTGCCATGGCGTGCTAGGGCGGAGGCGATGAGGGCATCCTCCTGGGGCGTGAAGGGGCGGTGGTGCACTTCAGGATTGAGCTGGTTGCACCATCGGAGACGGCAGGACTTACCGGAGCGACCGGCGATGAAGGGGCTGATGATGCTCCAGCTGCTATGGGCCATGCTCCTCTACCAGCATCATCAGCAGGGCATCCTCCTCCGTGCTCCATGGCCCCTTCTTCACCTCGTTACTTGTTGACATGGATGCAGAGTTCTTCATTTTCTTTGAATCACTTTCTAGCTAGCTAGTTTTTTTGTCGCATCCCACTCTTTTCTTGTATGGTTGTGAAATTACAACCAGTAAGTCCAGAGTGATGGTATATGTGAGGGTGTTTTGTATGTAAGCATACATGCACGTATCCAGCTGGGAGTTTGCTTATGTGAATGGACATCCATGCAACCTTGTGCACTCCATCTCTGCTTTTCCAGAAGCAAGTTTGCGTGCAAGTACACATCCAGCCACGCAAAGCCAAACAATGAGCTTAGCTTCATTATTGTTTTCCAGTTGATCACAGGAAAATGCGGGGTGTCATTTGGTGGATGGCCTTTCAGTTTCCTTGCTGGCTTAAGCTGCCACGGGAAATAAGCATCTGATTGCTCCATGCAGCATGATACTAACCCCACCCTTATGACACCAATGTGTCACCTGGAGCCCAAACTCCCTGCAAATCATCTCCCAAACTGAACAAAACTCAAAGCAAACCAAATCTTAACTCGAAACCAATTGTTCAAATAAATGTCAAACAAAAGCTTGTGATGCAATTCAAACTTTTCAATAACAAATTGACCTGAACCAAAATTTCTGATAATATACATCCGAAATGAGAATTCCGGAGAATTATTCAGAAATTTGCAAGTTCAGGAAGTGCTCCTAAAAATTCAAAGAAAGTTCAGCAAATCCCTCCGTTCTCTGAATTTTAATTCAAATTATGTTGCTCAAATCTACCTAGACCCAATGATAAAGTTGGATCCGAATGTTTGTTCTATCTTCCCAGTAGTTTTTAGCATTTTTGGAGCACTGGTAGTACCCTGATTAATTTGTGAAACTTTGCTGGATTTAATTCACAGAAATCGTGAGGGTGCCCGGACCCACCCATCAGCCCCTTCGGGCCCGCTCGTCCTCGCCGATTGGGCAACGGCGGCGATCGAAAGCCACGTGGTCGCCCGCCACCGGGCGCGCTGGTGTCCCTCCGCTCCCATGTCGCGGACGCCGCCGCTATATATTGCTTCTCCTCCCATTCGGACCGCCCATCCAAACCGTAGCGCCTTCTCCCCAACCCCGCCGCCACTCGCCATTGTTAGCCGCCCAAGCAAACTCATCGCTGGCCGCTGTTGTTGTTGGTTTCCGGCAAGTCCAAGACAGCTGCGAGGATGCATCAGGGTGCGGGGTAGCTACTTCGAGTCCCCGCTCTCTACTTGGTGCGCGTTGCAGCCTGTGATTGACGAGACTCTTCGCCATGGCAGGCGGTAGAGATCTCTCGACCTCGCCGTGAAATCAGTCGCCTCCAGTAAGCCATCCTTCGAATTGTTGCTACGAGACTTTCAGAATTTTGTTGCGCACCTCTTGACCTCCTCGTCCTCCAATCCCGCAGCTCAGCTCGCCAGGCTGCCACTTTTCCCCACCGCCGTTCGTACCCGTTGAGCACCTCCACGTCGTTGACCACCCTCCAGTCTTCCACGAGTGCTGTGAAAAGCCGGCGAAGCCCGTGCGTGCTCCATCTCAGCCAAAAACCCTCACCATTGGCCAGAACGCCGACGTGCCACCGCTCGCCGCACCATCTCTCGTCGCCGACACCTTGTGGGACCTCGCTGTCGTACTCAACCTCGTGTCCCAAGTTCGCCAATCTGACCTTGTCGTCGATCCACTGTCGCATTGCCAAGTTCGTACGCCGTTTACCTCGAACCGCACCTTGCTGCCGGCGTGTTATCGCGCGTCGGCGTGCAGCATGCCGTGCCCCAGCTCTGGCCCGGATTCGGCGCACCCGCCACCCTGTGGTCCTCTGTGCTGCCCAGATCAAAGTGGTCGAGCCATGTTTCTCCATTTCTGGAATTTATCTAAATTAGCTGAATTTGTAAAATGCATAATGATTTGTACAGGTTGGTTTTTTTTTACAATATTTGTGTGTTGCTCACTATCAGGAAAGTAATTTGTACAGAATTATTTGTTGCCGGAAACATGTACGCTCATATGGTCATAACAAAATGATAGTAATGTACATCATACATTTCCACAAAACTAATGTGTTATACATTTTCCCTCAAACGAAATGTATATTATACACACACCATGGAGTCTGCAAAAATAAATTGGAACTTTATTCCCTAAAATTCGAATCCCTAAGCCCCTTTCATGTTTTCCTTTGGACCTCATCGATGTCAGGCCACCAATGCCACAGTGGTACGGGGACCACAAGGCATCAGATCCGCCATGCTTGAAACAAATTGAATTCGTAACTATTACATTATACAAATAAATTCGTAATTATTACATTATTTATGAAACAAAATTAAATACACCCATATTTTCATTACTTGACACAATTGCCATCAGTACATAATCGCTGAAAAGCACCACACAGTTTACGTAGTTTCTATCTTCTCAACAAATCAATTGTTTGGGTGATCACCTTCACAATTATGCTTCCAGGTAAGATTGTGAAAATAATACCATAACAGTTGATATTGTTTCACTTAGTTATCAATTGGATGCACTGTTCCTACTCTTATCATAGGCGAAATGCTTCTTGAGAAATCCAATTGGTGTCATCATATGATTCATTAATACATTCGATTACTTGATCAGATATAAATGTTTGAGCAACTAAAATTCTTATTCATTTCTTACACTCATGCGAAAGGGAAACAAACATACATATTCATTAATGTGAATCTGGGGCAGCATACATGGGTCAAGATGAACGATATATGACAGCCGTTGGAATGAAATGCGGAATTACCACTCCTGATGACTCTTCTTTTCTTTTTTATGCAAAACCGTAGGAAAAATCCCCACAGTGTTTGTCAATTTTCCTAATATAAAAGGAGAAAAAGTCTTAGGAATGACTTACCGGAGCGACCGGCAATAAAGGCACTGATGAGGCTCCAGCTGCGGTGCGGGACATGCTGCTCGATCAGTCTCATCAGCAGGGCATCCTCCTCCGGGCTCCATGGCGTCTTTTTCACCATGTTACTTGTTGACATGGATGCAGATTCTTTATTTTCTTTGGATCACATTCTACTACCTCCAACAAATTGATGAGCTGATTAATTGACTTGCAACCACACTACACCACCTTTTGTGCAACGTATGGACCATCGATAACGGAAAAGGAAAAAGGTAGAGGCCATGGCCGGCTGTATGCTTGTCATGCCATGTATGTGCGCACAGTTCGGTTTGTTGTATCGCTTGTTGGTACTGTTTTAGGTAGCATGTTTTAGCCAGCTAGTTTTTTGTCGCATCCCATTCTTTTCTTGTATGGTTGTGGCACCTCGCCGTCGTACTCAACCACGTGTCCCAGGTTTGGCAATCTGACCTTGTCGTCGATCCATCGTCGCATTGCCAAGTTCGTGCACCGTTTACCTCGACAGCGTCTTGCCGCCGACGTGTCGTCACGCGCCGGCGTGCAGCACGTCGTGCCCCAGCTCTGGCCCGGATCCGGTGCGGCCGCCACCCTGTGGTCCTCTGTGCTGCCCAGATCTAAGTGGCCGAGCCATGTTTCCCCATTTCTGGAATTTATCTAAATTCGCTGAATTTGTAAAATGCATAACAATTTGTACAGGTTGTTTTTTTACCATATTTGTGTGTTGGTCACTGTCGGGAAAGTAATTTGTACAGAATTATTTGTTGCTTGAAACATGGACACTCATATAGTCATAACAAACTGATAGTAATGTAGATCATACATTTCCACAAAACTAATGTGTTATACATTTTCCCTCAAACGAAATGTATTATACACACACCATGGAGTCTGCAAAAATAAATTGGGACGTTATTCCCCAAAATTCGAATCCCTAAGCCCCTTTCATGTTTATCTTTGGAGCTCATCGACGTCAGGCCACCAACGCCACGGTGGCACAGGGACCACAAGGCATCAGATCCGCCATGCTTGAAACAAATTGAATTCGTAATTATTACACTATACAAATAAATTCATAATTATTACATTATTTATGAAACGAAATTAAATACATCCATATTTTCTTACTTGACACAATTGGCATCACTACATAATCGCTCAAAGGCACCACACAGTTTATGTAGTTTCTATCTTCTCAACAAATTAATTGTTTGGGTGATCACCTTCACAATTAAGCTTCCAGGTAAAATTGTGAAAATAATACCATAATAGTTGCTATTGTTTCACTTAGTTATCAATTCGATGCACTGTTCCTACTCTTATCATAGGAGAAATGCTTCTTGAGAAATCCAATTGTTGTTGTCATATGATTCATTAATACATTCAATTACTTGATCAGATGTGATTGTTTGAGCAACTAAAATTCTTATTCATTTCTCGCACTCATGCGAAAGGGAAACAAATATACATATTCATTAATGTGAAACTGGGGCAGCATACATGGGTCATGATGAATGATATATGACAGCTATTGGAATTAAATGGGAAATTACCGCTCCTGATGACTCTTCTTTTTTTTTACGCAAAACTGTAGGAAAAATCTCTGCAGTGTTTGTCGATTTCCCTTATATAAAAGGGGAAAAAAGTCTTAGGCAGGACTTACCGGAGCGACTGGCAATGAAGGCACTGATGAGGCTCCAGCTGTGGTGTGGGACATGCTGCTCTATCAGTCTCATCAGCAGGGCATCCTCCTCCGGGCTCCATGGCCTCTTTTTCACCACGTTACTTGTTGACATGAATGCAGAGTTTTTGATTTTCTTTGGATCACTTTCTACTACCTCCTAGAAATTGATGAGTTGATTGACTTGCAATCACACTACACGACCATATGTGCGCGTATGGACCATCGATAACGAAAAAGGAAAAAGGTAGAGGCCATAGTCGACTGTATATTTGTCATGTCATCTATGTGCGCACAGTTCAGTTTGTTGCATTGCTTGTTTATACAGTTATAGCTAGCATGTTTTAGCCAGCTAGTTTTTTTGTCGCATCCCACTAGATCTTTTCTTGTATGGTTGTGGGACCTCGCCGTCGTACTCAACCACGTGTCCCAGGTTCGCCAATCTGACCTTGTCGTCAATCCACCATCAATCCACCATCGCATTGCCAAGTTCTTGCGCTGTTTACCTCAACAGCGCCTTGCCGCCGACGTGTCGTCACGCGCCGGCGTGCAGCACGCCGTGCCCCAGCTCTAGCGAGGATCTGGTGCGGCCGCCACCCTGTGGTCCTCTATGCTGCCCAGATCTAAGTGGCCGAGCCATGTTTCCCCATTTCTGGAATTTATCTAAATTAGCTGACGACACGTCGGCGTGCAGCACGCCGTGCCCCAGCTCTAGCGAGGATCTGGTGCGGCCGCCACCCTGTGGTCCTCTATGCTGCCCAGATCTAAGTGGCCGAGCCATGTTTCCCCATTTCTGGAATTTATCTAAATTAGCTGAATTTGTAGAATGTATAACAATTTGTACAGGTTGGTTTTTTACCATATTTGTGTGTTGGTGACTGTCAGGAAAGTAATTTGTACATAATTATTTGTTGCCTGAAACATGGACACTCATATAGTCATAACAAACTGATAGTAATGTACATCATACATTTCCATAAAACTAATGTGTTATACATTTTCCTTCAAAGGAAATGTATTATACACACCATGAAGTCTGCAAAAATTAATTGGGACTTTATTCCCCAAAATTCGAATCCCTTAGCCCCTTTTGTGTTAACCTTTTGGAGCTCATCGATGTCGGGCCATCAACGCCACGGTGGCACGGGGACCATGAGGCATCAGATCCGCCATGCCTGCTCTCGGACCCCGTCGTCGACACCACGCTCACGTCGCTGCCTTGGTTGTTGCCATCGCCGTCGTTGTTCTCCTCTCACCTCATCAGATCCACGACGACAGCTCACCGTGGCCTGGATCGAGAATCGCCTCACGAACTGACATTCATCGACGCGCACTTGTTGTCGTCGCCGCTGTTGTACGCATCACAACCCCCCACGGCTGTGGATCACATTGATCGATGGCGACGCGCGGATAATGAGTCCTGCACGCAGCGCTGCTAACGATAAAACCCAACCCGCCGCGACATCCCGCACAGCATCAGCTCCGCAGCTCGTCATTGCTTGTACTCTGTATCTCATCAGCGAGCGCAGCATGTGCCCTGCTGCTCCACCGAACTCACCCTCATTTGCAGTGCCGAAAAAACCGGGGACGAATGGGTTTTAGGGTTAGGGTTACACCGGGGCCTAATTTTTGTTCCCGCAGCGGCAATCATTGGTGGTCCATCAAATCTGAATGGCTGAGATCGCGCAGGGGTCAGCAGCGCAAGCTGCGAGATGGTTTGACAGCCTTCTTGGTTTAAAGCCCATCGGGGCACTGCTTGGCTCCTAAATGCATTGGGCCACTTCCAGTCGTGGTTTTTTTTCTACTTAAAGCCCATTCCCGCATAAGTTTTTCCATTTTCCTTTTCCAGCCTTTTCTATTTACTGCTTTCCAGTTTTACGCAATCTAATTACTGATTATTGATGAAAACTGCTGGAATATTATGAGAAAAACAAAGTGTGACAATCTTTTATTGGGACACATGAAACTGGAAAATAGCCCTGCATTAATTTTTGTAGAGAAACTGTTGCTGCTTCCTTAATTAATCATGAATCAATTTTGAAAATAGTATTCAATTAACAGGATCGACTGAATTAATGCTAGGAAACATTTATCCAGATCGACTGAATCCAATAGGTGACCTAGATACAGGAACAAAACTAACAGGATAAAATGGGGCCGATGTGGAATGCTCTATATCAGGTTCATTTTAAAGTCTTGCCCTTGGTAAACTGTATTTCAAGTACAACAGGCTAGGAGGAGTATCCGGTTGTATTAGCCTTACAAAGAATAAACCAGGACCTGATATAAACTGCGACTTTAATCACCTGATCAACTGTTGGTTGCAACACCACTGCAGTTTTACTTGTTTACTTATCTGTCGTCCATCATCAGCATAAGAACATTCCCATTACTTCCAATCAAAAGAACATTGTCATTACAAAAGAATTGAAGTAATATATGTACCAGCAATGAGCCATGTTAACAGGAATAACGTTAACAAAATGTGATCATTCATAGTATAGCAGGCAGAAAGGTGACCATTCATAGTATAGCAGGCAGAAAGGCAATAGCAGCGTCATAATTACCAAAGAAATACAGATTTGGGCAACAATTGCCAGTCACCTAACAGTAACTGGAATAAACATCAACAATGCCATGCGACCGTTTGTTCAAAATGGGAAATCAGACATATCCCTACTGGTCCTTTAATTTCTTTGTCCATCCATTAACTAACCACAAGCAACAGCTGCATCTGGCGAACTCACTGAAATGAAAATAAATTAGGCTGTCTAAGGAGACATCAGACATATAGTTCCCTTAATTAATTAATTAACACGTTTCCTATTAGTATCAGGTAACTGATAATGAGTCTATCAAATCAGCAAACAGTCAATATCAGAAACAGAGCAATTTGGACTGAGGATAAGAATACAGATCATACATAGAATAGAAGTGTCTTACCATTGGAAAGCGAAGGTGGCAGCACCCAAGCGACGACGTAGCGCCAACTGATGGGTGGAGGAGGCCTGGTTCCGGCGACCACCTCGACCAGGCCAGGCTTGTGGACGAACTCCGTGACCCTGTTCATTTTCAGATCGAAGCCGAAGAGGCACTCCTTGAGGAAGAAGTAGACCACGTCGGGGTCCTGAGGGTGCACGAGCGCCAGCACGGGGACCTCCGGACGCGGCATCCCCGCCGCCTTGTAGCCGCTGTTCGCCCAGATCACTCCAAGGCTGTTGGCGCACATCCAATCCCACGACGGCTCTCCCGACGACAGATTGAATTCCAGCGATTGGACCACCACGACGGTTTCCTCCACGGGGTCGACGACCTCACGGGCCATCTCCACGAACAGCAGCTTGCCGTTGCTCACCCCCACCATGCGGTTGCTCTCCGCGCTCGGCGGATCAGCCACCTTGCGACCGTCGCCGATCGCATCCGGGATCTTGATGAAGCGGAGCGCGGGCTCGTCCTCGAAGGGGTCACAAACGAGGAGCCCCCACACGAGGTTGACCCACCAGAGCTTCCCGTCGTGGGCGATCACGTCGTGGGAGGAGGACCACATCCGGCGCCCGAAGTGCATGGAGGGGCAGCACAGATCCTTCTCAACCCACCCGTGGCTGCCCGCGCGGAAGGAGAAGAGGGTGGCGATGTCGACGTCGGCGGCGTCGAGGCGGAGCTCCGCGACCACGTAATCGGCGCCGCCGCTGCCTGGGGCTGGGAGGGAGACGAGGCCGATGTTATGGATGCTGGAGATGCCGCAGTGCCCGGAGCGGGCGCGGTCGGGGACGCGCGCGGCGGCGGCGACGTGCGCGTCGCGGCCGGCGGCGGGGTCGGCGGGGAGGAAGCCGCGCGCGACGAGGAGGGCGCCCACGGGGTTCTTGTCGAGGTCGAAGCCGACGAAGGGCCACTCGGAGACGTGGAGGAGGAGGAGGCCGTCGGTGGGGTCGGCGGCGACGACGTAGGGGTGCTTGTCGGCGTCGTCGTAGTTGGGCTTGGGGTGGAGGCTCATCGGAACGGTGAGGATGGAGACGCCCGGCGGCAGCGCGAGCTCGACGGAGAGCTGCCCGGGATCCTCGACGGAGTCGTGCTCCACGCGTGCGACGCGGCCCAGGATCACCCAAGGAGGCGGCGGCGTGGACGTTGAGCATTCCGGCGAATCCATCGATTTTGAGAGAGGTTTGGGGTGGGGTTTGTTTTACAGAGAGAGATGGTGTGTCTTTCTCTTTTCTTGTTTTTTCTTTTTTTTATAGGAGATGGTGTGTCTTTCGGGTGATTGGCAGTTGCGCCGCTGTGTTTTTAAGGGTTCAGCGTGCCGATTGCGGCGCAATGTTGGTTTTCCAATCTCGTCGCTGCGGCGTGGTAAAAAAGGTAAATTGACCGAGGGTATAACTTAATTTGTAAGAGGAAAAGGACTGCCTTTTCCCATTAGCAAATGGGACTGGCCACTGCCTACTGTGTACTAGCTCGGTTCATGTCATTCTAACTTTAGACACGTGAATTAAGGAGAGGTGAAAAAAAAAGTGCACAGAAAATAAAAAATAGAGAGATGGATATAGAGGTGTATCAGGAAGAGAGAAAGGTGCATTGAGAAATGAGAATGATATGTAATTTGAAAAAACTGGAGAAGTCTAAAATGACATGTAATTGTGAACGGAGATAGTAGTTATCGAAACTGTATACCTTCTCCACTAACTGGCATCCAACCAGTTTGCTATATCAATTTGTTTTGACTCAAATTTACATCATCTCTTCGTCAAATTCATTAATCATTTCCGATACTTGGGTTCTAACCGTAACAACACAAAATGTGGTGTGAGGCAGGTTGTTTGGATGGTGGCCACAGCTTGCCACGCCCAAGGTTTGACCAGAAATCATCTACACTAGGTATGTCCCGCGCACGCGGTTTGGGCCCGTCGGTTTCAGCCCATTAACCGCTCTGTCGTCTTCATCCTCACAACTCGCTCTATTCGCACAGCCGACTATTGGTATTTCTTACGTCACGAAAAGATCAGCAAGCGTACGGAATATCGTTGTAGCATTTCACCCTGGAGTATTCTAAGGTATTGTATTTGTTTTCCCCAAGGAACAGAGGTAAATCTACTTTATGGTAAAACTCATCCAAGGACAACAAGAACACAGGTAGAGAGGATAAACAATGGGTATGGTTTCCTCAAGGGAAGCTCAAGATAATGCTCTACTTTATCACGTACCTGGACGTACCTGGACTTAGAGGAATACAGCTTTATCACGTACCTGGACGTAGAGGAATACAAATGATGAATAGAGATGTCACCACCTACCGCCTACCTCTAACAACCATGCGATACAACGATAAACAAAGGCAACCTCCAGCCTAAACACCACGTCTATGCCTTTGATCACCACCTTAATCCTGCGTTAAAACAATTAGAAGATTAAGGCACCTCTAAACAAGTACAACAAGATCAATGAACTATAAGCAATACTCAACCAACCCAAGAATATCACAAACACTCACTTATGAATAGAACAATTGATGAACGATGAACGAACGATGAACTATTCAATAAGAGAGTATTCTCTAGAGTACAAGAGAGAACTAATGCTACAAGAGCAGCACTCCCCTCTCTTCTACTCTACTCTCTCTCTACTCTACTAGTATACAAAAGGCCCTCGGCGCTTGAGAGTGGAATGACTCTCCTCTTCTTGTGTGTGTTGAAAGAGAGGGTACCCCTTGATTTATAGCCTTCTGAGGTCGGTTTGTTGGCCATCCACCACCTTAGTTATGTTTGGAAATACTTTTGTGACTTCCTGAAGACGGTAGGGGCCAGGACCCCCGACTCATAGGTCGGCCGACCTGTGGGGCCCACCCTCTGGCCTCCATCTTCTCTGGCATATCCCTTGGAATATTCTTCATATGATTCTAATAGGCCTCGGGATAATTGAGTTGATTTGGTATTGATTATGGGCCCATCTATATCTTTCCTTTTATGAGGATTTCCAGGAAAGGTTTTTCTTCATGTTTCCTTATTGTTTTTCTTTTTTTCATTCGCTTCATATACATGTATGCATAATTTCTAATTGACGGTCAAAAGTGGTACTTAAGGACAACTGACCCCTGCACGCCGTGAGCTCGCTCTGAGCCGTTGCGCCGCCTCTGCCACGGGACACGCGCACCCGGCTCCTCCTCCGTTGCGCCGCCACGTCGGCTCCCCTTCCGTGGCCTCCTTTTGTTCTAGTAAGTAGGAAGGAGAATTTGTTCTGGAGATAGAAACAATTGTTCTTGTTTTGGTAACTTCTTCTAACTGGCCTCCAACCGTTCGTTTTGACTCAAATTTACATCATCTCTTGGTCAATTTCTCTATGCAAAAAGAAAAAAATCACTAATCTTTCCCAATACTTAGGCTGTAACCGTAACAATAAAAAATTCACCATATATATACTTTCAAGCTGATTCATGCACTAACAATTTCTTATGTGTGAATCCCACTGACCTTTTGTCTTTATCAATTATCATGTGTGTGGACCACATCGACTTCTCTTGTCCATATCCACTAGGACACCAACCGTTACTAAACTGCTCCCTCCATCCCTTTTTATAGGGCGTTCTGGATTTGGATTGTTCTCTAAATGTAGCACGTTTTGAGAATAGGACAAACTTTGTGGTTGGTGGAAGGGTTGGTGGAGGGATGGGTTGAGGTAAAAATGAAGGGTATGATGGTCTTTTGACTCTCACCCTATTCTGTGTTTGAATGCTAGAATGCCCTATATTTAGGGACGGAGGTAGTACACACCTCCTAAACGGCATCCCATCACCCCCGACAGTGGTGGCTACATTGCTTTATATCCTTTGGCAATGTCGCTATTTCCTTATAGTTAACAGTTTCTTTGATAAAGATGGAGTATGCAGCAACTTTCTTGTACTGGAGGATAAATAATTTTGCAATTGTACGTACTAATAAGTGACATTGGAAGCATGAATTTTCTTTTAAGATGTAGTTCCACCCTATACTTTCTTGCGGTCTAGTGGTGGATTTTTTTTATTTCTTGTGGGTGTGTCGTAGTTCTTTTTATCCTTACATGATTCTTTTCTAGCTTGTTTATATCGACACACATTGCTTTATATACTTTGGGTATTGTGGATCTGTCATTTACTTTTTCTTATACGTTAACCGTTTCTTTGATCCAGATGAAGTATATGCAACAACTATGTGGTACTAAGGGATTGACATCATAAGGAGTTCTAGCGAATTTTGTGAGGTTGTTTTAGAGAGAGGGGGGGGGGGGGGGGAGAGAGGGAGAGAGAGAGAAGAAAGAAAAAGCTTGGCTTGCCATAAGAGATGACATTGTTGAACCCTTAACAGAGCTCATCTCAAAATTTGCTTATCATGTATATACATGTACTCACAATTTCTTAGGTGTGAATCGCACTGACCTTTTGTCTTTATCATATCTTGTGTGTACCACATTGACTTCTTTCGCTCGTATCCATCAAAAGACACCGATCTTCCATGCCGTCCAATGCATTAGCTAAACTACACCCCTCTTAAGCGGCATCCCATCACCCCCAGCAGTGGCGACTACATTGCTTTACATCCTTTGGCGATGTCGTTTTATCATTTACCATAGCTTTTTCATTATATGTTAACAGTTTCTTTGATAAAGATGGAGTACTCCCTCTATTCTTTTTTTATGTCGTTTCCGGCAGCTTCGTGGAGATTAATGAAGTAGGGATTTGTCCTTTATACCCTAAGTGAATTTTCGTCCGGTGGCACGTCGCACTAGGCATGGCCGTTGCATCGCTGTGCCTCCCCACCATGCCCGATCGCCGTCGTGCAGCGGCGCCGAGCCACGTCGCTGGGATTCCGAGCTGCATCAATTGGAGCTGGAGGGGAGGACGGATTCGTCGGCGAACCAGGCGGTATTGAGCTTGGGGATCTAATGGAGCTCAACTAGGCAGGTGGCCTCAGCATTCAAGGCTCCATGGGCACCTCACCGGAGATCAGCGATATGTCACCGTGGTTCGGATCGTGCAGCGGCTCGGTGCTTTTGGCTTCCTCGCGTGCCGCTGCCCTAGGGAGAGCGTCGCTGCTGCCGTCCGCGTGTCGATGGAGAGAAGCTCTGGTCTCTTGGTGAGCATGAGGACAGGGTAGACAGGGAAGATGGAAACGTATTGTACTAGGGACGTCAATAATTTGCACACCTTTTGAATTGAACTGTGATGACATCAAAAACAAGAATAGATGGAGTATGCAACTACTTTCTGGTACTAGGGGACAGATAATTCTGCAATTGTACACACTAATAAGTGACATTGGAACCATGAATATTCTTTTAGGATATGGTTCCCACTTTCTTGGGAGCTAGTGATGGGTTTTTGATCTCTGTGGGTTTGTCGCAATTCACTACGTCACATCAGGCCTTTAGTAACACACATCTGTAACACAAGCAAGAATGTGTTACAAAAATAATTCACAGTAACACAAGCATTTGTGTTACTGAGTGTGCTTGTAACACAAATGCTTGATTTATAAACATGTGTTATGGATGCTTATTCTAGTAACACAAAAATAATGTTTCAAGTATAGTGTTACAAAGAAAGCAATGTGTCTAAACGTAGCAAGCCTAGAACTGGTAGTAACACAAATAAATGTTACTATTATGTGTTACTACAAGCCGTAGTAACACTTTTCTTAGGCTACAGTAATAGTTCATAAGTTAAAATCAATTCAAGGTAGCTTGTTAGCATATATATATGCATGTATAGCGCAATGGAAACTCAACAACTAATTAAATAATACATAGCCACTATTTTTTAGAATCTTATTTGTGTCTACATTAATATTGTAACACTTTTTATTAGACATAGTAACACATTCATATGTGTTGCTACATTATTATTGTAACATATTTTTTCACAAATAGTAACACATATATGTGTTACACTAGAACTTGTTCTAGTAACACAAGCATATGTATCACTTATTATCTGTGTTACTATAGGTCTCTGTAACACTGTTTTCTAGCTTTAAGAACACATATGTGTGTTACTAAAAGTCTGATGTGACGCAGTGATTCTTTTTATCCTTACATGATTCTTTTTCAGCTTTTTTGTCTCGATGCGCATTGCTTTATATACTTTGGATATTGTCGGTTTGCCATTTACTTTTTCCTTATACGTTAAGCGTTCCTCGATTCAGATGGAGTATATGCAATAACTCCGTGGTACTAAGAGATTGACATTATAAGGAGTTCTACCGAATTTTGCGAGGTTTGTTTGAGAGAGAGAGAAATAGTGTGGCTTACCATAAGGGACGACATTGGGCGTGTCTATTTCGCGCGCGCGCGCATCTTCCGACCGGTTGTCGGGTTGGTCTCCCGCCGGGCCCCCGTTTTCTCATTTTGCACCAGCTCGTCCATCAGCGTGTCAAACAAAGGCTTGCTGGGTCCCACACCCCATCCCACGCGCACGCCTGGTGCGTGCAGCACCTGTCGCCTGATTCCCATTCGTACTACGGCTTGATAGGGATGTGCATAGGCAGGGCCTACGCGGGCACGCATGTGATTTCGTGCTTTCGTATTTTGACGCATGCATAAAACTTGTACTATAAATCAAACGTACAAACGTCTCAAAATTAGTACTACAAACTAAAACTTATAAACGTTTGTGTCATAATTTTACGTTAGACAAATTTCTATAAAAATTTATGAACTACCTTGTGTCATAACTTTACGTTAGACAAACTTCTATCGAAACTTATGAGCCATCTTGTGTCATAACTACATTGGACAAACTTCTATCGAAACTTATGAACCACCTTATGTCATAACTTTACGTTAGACAACCTTCTATCGAAACTTATAAACCACCTTGTGTCATAACTTTATGTTACACAAACTTCTATCAAAACTTATGAACCACCTTTTGTCATAATTCTACGTTTGACATACTTGTATCGAAATTTATAAACTACCTTTTGTCATAATTTTACGTTAGACAAACTTGTATCGAAACTTATTAATCACGTTGTGTCAAAAATTATGAATCAATTTGTATGAAACTTCTTTTTATTTTTACTGTGTGCTAGCCCAGAAAATCATCTCAGCTTTCTGGTCCCCATGCATGCCGCTGACGCACCTTGGCCCCACACGCATGTGGCGACGTGCTTGACCCGCTGCCGCTGCGGAAGCTTCACACGGAAGGCGCGCTTGCATCGCACGTGGGCCAGGCCCGCAGGCGGAGAGGCTCGCGCGTCCACGCGAGAAGCTGAACGCGCGGACGCGCGTGGAAGAGAGTTTTCGGACGACATTGTTGAACGCTAATAGAGTTCATCTGAAAATTCACTTCTACCATGTGTATACTTTCAAGCCATTCCATATGCCCTCACAAATTCTTAGATGTGAATCGCACTGACTTTTTGTCTTTATCCATCACGACATGAACCATCGCTATTGTGGTGAAGATGAGAGGTTGCCTTGGTAGGAGCTCAATTTGCCACTAAAGAGGTTATCATGTATAAGAATTTCAACCGATTCAGGCACGTAGTCATAGTTTAGTGTGTGGTCCACATTCATTACTTTTGTCCTTATCCATGATGACACAAATTGTTCGTGTTGTTCTGCACAATTATTAAACGACACCTCTCCCAAAAAAAATCAATTGGACCTCAGCTTGCCATCAGAGTGTGATGTTCTCAACTTCAATGGAACTGCCTTCTAAAAACTTACTTTTATCATGTATGAGCCATTTAGTCGGTAGACACACAGTGTTTTTTCTTGTGTGTGGAAAAATTGACTTGTTTTTGTGTTTGTCCATCACGACACAAACCGTCCGTGTTGTTCACTCATTAACTAAACTACAAGAGGGGTTTCCTTCAGTAAATGCACGAACAATACGGATTAAGAAAACTCAAAGCAACATTTATTTTTAGGTAACACATCATCCTATGAATGACGTCAGTTTTGTACTCGATGCAGTAGGAAACAACAGGAAGAATGAAAAAACCAGAGTGCCACCAATGCAGAATCGAAAAAAGATCAGAAGATAAGGCAACCCGAAATTGCAATTACATCCAATGCACCTCAGGTCTTATATACATCTCAAAGAAACAGGGTCTAGTACATTTGTACTAACAGAACTTGATGCGCAATCCGTCTGAGAACAAAGTCATTTTTTTTTTGAGATTACACAGTACAACTCAGACACTCATAACGCACGCACACTCACCCCTATGAACACACGTACGCAAACCCTACCCCTATGAGCATCTTCGAAGACCGAGCCGGCAAATCTAGAGATACGAAGTCACCACTGGCGCCTCGCTGTCAACGGGAGTGAAGTCATTTGACAAGTAGTAATTTCTGTCAAAGATCAAAAGTAAAAATGATCTAACTCCTGGAGCTATTTTTGCATGAGACCAAGAGTTAAAATGATCTAAATCTCATTCCATGAGTACCCCGAACTTCAACAAATCACCCAACAGGGAAAAGGTTTGAGCGTCTTCATGGCCTGCAGAAAGAAGTGGATGTTCTGATTTTAAACTGAAGGAACTATTGCATGGTCCAAGAAATAGTGAAGAGCGGTGATCAGCAAAGAGGAAGCTCACCTAGAACAAAGTTAGCCATAAACCTTTGCTTCATACCCCCTTCTTTCTGTTGTCTAGAATCCAGATGATTTCCAAGTTTCCATGGCCTCCGAATGTCAAGATTCGTCACTCGGAAGAGTCCTCTGTTGCATCGTCTCCTGACTCCTGGGACCCAGCTGTGTTGTCCCCTGACTCTTCGGACCCTATCGCGTCGTCTCCTGGATCTGAGGCCTCTGTTGCATCGTCTTCTGACTCTTGGGACGCAGCTGTGTTGTCCCCCGACTCTTCGGTCCCTATCGCGTCGTCTCCTGCCTCTGAGACATCTGTTGCATCGACTCCTGACTCTTGGGACCCAGATACGTTGTCCTCTGAATCTTCAAACACTACTGCATCATCTCCTGCCTCTCAGACATCTGTTGCATCGTCTCCTGACTCTGTGACCCCTGATGCGCCTAACTCTTGGGACTCAGCTGTGTTGTTCCCTGACTCTTCGGACCCTATCACGTCGTCTCCTGACTCTTCGGACCCTATTGCGTCGTCTCCTGACTCTTCGGATCCTATCGCGGCGTCTCCTGACTCTGAGACCTCTGTTGCATCCTGATCCTGTCCTGACTCTGTGGCCCGTGGTGCATCCGCTCCCGACTTTATGGCCCCGGGTGCTTCATCCATGAAAGGATCGATGCCAAGAGCTTTAGAGAAGCAATGCAGTCAGACAATGGTGACCGAATGCAAAGTATCATGACTGAAGACATAATACTGATAGAAGAAAGTAGTAATTATTAAGAGGTGAATGCAGCTGGAGATTGTCCTGTAACGCAGCGATGGTAAATTCTATGCGAATAAGCAGGGTCACCAAACATCCGTTAGGCTTAGGTATATGAAACATTAGCACGCATGCTGCATAACTTTGATTTGCCTGAGTAAACATGCAAAATCAACTGGTACCAACGCTGATCAACAGTTCAACGCAATCATCCAAGAAACCTTTGTAACTAGCTGGTGCGGCACTCATGAGCATAATATACATCATCCAAGTGTTACTTTCAGGAAAAAGAACATGCAAATTGTGTAGGCCTATACGGTTGTACACATATTGAGAACCCCATCAAAGTTTCAGTTTATGCCCTACATGTAGAATTTTGGCAGACAAATGCGTTTTCAGAGACCAAGAAAATGTCAATGAGCTATGTACTTGAACTGCTGGATACAAACACAAGATTGGTTAAATAGATAATGCATGAAAATAAAGCTCTCTACATTTGTTTTTCCTGCTTTAATTTCACGAAAACTTGCATTCGTAGAAATGTTTGTTTCGTGCGTAGCGTACCTTGGAGAACCTGGAGTGGCAGGAGCCAAGGGAGGACGTAGCGGCTGCACAGAGGCGCCGGCCATGGCATCACCAGGTCGTAGGCCTCGTCGACGAACTGCACGACTGTGTGGAGGGGCACGTCGACGCCGAAGAGGCGCTGCTCCTGCTCCAGGCAGAAGTAGACCACGGCGGGGTTCGATGGGCTCACGGCCGTGAGCACGGGGACCTTGCGCGGCAGCCCTGTGGCCTTGTAGGTGTCGTCGTCCCAGATCTCCTCGAAGCTCACCTCGAACCCCATGTTCGACGCAAGGATGCCGTGGCCGTCGTCGTTGGGCACCTGGACCCCCGTCCACAAGCACACCGTCGCCGCCGCGTCGCCGTCAGGGATGATCTCCACGTACCGCAGCGCATTGCCGCTCTCCGTGATGCAGCGGCGGTGGTGGATCCGTGGATGTCCGGCCGGCTGGCGTCGAGAGCGCGTCCCTCCGGGAGGTCGTGGAAGAGCAGCGTCATGTTGGGGCGCTGGTTGAAGTCGCAGCTGAGGAGCCCCCACGAGAGGTCGAACCACCAGTTCTTCTCGTCGTGGGAGACCGCGCCGGAGGGCACCCAGTCCCGGTCGCGGTGCGCCGCCAAGGGGTAGACGAAGTCCTCCTTGTGCCGCCAACCGTAGCCTTCCGCGGACCAGTAGACGATGCTGGCGCTCTCGCGGCCCCTGTTGACGAACAGCTCGGCGACCACGTGCTCCTCGTTCTCGCCGACGCGCAGGGTGACGAGCCCGATGCTCTCGAGGTTGTAGATGATGGGGAAGGAGCCGGGGCGCGCGAGGAGGCTCTGGGCGGTGGCCGTGCAGACGCCCGCCTCCTGGTGGTGGAACTCGCGCTCGCGCACCAGGACGTGGTGGGGCTCGTGCGGGTGGTCGCCGAACTGCACGCCGTTGAAGGGCCGGACGGAGAAGTTGATGAGGACGCAGAAGGGGCTTGCGGCGAGGACGTAGGGGTACCCGTCGGGGTGCTCGGGTTCGGGGTGCGCGCTCGGGTTCGCGGTGAGGACGGTGACCCGCGGCTGCAGGACGAGCGGGATGGAGAAGTCGTCGGCGGCGGCGGCGGGCTCCGCCTCCGCGCCCTCCTGGGGAACGGGGGCGACGCGGAGGACGCGGCCGAGGAGCACCCACGGCGCCTCCATTGGGTGGGCTTGGTTGCTTCGCTTCGCTTGGGGCTGGGGCAGCGAGAGAGAGGAGGGAGGAGAGAGAGAGAGAACGCGCACGGGTAGTGTTAGAGAGAGAGCGCGGCGGTTGGTGTGATTCGGGGGATAATTGCCCTCACACCATCTGTAAAAGTGACCATCCACTACAAGATGATTACTCTTTCCCTACAGTTCCCATCAAATGGCCTACAGTTTTAAATCCTCCTAGTAATTTTCTTATGAATAGCCGACAGTTTCTTTATAGAAAATGGTCCATTTCCCCACAGTTTACCACTTTACCAACAACATAATTCCCTACAACATCATCACCTACAGTTATTTTGGATACTTACCAATTACACTAAGCACTGTCGGGCACTTCCTTGAAAACTGTTGGGAAATGTTCCAAATCTTGTAGTGATCTCCAATAGCCCATTAGTAAACGAGCATTCGCCTCAGCACCACTACCGAAGGCGCCCGTCCCTCCAAAACACCAACACCGGCCAAATGTCGCCTTTCTCTCCCGAGAATACCCCTACCTGCTCCAATGAAGGATTCGAACCAAATCGAGACCCGACTGTGGCGAAGGGGGAGACGAGGCCCGACGGCGCCGGAGCTCGCCCGTGCGGGTGCGAGCGCCATGCCCATGGCGGTGGCAGGGAAGGAAGCTGCCCGTGCGTTCGACGCGACGACAGGGGAGGATGCGGGCGAGGCCATAGCGTCGCAGCTGGAGCATGCGCGGCAGGACGGCGCGGCCGTTGCAAATCACCTTCCTCCCACCGAGATTGAGTGGATCCCAGACTTAATCAGTTCACGTGCGGTTGGAATCAAGAAAATTGTTGCTGGGGCGAGGTTGTTTTTGCATGTGCGTGTAATCCTAGGGGCATCACGGCTGCATGAAAGGAAAGATTTGCAAGAGACGATGTGCTTGAAGTCCTAGTTCTGCTTGCTCTCGTGTGTGCCCAGCATGAATTGAACTGAGAAAGACGAAAGGGGAAGAAAGAGAAAGAAGAAAACTGCGGCAGGCCGCATCGCAGTGCTCGCGCTCGCGGCAGGGGCAGGAGACGCGGCCCGGCTCGGCGTCTCGCCGGCGCGGCAGCAGGGTGCCCACGCGCGGTATGGGCGACGCGCCGGCAGAAGACGCGCCCGGAGGGCGGGGCGCGCACGGCGCAGGATAGGCAGCCGGGGAAGGGGAAGAAGCCATGGCGTCCGGGGCAGAAACGGAAGAGAAAAGAGCGATTTGGTCCCGGTTGGTATTTTGGAGGGTGGGTGGCATTCGGGAGTGGTACAGAGGGGGATGGTCTGTTTAACGATGGGGTTTGGGTGATGTCGCCCTTTACTGATGGTGTCTAGGCAATTCCCCCTGTGATTCGGTGGTGGTGGCCTTGCCGATTTGGGGACGATCGATGGAAGGACAGGATGGTAATTAACGCGGATTTTGGGATCCGTGAGGAGGAAGGAAGCTCATTCCGACGCATTAGCTCGGCTGCTCGGGCTGCCAGGCAGGCCTAGGAAGGATGGCAAACGAGCCGTGTGGCCCATGTATAGCCCAATCGAAGACGTGGACCGTGGACGTCTCTGCTTTGTGAACAGACCGACACGGACCGCCTATTTTCCGTCTAGCTGACAAGCTTTTTTTTTTCTCATAAAATTAGACTCAGACGAAGCCTACAACCACCGCTCATTATCTTATTATGAAGATCAATGTCGATGCTGCGATAGCCAAGAACTCGGCCAAGACGGCATTTGCTGCAGTGGCTAGAGACGAGTCAGGCAAGTTTTCGGGAGCCTCAATTGTAGTAGTGGAAGAGATGAATGAACCATAAACTTGGAGGCGTTAGCAGTTCAGGTTGGCATCTGATCACATCAATGTCATTAGAAGCATCAATAGGTCAGGGCTTGGCCGATACGGACATGTTGTCCAGGAGATCAAGGCGCTGAGTTATGGACTTCATGATTGCGGACTTCATATATGAAGAAAGAGCGCCCAATGGCGATGCACATCGCTTGGCTAGGAGTTCAATCTACGATAAAACAGGCAGACATTTGTGGTTGCTGAATCCGCCTCAAGGTGTCTGTAACCGGTACGTTCTTGATTAACAAAGTGTGAGTTCCTAAAAAAACAAAAGGAGCTACAAAGTCGGGCAGTTGGAACAGAATATTTTTTGCCAGTATTCTAGTACGGAATGATGCCAAAACTCCACACCAGTTTGTGATTAATCTAGAACCGTAGATAGCTAATTGATATTTTTTCCGGGTATACAAAATCACACACACCTTGGAATATACATGATCTTAAGATTCTTATCAATAAAATTGTGGGACAACAAAACTTTGATCTCCATAGTCAAAAATCCAATCGGCGCAAGGTAAAGCAAGATCCTGGTTAGTCCTGTCTTTAGAGCCAAGCAATCAGTTTCCAACTCAACTCGCATCATATTAGAATCAGCAGCAAAATTAATAGCTTGATCAGCTGTCCGGACGGGCTTTGTGAGCAGACTGATACGGGCAGGCCATTTCCTTTTTCTTTTCCTTTTTCTAGGGAAGGGCCCATTGATGGGTCTGTTTGGTTAAGTCCATGTGTTGGAATAACTCATTCTGATCAACAATTTAGTTATGACTTATTGAAAACTCATCTCATTTTGGAACCTTGTGTAGGGCAAAGCCAGGTTTGAAACTTGGAAGGGCCAAGCAAGCTACATATCGCCCAGATTTCAAATATAGCACGCGCTAAATACAGAAGATTTTAGCAAAATTTAATGGAAAAACTGTAGGCATAGTGTATATTTTTGGAGCATGCGGGAACGGAAAGGGGGAGGGGGGGGGGAGGGGGGGGGGGGGGCATGGCCCCTATTAGGGCTCGTTTGGATAGGCGGGGATTGGCAGGTATTGGGGCGGGATCCCGGGGATCTGGGGAGCCAAATACACGCGTGTGAAGCGAACCCCGTCGGAGCAATATGGGTGTTTGGGTACGGCGTGGATCGGGGACAATCCATCCCAATCCCCACCAACACACGGGGGCCAAAAAAAAATCTCCACTCGAGTCCGGGAACGGCTCGCTCCCTCGTCGCCCGCTTGCTCCATGGCGGCTGCCAGGCCCTCCGGCGGCTGCGCCGTGCTCCTCTCCGGCCTTCTCCTCCCTGACGCTGGTACTCTCCCTATTATCCCGGTCATCATCTCCGTCCTCGTAGTCTCCTTCCCTTTCTACTCCTCTCTCTTGTAATACTTGGATTTGAGATGAGTGCCCTTAATCTTGCCAGATCCACGAGGCACGGGCAATAAGGAGCAGCAGGCATTGTAATCGGGAGTCTAACTCCTCCGCGTTGCATATTACCAGCAAAAGTGATCAGCAGAAGCTCCTCCCCAATCGTAACTGGAGCCCTTTGTCTCCTTGTTCTGAATGTCTATGGTTCAATTCTTTCCTTGCACTGTTAGAATTATCTGAGTATAGTATTTGTTTGTTTAACTTAATGTTGCCTACTGATTTGCCCTCGATTTCACTTAAAATGAATTCGGATTCACGTTAGTGAAATACTCTATTTTTTTACCTGCTGAATGTTTATCTTAACATGCACGACTATCATGGAGGTTCCACTGAGTTTGATTTGGTTATGATGAATTACTGCTCAATCCAAATATATGTAGAACCTCCTCAATCGAAATAGTGGATTACCTTCCTCGTGCCGTCACTGATTTGAGTTATACGATGAATCTGCCAAGAAGGCTAGTGTTTATCTTCTAGGTTGGTTGGGGCTAGAGTTTAATCAAATGTTCAACAATGCTTCCTTACTGAAATATATTCCATCAATGCAATGGTTTACTCATCCCAGGACTTGCTGATAGATAGAAACCTCTATCAATGAGTGTCGGTGCATATAAGCATGTTAATGGAGTATACTTGTCTGTTTTTTCCACTGAGTATTCGTTCTCTTTGTGGCTTGATGTATTTGAAGTTTTTTCATGTCTGAGGGTAAACTCTATAGCTTGCTAGCAATGTACTGTGAATCACTAACAACAAAGTTTTTTATACATTCATTCTACAGTTGTGAACTTGAGCTTGTTCTTCCATATATGAATTTGCTTTTCACTGATAGTTTATTTCTCATTACAGTGATTTTTACTTTTTGTACATTAATACGCTATTGTGTCGCCTTATGACTTTTTTTTTTTGTTTACTGGTCCATAGATAATTGCAGTCTTGTGACAGTGTAACATTTTTATTCTGAACCTAGAGACTAGCAGAGATAGAGCATGTGTTTAGCATCCTGATTTATTAGGTAGCTGACCTGGGAAATCTGATGTTTAACCATGAGTGTTCCTGACTCTTTTCCTTGGCAGGCATTCCGCCAAACATGAGGGGACATGGAATCAGAAACTTTGTGATTTTTTATTACTCTGTAACAGGTACAAATTGCACCTGAAAATCTATGAAAGATGATTCTGAAAGTTACGGTGCTCTAGGAAAGAGATCAGAGGTTTGTCAGATTCTCAAGACGGACAAAGATGATGTAGCCATGTAGGGCCAGTATGTAACTTTGTGTAAAACGTGCCTTTTATTTCAACATGAGACGAGACATTCCGTCCATAGTTCGATATTTAGAATGCTGATATCAGGTTTAAAACTCTGCCGAGTTTTCTTTGTACCCGCTGAACCGTGGGCATACAGATTGCGGCTAGGATTAATCAAGGATTTGAATGTATAAATATCTATTTCATGTGTTATACTGTGTTCTTTTTTTTTTTGCAAAGTATGTTTTATAGTGTGGTTTTCTTATTTTCTGGATTTTTGAAGAGTTTTTTGAATCTTTCTTACATACGTTTTAATTTATTTTTGGTTCTTCCAAAGTATACTTATCGGTGCAGACATGGGCACCTGGGAGCTAACCCACGTCAAACCCAAGCAATGCCAAGCGAGGGACTGGATCACCGTTGTGGGGATTGGGTGGTGGGAAGGGATTCACCCGTTCCCCATGTGTATTGCTTCACACGTGTGATGGCTTCCCCATGCGCCAAACGAGGCCTTAGGGATGTTCGTAGCCGGTTTACATAAACCAAACACCGGCAACGAAACCAGATGAGTGCTTGATACTTGCGGAAGAACAGTAATCCTATAGAAATGAACAGCAACCGTGGCTCTCAGGTGGCCTCCCCGTCTCACCGCTGGTTTCTCAAACAGTGATCAACAGCTATAGCCCCTGCCAGGCCTCCTTGGCTACGCCACTTTACAACACCATGAAACGTGCTTGTTTATTTTTATTTCAGGTAGAAGAACATCAATGGTAGAGTGTTAGCTTAAACGTCTTTTAATTAGTGGTACAATAAAAATATTACACTAAATAACCAAACGTCTTGTAACGAGAGGAGAGGACAGCATGAGTTGGAACTAGCGTTGAAAATAGCTCATCCAGATCAACATTTATGGTTATCACTACTAATTGAAAACTCATCGCATTTTCGAACCCCTGTAATTCAAGAACAATGCCATGAAACTACAGACTAACTATTTTCAGAGTATGATCGATCGAAACCTAGTGTAATTATGAGCAAGAGAAATCATGTGTGAGAGCTGTCAACTCGATCGTCCATAAGAACTTCTTGACAGTGTGGGGTGTTTCAGGTGTTCTCTGCATTGCAAAACTTAACAAAAGTAGGATACATATAAATCGAATTTGCGCGCACTAGCTAGCTAGTAGTGAACTGCAAACAAATAAGAACTAGTTGTTATCTTCAATAGGAGATTGAGATCTTTTTCGTTTGGGAGCCAACAACACCTCCCTGACGTCCGCCTTGGCCTGGTCCTCGGGGAGCCGGAATTTGAACCGCGGCATGTCCGCGTCCCTCCTTTGTATCGTCACGAGCCTCTGCTGTGACTTCGGGAGGTCCTCGAGCTCGAGGCCGCAGAACTTGTAGGCCTCAGACTTCAGAGTCTCCCCGTCCATCATCGTCCTGGCCGTCATCTCGCCCAGCCGCAACGCCTTCTTCTCCATCTCCATCTCGTCGCCGACTCCCGCCGGCCCAGGCTCCCTACGGTGCTTCTTCGCCGAAGAACTCGGACACGAAATCGAGGGCCCGGGTTCTTGTTGATCACCGGCGTGAACTACCTTGCCTGTCCGTGCCGGGACGGGCTGCTGCGGAGGACGCGCTTTGAACTGGCCCTTCCGTTCCTCTGCCGGCCCAGCCGTGGCCGGCGGCGTCGGCGGCGCGCGCACGGCAGCGTCGTTGGGCTTCGTTCCGGATTGATGATCTTCGTCGCCCGCCGCAGCCTCATCGATCCTCTCCAGCCGGTGCTGCGCTTTGTCGGCGACCCTCATGGGGGGGCTGCTGGAATACGACCTGATCTTCACCGAAGGCTCCTGGGCTTGCTGCCGTCCGTCGTTTTACCCTCGCCGCCGTGCGACTCGTCCATCGCGAGACTCTGTTCGTAGTTGGTGACCCTGTCCTTTGCTTTGCTTATATCTTGGGGCCGATCGAGCAACGCGCCTCGCGGTCACCAAATCCGGCTTGCACCCCAAGCCCTGGCCAGGCACGGCTCGCACGGGAGTTCTATTCGGAATTTCGGAGCCCGGCTCGCACGGGACTCACAACTGCCTGTCCCGCTAAGCTGCGCATGTGGATTGATTTTTTGGAACGAAAAAAGGAATTACTATGCAAGAGCAAAGAAAAATCACACTGTTGATTATGCACGAGCAAAAACTCAGGATGGCATTAATGCACGATCAATGGTGGCAACAGAATCTTGCTTCCGCACTACAATTATTATTACAACACAAAAAATAAAATGTGAAATATAAAATGAATAAATGTTTCTAATAGTTTAAACTTCTATTTAAAAAACATTAAATATGCATGATACTAAATACCAAAACATATCTATTTTTTTACAAAACTCTGCTATTTATGTGAATTAACCTGAGACAACTGCTATTTTTTTCCTGATTTCATCAGAACCGCAGGAGTCTTTATGCCTATCTATGGATGCCCACCTCAATGATGGAAGCTGAACAAAGCAAAGGGGAGTCTAATCCTTCAACTACGAGCATCTAATCCTTCAGTACTTGGTGTTTTCAGTTTGTAAATTAGTTGATGCTGCCATCAATGTGTTAGGTGTCATTTTCGAGCAGGCTGAGATGAAAATATTGAATACTACCAGTAGATTTATGATGTTTTACTTCAAGTAGTGGAGATTTATGATCAATCAACTAAGTTTATGATGCTTTCCGGCTAGCCCGTGGCAACGGACCGGTACTTTTGCTAGTGTTTATGATGGTTTAAACTTCTATTAAATACTAGCCTGTACAGATTTAAACTATGCATATTTTTTACAAAACTCTGCTATTTATGTGTCTTCTAAAATTCTAGCCTGTACAGATAGGCTACTCTGCACTAAATTAGTTGCCTAAACGTCATATATTTTAGAACAGAGAGATAGTAGTAGATATGATGTATCCGGTTGATGGTTTATGGGTGACATTGACCATCTAATAAGATAATGTCAAGTTTTTGTCAGCATGCTTATGGGATATAGAATAGATATGGCTTAAGCTGAGTGTCCCCGTGGAAGTCGCATTGTTACGCACCGCCGGCCCTGTAAATGTCACGGTGCCTTTCTCGCAGCTGGACAACACATGCCCAACAAGCGTTTAATTACAAGAGGACCGAAATTCGCTGCATTGGGAACGACGCACTTTGGAGCTGTATGAGAAATACTCCTGCAAGACAGACAGCTATTCCTGGCGGCCGCCTATAAGAAGGCTGAGACGACGTTTTGTGCACAACTTGACCTGCTTCTTTGTCGGTTGGGTAGGACTGCCACGATGTTGTCTCCTACGGTGCTCTTCTTCTGCTTGCTTCTTCTTCCTCAGCTTGGCACCTCCAGCCACTTCAGCTACACTCGGGGATCCAGGCAGTTCTTCGTCAGGTCATCCGACAAAACACAGACTACCTCGGCGCTGGCATCCTGCTCGTCGATCCCATCAGGTGCAGTACACCAATATGACTATGTCCTCTGTTTTGTGAAGTGCACGTCGGCAACACGGTTCTGCATTTGTAAGCTGCTAATTAACACTCGTGCCACATATTTGCAGGACTGAGGAAGGATAGGCTGCCGGTGCACCACCGGTTGAGCCCATGCTCGCCTTTGAACGGCGCAGGCCAAAACAGCAAACCCACAGCAACGGATGTGTACCGTCGCGACGTCCGTCGCGTTCGTTCCCTCTTCGCTGGCCCGCCGGGACAAATCGTCCCAGGCTCAGGCTCAGGCTCAGCCCCAGCCCCAGCACCAGCACCAGCCGGCGTGACCGTCGCCACGCACGGCCTCGCCGTCCCCACGGTGCCCGGCGTGCAGGACTACGCCGTCAGCGTTGGGTTCGGCACGCCGGTGCAGCCGTTCCCGATGGTCCTGGAAACCAGCATCGGTCTCACGCTGCTCCAATGCAAGCCGTGCTTGTCGGGGGACTGTGAACCAGCGTTTGATACCTCCAAGTCCTCCACATTCACCCACCTCCCCTGCGGCTCGCCGGACTGCCGCACCACCACCTGCCTTGTTGGCTCCTTCTGCCCGCTGCCGTTCGGGAGTATGAATGGCTCGGTCGTGCAGGACGTGCTCCGTCTCAGGCCAGAATCCGGCGTCGTCTACGACTTCACGTTCGGCTGCGTCCACGTCGACCGCCCCGCCGCCCGGCCCGTCGCCGGACTGCTCGACCTCAGCCGGGACAGCCGCTCCGTCGCGTCCCGCCTCGCCACGCCCGGCGCGCCGGCCTTCTCCTACTGCCTGCCGCTGCCCACGTCCTCTTACGACGGCTTCCTCACCGTCGGCGTCAGCCGGCCAGAAGCCCCCCGGCGGCCGCGTGCAGCATGCGTCCCTGGTGCTCAACCCCGCCTACCCCAACGTGTACTTCATCGACCTCGTCGGGATCAGCCTTGGAGGTAAAGACCTCGCGATCCCTTTGGCCACGGACATGGCCAACACCACGGCCATCGACGTGGAGACCTTGTTCACGTTCCTGGCGCCAGCCGTGTACGCGCCGCTCCGCGACGCGTTCCGGAAGGAGATGGCCGATTACCCGACGGTGCCGCCTCGGCACGGCCTCGACACTTGCTACAACTTCACCGGGATGAAGGAGATCGCCATACCTCTCGTCAGGCTCAAGTTTGGGAACGGGGAGAGCTTTCTTCTCGGAGGGGAGCAGACGCTGTACACCGAGGACCCCTCCGCCTTTCCTTTCTCCATCGCCTGCCTCGCCTTCGCCGCTTCCCCGTCCGGAGAGTACTCCGTCATTGGGACCCTGGCACAGACGTCGACGGAGGTGGTGTACGACGTGTCCGGAGGAAAGGTTAGGCTCGTCACAGACAGCTGCTGATCGAGCGCGCGGAAGCATCCGCCAGCAATGGCACGGAGCTCTGTCTGATTTTTTTATTTTTTTTAATCTCAGCTGTGTGCGATTGTGATTTCAACTTCACTTGCATGTACGCGCGCCAGAATAACACTAGTACAAAAAAGGGCTAATATGACACGTTTTTTTACAGTAGTGGCGGACACTTTTCTATCTGTCACTGCTAGCTCGGCGTGAGTACTGTAGTGCTATGTAGTAGCTAGCAGTGGCGGACACGATGACATCAGCGAAGCTATAGTATTTGGAGCACTTATCAATGACGGACGACGTGACGTTAGTGTGGTGCGCCACTGAAAATGGGCAATGGGCAGTAGTGGCGGGCATAGTTTCGTCATATATACAACAGTGGTGGACAGGCTCAATTTCGGCCTGCCTCGGCCCGAACCGTCGACCTGCATATAAACAAAATGCATCGCAACCTTAATCCCCGGTCATCCCTCCACACCGCGCTCTCCACGTTTTCTCTTCCGCGCCGCACTCTCTCCTCACTTCCGCACCCCGCGACGACCCTCCTCCTTCGTCCCACGACGAGCTCGCCGCAGCGGCGGCGACCCACCCTCATACGTCGCCGCACCCATCCACTCCAGCTCGCCCGCCGCCCTCCACTCCCATCTCGCTCACCGCGTGGCCCTCTTCCTCTTCCCTTCCATCCGCGCGTCGATGGCTAGGGTTGAGGCGAGTTTACGGCGACCTCAAGCTTGAGGCCGAGGGGATGGCGCAGATCCATGGCGAGCTCGACCTCGAGGCGGAGGTGGCGGAGCGGATCTGCGGCACGGCGACCTCGAGACGGCCGGCGCGGTGCAGCACGCGCCCCTGGAGCCGCGTGCAGCACGCGCCCCTGGTGCTCAACCCCGCCTTACCCAACATGTGCTTCATCGAGCTCGTCGGGATCAGCCTGGGCGGCAAGGACCTCCCGATCCCTCCCGCCGCGGACACCGCCAACACCACGGCCATCGACGCGGTGGCCTCGTTCACGTTCCTGGCGCCGGCCGTGTACGCGCCGCTCCGCGACGCGTTCCGGAAGGACATGGGCGAGTACCCGACGGCGCCGCCTCTGCACGGCCTCGACACGTGCTACAACTTCACCGGGCTCCACGAGGTCGTCGTACCTCTCGTGAGGCTCAAGTTTGGGAACGGGGAGAGCTTCCTTCTCGGCGCGGACCAGATGCTGTACTACGAGGACCCCTCTGCCCGTCCCTTCTCCGTCGCCTGCCTCGCCTTCGAAGCTTTCCCGTCCGGCGGTCAGTACTCTGTCATTGGGACCTTGGCGCAGACGACCACGGAGGTGGTGTACGACGTGTCCGGAGGAAGTGTTGCGTTCCTCCCACAGCGCTGCTGAGCGGAAGCATCCGCGCCAGCAATGGCACGGAGCCGTATGAGAAATTTTTTTTTTATCTTAGCTGTATGTGATTTTGATTTCTACTTCGCATGTACGCGCGCTAAAATAAGGCATATGCTCTCATTTTTTTTTTGAGATTACACAGTACAACTCAGACACTCACAACGCACGCACACTCACTCCTATGAACACACGTACACAAACCCTACCCCTATGAGCATCTTCGAAGACTGAGCCGGCAAATCTAGAGATACAAAGTCACCACTGGCGCCTCGCTGTCGACGGGAGGCATATGCTCTCATGTATCGTTACGTTTAGCGTCCAGGCCGTGTTCCCGATCGGCCATGACCGGCCCAAATGAGTGAACACGCCGATTAATGCAGCAGGCTCAAATACTTCGTTTGGTTGCCCTCCCTAAAAAACAAAAGTTTCGCTCGATCACGGTTAAAAAATGGACTGCATATTGTTCTTCTTTTATGATGAAAATATCGATTATTTCCGGCCGTGCAGCTGATAGCAAGACTTCAGAAGCAAGGCTATAGACCTATAGTGTGATTCTTTCTAGCAGCTATAATCAGAGATATCTTAAACCTTCTTGACAAATAGCTTCAGAAATGATTCCTAATATCTGTCTTGCCAAATGACAACGTTGCTGTAGATTATCATGAAAGTCAACCCTTTCCATGATACGGACTTTTTGCTCAATAGAATTGAGGCTGGTTAACACCATGGCATTTTTGCTCCTTTTCTTTTATATGGACTTTAGTCTTTTTGTCGTTGGGTTGTAATAAAAAACAACTACATACATCGGTCGATGAAAAAGCTGAAATATTAAAATACAAATTTTTTTAGGCCTTATATGTCATTGGTTAAACTTCTAATCTCAAATCCGTCATCGGTAAAACTCATATCCCTTATATGTAATTGCTTTTAAGCTTTTATCCCTTTCATGCCACTATAGAGCATTTTTTCGTAGTCTAACACATTAAATTGAATTGTTTTCAAGAGGGAATGTTCAATTAGACTAGAAACACTTCTTAAATGCTCAAATTTCTTTTCAATAGACTCGAAACTATAAAAAGATAAGTTACCTCCGTGAATTTGCGTGTCAAAAATACTTTCTTTTTTTTGTCAAAATATATATTTCAGTCTGTAAAAAAATAAATTTATATTTTCAAGAGGGAATGTTATTTTTTAAATTTGTAAAGTATAATATTATACAAAAAAAATCCTGAGAACGTCGACAAAATCAACGAAATATCCATTTTGTTCAGAGTCAGTTTTTTTATTCGCTTATTATCTCCCTTCTAAATCCTAATCCCCTCGCCTCGTCTTCTCCCCCCACACACCCGCGCATTGCCCGCTCTGCATCACTTCACTCTGACCCGCGGCCATGGAGCTCGCTACCGCCGCCGCCGCCGCTGGAGTAGCCTCCACGCCGCGCCCTTGCACCCGCTTCTCCTCGCCGCTCGTTGTCTCGGTCTCGTGGAACAACTCGTCGCTCGTCTCCTCCTCCCGTTCTCTCTCCACGTCCTCAGCGTCTACCTCGCAGCGACGGCTCCCCATCGCTTCGGCCGCCGTCGAGCTTAGAGAGACCACGTCTGGAGGTGGTGACTCTGTCCGCGTCACGAAGATGCCGCAGCCAGGGTCCAGTGTGAGCTCCGCCTCGCCTCTTCTTCGTTGTCCCTGTAACTGTAATTGGTCGTGTCAATCCGGGAGACAATTTTGGCTCTCGCGTTTAGCACCACTGAGATTGTTACTATGTAACATGGTAGAGTTTCATGATTGATTCTTACCACCGCGGCTGTGATGCTTTGCAGGTTAAGTTCAGTGTGGAGGTGCCTACTTCTATCATTGATGAATGCTACCAATTCACGCTGCAAGAGTACGGGAAGCGTTACAAGGTATCATTTGTTTGCAAACAATTACAATTACACCACATTGGTACCCATGAAATTGATTAATTTACAATGTTTGGGAGGCACGGTCAGACATTTCTACATGATGCCTATTCTGGCAATTCATAATTCGTTCATGCTTGATGCACTGTCTAGCACTCTGACAGTATTTTTCATTTGTGGTTTTGTGACCAACTGTTCAACATTGTTGTGAAGAAACTGAGCTTGATAATGTTGGTGCACGATCACTTGATCAGGACCTAGTGCGAATAGAAATTGCAAACATGCCTACTATGGTTTCATGTTTCATATTGTGTCCATTTGTGCAAAAAATTGTATCAGTTAATTGTAGCTAGCACACTTTAATATAGAATTTCAAAGTGAGACGGAGATATGTTGCAGTGCAGGGTTTCTTCATAGAAAGATGTTGTATATATTCTCGTGTGCGTTCGAGGAAAAAAAAAAGATGTTATATATATTCTACACTCTGTACTGATGTCCATATTGTTGCTTCTTATCAGGTTCCTGGATTTCGGCCCGGGAAGGTAGTTCCAGAGAACATTCTTATAAACTATGTGGGCCCGGAACATGTACAGAATGCTACAATTGAAGCTATCTTAAAACGCACACTTCCTCAAGCATTGTCCTCGGTATGAATTTTGTTTTGAAGCAACTGTCTGATGTATCTCATTATGAACTTATTTAAAAGAACGTGTGAATAGTAAAAGGTAGTTTTGTTAACATGTGTTTCTTTTATACATTGGTTATCAGAGTGATGATAATGTTGAAAAATGGTGATTTTTTTATTGGCATATTCATGTATACCATACGGACAAAGTAACAGGGTCACCATCCGGCAGAAGTATCTGATATTTTTAGAATTTTAGCAGTATCTAATAGTTAGACAGAAAATATTTTTACACCTGTACTGCAGTTATCTCTAGATCTGTTCAGCAGTCTGAACTCTGAATCTATTTGAACCGTGACTTTCCTTCTGCCCTTAAAGAGATATAATATATGCTATGCTCACTTACGCATCTATCCAGATAATATCTTTCTTTTCATGTGTTTAGGTAGAGGACAAGGCATTAGAAGATTCTGTTCGCATTCTGACTAAGTTTGATGATATGAGAAATTCTTTCTCGCTGGATGATGTGTTTAGGTAGGGAGTATTGCTTGTTTCACTTTTTAATCTTGTTTGAAAATATATTTGACTGTTGTCAGTAAATGAATTCAATGGTAATGTACGGCAGTGTGATTTTAAGTTGCTATCTTTTTGTTAATTTCATACCCAGGTATGATGTTGCTGTGGACGTTTCCCCTGAAGTCCGATGGTTGTCAGAAGACAAATATAAGAACCTCAAAGTAGTTGTTGAAATAGATGATGCTGTTGATGCAGAAAAGGCAGCAGAGGTAGAGCTTAAGCGTCGTCATAAAGCTCTGGGGTTACTTAAAATAGTGGCTGACAGAGGCCTCCAGGTAATTTGCTATAGTTACTCTAATGTGTGAAAAGTACACCTTTAATATCAGTGACTTTTGTGATCATGGCTCTTATTGTTCAAGTTGAACTAAATACACTTTTGCAAACAAGGAAGTTTCAGCCAATTATTATTTTATTTCCATATTTTTTGTGTTCATCTCAGACTTATATATGTCTTTCTTTTACTCACCAAATTCATGTTAAATACTAAGTAATCCGAAAACCGTAATGCCAACCAGCACGGATAAATCCATCCATGACTAAAAGATTGTCACTGTCTGCATTTGAAAGGAAATGTGTGCCTTGTTTGTTTGGCCTAAAAAGAGTCACACCTTGTTGTCATTCACCAATGAATTATTTCTATGAATAGTAAATTTAATTTTGATATATCTTGATCTGATATTGAATCATCCTTTTCGGGCTGAAATCATTTGTTCGATGAATGGTGTTTGAGATTGCTAACACTTTTCTGTACATGGTGTAACTGTAGAGTCCAGGATTGTAGTTCTTTTCTTATCCTTTAGATGTTTATGTGCGATGCAGTTATTTAAAAAAATAGCTACTTGCTTCGATTAATTTGAAATGTTTAATTAAATGTGTTGTCATGGAGCAGCATCGAATATTGTATTGTCATAACAACATCCATTTTTTTGGACATATGTAGGTAGGTGACCTGGTGGTACTAGATATATTTGCAGAAAATATTAACAGTGATGGCTCTAAAGGTGAAAAAATTACGTCAGCTGAGGCTACAGGTTTGTTGATTTTACACACATATGAGTTCCACGTTATTTTACTCACATCACTTTTTAATTTATTATTCCCTCCACATTTTACAAAATGCCTGTGTCAAAAGGTCAACACTATGTTGCCTAATTATATGCTGCCATGCTATACTTGTTATATTTTGTTCTTTTTTTACCCTAGCAACTGATTTTGTAATGGCATTCACACAGAGATGACTGCTTGCTGTTCTAGTTGTTAGAAATCACAGTGCTATAGTATATTTCTTTCACATGCTAACAATTGTATTTCCTTTTGTTTCCAGGTTTCCACTTGGACACTGAGGAAAATAATAATCTTGTTCCTGGATTCCTTGGTTCACTAATCGGGATTCGTCCTGGCGAGACTAGATCATTTCCTATTCAGTTCCCGGAGTCATATGCGCAAGAAAGCCTAAGAGGTGTTCGTGCACAGTTTACTGTGAGTGTTACTTCTAGAATACATTTAACGATTTGTTACTTTGTTCTAGCTGCTGCTCACATCATTTTGTGTTTTTATACAATGAAATTGCTCAGTATACATTAAATGATCAATTTGTGTCAGCTTTGTAGTCCCTTAGTTCCAATCGCTGTAGCTTGTACCCAGGTGTTCACTCCCACTTTGAATGTATTCTGTAGGTTGTTTGTAAAGAGCTCTTCTACAGACAGTTACCAGAAATGGATGATTCAGTTGCCGAAAAGCTCCTTCCAGGATGCACTTCCATGGATGAGGTTTGTAGTCATTGCAGTAGTACCGTACTGCTAGCTTTCAAAATGAACCCACTTGGATATCTGTCAGTGAACCAACCTGTTTGGAAGTTGGTGTCATTGGATTGTGTGCATTGTTTTTTCAAAATTATATGTTGACAATGATAAGCTTATAATCGATAATTATTTGCTTTTCTATGTATTCCAATAGTGATCAGCACTCCTGATTATTACAGGTTCGGGAACGTATTCTGGAAAGATGCAAAGAAGTGGAGAAAACAGCCATAGAACAAGCAACAGATAATGCAATCCTCGATCAGCTCGGGAAGGTACTTCTAAAATACCTTTAAACTCTGAAGTTTTGGTGTAGATAGACCATTATTCAACAGATAATGCTTTGTTTCATTTTTTAAATTCCTTTGGGTCTCTCCATAATTCAAGAAGTTTGCTAATTTCCCGTTGGTTTGTTCTAGTTGGTTGAAGTTGATATTCCACGTGCCTTGTTTCAAGAACAAGGCCAACAACTGTATGGTGCCAAGCTCCTGCAACTTCAAGTAAGTAACAGTCTAACAATCAGATTGTCAACTTCATTCGTTCCTTTCGGAGTGTATATTTATTGATTTGTGCAGGCCGAAAGGAAGCTAGATAAAGACCAGCTAGCATCCTTATCAAGCCAAAGGTCGGTTCAACAGTACCTAGAAGATGAGAAGGAGAATATAAGTAGAATCATCAAGCAAATGTTGGCTGTTGGTGAAATTTTCAAGTCCGAAAATTTGCAGGTAACATTAACGCCTGGACTTGTACTTTTAGCTTGGTTGATAATCAACTCCTAGCTTTCCCATTGCTACATTTCGATTGTTATGTAGTAGTAACAACAAATCATCATGCAGTACTCGACTGATCAGCTCGTCAAGGAAGTTGAGAACTCCGTGGCAGAGTTCAAACAGTACAATCAAGACTATGATGAGGACAACATCAAGCAGCAGGTCTGTAATTGATTGATCTTGCATTTCTGGTATTGAATTCCTTCAGTTAACTGCAGTCGGGCTATCTGTCCTAGTTGGTAAATCTGCATCTGATGTGCACGTGGCATTGAAAAATACAGGTCCAGGATATTCTGGAGGCAGCGAAGGTGCTTGAATGGCTCAAGGAGAACTGCACAATCGAGTACATCAGGCGATAAGTCTTAGGTTTTATTCTATTTGAATTGTCAATAAGATGGGTGGCGGGGCGGGCAAATTTTGTGAGTTACCTTGGTCCTTCCACAACGCAGAATAAAGGGCTGCAGATGGATGCAGCTTGATGGTTTGTTTTGTTTACAGCATACAAAAGAAATTCTTTTTTGTAAGTAGACTGTAATAAGTTTTTCACTAGTCATTCTTCTGATGCTATAATTGGAGGAGGTTTGGGTAGCCGGTATTGCAGTTTTTCTCCCTCAAATAAATCACTGCTACAACGTATTGTTTGTCTGAGAAGATTGGGTGGTATTGTAGTTCAGGGAGGAAACTCAGACTTCGGTGATAATTGGAGGAAAAACGGCATGTTTCATAACGAATAATTCTGCTGGAGCTTCATACGTCCAATCTTGGGCCTGAAGTGCTCGGGGTGTTGCACTGCCGCATGCTCGGCCATGGGCTCTGTAAATGCCAGTTTTCTGCGCTTATAGCAAACAATATTTTCAGGTGTTTCTTTGATATCTCCTGGCTTTGACTAAAACTTAGAAGAAACATAAAGCGTGCATTATTTAGATGTTAACTAAATGCCACAAAAAAGGATGGGCTCCATGGAAGTCAAGCAACTTTGCAAGCGATTCAAATCATCAAACGTTTCAAACAAGATATTACTCACATGACACTCCCTTCAATTTATTATAAATATGTGCGTTTTTTTATGTCAAAATTAAACGCCTCAACAATATTGGGCTCGCAGAAGGCAAGTAACTATGCAAGCTGTAAGTCATACAATTTTCAAACATGAATCCATCACTGAGAATAGTCCCTAATAATGTCGGTAAGTTAATAATCCAATTAAGCAATGCCAATTAAAAAAAAAGAGGAAGTATCTCAAAGCATTTTGCAGCCAAGCACAATAACCTGACCAGAGGCTACAATTTCTGCACCCTGGATGATGACAACCACGCAGTGTACATTTTGAATTGTACTCTCATATATCCACAAAACTGTACATTTTAGCAAACTCGTGTGGCTCCAAGTCAAACTTTACAGCGTAATTTCAGTTGAAATACACTCGTAATGTTCAACAAAAGCACATACATGTCTGTTAAAATGCACGAAAGCGAGATCAAGAGGTTTGCAGTACTGTATTCATCGCACCGAAATGCAAATTTGCTTCTCAGAAATCTAAACCTTCCCCTTTTCCTTTCTATCAATGGCATTGGATAGGCAAAAAATATCCTAGGAGCTGTCCATCATGCTATCACCCCCAGACGAGTTGACCACACCAAAATTATTGCTATCAGGGAGTTTCACTTCATTGGTTCTTTCAGCTCCAAATGTGAAATTACTAGGGATGTTATTTGGGGTGACGCGCTCAAATATAGATGCTGGAGCCTGCTGGTTAAATGTAGGCACTTGGACATCTCCTGCTGGCTTTGGAAAACCAAATCCAAGAGAAGGGAACGAATCTGTTGGAGCGAATGATAGAGATGGCATGCTGATGTTGGAACCAAAAAGCTTCTTCTCATACTCAATCAGCTGCTGCTGTGCCACTGTAGAAAGCAAAGTCCATCACTTGTGTTAGATCATGATACAAGCATTCTGATCCAGCAAGGTGCGTATAAGTTCAATATTTTTAAAGGCGAGAATTATTAAAAACTGAACTACTAGCTGCATTAAGTATAGTTCAACTCACTCATTGTAGCCTGTTCATGCTTTATTTAGTTCGCTAGGAAACTGATGAGAAGTTATGACTATTACTTGATATACGAAAGAAAATCTAGAAATATGAACAATCAATCACATACCCCACTGTACCAAGTAAAAGTTTTCTGTTACGTGCTACTGCTCCAACTTAATTGATATTTCAAATCAGCGCACATACACTTACCATGCAGCAGGGTTAACATGCGACAAGTTACAAGAAATAATGATGTACAGCACAACTTTGATATGCATGAATTTATCCCGAAGGGTTGTCATAATCATAAAGTATATTTCACATGGTCATGTAGCTGTGCATGTATGTTGTATTGAAACCTAGTTACATTTGCATATCAATCTTTCTATTATTTTTTTTTCAAAAATTCCTTAGAACAGTAATATGAGGAAATGTTTGCACAAATTATGAAGTTACCATCAGATAATTGCACTTGTGGTCTCCGCTCTTTCACCCACTGGAAACATTGTGGAAGTCTCCACACTCTGGACTTCATCAAGAAGGCTATTACGAATGCTGCTGACCTGATAAATGTTTTTAATAGCTTTAGCCAACTCAGAACCAACAGTGTTAAAGATAATAACTCTCAATGAGAACTAATCTTTATGTACGCACCTACTTTTCCCTGACATGCAATGGACTAGGACACGCGCTTTCTCCCTCTCGCATTGTTCTGAAGTGCCAAAGAACATATCAGTTAAGTATTGGATGGTCTTGCTTACGAACAGATTAGGTTGAGAACCACATCCACAGAGGAGGGAGGGAAAGAGATGAGAGTGGGGGTGATTGAAAAAAAAAGTGAGCACAACTGAAACATAGTAATTTCACCTAAAAGACTATAAAGGACAATAGCACGCCTACCTAGAAACTGGATTGCTTCATCAAACTGCAGAGTCTTGTCATCTTGAAGGCAGTGATAAGTGAATGAATTCCGGTAAAGGTTTTGGCATAAAGGTACCGTCTGCACGTAAAGAGATATGTCAGTCAAATGAAACAGGCATATGTGAAGTCCATATCAAATGTCTAAGTAAAGTGTCAGTAAAAGAATAGATATTGAGTCGCTGGACACTGTGCCTAGTTGTCATTGCGAATAGAATTAGCAAGCTACCTAACAGAAGACCACTTTACGTCCAAATATAGTTTTCGTTTTTCGACACAAGGTAGAAGTCCAGTATTCATAGTTCAGAAAAACAGATCCTTAAGCTGGCAATTAAGTAAGATCATGGAAATTCATTAGGCCACTTTACTTCATTGATGAAATTGTGCAATTGCAGCCATGCCAAAAGGCTAAAGGGGGCGGCATCGAGCGTGCCACCTTCTCATGGTTTGTCCCTGCTGCTTAACATTTTGGAATGAATTTTGGTTTCAATCAGTTAAACTTCAGCAATTCAACAATGAATGCGGATTTGAGGGTTATTCAAAGCAACGACAGGAGCAACAAAAATATGGTTTGTATGGTTTTTAGCAGCATGAATACTAGAATATCTTGCTCTAATATTAAATATTTATAGATTTTTTTAAAAAAAACACTAAATTAGTTTGTAAACAGAAAATGACGCTGGTCTAACACCGTTTCAGATTATACTACAAACAATATTGAAATTGTATAACTGGAAGGCATTCATGACAGTAGCAATATTTGAATAGAATGCAATTGAGAATTTAAAGTCAAACATCATTGGAGGACCAGTAAAAGAGGGATTGAAATAATTTGAGAATTTAAAGTCAAGCTTGACTCCACGAGTCCATGTTGCACGAAAAATAGCCCCTGTTGGGAAACCAGTAAAAGAGGGATTGAAATAACAATGGATTTGACATACATGAGAAGAAATCACCCTATATCGGAGTATAAAGAAAGTAGTGGTTAAATCCCCATTGGGGCATATGCAATCCTAGTTCTGTAGAAGCTTAAAATTAATGCAATCAACACCACATAATCTAGCAACACAACATGTACCAAGTCATCCAGGCATGAGGCATCCATCCAAAAAGATGAAATACTCAGCGCATGCATCTCTTATTATTCACCACTCGACTCATCACATTAACAATGAGTACGAAAAGATGGCACACTAGTAACTGGTAGCCCTGAAACACAACCCATATTATCACTCTCATTGCCATCAAATTTCTGCAGTTTTCCAAAAAAGAATCAGGTGTCCATAAAGGACAACTAACCTTCCCTGGCAACAACAGGATGCCTTAGTTACTACTTGCTCTGGTTTCCAATTGACAATGCTATGACAATATTTTCTTAAATCATTTGTCAGCTAGGAAGGTTGTCCTAACGCCATCACCAACAGACTGGAGGGAGTATTTGGGTAACAAGATAGCCCACAAAAACATAAATACAGAAACTAAGGATCAGCCAATTCACAAGAAGCCAGCAAACCCACAGAATCATCCTTCCAATTCTGCTCACACATACTAGAGAGCACCTTCTATTGCTCAGCATACCAAATCAACATTACTAAAAAAGAGGACGACTAGCATTCATCAACCTAGAAGCAGCGAACCCTAGCTGTCATCCAACCGAGCCTGGCGCAGCAATCAATGATCAATCCTACGCCAATCCAATCCACGCATTAGCAGCAGCAGCAGCATCCATGCAAGTAGCGCGAAACGCGGGGCGGCGCGAGGCTCACATTGAGGATGTGGGAGACGCCGATGGTCTTGAGGAGCTCGGACCGGGAGGCGTTGTCGTAGCTGCCGAGGAAGAGGAACTCGGGGATGATCTCGGACGGGAACGCGGAGTCGTGCGGCCTGGCGCCCGCCCCAGCGGCCGAGGGCGGGCGGTGGCCGCAGACGCCGCAGACCTCCCCCTCCTCGTACTTATGGTAGTGCCCGCAGATCCCGCACGGGTTCTCCCGCTCACGCTTCCTCATCTCCGCCGCCGCCGCCGATGGGAATCGGAGGGGGCTGGAAGCGCGGCCGATCGAATGGCTTGAATGGAGGAGACGGAAATGGAATGAGGCGGCGGCGGCTTTTGCTGCGATGAAATGAAACGGGAGAGATTTTTGTAATGGAAGAAAGGTCGGGACAGATCGGATCGATAAATCGATTGGGGGAGGGAGGCAGCGAAGATGAGAGGAGGGAGACGACGTCACGCCACGCAAGAGGGAGGCGGGTCAAAGACTCAAAGCAAAGCACGGTGGCCGTAGACAAATCGGAATCACTTGGGCTTGGGCGGCGATCGGCGATCGGGCATCGGAGCACCCTGGCCACCTGGGGCCAATCTCCGTAAATACGTATTCTTGTTGATTAAATTTTCTTGTCTGACATGATATGCTTTTAAAAGGAAAAAAAAACGAAATGGCCGCAGACGCTGTAAATAGACGTACACTATGTCTCAGTAAACTTCACAATGCATAGGCAGATATTCACACACCAAGAGCGAAACATCATTTTATTTGAACCTGCCTTCTTTGTTGCTATTCAACCTTCTATGTCTATGCTGCTCCCGGCGAAATCAGGTGCACAGGTTCCAAGAAAATTTGAAGGCCAGATTACAACCGCTCATTGATGTATTTCACCAGTTAAATGAAAGACTTCTAAAATTTCACCAGGAACAACATACACCGCTCAAGTAAATTCATACTTCTAAAATCCGAAGAATATTATGTACGCCGTGGTCACAGGAGGCACAGATGTACATAACCCAGAGCAAGTGCACACAAAGGCATTTTAACAATTTATGTCTAGCAAACAGGTTAATAACAATACAGCCCAGTAAAGACTATACTACACCGTTCTGATATAAGAAGAAAAAGGTCGGCCGGGAGAACTAATCAAAACTGCTTACACCAGAACTGATCAATCCTGGCGAAGCAGATGAGGGATGGACGTCATAATTACTCTTCACTACAAAGGCATTACATTATATTACCACAAAACAATGGAAAAACATTAGAGAAAGGTTCCTTATATCTAATATACCACACTAGGTTAAAAATCACGGTGTACTGGGAACCAGATCAGAGCCAGAGATGTGAGAGGTTGCGTCTTCTTTAACAGCTGCAGCTGCATTCGCATTCACTGGAGATGCAACTGCATTTGCATTCACTGGAGATGTCTTTGCCGCATCTTTCTTGCTATCCTTCCCTCCAGACTTGACATTGTGGCTTCCATTCTGGATGCCGCTGACTGATAGTCTTCTGTTCGGAGGAGTGCCATTTGATACGCTGCCGTTGGACTTTGGGCCTAGCACCTTCTTTGAACTGACAGGTCTATTTGGGCTCACTGTCACTCGTGAGCCAAATGGCCCCTCATGATCAGTGTGGAGCTGCTGCTCCATGTAGCGTTTTTGTTCCTGGTATGTCAAGACACAAAGACAGTTCAATCAGTTGACAGTGGCCAAAAAATTAAAACTGAAACAATGCGGGTGCACCATGAGTCCATTTCATAGCTATAGTTAGGTGTAACAAGGCCACCAAGATGAGTAAGATTTAAAGGACAGCAAAACAGCAAACTGGTGGAGACAGCAAAATGCACGAGGCAGAACGCATAGGACCAGGTTTTAACATCGGAACATCAACATAGTACAATGTAGGTCCAAATGGGCAATAAATAAATAAATATGTGGACCTTTGGCCTCCAGAATTAACGAGCATGCAACACTTACCCGCATTCTTTTCTTCTCTTCTTCCCTTTCCTGCCTGAGCATAACATACTCATCCAACATAGCTAGAAGCGGTACACCATCATACATAAAGGACTCGCCACGATTTTCCTCCCATGCCCTAGTCTTCGCCACCAGAGTTTCAACAAGTGCTAAAACAAAAGCGATCATTACATCAGTAACGAATAGAACCAAAATATATCTAGAAGTGTTGAAATAAAGACCATGTACAAATGCAGATCTCGCAAGCCATAACATATTGGCAACTCATGCAAAAGTAATCACTGCTATAGTTTGACGTTCGAACATGTACCTGGAATCTTGTTAACAAGAATACGAGCTTTTTCTGCACGTTTGAGGTTTAGATGGGCACCTCGGCTTGAGTTGTACCTGTTGTCATCCTGCAGAAGGATTTTTATTTTGTGGTGAGAATTTATTCCACAACCTGCATACTTTGGTGTGATCGCATATATGATCACTGGATGGATACATGCAGGAGTAATCTTGATTTGCTAGAACCAATCATTAACATACCCTGTTGTAATCTTCAAGCCAGCTTTCTTCTTCGCATGCCGACATCCATCTTTCAACTTTATCTAGTATATCTTTTCTACTCAATGCTTCTTCCTTAGCTTTTGCTATCTGGCCATCCATATCCGCAATTAGTTCTGATGGTTCTACGTTCCCTGCCTCAATCAGAGCCAATATTTTCTCATGGGCAGCAGCTGTGTCGATTACTATGTGAGCACCAGCATAGATGTCTTCCAACTCAGTTTGCTTCTTGAAAGCTATTTCCTTCATCTTGCTATATTTTAGATGATCTAGCCTTTGTACCTCAACCTCAGCCTGAATAATGGGAAAGGTAATTGTCAAATAGGGCAAAAGAAACAGTTTCCTAAAGGAGTGTACTCATACAAACAATTCACTACTTAAACTCACTTGCTCAATTAAATCCAGAGCAAGGGCTCCAGGTGCAGTGACTTCTTCCACTGATGCTGATCTGTTGCAGGTGACATGATCAAACATGCGCCTTTCTTCCTTGGGGGCATCCATGAGATCCCAGAGATCATAGAGTTGACCAGCAAGCTCTTGAAGCTGAGAACGTAGTTGAGCCAATGGTGAGATTGAGTGTGCAAGGGAGCACGATTCATATTATAGGGCTAAGATGTGTGCATTTACCTTGCTTAGCCTTAACTTCTTATCTTCATTAAGTGTGGCTACTGTCTTGTCAAGTTTTGATAATGTATCATTACTAATGCTCTTACAGTTATCATTGATTGAGTCATCCAAACTGGGATGAACGTCAGTCACTGTGCTGAGGAAATCCATACCCAAGACAGTACAAAGATCATGTACCATGCTTACATACTCAAGAACCTTCTCCAATCTATTGCTCTGGAAACCAAATTTCAAGGCATTTACCATCGATCAGTAAGGAATAATGAAGCAATGGTAAAAAATGAAGCATCATAACAACTGAGTACTAAAAAAACAACTACCTTCTCTTTCTCAAGCTCCTGGAGCTGAGACCGAAAATCTTCAAGCCTTTCAAGTGTCAAATCATCTTCATTGACTTGGGGTGTTGCCACCTGCTCACCCACCTCTATGGTGCCAGCAATCTCACCACATATTTGATCAATTTGTGACTGCACATTAATAAATTCCCTTTTTCTTTCGTTTTTCTTTTTAGTCAACTGCTCAAGCGTTGGCGCTATAGCAGCTAGCTGCTGCTTGATTGTTCCCGATGTCTTCTCAGGCTGCAAGGGTTGAGGATACTCAATTGTACTTCCAACAATAATAATAAAAAAAAGATCAGACGTAAATATTTTGAATGTCCCATGATACACTTCTGAGCTAGAACATTACATTTTCTGCACAAGACATTCTATGGGCAAAGAACGCACTGCAGGCTGAGACTTCGGATGCATATTATAAGTACGCACCAAAGTCTCACAAAGTTCGCAGAACAGGTGCCGATGAACATTTTTAAGTAGAGGGTTCTTCAAAATATAAGTTGGCATAACATCTGATCAATAATGCAATCCGCATGCATACAAATATACTAGCTCTTATGATACTTGCAACAAAATGCAGAATGAAGTCATTCTAGTTAAAAATCAAGCAACGGACACATATTCACTTACGGTTCTTGCAACAGCCTTTTCTCCTAGAGCAGAAAGAAGCCTTGCGAGCTCTATCTTTGAGTCATCCAGTGCCTGGATCAGAAGATCCCTGGAGTTAGTGGCTTGGTCAACTTTCCTCTTGTAAACATCCAGGCACTCCTGATCTAGCTCATACAGGACCCTGTCGCGGTCCTCCTCACTCTCACCAACTTCATCCCATACCAACTGCAATTGAAAAAGAAGATGTAATTATCAGTTGCACTGGGTGAGGCAATATAACTACACCATTGTTGCAATTCGTAAAGCACAAACTAAATGCAGAAAGAAACTACCTGCAGTTTTTGCAGCAAGGACCCGCATGTAATGTTGCCGGCCATCACGTACTAGAGCAACCTGTAAGGAAGGAGCACTAGTTGAGAAAATTATACTAGCTTACCAACATGTACTACAGCTAACACGAAATGCACTTCCAAACTTATCAAACCGTCCCAATAATCATGTCAGTCTAAAGTAGGCACTAAACCAGCTATCCAGAACAAGCAAGACATCAAGGCTGGGCATTCTTGCTCCCTATGCCACATTAACAAAGTTATCTATACAAATTAGCAGCACTTTATAATAATTGAGCCCACATCTATGGCCCTACTCACACAAAGATCCCCAATCATTGCCACCATCAAGACTATCAAGGCACCTACTAAACTCTAGATTTATCTTAAACCCAGCAGCCCAAAAAAAATTCCACAAACCCCTGAGATCCCACACACAAAGAAACCTGCAAATCGCAAGTGTTTGACCACATTTGACCGGACAAGAGAGCGCCCAAAACATCGCGATCTGCGCACGGAGCTTTCACCTTTCCTCTTTCAGCAGGTGAAACCACCAAACCAGAACTGAAACAGAAGCAGATCCTCGTTAAATCCGCCTCCCGCCGGCCAAATACCCCCGAAAACCTCGGAGAAACACCCGCCCGCGCAGCTGCATTACGCGCCATCTCACCAGATCTCGGCCTACAGCACCGCCCCGCAACCAATTCCACCACGGAAACAGAACAAAACAACCGCTCACCAGATCACGCGGCGCCGGCGGAGGAGACGAAGAAACGCGGGCGCCCAACTCGCCGCAAAGGATCAGCGTGCCCCAGCAGTGGGCTCCTCCAAACCCGGGCGCGGAGGAGCTCGCCGGCCGCCGGTCGCCGCCGCCGCCGCCGAGGGAGCGAGCAGTGGCGAGTGGGCTGAGCTGAGCGGAGCGGAGCTGACACACTGGAGTGTAGGCAACTGCAGTGCTGATGCCGAAACATGGGGGAGCCACGAATTAATGGGGGGCTGGTGGGGCTGGTGCGGGCGCGCCCCGCCGCCGGATGCGACCGGTCGGGGCCATCGGATGGCCAGGATCGGCCGTCACTGCGGGGACGGTTTTTTTACCGCTGGTGTCGGTGAAAAAAGGCGTAGGGGGTGTTCTGCGCAGGGGGTCTAAACTTTAGAGGGTTTTTCCTACGAATATTGTGATTACAAATAAAGTTTAATTACGAAACTAATTTCAGGACTCCGCTCGAATTCGCGAGACGAATCTAATGAGGGTAATTAAGGCGTGATTAGAAGATAGTTACTGTAGCATCACTGTAGCAAAATATAGATTAATTAAGCTCATTAGATTCGTCTCGCGATTTAGAAGGGGGGTCGTGACATAGGTTTTGTCATTAAATAAATAAAAAAAATTTAAATAGTAAGATTCTTTTTTTTTAGAGGGGTCTAAACTTTAGCGGCAGTTCAACGAACACCCCCGTACTACGGAGGATTCGTATACTTGCGGGGCCCACCATAGCAAGGGATGTGTATAGGTACGTGGCAGAGTTAAATTCTTGCGCGTAAAAAATTTCGCGTGTTTGGTCGTGGTTGGTGCCCCTCGGGCCCGTTTTAAACCACGGATTACGGGGAATTCTTGCGCGTAAAAAATTTCGCGTGTTTGGTCGTGGTTGGTGCCCCTCGGGCCCCGTTTTAAACCACGGATTACGGGGGTGCGATTACTCCGCGTCCGCAGCGGCGTTGACCGGTCAAACCTGTCCCCTTGCGTTCTGGGTGTCCTCTCCTGCGGTGTTTTCATGCGGATTTACAATGGAGGCTTCCGAGATCAAGGAGCCTGGAAACACGGAATCTACGGCTCTGGCCAATGATATACCGGGAAAATCCTTCAAAAGTTGTCGCTCGCAAGTCGCAACCGGAAAAACGTGAGGTCGTTGCAAAACGGTTGCTCTGTTTCCAAGGACACGGGTTGGGAGCAGGGAGAGTAGTAGTACGTGTGAAACAGAACTTTTCCCTCAGAAGAACGAACACTCGATATATTTGATGTGTACCCAGCAAGCCTTTCGGATTTTTGTTAGATGATGAGCTATATTGGGAGTTCGATGACACCGACTAGCTTCTAGTTGTACAACTTTTGTACTTTGGTTATTTTGTTGGTTGCTGGAATGTTTTCCCAGTACTTGAGGTTATTTTTTCGTCACTACGTTGTTGAAGAAGAGAGAACGCTAGTAAGTCCAGAACTAAGAAACATTTTGAACGGTATGACAGGACACAAGCACCCATGATCCATGTTGGAACTGGTCACTGAATTTAGGTTGCGTCTGGTACGGTTCCAGATTCACCGAGAATCGAAAACGTTTCAAGTTCGATCCTGAAACGGGTCACAAAACGTTTGGCCATTGATTTAGAATCGGTGAAACGTTTCACAAAATGAACTAAAATCACTTGAAACACCTATTTAGGTGATTCTCATTCCTAGTTCAAAACAGAGAAACATTCCAGAGTGATTCGGGCAAAAAATCGTTTCAGATTTTGACTGTTTGAAAGTGATTAAGGTGATTCGAGAGAGAATCTGAAGTGTTTTATGCATCTAAATGAACCTTTAGTCCAGAGATTCCATATTAGTGGGAGAAGGACTATGAATCTGATTCTTCAAATTTGGGCGTGATCGCTTGAACTATTTGCAGCTACTATGACTGAGGCCAGCGATCGCAGCCGCAAAAAGCTGAAACGATCATTTCGCAACCTTGGTTGAGATCAATCGGTTGATACGATTTTTATTTCACGTCAGCCGTATAGTCGCTCTCGTCCTGTAAAACTCACTTTCTATATCCTCATAGTAATCCACGTAAGATTTCCTAAAAAAAAAAAGATTTCCTATCCCGTATTGCTTCACCCTCGAACAAACTCTACGTTGTACTAAATGGGAAGAAACAAAAACTGTGTCTCCGGTCGGTCCTAAAATACGAGTGTCCCTCGGACATGCTTCGTGCAAAAAGAGAGAAGGGCATGCATTTTTCTCTCGAAGCGAGAGAGAGCGGAGACAGAAGAGTTAAGAAAAGAAAGAAGAGAAACAGCTGTCATGGTACTGCTCGTGCAGGTAAAGAATCCGGGGTCCATTCGGGCGATCAGATCGGTTAGCTTTCTTTCTTTTTAGCACGAGATCAGCAGCTGCCCTCTGATTCTTTATTAATCGCAAGTGCCTAGTAGTGAAGGTAGGAGTGGAGTAGGATGAAAAAGGTGGATTGTTACCGCCGGCCATGGCCATCCCCTAATCTCTCGCGATTCCCAACGAGAAGCAAACAGGTGCCGTTCCGGAGCCGCATCATCATCGTCACGAGTTCTATCCGTTTTCTACCGCGCGCGGTGGTGCCATCCATTTCGATCCGACTCACCGGGCGATGGGTGAAAGCTCAAGACGAAGCCGAGGAGGAGGGGAATGAATGTGTGGATCGCGTGAGCGGAAGTCCGCTTTTGTCCTCTTGCGCGCGGCGGGGAACGGGCGGACGAGAGGAGTTGCGCGCGCGTGGTGGGGCCCGCCCCGGCGCGGGTGACGGGAGCGGGGAAGCGGCGAGCAGCAGCGCACATGGCCACTCCACGTGCCTCTGCAGAGGTTCTCCCTCGCTCCTCGCCTCCGCGCGTCGCCACCCGCGCGGTGCCCGTGCCCGTCCCGCGTCGGCCGGCGCGCATCAGCCCGGCCGCCTCACGCATACTGCAGCGGCGCGATGGGGGTGGTGCGGCCGCGCTGGGCTGCCCCCCGTGACACCGGCCGCGCCCACGGACACGGCCTCCGCCGAAGCGAGTGATGCGTCGGTCCGTTTCGCCTTGGTTTCGCTCGCTTCCGTCGCAGTCAGCGGGGTCCGTCATGTATAGTACTGTTCCATGCTGACCGGCCAGGCGAGGCGAGGGAGCCGTGCCGTGGGGCCGAACGCTTGGCCGCTGCCTTTTCGCTTGGCAGCGTCTGCCTGTCATCACGTCACGTCTTGATTTCTTTCTTTCTTTCTCGAGCGGGGCGGGGCAGGGGGCGGATGGGGTCGGCGCCGTGCCTGCCCTTCCTTGCCTTGTGCGGCTGCATCTGCATGCAGTCATGCATGCATGCCGTGGATCGATCGGTCGGTCGGCGGTGCGGCTTTGCTTCCGCCATGGGTTTCGTTTCTCCAGGTACGGCGCCCTGCTCCGTCTTTCTGCTGTTAATTGTGGGGTGCTCATTGCTAAAGGAGGGTTCCGGATCGATAGAGATGATGTCGCTCACGCACGCTCCGGAAAGACATGGCTGCAGTGCTGATGAGATCGGACGCACGTTGAGATCTCGTTTCTGCGTAGTAGTACCATGTGTGGGTGACACGCGGCCAACACCATCGACGTTCGATGGCAAAAGGCAACGCCACGGTACGGGTTGCGGAGCACGAGAGTTGGAACTTGGAACGGCGACGGTGGGCCGTCACTGCCATGGGCCCAAATAACAGCACCTAGGGGCAACATCTCTCTTTTTGTATCGCGGCCTTTTGTGCCTGGGACCGAGTGTGTCTGCCTCAATCCTGATAATCAGCTACCAGATTTTGTTTGTTTGTTTTGTCCCAAAAAGAAAATAGGCTATATTTTCTTTCCATCAAAATGCAACACGGAAATCTGAAGAGCCAACTTCATAAGGTCCAAGCCCCAGCATTCATGCCACATGAACCAGTGATAACATTGAAATGGAAGTAACAATGTCAGGACATGCATTGGCACACAGCTAACAGAGGAAATAAACATTTACATTCTCAACGTAATAATGGGGACACACATATTACCACAAATGTAACAAAACCACTTACATTCTCAAAACAGAAATGAAAAAAAAACAAAGATTACCGCATTGGAAAGAAACACAAACTAAGGTACAACCAAATATTTCCCGATATAGTTGCTACAAGGAACTAAAAAAAAAATGATGCCTCGCATGGTTCCTGGATCAACGCTCGGCCTTGCCGTCTCTTACGAGCGCATTGCATTTTGGAGGATTGAACGAATGAGGTGATTGTGCAGGGAGATGTTTTCTCTGCCAACTATTTGCTCCATTGCCTCGTCGTACTCCGCTTTAGCCACCTGATGTGATAAGAACTTGCTGAAAAGACGGAAATAACGCACGGCTCTCTCCGGCCCAATTCTCTTCTGCAATTGCGCCTTAATCTTTAGAGTATTGATTCTGCCTTTACGTATCTCTTTCTCGGAAGCATTCCTATTGTAAATGCATGCGTTATCTTCATGACCGTTCCTACTATAAAGAATATCACAAAATAAAGAACAAGAAAATAATTAAAAATAGAAGATATTGTGCCACAATCATCTAAACCTATACACACACAGTTCAAATTGAATTAAATTATGGGTGCCAAAACACGCTACATTGGCAACAAAAAGGCTAATAAATTAAAGAATGATATTATATAAGTTTCACAATAAATTGTTACAAGATATCATCCAAAACAATTTAAGAACGGTCGGTCATATCCAATGTGCGAGCACATCTGCACATGGATATTGGAAACAAGAATTTAATATAACTACACATGTGAATTAAAAAAACTAGGTCTTCTCTATTGGATTAGTGAGAAAGTGATATATTATTGATTCAATACTAAACAGATTGTAAAGATGATATAAACAAAGCATATAATCTTAGCAAACTTCTCAAATGCAAAAAGGAGATACAAACCTGCCATTGTCGGCTTCAGCAACTTTTTCTGAGTTTTTGTTCCATTTCCTATCACATTGAGATTGCTCCTTCCTTGGATCCAGAGAGCTTTCTGTCGCTGTATTGACATCAACCTTTGGAAAACTCTCTTCGCGGTTTGGAATATGATCGAGAGTATAATCTTCGTTGCGAGCTTGATGATTCTCTTTCCTTTCGAGTGTACTTTCTATTAGTGCTAGTTCTCTCTCTTCTGCCCTCTCCATGGCGGAAGCGATCGAACAATTTGTTGCGTGATATGTCTTTATATAGCTAAGCGACGCATTTCCAGTCGAAACGGATGATCAGACAACTCATCATATTTAAATGATTGATGTCTCATTCGCCACCTAAAGATTTAGCAGTATCTTGCAACAACAAATGTTTCCCATCTGTGAAATAAGTGTCCATTGACTAATTTTGAATTGCAAAAAGACACGGATTTCATTATTTATTAAAACAAAAAAAGGTTTTACAATCACTACGATAAAACAACCATTGCCACCTCTTGGCTTGGAGGTGATACTCGATGGAGATAAGAGCAAGGCTTGTATAGTTTAGAGGAGGGCAATTGTTGAAGAGTACTTGTGCGCGAGTGACAACTGGGTATAATGAAAGAGGAAAGAGTGACATTTGAGGTAAAAGTGTTTGGGATGAAATCCTCAACGTCGATATATAATAAATACAAGGAGCCTACAGGTCCGTACTCATGAGGCTCTCATATATTATGAATGTTTCTTTACTAGATATAGAGGGGCATAGATACAGCAAACGGTACCGAGTACTCCCTCTGTCCACAAATATAGGGACATTCTAGTTTTGTCCTAAATCAAACTTTCTTAACTTTGACCAACAATATTTATAAATATATGTTGTTTCAAACTAAAAGAGTTATATAATATGAATGTGTATTTCATGATGAATCTTGTAAACACATTTTCATGATGTCAATTTTTATAGTTTTCTTGTTATGAGGAATTAAAGTTAGCAAAGTTTGACTTAGAACCAGACTAGAATGTCCCTATATTTATGGACGGAGGGAGTAATACTTTCTGATTTAGGAAAATATATTAGCCTGTTCGCTTTGCTGCGCTGCAGCTGCGGCTGCGGAAGAAATAACTAGAAACACTGTTGGAAACACGGTAACAGCTGCTGAAGAAATAACTGAAACTCTGTAACCGCGTCGCAATGACGTGTCTAAGATCGAGAGACACGGTTCAAACACACTGCTTGCGAGTGGGCGGTTCTATTTTAGTGCAGCCCCTTACACGGACCGCCCATCGTGGGATCTGACGGCGGAGAGCTGTCCACAGGCGGCCACGCGAGGAGCCGGATGCAAACGCACAATAGTCTCAGGTCCCTCCATGCAAAAGTGGCCCCACGATCGGAAGCTTCTCTCCCATCTCCTCTGTTTCCTTCCCGACGAAGCAGAGCAGCAGCTGCAACGACTCCTCCCCCAAATCAAAACCAAACCAATCCAATCCGCCGCTTCCCAGTCCCCAGCTCTCGCCGCCGCCGTTGCCGCCTCCGGCGATCGACGCCGCTGCGTCCGGGCTTCTTAGTCTCGTTTGAATCTTGCCGCGTTCGATGGGGAGCGAGGCGGAGCCCGCCAAGGGACTGCTGCCCTACCTGCAGCGCGCCGACGAGCTGCAGAAGCACGAGCCCCTCGTCGCCTACTACTGTGAGACATGCTGCCTCTCGCTGCTTCATTTGAGCAACCCTCCGTATCGCGTCGGATTGCTAGGGTTTGGTTTGATTTTGATCGGTGGTGTGGTGGTCGGCAGGTCGGCTCTACGCGATGGAGAAGGGGCTGAGGATCCCGCAGAAGGAGCGCACCAAGACCACCAACTCCATCCTCGTCTCCCTCATGAACCAGCTCGAGAAGGTCTGAGCATCTATCTGTGCCTCCTTCCCCTGTTCCCTTGTTTGGAGGAACAAGAACTAGGCAGTTCCTCTCTTTAATGTCGTTTAGATCTAGTTTTACTGTCTTTGTGGAGGAAATGGGTTGTTTGGATGCTTTGTTTTCGCATAGTTCTATACAATCATCTTTCGGCTAGAATTTTTTTACAGAAGAACAACAATGGTGAATTCACCTGTCAGTAAGGATTCTGTGTATGATTTTGTTTGCGTGTGTTGGACTGGAATGATATATGGATCAGGGATGCTATCAATGAGACTTTACGATGTAAGAGGGGCAATCAGCTACAGTTAGTATTCGTGCCAACAGAGCCTGTTTTTACATCTGTGGAGCTCGGCTTTGCCATTGTCACAAGCATGGGTACAACTAGCACACATGATTATGCAAAATGCAGTAGTTAGTTGTTTTGCTCTCCTGCGTGTTTGAGAAGTTGTTTTGCTTGATTCAAAGATGGGGTTGAATGTGCTTGAGCCTATATGATACTGATTGAGTGAATAATCAAATGAAGGTCTCCATTGGTTTTACATCAATCTACAAAGGCCACCGCACCATCTTGCTAAAGAAGCTCACTGCACGGAGGACACCGACACATTTGTTTGTGTCATAGTATTGGCTATAGTATTGGCTGTCTGTTGATTTCTGCTCTTGTTTAACATTTAAATGAGTTGAAAGGTGAAATCAATGTAGTTTCATAATCTATGTTGGTATAGCTTTTAAAGAACATTGCGAAATATTGGTACATTAGCAGGGAAGATATTTTAAGCACCAAATATATCTTATGACAAAATGAACCATGTGAATTTTCTTACGCTTTTTCTTCTGATACTTATGGTTTTCATTTCGCCACTTTGCTCGTTTGCCTAGATTCTCATATGCTCAGTTGAGATCAGTTTCTTCCACTCCTGAATATGTTTTCCCATCTTCCAGGATAAGAAATCATTGACTTTGGGGCCTGACGACCATCTTCATTTGGAGGGATTTGCATTGAATGTCTTTGCTAAAGCAGATAAGCAGGACCGTGCTGGCCGAGCTGACATGTATTATACGTATCCAGAAATTCTCGTCTTGCTTCAGTCGTTGCACCATTGCCTACTTACTTAGTCTAACTAATGTATAAATCTCCTTATTTTTGCAGAAACACTGCTAAAACATTCTATGCTGCGAGCATCTTCTTTGAGATTCTCAATCAGTTCGGCGAGCTTCAGCCAGATGTACGTTTACTATGCTATTGCCTAGTGCCTACTGCCTAACCTTTTGATGTGAGATAGTACGTCAGTTATGTAATCTTCTTGAACTATGCTGAAAGGTTTAACATACCTGTATGTCTCCATGGTTTACTATAACAGATTGAGCAGAAGCAGAAATATGCTATCTGGAAAGCTGCTGAAATAAGAAAAGCTATCAAAGAAGGACGGAAGCCTGAAGCTGGTCCTCCTGGCGGGGATAAAGATGAAAATTCTTACAGTACCAGCACAATTTCTCAGGTAACTATCCTGACTTCTTAGCAACAGTCTCATGGATAACCATGCTCCGGAATTTTAACTAGGATGATGCTGCCACTCCATTTTTATCGTTGCTGATCAAGTTATTTCTGATCCATCACCAATCACAATGATTGTTTCTTGAAAGTAAAATGCGACAAGAGTTGGATTACATCAAATTCAATAGTAAAGTCAGTTGGCATTTAGTTTTCCTCATGGGAGATCTTTGACCTCTCTTGTTTTACATGACTATCGTTTTACACTTCTATATGAGTTGATCCGATAGCAAACTTGGTACTTCATTCATCATTTAGATGTCATTTTGTGCATTTCGATGGCCTCAAATATTAGTTGTCATTTAGATGTCATTTTACTCCTTTTGAGTTTTGAGGAACCGCCAATTAACATCTCCATGTATTTATATTAGTTGTCAAATGTAAATATCAGATTGCATGTATCGTGAACTACATTTACATGAGAAAAAGACTGTGGTACTTAACAAAACCTTTCTTCTTAAATATTAATCATGCATTCTACATACATCATGCTTCCTAAAATCTATATTGCCAACTCTCGAAGATTTGCAAGCTTGAATTTGAAGAATTCTGTTAGCACTATGTTTCCAGTTTCAAATGTACAGCCACAGCCAGGCAGGTAAGAAACATGAAAATTTTATTTTATTTTTCTAGACGACTGTAGTTATATCTTGCAGTGATTCCTTGTTTTAATGTGTCGACATGTAGTCTGATTATATTACCTAAGCAATGGAAGACCTTAAAATGGTCAGTAAACACCGATTAACTGATCTAAACTGCTTATAATCTTTGGCCCCTTAATCAGGATATGGGGCGAAGCCAGTCCTTCACTAGTACGCCGCATGGCAGTGAAGCACCATCTCAACCTGTAGACAAGGTTATTCCCCACTTTTTCTTTAGTGATAAGAAGTGATAGCAGCTTGCTATACTTTTTATTTAGCTTCTTTCAGAAAAAAGTGGCCTTAATTATTTTGATTTTCTTCTTGTATACAGGATTTTAGTAGGAGGGATAGCTTTTCTGCTGTACAGCCAGGAAACAACATGCCTCGACAAAGTACAGATTTCAATGGTCATTCATCTGCCCAGTCACCTTATTCATCACCACCACCCCCACAGTCCCAGCATCCATCTCCATCGCAATCTTATTCCTCTCCCTCATACCAAGCAACAGACTACCCTTCTTCTGATGTCCACAAACCACCCCCTAGTTATTCATCTTCCCCATACTCGAGCACGGAGTACCCAAAAGCCGAGGTCCACAAACCACCATCCAATTATTCCCCACCCCCTTACACAAGGACAGATTACCCTTCCAGTGATGGCTACAATCCCCATGGCAATGACAAGCCAGATGTTTCGGCTTATCCTCAGACATACCAACCGCCACCCTACACAATCGAACCTCAGCACACCTCTCAAGATTACTACTCTACGGAAGCCCCAGCTGCGCCGTACAACTACCCCAATTTTCAGTCTTACCCAAGCTTCCAGGACAGCACATCGCCTTCTGTCCCAACGCAGCAATCTCCATTCTATCCTGCTAGTGATGCTCCTGTGGTTTCATCATACTCCCCTTCCTCATCGAATCCTTCTGTCCCAACACATTACAACTCCAGTGCTGATGCTGGGCATCAAGTTGCTCCTCCGGCTGCCCCACCAGCTAGCCAATACAAGTATGATAGCAATTATCAGCCATCAGTTGAGAAGATAGCTGATGCTCACAAGGCAGCTAGATTTGCAGTCGGTGCTCTTTCATTCGACGATGTATCTATTGCTGTGGACCACCTGAAGCGTGCTCTAGATCTTCTCACAAACCCGTCTGCCGAAACTCACTAGCTGTCTGGCTTTACCGTGCTCTTTCTGAAAAGCATCTTCTGTATATACACTATACCACCATATGGAGATGTTGCTGGGTAAAATACATACAAGATAATAAGAGCATGAAGAGTGACACGGTTTGGAGGAAACCAGCTTTTTGTGTAGATTTGAATTTGTAATCAGAGGTTTGTGAAAGGTACTGTAACCCATTGTATTCATTGCATATGGCTGGTATGGTACATTTGTTTTTGGCTGATTGATGGAAGCATGCTCTTTTATGGTTCGTCAACTTGCTGGAATTAACCCAGCTGTCATCCTCAGGGTGTTGATTTCCTCAGGTTGACCATTTCTTATCTGTTAAATCTGTTAAATACACATCACTTGTCTGATGATTATGTTGTGCATATTGTTCCCCAAGTAAAATGCCGGACATCACCAAATTGAATTGTCACAAATGCTGAGTTGAGTCGTTTGGAGAGTTTATCTGGATCGTTGTTAGGTTAAATTGCTACTCACCCTGTCGAAGAAATATTGGCATGTGGCTTCTTTAGAGGAGAATTTCCTGTGCACTGTTGTTCCTGCAATTGCTGTCTCGCCTGAAATCAGAGGACCGCTACTTTTCCTAGAAGGCCTGCATAGCACGGACCGGCCAAGACGTGCTGCTGTTGCCGGCAGCAGCAGCAGCAGAGCTCAGAAATGGGCGCCAAAGCTTTCCAGCACTTCCTATTTGACTGTTTGAACTTTGAAGGGACGAGGGTGGAGCCGCCAGCGCCAGTGTGTCCTCACTCCAGATTCGGCTCCGAGGCAGCTCAAACGACTACTGCCATTGCTCTTGGACTGCTCGCTTCGCTACCAAAAATATCACCACAAAGCAGCATTTTGGGAGTAACCCGGCAGAGACCAGTGTTATGTAGATGGTCGACAAAGCATGCCAACGAGACTTGCAGCAAGGAATTTTTGCAATCGACATTCGCCTGCGACAGGGACCTTTTGCTCAGTTGAATGTTTGTTCCCCTTTTACTTCTATTCTTTTCTTTTCCACTGAGTTAAATTTGATGATTTGAATAATCAAATGCACAGTTCAGAAAATTTGGCGATTTCCGACTTCCCCGTACCTTTAACACCCCCAAATGGGCCTTTCCAGTGTATGTTACCGTCGCAAGTTGACCCTCCCATTTGGAACTCCCTCTATGGCTCTATGTCTAGCTACACCAAGAATCATACCCAAGTAAAGACGCCTGCCTTACTCAAAAAAAAAAAAAAAGGGTAAAGACGCCTGCCCCGGACATCACTTACCTAGATGTTTTCCTTTTCTAATTTTGAGATACGGTGAGACATGGAATCAGGACAACCGAGGAGTTAAAAGCAACCACAATAATGTCAAAATCTGGATGTCGGAATTTATGTCCTGTTTTTCGAGAAAAAGAAATTATATCCTACGCCCCTGTTCTTCTCTTCCCAAGTAAAACGCCGGACAACCAACATCTCCTTAAACAACTTTCAAAGCACTCTGGTGCCTGCCATTCAGCAGGATCGGACAGCCATCACACCGCGCATACAGCAATGAAGATTAGCGCATATTACGATACCGGACCTAATTACATCAAGAACTACGGATATACACACAACATAGCTACCCTTCACCCAGGGTCTCTCCAGCTTTACAGGACCTGCAAAAGTTGTACAATGAAGGTCAAATACTTAGACGCAGGAACTGAGAATCAGCCTCAGAGTTCAAGTTTGGGATCAAGTGACACATGACAAACCTTAATCAACCTCCCATCTTTTAGCATCAAGGTAATCTATAAATCTTCACACCAAAGAATGTTGGGAACTCATCTAATTATCACTATCATAGTCTTTATAAAAACTGTTGGTCGATTCATCATAGTTCCATCTGCAGGATAGTAAAATAAGATCAGTAACATGAACTACTTCACAATTCATGAAGAACCAAATGGTTTATATGTGAAAAAAAGGCAAATGCTTGGCCCATGCTAACATGATAATAGTCAGTGCCACATAAATTGGACAAGATTACACAGTCAGAGTAGTGCGGTTAACTTCTTGTTTCTGTTAATGTTGGTATTTAATTTGCATCTTGATGTCAATATTTACTGCCTAAATCGAGCATAATATTTACTATGAAAATCTTGGGTTGTTTTGCTGGTATGCACGACACATGATGGCAAAGATTGAACGCAAAAGCTTGATGCCACTAACTGTTGTTACGTAAAGTTTGATCAAGGAATTTTATAAAAACCAAACAAATGGCACTAGTTTCCCTCAACCGCCCATGTGATAGATTCTGGAAACATGTGGAAAATAAACAACCAAAACTTAGACTGGCAGAACACAAAGACACACAGACACACACACACACACACACAACACACACACACACACACACACACACACACACACACACACACACACACACACACACACACACTAGTTAGAAACATTTCGGGAACACAAGCTAGTGTATTAAAGGAGCAAATCAAACGGACTATCTAATTAATGTGACACTATGTATGCAGAAAGTCCTAATTAACACAACCAACCAAACTAGTTAGCACCACACATGATTTCTTGAATAGATATGAATGGGTCCATTTAGGTTTATGACAACAAACTAGTTGTGCAGTCAGCTCTGCAAACAAATATGCTTTTTTTGGACTAACTAATGCAAGAGAAAACATTACAGGATCAGAAACAGACCTGCAGAAGAACATTTCGGGGCCTGAACTGTCTAATTGGCATCTTCTCTTGGCCTCTTCACTAACCCTGTCAACATGTAGTACCTCACAAGGGCCACAAATAGCAGTAAGCAATACAGTTATTTCATCATTTGAACCATATACCTGAAACAAGAGAGCAACAGTAAGAAAATCAAAACGGTTCATCAGCATTTGTCAATTATCATGACAGGAACAATCCTTCATGCAAAACCTTGTACACACTATCACAAAGGAAAAGCATAAGAAAGCTAAGCTTATAGAATATTTTCGGAGCGTTGTTAATACAAATCCTACACTATCATTAGTTTCTTGTTGATGTTAATAACTCCAAATATGTATAATAGTATATTGGGATCCAAATGACATTGAATTATTGATACACATGTAATCCCATGATATATACCTTACCAAAAGTATACGTTCAAATGAGTGTGCAGTTTCATCACAACAGTTAGTTGGCTCACCTCATTCTCTTCATCAGTACATGGTTTGCAAATAGATTCTGGAATGTCCGAGCGAAAGAAATAGGGATTGACCATAGCCAGTCTGGACCCAGAGTCATGATCTTGCCACAATGACTGAAAGGGCAACACAATTATTAACTCTACTTGCACTTGACAAAGAATATCTTACCACACATTCTATCATAAGAAATGGTTGGTAGGTTCAGAAAAGAATGGCAGAATATCAAAATCTGGCATGCAAAGGGATTTACATGTAATTAAGAGGGCAATAAGAAAGGAAAGATACCTGCAGCTTACACGGACCAGGCTTGCTACCTTCAATGGCAATCAAAATATGATCATGAAGATTGTATATTATACCATCAATGTTACAAGAGTTATAATAAGTCTTCTTGTTGACTGCTTTGAGGGCATCACCAACCCAATTCACAATACTAGTTGTGCGGCAACCTACATATCCATCCTTCCGATCCCCCATAATTTCATGGTCTGATATGGCATCCTTTGCCATTATCTCTTCTTTATGTGTCTTTCTTATCCCATCTCTTAGAACTCCATCTGCTTGATGTGTTTCATTAGTTGGCATTGTACTGCTGGACATCTGTACATTTTTTAGTAGATGTTTGTAAGTTCCGTTGCCCTCACAATTCTCTTTACAAGAAACAACTGAAGAATTGTTACGATGCTTAAAAACAGATTGTGCAGTAGCTTGCAGGGTGCAGTCCTCAACTGAATTTACAGAATTACTATTGATATGCATATGAGAATTGCCTGACAGATTGCTTGAACCATACATTGATGCCCCACTACTCTGATCTTCATTGCAAGATATTGCAGTTTCCATATGTATACCACCACAGGGCTGTGCAGCTCTTTCCTTTTCTATCAATGAAGTTCCATCAAGTTTAACATTTTCCTTTTGAGGTTCAGCACCAGAAATTGAGAGTGGTTTTAAACTAGCAGTGTCTAAAGCCAATGTACTACTCTTGTGCACACTGCTGCCACCTTCGTTAGAGTTTTGATTTGTAGCACTTTCATTTGCAGCTGCCTTTTTATTACAATCCTGTTTGGTTGGACTTTCCGCTGCAACCTGCGAAAAGGGCTGTGCAGCACCACTAATCTTTGGTGCAATAAATGTTCTTATAACCTTACCATATTTTGAAGGTAGGACTTTTCCGTTACTCCGTACCAGACATAGTGGACAATACCACTCGAATCTAGTCAGTTTTACAGAATTCTCAAGGCAGTTTAAGTGCATGCCCTTATCACAGGCATCACAAACAACCAAACTTTTCATGTCAGCAATAGGAACTTTACATATCTGACAATCCAGTCGGGAACTCATATACTCAGTTGAAGGCACAGCCAAGCTAGGCTGATCAGAAGATTGATACAAAATCCACTCAACTTTATTTGCTATTTTCATGTGATGGGAGAATACTGAGTTTTTATGAACATACAAGTCTCCACTTGGAGTCTGATGTCCCATGACAATGCTTCCTTTCCCACTGTGAATAGCTGATTCATTTTTATCCAGAGATTTCCATTCCTGACATGAATTCTGAATGGAAGTTTGATTCAAACCAGTCGCTGTGAGATGATATGAATTCTTTGCCTGGTCAATAGTTGCTGCGCCTGCATGTCACATAGGAGATTATTTCAGAAATATCAGACCAAAGTCTTGTATTAATATTTTATTTTACTATCTGTTTTCATTGGTTTGCGTGGCTCTTATATGATTTCACCTCTGGCACACCCCAATTTGCTTGGAACTGTAGGCTTAATTGTTATTGAATAGCAGATTCACAAGAAGATGTCGCACTCAAAATTAAATGTTGGGAATGGCTCTCGTGTAATTTTTTTTTTTAAAAAAGGAAATCTGTATCCCCCTCTGCTAATATTTTTTTCACCTTCTTCCTATTCAAAGAATGGGTAAAGGGTAGCAGATTACAATTTTATTTTAAGAATAGAACAATGGTACTGTAGCACTTCTGGAGATATATGAGCAAACTATTTATTGGGTGCATGGACCAACTGACATTGATTTTAAGAGTAAATTTCACATATTTATTGCATGCATGAGAAGACTAACATTGATTTAAAGAGTAAACTTCACAGAACAACTATTTTGACCTAATGTCCAAAGAACTACAACGATTTTGATATTCATACCACAGAACTACCACTTGCTCATGACATTGCAGAGTCAAAATACTTGTAGTTCTGCAGTACCCAAGTCAAAATAGTTGTAGCTCCATGACAAGTATCAAAATAGTTCTAGTACTGTCAATATTAGATCAAGTAGTTGTACTCACGTGAAATCTACTCTTGGTTTAAAGAAACGAGCTTTGCGAGTGCCATTCGTGGATGAGCATGCGTGCGTCCAACGTACCTGTTGGATGGTTTATGCTTAAATTGTGTGACAAACCAATCATGCAAGAATCATTTTAGGTAAAGAAACATGGGAAAATCCAAAAATGTTTTGCACTCCTAGGTGTATGCACTCCTACTTACTGTACTCATCATGTCAGGTGTCACATACTTCCGCACAACAAAGAAGGCATCTGTTTTAATGTTAGAGTATCATGTTATGATTATCACTTGTATTCAATATGAGGGCTCTAGGCCAAATATACATGTAACATATCGCATGTATATTACCTAACTTATGTATCGCCAAATTTACATGGTCCATACAGAGTTACATGACATGCTAATTTACAGGATGCCATGATTCTGTCATTCTACCAAAACATATATACCAGTAACTATTCCTAGAAGAACAAAATCAGCTCCCTAAGAAACTTGTTATCTTTGTGCAAGGCTACATTTTTATGGGGGCATATCAAGCACAGAACATGAGCTACATAGAATCGTGATCAGTTTGTTTTGAACACCAAATACACATGAATGTTTTAACAAAATATGATAAGGTATTCCACAAATATTGTGTCGACCTTTCTGATCCAAGTTTTTCTTTAAAATATATATATATATATATATATATATATATAAAATGCAAACGAAAACAAATTATTTCTTGGTAGACCTTATCTTTTTCCCTAATTTTCATTTTTGTAGTCTGGCAGGATTTTACATTTTGTTAGTACACACAAAAATTCCACATTCAAAAATTGAACCAGGACATACTAAACTGAGAATGAACTTTAATTTGATTAAGGCAGCCATGTTTGCCAAACTGCAAGCAACGTGAGACCTAGACACAAGGATAAACATTAAGCGCAAGTGATCTCAAGTTATAACATTGATATCAGGATGCATAAACATGTCACAGTACCTCCACTTTGTGAGACGTGAGAACCATTAACAACTTTCCCCACTTTGATATCTGTAGAACCAACAGGTAGCAGAGACACAATTGGAGGAGTGTTAGCTGGTTTTACATAAGATGCCCCAGCAATTGTTCCATTTGGCAGAAGATGTTTTGAGATGATTGGAGATGTCATCGGCGTTGATAGGCTTCCGGGTGATCCAGAGGACCTAGAGGCTACTTGTGGGGATCCAGTTAATTTACTAGAGGCCATCGTTTTAGGCACATTGGTTGTTGAATGCACAGAAGCTTCCATGACTTCTTCCATCTACTCAAGGGGGACACGGGAAAAGAATAAAAAGATCATTAAAGACACATAAAACTGTTTTACATAATCTAAGTCAACCAATAAAGTTCATCTAGGTTACAATACATATATAGCATGTCAAACTAACGTGCCAAGCCAAGGAATATGCACAGCAAATAAGGGAATCAAACGGAACTCGAAAACTCAAAATGAAAATTATTCATGTACTGAATCATCTCCTTTTGCGGATAGGCCAGTGGCCTGGTGGTGGTGGCGCCTGGTTGGCAGCCCACCGGTCGGGGGTTCGACCCCTGATCCCGCACCCGCGCTGTGGCGTGTAGCAGCGTAACAGTGCAGCGAAAAAAATCCCCTCGCCTTCCCCGACCAAAGCATTAGGTAAAGACTCGCGCCACAGCTCACACGGCCAGCTGAGTCCCTGTGTATGATCTGGGAGGGGGTTCGGGGGTTTTCTCGACCTGCGTGAGAAGGTCTTCTTCTTAGCAAAATGCCGTCAGGGGGGCTTCCCCTGGCAGGTCGAGTTTTTTTTTTTTGAATCATCTCCTTTTTTATTACCTGATGCAAGTACACTAAGCTTACATGTCTAGGAAATTACTTTTGTATTCCTATTACTTCTGAGTATACGGAACTTAATACGTCTTGCGCTGAAGAACCATATCAAACCTTCAGCCAGTGAATTGCAAGGCTGCTCATTTACTGGTTTAATAACGTACATTATATGTCATCAGAAATAAACATATGTAGGCTCAATAATCATGTAGACACAGGGCCCTGATTATCGCTTGTGCGTGCATCAATCATCAAATGGTGGCGTGTGTATTCCCTTATCTACACAAAAAGAAAAAAAAAAACAGCTCTTTTTGTTGACACATCGCACTATATAAGCTACCGCGCAAGTTGAGGTGAAAACAAACCAAGAACACAAGCAGTGCCGCTGCTGGAATGTAAAACACGAGAGGAGAGAATCAGTGCGAAACCATGCGCTTGGTGAGGAGGAGCTTGTCGGCGATGGAGGCTCTGCGCGGGCGGTACCCCATGGCGGCGGGGTCCCTGGCGCGGCCGAGGCCGAGGTCCTGGACGACCGCGCGCACCGCCTCCCCCGGGAACAGCTCCCTGGGCCGCGCCACCTTCTCCACGGCCGCGGTGAGCTTACACCTCGCCTCCGCCGCCAGCGCCCGCTCCGCCGCCGTCGGCTCCAGCCCGCCACGCGCCTCCCCCGCCGCCGCCAGCGCCATCACCTTCTCGGCCACCTGCGACAGCTCCCCGCCCTCGCGCGGCCGCTTCTTGCCGACCACCATCGCGCGAGCCGAGCCCGCGCGGGGGGAATTGAGGGCGGAGGCGAAACCCTAGGTCTGAGGCGCGGGGAGTGAGGGGTTTCAGAAGGTTCTGGAAGAAGGTGCAGCGGGGAGTGAGCAAGGTTTTGCTTGGCGCCTGCTTGGAAGAGAGACAGGGGAGGTGGCGGGGGAAGCTGATGTTGTCGGAGGATCGCACGGAGCAGCGGCGCGAGCGGAGAGGGGGAAGAGCAGCGCGGAGTTTTTGCCTGTGTGGGGTCTCCATGTCGGAGGTGGAGCGAGGGGGATTATGTAACGCTGGGCGGAGAGGTGGACGGTGGGATGTCGTACACGTGGCGGGGGAGAGGTGCATCACAGCATCAGTAGGAGGAACTCTCGAACTCTTTTCCTCCTCACTGGGCCATTTTTTCTTCTTACTTCACCCCCCAAAAAAAATTGTTTGTTGTTCCGTCCTCTTTGATGATGGTGGCTTTGGTTTTTTTTCTTTTTTTTGGGGGGGGGGGGGGGGGGGGGGTTTAATGGTGTTTTAGCATGTCAAAAAGAAAAAAAAATGGTGTTTAGTCGATGGATGATTAGTAAGGATGCGTTTTAGCAATCGGTGCCAATGAATAAATATGCGGCTGCCCATATTATCCAATCTCTATTCCAAACCTGTCAATGATGTCAAGGGCAATTTTGACGGAGGAGAGTATTTACAAGAATGTGAAGAAGCGCTTGAATACAGTTTCATATGTACACCATCCAGAATTTGTACAAACAAATAAGGGTGAATTTGGTAGAGAGAGACTGTACAACAATGTATACAATATGTGCAAGATGCCCATGGCCAGCTTTGTGGCCCAGACGGAATGTACACGCTGTGTATAATTTCAAATGTATCACAAAACTGGTAAATTCAACAAGCTGCTTGCGTTGGTGAAGGTTACATCAGAGCAAAGCGTCAACTGCTCAGCAGAGGTTAGTACGTTGACATCTTTAAGCGTGAAACCATGCACCACGGGCAGGATGAATCCATTCCCTAGCCGTGAGTTCAAATAAGGCATGGCTACCGTGTTCAAGAAAACACGAATCACCCCCTGCAAATGTAGCATTTGTTACAGATTCAATTTTGTAAACCAAACATGACTGAAAAACATTATTCTTTTGACAACAATATTCTGCGAATGTCTTGAAAACTCATGACACAACAAAATAAACAGGAAAAATGCATAAATATTGCTGATATTGACTACCTGAATCAAAGACATATGGAAGTTTCCAATTTTACTCCACTTCAATGCAAGAGAGAAATTGTCTAATCCAACTTTACCATATACTTTATTGCCAGATGTCTCAACAGCGCCAGAAGCACTTACAACCTGCACCAAAAGATATGATTAGATCAAAAACTCAATGTGTGCTAGGAATGTTTTTATGAAACTTTTAATCATATTTTCGATAATGGGGGCTCGGGAACCCCTGGTCATCAATGAATTTCCCTATGAATATATGGTATATTGAAAATAAGACAGTTCGTTACATGTAAGTATTGACGATAACAAGAATCTTGTTTCTTTCCCGTATCATGGAGCAATGGAGCAAAACAAAACAAAAACTTTAGCAGTTTATAATTCTTACCACTGAGATACATGCAACTGAAACTGTGTCTTTGCCGTTTAAAACATCAATTATCATGTCTGCATTAATGGTAGCACTGATTTCTTCAGATCTAATCCTTATCACCGGGGGTGAAGCCATTGAAATGTTGAGCAGCATGTCATCGTTTGGGTAATTCCAGTATAAGCGAGGAATGATAAATTTCCAACTAGCCGTGTTCAGTAGAGATTGATCAGGAACTTTATCAACAATCCAATGCATTGAACCTGCCTGAAGCCACAAGGGTAGTAATGTCAAATCCTAGAAATAACTGTAGAATGCAAAGATGGTAATTTCAGAAGAAAAATGTTATCCTATATAAAATGTCGTAGTTACCTTGAAATAAACTTCAAGTGCCGAATTGAATACATCTTCATCAAGTGAAAGCAAAAGCATTTTTGATGCATCACCACATGATAAAGAAAGCTGTGGATGCTTCTGCAAAATGTTTGTCTTAGCATCTGCTGACGCAAACAATCCATCGATATCAAACTCAATTGAAGAATTGCCATAGCGAGGATCATTAACGAAAGTCATGTTCAAGGCAGCGACATTGTCCAGATTGACACTCCTAGGAAGACCTTGCAGAAATGAGTCCAGTTTTCCAGCGCCTTCAATAATATTTTCAGGTATTGCCTTCTCAACAGCAGCTTTAATATGATCTTCAAAAGCATTTATAAACCTTCAGACATAATGGGCAAGAAGACATGGAGATCAAAGTATGAACTTTTGCCTCTTGATATGTTTGACTCCAGAAATTTTATATGTTTTACATGAATATATAAGCATGCAAACAAGTCCGGGTATTCTCAATACAACAAATAAACAATAGCACCAGCACTTTCAAAATAACATTTAATTATCAACATCTAAGGAAGGGACTAACTAAAAGCGAGCCCTCATAATATTTCTTGATATAATATCCTTGGTATGGTTATACTACATCTTTTGAATTTTGTACTGAAATCAATGCCGTAAATGCAAAATAAACTGTTCAGAATGCATATGTATAGCCATATCTCGCACGACGGTATGTAAAATTATCCAAAGCTAACAATGGCAGTAATAAATACAAATATGAACAAGCATTGTTGTGCACTGAAAGAGATCACTATCAGAAGTTCAGAACCTTAAATCCTATATCCTCAAAAGTTAATGATATGATTTCACCTTTTAAATTCTAAATGGCAGCCCGGAATGAACCCATCAATAGAGATGCGAAGGTAAAACATACCCTTGATAAAACCAAGATGCTCCACCATCCAGTGATATCACCAAGTCTTTCACGTAACAACCAGATTGCGAAACAGCCAGAGCCAAACTGCCATTAATATTCTTTATTGCCATGGTAATCCCAACTTCCATTCCTTGAACCTTACAAGTATAAAGGATAATTGCTTCCTCTCAGTAATCAGAACAAAAATAAAAAGTCAAACCTAAAAGTCAGGCTAAAGTTATCCTTAACATACAGTATTCAGCCTAAGATTCATGGCTCAGAGACAAAAGGAGTACATCATAGAATGCTTAAGCTCAAAGGGTTTAGGAACTTCTTCGAAAGGGAGGGTTGTCTACAAAGTGCTGTTTCAGAAACAAAAAAATGAAGATTGAAGAACTGGTCAGTTAGTGATGGTTTCAAGTTTTTATGATTTATGAACCACATCATTAGTTATACACAAAAGTTACAACATGTCAGACATTACATGTTTCCCAACTACCACCTGTGAGCAGACAAATTTAATAATATCCAACATCAAGTACTCATATAATTTTGAGGAGTGTTTTGATTTCATGAGCAATTGAGTAAATGATCGTTTCAATCAAAGTCTGCTAAATAGATCAGTCATATACAATATGAGCAGTTGAGTTGCATTAACATGTCTAGATTTGATTGAGAATCCATAGTTTTGAATCAAATATAGCACTTGCAGACTTGCAAAGAGATCTGGCATTCTAACTTTAGTGAAGAAGCTTCATTTACCATATGGGTTACTGTCTCATCAAAACACTAGTACGGAAAGATGGATAAGTACAAAAACTTAGCTAAATATAGAAACAACATAAGCTCTATTGAAGAATGGCCAGCAGCTCAGTTCAGTCCAAGCATGGAAACTGAATGATGTCTTTCCTATCCTATGCAGAGGTACATTGATTGATGAAAAGTTTTGCTTCTTTTATTGAGGCATTAATCTAAAGATTTAAGAACAACGCGTCGATTAACAATGCAATGAACTTAACAGTTCAATGAATCAGCTACTATATAAATGTTGAAAGATCAAGGATTTGTCAGCGTCCAATTCTACCAAAGTTCATTGAAATAGAGTCACTACTGCAATTTGTTCACAAAATGCTATCAATAATTTTCACCCAAGTTAACAAGCTCAACTTTGTACGAGTATACAAGATCAAATCTAGCACAATTCACATCTAAATCCGACCTTTCTGCCCCCCGCAACAAGCAGCAAATAACCCAGCAAATTACCAGGATCGAGGCGGTCCCGCTATCAGCGATCTCCAATGGAAAGAGCCACGAATCGTAGCGGTAGCTCCAGCCCATGCTGAGGTTGGCGGTGATGCCAGAGGCGACGACGACCAGGCTCGATTCTCCGGGGTAGATGGTAGAGTTGTCCCCGACGTCGAGGTGGAAGAGCGTGATGTTGGATGCGGCGATGCGTACGCCGCCGAGGAAGGGCACGCGCATGGACTTCTCCACGCCGGGAAGCCGGAGCGGGGTCAGCGACCGCACCGCCTGCTCGATCAGCACGTCTTTGGCGAAGGCCAGGCCCTTCTCCGCTACCACTGCAGAGACGTGCGCATCGTCGCCGCCGGTGGCAACCGCGGCGGCGGCGAATAGGAGGAGGAGGAGGGGAAGGAGACGGAGGTGAGCCATGGTGGGTGGGGGCGGCGGAGAGGAGGTGGCCGGTGGAAGGGGAGGAAGGAAGGCTGGTAGAGTCGAGAACTCGAGATGACGGCTCTGTATTTACTTATGCATTTGGAATTATTTGAGGTGGTATATACGTTTTAGCAACATGTAACATACTGGTATGTATCAGCTTATTTAGTTGTAAAATACGAGAGATTTTTGTTAATCTTTTTTCATTGAAATGCTAACTTATGAACAAAGAATTTAGTTAACAAGTTTATTGGTTTCAGTTAGAGTGGAATTATTTCGTGTGACAATACGTATAAATTAGCAAAACATTTGACTGTTAATGACAAAGCATTGTTAAGGCAATGTAAAAACGATGCTGCTAGATTCATAAGAAAAAAAAATCTATCAAAAGTAACTTTTTCTATTTAAAATTATTTATTAATTGTTTATACACTTGTTTTTGTTCAATTTTGAGAAAGTTAGATTTTAGTCAAACCTAAAAATATTTACATCTCTAAACGGATGGATCGATTGTCAATGATTAATGTGGCTCTTAGCATTGAAAGGCTATAAAGTTCTGTTGGAACATGACACAAATAAAAATACTACTCTACTCCCAAGGAGGATGCAAAGATTCCAGCATGTACTATTGGACTAACATGTTGAACTTATAAAGGCAAGCTAACGAGCTAATGTTCGTTTCCCGGCAAGAAAAACTAATGATCTATAAAGTTGGAAGCAACGGCCTTATCCAGAGCTCCAAGTACGTCTTTGCATTCGCTACAGACTGTATTAGTGTAAAATGTAATCATTCTCTTGCCGAAACTTGCACGCCTGCTTTGCAGACATGAGGGGGAGTGTAGTAGCTTGCAAGTTTGTGTAATCTCTTACAATTAACGGCAGTACTAGACCCCTTTTTAAGGACTTGAGTAAAGGGGTTGACCTAACACACTAGCATATGATATTTCCTAATTATATAAAAGTAATAAATTAGTTTAAGGCACAAGATGATTCAAGTTTTGAACCTAATATCACGAGATTGGGGGGGGGGGGGGGGGGGGGGGGGGGGGGGGGGGTGGGGTTACAAAACCGGACCAAACAACGTAATGTTGCAAATCGACCGGTTTTCGGTTTTGCTGGTTATTTCGGTTTTGTGAACCTTAGAGGTGGCATAGGGAACAAACTAGTTAATTCAGAGTCATATAAGCAAAAAATTAGGATTATTACGCTACTTATCGGCATACCTACAACAAGTTGTTGGTGTGAGTTGACACCAACATATTTCAGAAAAATCAGTGTATAAATTACAACGAAATTGTTCCTAACGGTACTGATACCGTTGCAGAATGTTGATGACACCGGCCGCCACTAAGCCTATATAGCTTCGCCCCTGCTTACCCATCAATGGGTTATTACTGCCATGCAATTCAACTCGTATATATTTGTTTATCCTGTACACAAAGTCATGAGATTGCATAATTAATATGAAATATTGAGAAGGTAGCTTGTTGTATCCAAAATTGGCGTTTCTTATAGACCTTATCATGGCTAACACCACGTTTTTGTGGCGTCACCTAGGCGACAAGGCGCTCACGGGTGACGGGGCGTCTCGATCGCCAAATCTGAGGCCTTATGGCGTCCGCCACGCAGTTGTAGGCGTCGCCTAGGCGCGATTTGGCGTCGATAGGACGCCCAGGTGCATGTGGCGGTCGCCGTAGGAGCCAATTGCTGGAGGCGGGCGGGAAACTTGCTGGCGGGCGCGGGGTCAAGTCGGTTGGGCGGGAAACTGGCTGGAGCGCACAGGAATAGGTCGGGCGCGCGGGAATCATGTCCGCCCGAGCTAGTTACCGGCCAAGCTGAGCGCGCCACTTCAGAGAGAGACCGAGACAGAGGAGGAGAGAGGGGGAGGGAGAGGGCGGACTGGATTTGGAGCTCGAGGAGGCGGATTGGACCTGGAGCACGGGGGCTGCGGCTTGGACCTGGAGCTGGGAGGATGCTGCTCTTCCCCAATCGTAAGTTCCCCCTCCATCTTCTCCCCTGCTAGTGCGTGCGCTGCAGTACTGCTTGTTGTGCCTTGCTCTGCTTATCTTGCGATGTGAGCTGGGAGGAGGCTATGCTTGTTGCCTCTTACGATTTGGTTATGGCGTCGCCTAGGCGTCCGCCATATACGCCTAGGCGCTGTGGCGGGGGTAGCACGCCACAGGACGCCACAACGCCACAAGAACGTGGGGCTAACATACATTCGAGACACTTTAACATGCATTATTTAGTCATAACAATGCTTTTTTCAGGTGCTGTTAAAAATAAACATATTAATCCCCCACCCCCCATCCCCCTATCCCCCCCCCCCCCCCCCCCCCCCCCCCCCCCCCCCCCCCCCCCCCAAAAATAAGCATCTTCTGCCTTGATATTCGTTCATTTGGCAACTTAACATAATTTCTTATTGGGTGTGGATTTGGTTTTGAGATTTTCATTTCTACTACTTAAAATTGTTGCTATGTGGCTGACCTGGACGATGTAGATTATAATTAATGAAAAAATTGCACATTTGTGTTAGCATATTTAGTTAGTAAATATAAAAAATAAAGCAAAAGAAGTAATAAAATTTAACCGATGCAACTTAATTTTCAATGCAAAATGCTTTGGCTGCCTCACTTCTCTCACCAACCAAGCATGTCGAATCTTCGTGTAGCTGCCGTCAGTTTGGACGAACAACCAAACCGTTGCATGACGTGATATTACAAAATGAATTTAATCATGAATTTGTAAGACATCAGACATGATTTGTACTCCCTTCATTACTTAACGTTTTTGACTTTTGAAAATCATTTTGACCGTTCGTCTTATTCAAAAAATTTGTGCAAATATCATTTATCTTGTTATGGTATTTTATCATTAAAGATATTTTAAGCATGATTTATTTGTTTATAAATTTACACAAAAATTTTGAGTAAGACGACCGGTCAAACGTGTTGTCCAAAAATCACAAACGTCAAGTGATTTGAAATAGAGATAGTATCTTAATTGTCATTTACTAGACATCTAGCCATTGCGTATTGCTTTCACCAAGCATCCACTCCGCGGTCTTAAGATCTTCCTTTGTATAATCCCAAGCCAAATATAGATGCTCTTTTTACAAAATATAGTACACAAACATATTTAACTCTATGAATGCCCAAGTTGACAAGACGAGTACGTCACCTATCATCGAAAAATCATACTTTCTTCGTTTTTTAATTGATGTCACCATTAACTTTTCGTCTTATTAAAAAATTCAAAAAATATAATATATTGTTTTATCACTAAAGAAAGTTGAAGCATAACTTATAAATTTGCAAAATGGAATTAAAATTTTGACTAAGACGAACGGTCAAATGTAATTTAAAAAGTCAACGTCGACATCAGTTTAAGAACGGATATAGTATCACTGTAACATATAGATGCTAGAAAAGTAAGAGCAACTCTAGCAGGGCCCCTACATGAGCCTCTACATGGGATGTAGGGGCTTGGGGCCGAAAAATCAACTCCAGCAGGGCCCCTAGATGAGCCCCTAAGCTTATCGAGTCCATAGATTTTGCCCCAAACCCCCAGATCTGGGGGCTCGCTGTTGGGTCGCTACATGTAGGCCCCACCGCCAACCACCATGCGCGCGAACGATTGCCTCGCTTTCTCCTCCCCACTGGACGTCGCCTCCCCGTCGTCGCCGCCCCTACTCCTCCGCTGGCGCGCCAAATCCGGGCATCCCCTGCCACAAAACGCCACGGCACGGCCAGATCCGATGATTCGCGCCGTTGCCCGCACCTTCCGCCGTCTCCAGAAGCATGCGTGCCGCCCCAATGCCAAGCACAATCGCCGCCCTCCTCCACACGCAGGCCTGGCGACGTCGCGCCGCATCCTCCGAGCCGCCATGGCTGTCTTGCTCCCCACCGCCCCTGCGAGGACAGCCTCCCCCAAGCGCAGGCCTGGCGACGTCGCCCCGCCGACCCGCGCCGTGGCCGCGCCCGGGCCCCGCCGTCCTGCGCCGTGGCCGCCCCATGCCGTGGCCGCGCCCGGTCCCCACCGTCCCGCGCCCGGGCCCTACTGTCCCGCGCCATGGTCACTTGCGATGCCGGAGGAAGAAGAGAAGAGAAGGGCAGGAGAGGCTGACATGCTGGGCCTACTAATGTAGGGGTTTGGATGTAGGGGGTTTGTTGGAGTTGGAAGCAAAATCTAGAAACTCTGGCCCCTACATGACCATATAGGAGCTCGGTTTTACATGCCATGCTGGAGATGCTCTAAGAGCAACGCCAGCAGGGCATGTAAAACCAAGCCCTTACATGGCCATGTAGGGGCTGGCCTCTAGATCTGAGTCCCTAGATTTTGCCTCCAACTCCAGCAGCACCTCTTACATCAAAGCCTCTACACTCTGTGGGTCCCACTCGTCATTCTCTCCTCCGATCCTCTCTTCTTCCTCTCTGCCTCCAGCCGCAACACCACCATGGCGCAGACAGGGCGCGGCTGGTCCCCGCCTGGCCCGGCAGGCAGCGGAGGAGGGCCTCAGCGCGGGCTCTGGTGCGGGATCCGGCGAGGAGGCGGATGGAGTGGCCAGAGAGGAGGCGGGCGAGGAGGGCGGGTGTGTAGGTGGGGGGAGGGGGGGGGGGGGGGGGGGGGGGTGGTGAGGAGGCGGGCGAGGAGGACGGGGGACTGGCGAGGAGGACAGGGGGCCGGCGAGGAGGGCGCACGCGCTTGCGCGACCTTGAGCAGGTGCTCGCAGCGTGGGGCGTGGCTCGACTCGGCCATGGCGGGCTGCAGGGACGGTGGGACGTGGAACCGGACGACAGGGGCGGCGATTTGTGGCACGGCGGCCGGCAGGGGCAGTGATTCGACAAGCTCGTCGCCGATTTGCCGCAGCGCGGGCCGGATTCGGCGACGGAAAGGAGGAGGAAGGGGACGACGCAGCTCAACGTGGCAGGCGGCAGCCCGAGGCGGGTCACCGGCGGAGTCAGCGCGGCTCAGGGAGGGCGCGACGGCGGAGGCAACGCAGTGACGGTGGTCGGCGGGTGGGAGCAGCGTGCGCGGGAAGAGAGAGGCGTGCGCGGGAGCGGTGGTTGGGCGGGCCACGCCGGTGTAGCGACCCCGTAAGGGTAGGGGCTTCGCTAGGGGCCCTGCTGGAGTTCAGTTTTTTGGCTCGAGCCCCTACATTCCATCTAGGGGCTCATGTAGGGCCCTGCCGGAGATGCTCTAACAGGTTTCAGTTTTTCCTTTTTGGCAAATGAGTTTAGAGTCATCGACATAGCTAAATAAGTTATCTGTCAATATTGAATACACGGCCTTCGCAAAGAAAAATGAAAAAATTGAATACACGGAGGCAGCAAAATGTACCGCCGGCAGGGGGATGAATCCGGGTTGTCGGTGAGCAGGACGCGATTCGCGGCCGCTCAGCCAGAGAGGAGAAGGTCGTCCAAGTGGGTGTTTGGATCCCAGAGGCTAAAGTTTAGCCCCTAAGAATCTTACTATTTAGGAGTATTAGGTAAAGTCTAATTACAAAACTAATGTCAGAACCTCTGGACTAATTCGCTAGACGAATCTAATAAGGGTAATTAAGACATGATTAGCGACTAGTTACTGTAGCATCAATGTAGCAAAACAGAGATTAATTAGGCTTATTAGATTCGTCTCGCGAAATAACACTCATTTCTAAAAAAGTTTTGCAATTAGACTTTATTTAATACTCTTAAATCGTAAGATTATCTGAGACTAAATTTAGTCTGCACGGATCTAAACACCCACAAGTCCAACCAGCTCACTCACCCAGCTCAGCCCGCTCGCCTGTTGACCGGCAGCCACACGACGCCAGCCCCAAACATACAAGGCGGAAACCACGCGAAAAACGCGATCAAATACTCAGAAAGAGTCAAAACCAAAATCCCGACATCAAAACCGCCGCCCCCGCCGCCGGCCGGCCGGCCGCCCGCCCGGCGCCGCGGGAGCAATGCAGCGGGCGCGGGGGACGCGTATCTACAGCCTGCTAGGCTTGCTCCTCCTCCTGGCCATCGCCTACCTCAGCTGGTTCCCGGGTCGCGGCCCCTCCCCCTCGGGCCCGGGCGGCCTCAAGGTCCCCGTGCCGTGGCTGCAGCCGCGGATGTCCTTCGCGGCCCGCGCCGGCGCCCGCTTCGTCGACGCCGACACCGGCGCGCCGCTCTACGTCAACGGCTGGAACTCCTACTGGCTGCTGTCGGCGCGGTCCCCCGCGCTGGCCGCCGAGATGCTGCGCCGCGGCCGCCGCATGGGGCTCGGGGTCTGCCGCACCTGGGCGTTCAACGACGGCGGGCCCGGCGCGCTCCAGATCTCCCCCGGCAGGTTCAGCGAGCCCGTGTTCCAGGTCCGGACCCCCTCCCCCGCCCCCTTATTCTGCAGCGCGAGTAGAAAAGCTTTTGGGAGGCAGACTGGTTCGTAGTGCTCACTGCCTTTCACTGAGAATTGATGCCCGAGCCTATAACCACCGTCGTGATGTCCTGTTATCGATTGCCATACCTGCGCCAAATTCATGCCGTGGCTGCGCAAGTAGGAATGCAGTTAACAAACATGACACATTTTTTTGGCCGTTAGCAAATAGTAGTAAGTGCATATTTTAGTTGTCATGTTCAACAATCTCAGGCGCTTATGGCGTCAAGAGAATTACTAGGCGCCCAGATCATGACACATCAGGGACATCCACCGATCGAATAAACTTTTTCTTCTTCTTCTGGAAATCTGATTTACAATATTCATTTTTTCAACCTGCTAGCAAAGTTTCCCACTTATTAACTAAGCATGTATAAGCCATGGCATGTTTTCTAGCTGCACATCCTCCCCTGAGCGAATGGAAAACGTGTCATAGCTCTTGTAAAACATTGAAGTTTGTTTTTGGTGGGATCCTCAAGTACATTTTTGAGAATCGCCTTGTAAACCTCAATACCTTAGCGAATGAGCATGTATAAGTCAATGTAATGGATCATGGATTTAAACTGAAACTTGTTAATTGCAGATGTTGGATTATGTGATATATGAGGCCCGGAGAAATCATATTAGGTTGATTCTTTGCCTTGTCAACAACCTTGACCATTTTGGAGGGAAGGCACAGTATGTTCAATGGGCTCAAAGGGCTGGTGTCAATGTGACGAATTCAACTGATTCCTTTTTCTCTCACGCAACCATTAGGGGTTACTATAAGGATTATGTAAAGGTAATCAACTGCTTCAAACATACTGGTATCTTTTATCGTGATATCGTGAACTTTGTTATTCTATTCTATCTCCTGGGCTACTAGAAATACAGAAGGGTACAAATCTTCACCAAAAGCGCAGCTGCATGACAACTTGTTTGCTCAACCTGATAAAATTTCGTGTCGGACAGTGTTTTGTATGAGTGTTTGTGTTTCTCTGGGAAAACAGATATACATATTGTCGATCAACATTCTTAATTATGACTGGGCCCGTGCAATCATGATTTATGAATGGGCCGAAACAGTAGAGCAAGAGTGTGGCAGGGGGCGTTTCTTCCTGCTAAGCGTGGGTGGTGGTGGTGGGGTGTGTGTGTGTGTGTCTGGGGGGGGGGGGGGGGGGGGGGGGGGGGGGGGGGCATTCGGGGTTGTTTCCGCCATGAAGCCATAATTTTTGCAATTTCAGTACTTTTTGGTTCTGGGGAAAACTAAATTACCACATTGGATTACTATGCAATTGTTTTAACAGGCAATAGTAACCAGAAGGAACTCTTACAGTGGAATCAGATATTGTGATGAACCTGCTATATTTGCCTGGGAACTCATGAATGAGCCTAGGTGTGTGTCCAATTCATCTGGTCCTCATCTTCAGGTAACATACCGTTGGTGGATCCCATTTCATTTGTGAACATAGATGTGTTTTCTTAAGTCAAAAGTCTCATCAGCTCACTTTAAAGCTCCTTTGCAGGCTTGGATTGAAGAAATGGCAGCATATGTGAAGAGTTTAGACAGTAAGCATCTTGTCACAGTTGGCACTGAAGGATTTTATGGTCCTGGGAGACCTGAAAGGCTTGATGTCAATCCTGGGGACTGGGCTGCTTCACTCTGCTCAGACTTCATACAGAACTCAGTGGTCAAGCACATCGATTTTGCTTCTGTTCATGCTTATCCTGATACTTGGTCTGTATCATTATATTTTCTTACAGGATGTATTGTACATTCTCCTATGTTATTGATAGAATTTCAATTTTTCAGGCTACCAAAGGCAAGCATGGAAGAAAAAATCAAGTATCTTTCTAAATGGGTTGATTCACACTTGAATGACAGCGAATATATCTTGAGAAAACCAGTCCTGTTTTCGGAAATAGGGTTCCTACAGCATGCAGAAGCAAATGGCACAGTTGATGGTGACACTCTTCTGAAAGTTGTTTATGATAAGATATACGATTCAGCAAAAAAGCTGCAGGCAGGAGTTGGTGCTCTTATTTGGCAGTTGATGGTTGACGGGATGCACACGTACCATGATGACTTCTCCATGGTAGCAGGGGATCGTCCCTCGACCTATAAGTTGATGAAGGAGCAGTCGTGCCGACTGCAAAGATTACACTTAAAAGAGGGTGGTCCTGAATGGCACTGTTCATTACCACCCTAGGGATTTTACCGCTGCCCATATCAAAGAATAGAAAAGGTTTTCCAGTATGACAGTATCATTCTTGAAAATGACATTTTGAGGCAAATGATGGACAAGGACCCGAAAAGTGAAAACGTTGCCAGTGGGTAATCCACTTTTAACTACAAACATGCTGTTGTTTGCTGGCTGGTTGAAGTTCTGGGATAGTAAAACCCCACGGTTCAGTTAGATTCTTGATCATCCAGCTACTGGTGGTGGTCAGCTATACCCATGTTATTATTCACCCAGAGAAGTTATGCAAATATGTTGCTTTTGTTCCTACGTGCTTATGTAACTTAAAACAATATTTTAGGTGATAGAGGGATTAGAGGCCACTGGTGTCTTGAAGTGTTGCTGTGCTGTGATAGAGGGCACTGGTGTCTTGTGTTACACACTGTATGTTTTTTTACTGTACAATTATTGATGGAAACTGGGTAGAGGCAATCATATTTTAGCTGTGCAGTTATGGGACTTATATAGCAATTGTCCATGAGAAAGGAAAAAAAAAGTACTGCCCAGCTGTGGTTCAGGGAGAGCTTATAGTTACTTCTACTTCCATGTTGAGATGGGTTTAGTAAAGCCTAAAAAGCAAACCTATAATGGCAGAAGTTTACATACTGCACTTTTATTATTTAACAAAAACATTTTGATGAGAAACTTATCATTTAACAAATCACTTAAGAAAAGCGAACAGGTAAAGCAACTGGTCCACATGGAGACTATACTGGTGTTTTATGCTGACTCCAATGAAATATCCATTTGATGACCCATACCCAAACTAGGTCCTAAAACATAAAAAAAACATGCCTCCAACAACGGATGACACAAAGAGGAGACCCATTCTGGGATTCATAGAGGAGAAAATTCCTTATTTGGCCCTGTTAAAGTTGCTCGTTCCTTTCTTGGTCCTTTCTCAAAAAAATTTCCCTATGTGACCCAGAACTCCAATTTCATTCCTTTCTTAGCCCTTCCGTGAGTTTGAAGTGCCAACGGTGTTAAATGAGGGGTGAAATGACCTTTATACCCTTGAAGTGAATTAAAATGTAAAATTCAATTTTGGAACTATTTATTTGTTCCAAAATTCCAGAATAATATAACTGATCAACATTTCATAATTACAAAAAAATGGCAGAAATTGAATTTTACATTTTAAGTCTGGAACTTTGATAATTTTGGAACAAATAAATACTTCCGAAATTGAATTTTACATTTTAATTCACCTCAGGGGTATAAAGGTCATTTCACCCCTCATTTAACACCGTTAGTACTTTAAACTCATGGAAGGGCTTAAGAAAGGAATGAAATTGGAGTTCTGGGTCACATAGGGAAAATTTTTTGAGAAAGGGCCAAGGAAGGAACCAGCAACTTTAATAGGGCCAAATAAGAAATTTTCTCGCTGGCGACCCACAAATAGAGTACTCGAGCCGTGACCCAAACGCTTGGCAGCGGCGGCGCTGGAGTTGGCCGGGGCGGGGCGGTGGCGGCAACGTGGGATGGTGTAGGGCGGCGGGGCAGGGCTGCTGTGGCGGCGCGAGAGCGGTAGCAGCGGTGCGAGGGCAGAGTGATGAGGATACGGTGGCCAGGTTTAGTTTGATTGTGCAGTTCTGTCCGTCCAATACATCAAGGTGTGTGCGTCATTTAAGCGGATTCTGGACCTTACAAGTTACAAAGTTGATATTTAGAAATAATATCAAGTCTACTTTGCAATGGATCAAATCTCGTAATTTCTAGTTCTATTCAAGGACCTATGGTAATTTCAATGGATACTGGAATTGCGAGAGGATTGTTAAAGAAAAGAAGTTTGTGGTTTCCATGCCATTATTGGAACAAGTATGGTATATCTACATGTTTCTAAACATGAGACTTCCTTTTCAAGATATTCACGGATTCAAGGTTTTCCTCACACGAAGTTTGGATATTAGGATGGTTTTGATTCGATTTGGACTGATTTCGTGACAGCCTGACATACCTTCAATGAAATGTCCATATCTGTCACATACGAAATTCGTTTTGGACGTGCGAGTACTTGTCGGAAAGCTTATTTGATGGCCCACACAATGCTTCATGCGCCACAGTCTATTTCGCTCCAGGCGCACCGTAATATTGCAGAGAATCTAACGGCAAAAAGTTTCTAGAGTTCAAGTTGTGTAATAGAGATTGTTTCCTCTTTTATTTGGTCTTAGGAGTTATATATAAGAGGTGTGCATTCATGTAATGGAGACTTGAATTATGAATTGATATTAGCTGTTTGCTACTCACATGATGAGTCTCATGCCTATTCTTCCTATGATTCAGCGCAGCCAACATAGAGGGAAAATTGGGCGTTACCGAGGATCGCGTGCTCGCTTTTCCGCTCGGACTAGAGGGTTCGATGGTTACCAATCAAGATCACTCTTGCTTCTCCGCTGGGTTTAGAGGGTATGATGTTTACCAATCAAGATTGAGCTTGCTCTCCCCTTGGGGATTGAGGGTTCAATAGTTATCTTAAGGTCCTACGTCGAGAAGACCGGGCTCTTCTTCCGTATCACGGAGAAAGATGATTTAGGTTTTAGGTACAATCTTCCAATCGAGATTGAAATTTCTGAGTCTCTTTTCTTCCATCTCCCGAAGACCTATTTAGGATTTTGGTTACTTCCTTCCGTTGGAGATAGTCTTGTGGCTCGGGGTTCATATTGGAGGTATCGTGAGCCTTCAAAATTCATACAGAACTAAGCCCTGTTTGTTTTAGCTTTTAGTCACTTTTGTCAGTTAGCTTTTGTGAGATTCAAAAGCCATCCGAAAAGTCAATCGAAAAAAGTGGCAAAAAGCTGAAACAAACAGGACATAACAGTCGCCAAACGGAGTTAAGCCTCCAGATTCGGTTTCTACTTGTTATTCTGATGTCTCTGGAAAGTTAAGACAATTAAAATTGAAAAAATCCCTTGTATGTCATTGGTAAAACTTCAGTATAGTTAAGCCACAGCTGAAACATACAACAATAGCTAACACAGACTACTTCAACACGTCTACAGCTCCAGCCTCACACGGATATGGTATACCACTAGCTCTGAGCAAACGTTCATACTCATCCATAGGATTCTGCTCGTTCTGCAATCCTCCAGTTTGCCTGGATCACACCAATATGGTTTAGGCACTGGCCAGCTGATACTCAGTAATTAATATCGCCATGACGAAAGATGATCAGCAAACTTATACAAAAGACTAATAAGTTCATTGTAATGCATTAGCATACCTGTTTGTTCGAACGTTGTCATCTTCAACAATACATTCCCATGCACCTAGTAGCTTCTTTTTTCTGGATAGGACCAAGTAGCTTCTGGTAGCTCTTATGCCAAACATAAAAAAAAAAAAGTTTTTTGCGAAAAGGATGGATTTCAATTTGGGAACGTATCAGGTGGAAACTAACTTTTCCGTGCAAACTATGAAAACTTCAATCTGAGCCACACAATGTTGATTCAAGGGGGCGCTCAAGGGAGGTGGGTGGGGTGATTTGCAAAAGCGACTTTGCAAATCACCCCTTCCACCTCCCCTGAGCTTGTAAATCACCCCTCCCACCTCCTCTGAGCGCCCCCTTTGGATCAACATCGTGTGGCTCAGATTGAAGTTTCCATAGTTTGCACAGAGAGGTTGGTTTCCACCTGATACGTTCTCTTTCAATTTTCCCCCGTCGGAGATGAGAATGGCGGTGACGGATGGTGACATGGTCATGTTCGTTCAGATCGGAGTTCTCTTCCGTGGCATATCCGTCTGGAATTAATGGTGATCCTAGATGGTGGTGGCTCTAACAAAGTTTCTTGTCTCCTATCAATGGAGTTGGAATTGTTTCGGGTGTTCTTGTAATCCGGGAATGTAATATGCTTTAATATCAATAGAATTCCCTTTTCAAAAGAAAAAAGATTTAATAGAAGCTATGCTTGACTGAACTTCCTTCAGCTAGATTACAGATCCTACATCCAAGAGCAAAACAAAACCTGAATACTTGCACTAACAAGCATTTTATTACCAGAGAAACATCTAAATATACGTTTTATCTTAAAATATTGCAGTATCCCCAAAAGCCATCACAAAAGAGGAACCAAGTTCCTATAATCTGATCATATAGAATTTCATGCCAATAAAATTCCCGTCAAAAGATCAACAAAGAGGCCCTCTGATTCCAGCCTAACAGGCCAAAAGGAGAGCTTATCAGTTGTAATAACCAGGCAAGTAGATAAAGCTGCGATTGATTTAGTCATATTTTCATGCAAGTACATAAAAGTAAGCTGAAAAACAGACCAATGGTGCTTCCAAAATTAAGAATTTGGCAATCAATTGTGCCTGTCCTGTCAGCCAGAACAATCCATCAATATGCCTGACTCATAGCAACGCCCCACAGCAACTAACATAGAATAATCTATATGAATAATAAAGAGAAAATGAGAATTTTTTGCAGTTTCACTAGACCACTATATGCATTTTTTGGAACATTTTTTATTTGTTATAATAATTAGGGATTAATATTTCACTAAGGAAAAGGTAGAAACGTATCAAATGCAATTTCAAATTATGATTAGAAACAAATGAATATATCAAGTCTCCACTCGTGTTCAAGATTGCAGGACGAACAGCACGGAAATTCTTGACACTGACAGGAGCAACATTGTAATGTAGACTATAATGCTGCAATGTCCCTTCTCTGTGTTTGTTTGTTCGGAAGCAACACTTAAATCTGCAAATAACACAATTTCAACTTAAGCAGTTATTGGAGGAACAAGCATCACATTATATTTAAGAGCACCAAAATTCAAGCCCTCAACAAACTTGTTTCCACCACCCAGACATCTGACCAAGCTCGCAGAAGTCAGAACAATTGAACATTTATCATTGAAGTCCATAAAAAAAATCCGGTGCATGCGAACATCTACCCTTGTTTCTCCTGGACACCAACCATACTTGTGATCATTACCTTGGCACGATCAAATATGATATGAATAATAAACAACACATAACAGTAAATCACCATTGAGCGAAGCTAGTGCGACAACATTAAAAATATGTTAGAGGCAACTCTCTTCCTGAATGCAGCCCAGACGCCTTTACGATACATGTCACCAAAAGGGTCTTGAAAATGTTAACAAAATCATGTAACCTGGATGATACACAGTATATCAATTGTTAGTGGTCTAGCAGAGCTGTACAAAGCACAATGCGGGATAGCTGAGCAAATGCATCGACTCACGATTGATCATATGCAATGATGCCTTGGGATAACCCAAAGAGTATCCAAATTGTGACCTGATCAGGGTAACTAGTGAAACAAGGCCAGGTGTGACATGTGAATAAATCCAAGTACAACAAGAAACAATAAAAATCAAAATCTACACATGATTATCACAAGATTAGAATATGATGATCTCAAGCTGGGCAACAGCTAAAGTTAGAAGTGATAGTGCTTGAACATACCCATGAACACCTGGGTGACTATGCGCCTTTATGGGTTGGTGATTGTCATGGTATGCAATATGCACCCTCAGTCACGGCATTTATTTTTTATTGATGGACATATGTAGATATGTTCATGCAGTATTATTTTTTATTATTGCTCGAAAAGTATTATTTTTTATTAAAGTGTTGAACTATTTGCATATACAGTTTTTCATATCAAAGTAAAATTCTTTTACCAAAATAGAACCTATGGTATATTTGTTTGAGATCCATCTCACCACAGGCAGAATGCTAGTATGGCAAAATATAACTAATCAGCATCAATAATAAAACTGTGAAAGCTTAACTAGTAAATGGATATCATGGTCATGGACACACATGTAAAAGCCAATTTGCACAGTTAGTGAGGACCTTACAAACAGTGATGAATTGCACGAAAAAACTTCATTTTGGTGAGCATAGAGTGGTTATGGAAATAAAGTTTCTTACCTGTGATTTGTTATATTTAGGGTAGGGGATTATCCAGACTAGAGCAAACTTGAGGGGAGTAATTTGGACTTCTTCCTTATTTTAAAAGGTATTTTGGAGATTATTCTAGAGAATATTGTGTTTCTACCCATGGTTTCCCTCTCAATTATGATTTTACCCCTCTTTTTTCAAATTTGCGATTTTAATCCTGTTTTCAAACTGAAGCGTGACTTTACCCCTACCTGGGTAAAATCCCAATAAATTTTGTCTTCGTTTGAAATTTGAGAGGTACAATTGGGAGGCAAATCAGGGGTAGAAACACAATTGCCCCTTTATTTTATAATGGTACTGGTGTATAGTTTTTTATTTTGTTTTTCCTCAATTAACATGGGCATTTCTAAGCTTTGAGAGCAAACGTTGAGGCTTCTTTTCGTGGCCAAATATAATATATATAAAATAGATATATTATATGCATACAAAATACACCACCGTATAGTTATAACTATCCTCGATTCAATGGATGGCCTTCTTCAAGGAGACCACGACAACAGGGTATTTGGCCTTCCCTTTCTTGAGATGATTTGCAACGATGGAAGCATACTCCAAGAATAGGTCATCAATAATGGAGCCACCGAAGTGATCCATGATTAGTGGCTCGATCACTGCCCTTATGCTCTTGGCTATGCTCTCCCCGCTCTGGTCACAATCAAGCACCGCCTCAGCATCCGAGTCATCATGGGGGTCCCAACTTGACTCAAATAGTCTAATATTTTCGATGTTGAACATTCCCTGCCTCTTGATTAATGTCTCCACCTCATTCACTGATGGTGCATAGAATGGAAGGTTGAAGGAGCGCAATTTCTCCTTTTCCACGCTGCCCTACAATATAATTTATTCACCACATAATTAAAGGTCGCAGTTAAAATTTTGAGTTTGCATGTGCGCGCATGTGTGTGCCAGCCACTAATTTGAATATCGGTTTGCTTTCTCATTAATTGTAAGTACAATTGTTACTTCTACGTTAATTCCTAAGCCAGTCCTTCCAGTCTAATAATCATTTCAGTTTGTAGAATGTCGTTATGCAAGGTGAAACGATCTCTAAGGTTGTATATGTATACCTTGTGGACCAGAGACTGGAGGGCTTCGGCAAGCAATTCCCACATACGTCCCACATCTCCATGCATCAGCATCTCTTCACTCTTTCGACTAAGAAATGTTAGTACCATACGTCCGCCACATACAAGTTCTGTGTAGCGCAGCTTAAGAAACAACCCAAAGTCCTTTATGAATTGTTCTTGGAACAATTTTACCACGAGTGGCGGAGTAGTCTTCCCAATGTAGATATTTTCTTCATTCAGATATGTTCCACTGGAGAGATCCTCGGGGACCTAACAAATTAAGCACCATATATACATGCATCACAGACAAAAAAGTTTTAATTAATGACCAGCCTTGCTAATGATCCTAATTTCAAATGTTTACAAAAAAATAGTTAAGATTTTTTCACTCTTTTGGTTGAAAACTAACTGCATAGGTTACAGGATTTTGCAAGATGTTTAATGATTGGAATATGTTGCTCGTACAGGATTCTTTCAATATGCATATTAAAATTAATGTATCTTCTGCAGTGGAATCGTATCTTGTGCAGTGGAATCGTGGGGCAATCAATGATCTGACACTGCATCTCTTATATTTTAAGTTTTAATAACACGTTATGGATTCATTCACCACATATGAAAACATGAGTGAAAAATCAATCAATTTATTAATGTTATACCTTTTTTTTTTGCGAGGTTATTAATGTTATACCTGATCCATTACCTAACTAATTGTTTTCTACTGTTTCTTGTTCTTAGTAGCTTGTGACGTTGATAAAGAACGATGCTATTCGTTCTTTTTTCCCACTGATGTATACCTTGGAGCGCCACATGAGGCAGTAGGATGAATGGAAGAAATGGACGCTCTGGCCGGGAAAGAGCCTCGTGTAGAAGGATCCCGGCAGCCCAGCGACATAATATGGAGGCGCCACTGTCTTCTTCTCCTCCACGGTGAGGTTTTGTAGCTTTTCCAGCGATCGGAAGACGAGGTTGAAATCGTTCCCAGGGAGGTCGTTCAGGAAAAACTGCACCTCTACAGCGTGCCCAGTGTCCATCTCCTCCTGGTCACAGGCATAGGTGCGGATGGCGCTCATCACCTCGGATACGAAGAGCAGCGTGTTCGGCCCGGACGAGCAGCCAAGGTCAGCAACAACCATCGTGCTCCGAGAGGCCAGCGACGAGTACAACTCTTCGATAGCCTTCTGGAGGACTGGCTTGGTCTCAAGTATGGCCTTCTTCTGCAGAAAGTACAAGTGATTGTTAAGCGTACTTCACCCTAGCTAGATGGACTACATATACATCATATATAGAGTACCGGATTTGCACGACCTGGAGCCTGGAATTGGTGGCGTAGCTGTTTGCGCCATCTCCGGTGGCCATGCGCAAGTCTATCTCTACCTTCATGGCTAGTGACTATCGGTTTCACAAGCTCTAACACTTCTTTACTTGGCTGGGAGACAGTTAACTTCTGCACCATGGAGAGCAATAGCTTCCTGCGAGGCCACCGTTTTATAGAGGCAGCTAGGCATGGGGTCGTTGAGAGCTGTAATCTGGCTGCACGGTGGCAGCGCCGGCCGGCCAGTTCGTTCAAGTTGGAGTTTATTTTATTCATTAGTGACCGGTCCAGACTTTTGCCACGTTTACCACGACAGCATGCGGCGTAATATTTAGTGACCGGTCCAGACTTTTGTCATCGGAACACATGTGCATAACTAGTATGGCAATTTACGCGGCTTGCCTTACTAAAATATTTATAGATGTTTTATATTTTTTAGAAGTTTAAATATTTACAACTATTTATAGTACACAATTCTAACATATAAGAAATAAATTGAAGAAATTTCTCACCATCCTACTGTTTGGGTGTGGAATGGGTCATTTAGCTAAGACTTTGTATTAGCTAATCTCATAGCGTGTGATTCCTATTGCGATTATTCGCTGTGTGACTCGTTGGTAAGATCCAAAAATCTCCTAGGTATATAGCATGTGGCGCTAATCTATACAACTCTGGCTTCTGAGCATCAATGTTTGGTGTAGCATAGTAACATCCAAATGCCAAACTTAAGTTAAATACCCACTTTGTAAGTAACATTAAAAGATCAACGTTTTTGTTCACTTCTATTGTCTTGTATGTTCTGTTTGCTGACCATACCGTTCACACATGTAAGTGAATTTAGCCACGTCTGTTTTGTCCACTACAATCTGGATTTTTCACACCGGGGATTTGTATCACCCTCGTCTCACCGTTATACTACTCGATCTGTTAACTGTGTTATCAATAGGTGTCTCTGTGTGGCTGTATGGCAGCTGATAACCATGGCTCAAGGGTCACGCGAGATGCGACTATGCTCATTGGGATCCGGTGAAGACTTGAACTACACTTGCTTCTGGCATAACCATTGTGTCGCTTGAACTGCCTGTGCTTTTCATAAAACCATGGCTAGGATGTCTTGTGCTGCTAAAGAATCACGACGATCCTATGTAAGAGATGGATTACGCTCACTTTATATCAATAGATCGAGGAAAGGAGGCTGCATATATATACGGTGATGGATTATTGCAATAGTAGTGAATGGTAATTTTACAAATATTACAAGGGAGGTTTTAGGCTATTTTTTTCATAATGGCACTGATGGGTAGGGGTGGGGAAAAAAACCCGGAACCGAATGCCCGAACCCGAGAAAACCGAGACCGGGACCGAAAAAAAAGGATTTCCGGGTTTTGGGTAGTAGATCGGGTGCCAACGTCGGATACCCGATAATTTTCACTCAATTTCGGGTGCCAGCGTCGGGTACCCGATAACCAGAAAAACCCGACAGCCCACATATGCCTCCACCCCTAACCTCAACTACGGCCCATCTACAGCCCACAGACGAACGCCGCATCGCCTCCAGCGCCCCCTGTTCGATGTAAGCACGCCGCCTCGCCTCCAACGACTCCACCACACGCATCCTCTCGCCTCTTGAGCCCGCCTAGGAACCAATGAGGAGCTCGTACAAATCCCTATGCCCAGCTCTCCTGCGCCCGCCCAGGCGCCCAGCTCCCCCGCTCCTCTCGCCTCATGCGCCCCGCCGCTGGATTGACGGACTGACGGACTGACGGACTGCAAGATTTAAAGATTGCGATGCTGCGCCCCATTGCTAGTTGTCGGTGCAGCAAATAGCTGGATTCCGTCGTCATTCACCATGGCATCAATACAGTTTCTCCAATCTTGCAATGTATGTGGCCTCGATCCCGTCAATCTTGCACTGTCTGCAACTCTGCATTTGGCAATTCGTGAGCCGCTGGTCTGCTAGTGCTACACTGCTACTGGACTGAATATTGCTTTGAGCTACTAGTCTGCTAGTGCTATTCGTCAGATTGCTTGCTTGATTTTATGAGACTAAATTGATAACATTATGATGCTGTACACATGTTCTTTGTTCTGAGATGCTGTATATCTTTGGGTAATTTGGGTATACCCGAAGACCGAACCGAATTTTTGATACCTGAAAATTGTCGGGTACCCAATATTTTGGCGTCTGTTCGGGTAGCACCTCTGGGTACCCGAAATTCTGAAAACCCGAAAAGACCGGACCGAAATTTCGGTCATACCCGAACGCCCACACCTACTGATGGGTAATTTTTTCTCCAATTAACGTGAGAATTTCTAGACTTAGTGAAAGAACGTGGAGGCTCTTTTTCTTGATTTTTTTTCATTCTCTTTGATTAACGTAAAAATTTCTAGACTTTAAAAGCGAATGGAGGCTTTTTTTTGTCAAATATGTATACAATAATAGATAGATTGCATCGTACAGCACATGCATATATACATATATAGAAAAAGAACTTCCTCGGACTTGCCCTTTTGTTGTGTGCCTTGATATCATCTGTTCGCGGGTCTGATGACAAAACGACGACTGGATCGGCTCTTTCAGGGTTCTGATCCAGTGGACTTACGCATATTAAGATCCAGATCGAATATATGGTCAAACATGTATACACGTGCTGCTGATTTTGGTTTTTTATTTTCATGGTTTTTAATATTTTGCATTCATGTAACCGAGAAGACGCCATGTGCCGGTTTTTGCCTCCCTCATGTCCTCAACGGGTTGCAATGTGCCGAGAAGACGCATGTTTCTAGATCATTTCCCTTTCTACGAGAGGCCAAAAAGGTCTTAAATAGGAAGTATTTTTACATAAAAGAGATCAACCATTCATTCATTAAAAAATAGTTTAACCATAACATAGACTTACATGGCTTGTTACTAAACATATACAATTTTTCATACATAAATACAAATCTCTAATTGTGATACGAGAAAAATATCTGTAACATTGATACTCAAAGTCTGAAAATACATATTTTTGGCAAGAATGTGATGGGTCGATGATGACAATAATAGAAAGGCTTAATTGCAAACTCCATCCTTTGATATTCGCCTCTATAAGTTTGTTGCAACCCCCCCACCTCACCTCCATTGTCGGTTAAAATAGCCTCCCGATTCGCATGTACTCTGCCAACTGGGCCAAAAACTATCACCGTGGACGTTTGGCTATGTGAGTCAATTACTAGTTTGGTTCGAGTTAAGTTTTGTGGTTTGGTTGTATCTAAGATCATTGTGGTCTCACTGCACTTGAACTCATTGCTTTAATTATGTCCTACGACTACATCCAAACAGAACAAATTCAACTGCTCGATAGTCCCACCGCTACCGTACGCAGGTGCGAGGTTCAAAAGCTAAACACGCATTCACGTGGCACTTTTTTCCCTAGTTGGGAGAGTACATCTGTACATGTAATCAATGAGCTATTTCAACCTACACTGGGATACGGTAGGGTGGTTTTTGTAACAAACAAACTTATGAGGAAATGAGTGATGGGGTGAGATTTGCAATTAACCCTAATAAAACTGGTGTCGAGATAGATCGTTTTCTCTATTGTAGTTGATTCTAGATTGTGTGAATACTCTAAATAGTAAAATAGGACTCCAACTTGCAAACTCAACTCGTCACCTGTTGGGACGTAAGATTTTTGGCTCCTTTATTTTAGAGTTTCTAGAGAAATGGTATGTCCATATCAGGCTTGGTCCATATACATTGCAACAAGATAAGTTCAATGACAATAACACTTAGTCAACACTTAGTGCAGTTAATTTTACATTTCATTCACATCATGATGTTCTCCATTAGGTGAAGAACGTGCCTGGCATTCAATTATTTCATGAATTATTTAAAAAACTTATGTGCTTATTTGCAAAAAAAAAACTTATGTGCTCCTCTATACTTCTAGTTGACCAGCAGAAAAACTTCTATCAATTCATTATCTAAATTATCTTTATCCATAGAACCGACACATCCCCTAGTAACCATTATAAAAGCAAATTATTTCTCATCTTGCACATGCGCCATAAGGATCTGAACAAATAATGTTCAGATCTACAAACTCTTCTACTTAGCCAACAATTACCAACAGATTCATAGGTTTGTCCAATACCAAATCTAACTACTTCAGAAATAGTGGACCTCATAGTCGAGGTCACAGCAAAAATGTTGGGTAGTTTCTTTCTCACTACAAAACAAGCATTAGTCGTTTCTATTTTGTTTTTCTTAGCTACCTTGTCTCCAGCCAGCTCTTTATTTTTGGATAACAACCAAAAAGAAAGAAATACAGGGACATGGACTGGTAAAAGCCATCTAGAGCCAGTAACATTATACAAGAGCTGTGATGATTAATTCCACTGGAAGCAAATTGCTGAATAAGAGAATCCTCACTGAGAAAACTGTAATAGTGGAGGCAATCTGAACACCTCTCACCGAAGTCGCAAAATTTTAGCAGAGAATGTAATATCGAAAGTAAATTGTGAGTTCACGCTGTCCTAAACGTCTTCTGTCACCCCTGATTGTTCATTTGCAAACGTATAAATATCCCAAACTGAATTATTAGTCTGGAAAAACCAAGCCAATTATCTTCCAAAAATTTAACTTTTTTACCCTCTCCTATTTGCCACTTATATATAGCCCATTTTTGCTGGTTATGTAGCCCACACATGACGCTGTTAAAAGTGTAAAGATTGAATACTAGGACTACAAAAAATATTTGGATGGTAGGTTTTATCTCTGTCATATTGATATCTCTGAAGACCGGAAGGCAGCAAACAAATTTCTGAGTCTCTTTGGTCAGGAACCCCTTGTCATGATTCCCCTAACTGTAATTTTCAAGTTTCATAATGGATTAGATGGTATATGTGAATAATTGGTTACTGTGTAATTAATGAAAGCCTTCAATCAAACGGTACAGTAACATGTAATAGTGAATTATTACACGTAATATTTTCATTTGAGTTTTATTGATGATAGATGGCACAATACAAGTTGCAACGTTAAGGCACATTATATATTCAATTAGGTTTGACCTCTATAAGGTCATAAATTTCTGGACAAGCTGCTTACAGAAACCCATGTAGGTCCATAAAACTTCAATACCTAAGGTGCTCACGTGGGCTTTAGCTTTATAAGATTCTAATATGCATGTTACTTATTCTGTTAGTTCAGAAATTATTCTGAATTCAATGGCTTCATGGTTATACTATGTTCTAGCAGTTTAGAATCTCTCTCTCTCTCTCTCTCTCTCTCTCTCTCTCTCTCTCTCTCTCTGGGGTATATGTAAATCATTGGTTACTGCAAAATTAATGAAAGATTTAATCGAATGGTGAAATAAAATGCATCATTAAATTATGAACAGACAATCTTTGATTTTGAGTTTAACTAAGTTTCAGTTGTTTCATTGATGATAGTTGACTCAATACAAGTTGAAGTGTAAGGCACACTCAAATTCAATTAGCTAGGTTTGACCTCTATGAAACAAATTTCTGTAAAAGCTACTTAGAGAAACCAATGTAGATCCATAAAACTCCAATACGTAAGTGTTCAAGTGTGGTTTTGTAAGCGCTTTACGTTATTCTGTTAAGAATACTCTCTCTCTCTCTCTCTCTCTCGCGCGAATTTGTTACTAGATTCTCGGTGATATATAATATATGACGGCATCATATCGCCAAAACTGAAATCTCGGACAAGAAACTTGCCTGCATGCATTCGTTCCTACATTAAATGTCATCGGTTCTGGTAGTACCTTGTGATGTCACATGTGTGAACTTATAAATTAGTGTTTGCAAGTGTAAATTGGCTTAATTCTTCTGGACAGAAGGACGACCCTCTAACTAATATTGGTACTCACCTAATCCCTTTCTTGTGAGAATCTTCAAAGAACACTGGATCCGGCCTCTTGATTAAGGTGGTTAGTTTTAATCTTTCAAACTTCTAGTCCTTTTTTTGGTCACAGGAAATATATCAAAATTACCCAATACACGTACACGTACAGACAAATACCGAGTTAAGTTGACAGTCACATACCGAGTTAAGTTGACAGTCACATACACGTACGTACAGACAACAACTAGTGATGTGAACTTTGCGTTCGAGTTTAACTACGTTTTAGTTATGATAGTTGACTCAATACAAGTTGTAGTGTAAGGCACATTCAAATTTAATTAGCTAGGTTTGACCTCTATGAAGTCATAAATTTCTGTAAAAGCTACTTAGAGAAAGCCATGTAGATCCATACAACTTCGATACGTAAGTGCTCAAGTGTGGTTAGTTTTGTTAGCTTCTAATATGCATGTTACTTTTTCCGTTAGTTAAAAAATCATTCTGAAGTCAACAGTTTCATTGTTACACTAATTGCATAATTAATAAATGACTTAATCAATTATATGTAAAACTCCAACAAGTAAGTGTCCAAGTGCACTTTATATGCATGTTATTCTGTTACTACATTGTCTCTTTTCTTTTTTGCCAATTTGTTACTAGATTCTCTGTGATTGTAGGGCGGCGTCACATGGCCAAAATCGAATTACAGGACAAGATAACTTGCCTGCATGCATTCTTTCCTAAATTAAATGTCATGGGTTCAGTGTAAACTTATAAATTACTCTCTCGGTTCATAAATAGATGTCATTCTAGACTTCCACGGTTTTCTCTAATTACATGTCATTCTCACTTCCTAATGCACATTTCTCTTTTCCCAATGAACATTTCTCTTTTCCTAATGCACCTCTATCTTTATCTCTCTCCTTCTTGTTTCCAATGTACCTATCTTTTCCACCTTTCTTTAATTCCTGTGCCCAGAGGTGAACAGAGGGAGTGGTGTTTGCAAGTGCAAATTAGCTTAATTCTTCTGGAGACGATGCTAATGTAGGCACTCACCTAATCTCTTGTGAAATCTTCCAAGAAATAAAAATACACTGGATCCGGCCTCTTGATTATCTTAAGGTTTTAATCTTTCAAACTTTGACGAACTGAAGGGTCAGGTCACTCGTCTAGTCCTTTTTGTCACAGGAAATATATCTCAATTACCCACATGTTACAAGTACAATACCGAGTTAGTTGGCACTGTCACATACACGTACAGACAACCATTTGGAATATACTCTTTTGCACTAGTAATTTGAATCAGCCACAAAAGGACAAGTCGCCAACTCAGCCTTTTTTTTTTTTGCGAGACGCCCAACTCAGCCTTTTAATTTCCTTGTAGATCGCTCTTTTTTTTTTCAGAAGACAAAATAAATATCCACTGGGGCCGGGATCCAGCCATGGTTGAGAACAAAAGAGCTCACGCTCAAGGTCGCCACCGATGGTCCTGCCCACCTTCAAGCCACACACCACACAGGACCTCGGACCACTGTGAGACATGTGCCAACACCTTGGTCCTTGCGAATAATATATTATGTACCGTTCTCTAGCTGTACCTGCCATAATAGCCGTTAGATTTCTGTTCTGTACTGATCAATGGTCTGGATGGACTGTACAAGAGATGTATTTCAATTTTTTTTATTGTATGAAGGCTGAGGATGGGAAGGAGGACAGACATTTATTACAACACTGATTACTAGGTGTACTGACAAGAGAAGACAACAACAGTAATGTGATGTTCCTCTCCTGAGCTGTCCAGACCACTAAGAAAAGAACACGTGTACACACAGTACAAGTCATTTGTCCCTTGATACTGGAGCATCTCCCGCACTTTGTTTTCAAAATTTGAATCATGAAGCGCCTAATTTTGAATCAGCTAGTTTGTGGAGTACAAATGGTCATTGAGGCCCTTGGAACATAAAAATATTTATTTAAATGGTTCTGTACCTCACAAAAACTGTTTAAATATTTTTGTACCTCCAAAAAATATAACTGGTGAATTTTCTTAAATATCTATCTCAGCAAAATGTGAGCCTAAACTTCACTGAACCAAAAAAATTCAACGTTCAAATGAACTCATGCGTAGTACAAGTGATTATTTCCTGTACTCCAGAAAATGCAACAAAGACAACTATACTTGTTTTGGACACACACACAAGAATCTGAAGAACCTCTACAAGGATTTCCACGAATCCCCCATGCTGATTCAAGAACAGGCCCCATGACCATTTTAAAGAATTGATCATCAGAAGAAGCCAAACAAAAGTTCCGAAACTGGACCTAACACAAACAGATGCTCATTTCTAATCTGCAAATAAATTTTTTGGCCACCAGAATCACAATCATGCAAAGGAACCTAGTGCCTGAAAATTGCAAAAGAGGAACAGATGAAGCACTGCCAATTTGAAGTGACTCTAGGTAGCACTTTCAGTTTAGGAAAAAAAAATGCTTGTACAGTGAAGGAAAAAAATGCTTGTACATTGAAGGAAAAAAATGCTTGTACATTGAAGGAAAAATTAGAAGAAGATCTTCAAAAAAAAAATTCTCATGTACACCCTATGAACTAGTAATCCTGAGACAAAAAAAATATATTTTCAATGATTATTCATTGTAATTCTCATGTACACCCTATGAGCTAGGAAATATTGGTACAGATTAAACAAAATCAACAAGAAATATATCTACAACCTCACTGAACATCTCCTGTACTTCTGTATATCAGCAAAAGAAAATCCAACATGAAACAAGATCAACATAAGAACAATAGATGCACATATTCCTGGATAGAATAGAAGAAAATAGATTTTTGCAAGAGTTATTCCTACACAGATGCATTTGAACATTGTCTCCACTCTCCAGAGATGAAGACCAGCTGCGCCACCAATTATCCAGAAATTCACAGCAAGGAAAATAAAAGGAATTGGACAGTATGTACTACGCAATGGAGGCTAGAAGAGAAAAGGGAATGCTACTTGTATTAACACCTGCTCCTGCTAATGGAAGGAAACAAAGACCACTAGATTTGTTCGGTTACCCAGACCAAGCAAAGCACAGAAGGGAGGACGCGACGCGAGCATCAGAAACAAACCAATCTCATCGATTTGGAAGGCCCGCCGCAAGCAGACCAAGCCGCTGCACCGCGGAAGGTCACCAAGCCGCGCTTACTCGGCACCGCGCGGACAGAACTGCCCGGAACCGCGCCGCCGCTGCCTCCAGACAACGTCGCCGGCTTGGAGGTTGCATGGCCAGGTGCTGGTGGGGAGGGGCAGATCCGGCCACCAAGGAAGATGACCAACGAGATCTGGCGGCCCTGTACCACCCTCACAAGGATCCGCGCCGGAACATCGGACATCATCAATGCCATCGCCGCCGTCGAGGTACAGGGCTTGAGGTCGTCGTTGCCACCGCCGCATCGAGCGTGCCACCGCCGGATCCGGTCACCGTCGAGGTACAATGAGCTCGTCGCTTTCCAGATCAGCCATCGATGCACCGCTGTCGTCATACAGATGTGCCGTCGAGGGTCGCCGTCGTACGGATCTAGAAGGAGGGGTCGCTGTCCAACCACGTGCGGGTTCAGCCTCAACCCGCCGGATCTGGAAGGAGGTGCGGCCGCATCCGGACGCGGTCGCCATCCAGCCGTGGGCCCTCGCCGACGCTGCCTCCAGCTCGTCGCCGTCGCCGGGCTGCTTGACCCCGCCCGGATCCAGATCGACATGGCCTCCAGCGGAAGCCGCCGCCGCCGCCGCCGGTGTGGGGTCCCAAATCCGCCGTCACCAGTCGCCTCGATGTCGCCGCCGCCTGTGACGGCCCAGATCCGCCGCCTCCTCGGGGTCACCTCGACGCCGCCGCCGCCTCCAGCTCGCCTCCCTCGTCGTCGCGCTTTGCGCCCACGCCGCTTCCGCCTCCAGATTGCAGCCGTCGCGCCGCTCGGCACCATGGGATCCGGCGGATTCCGGCCACTGGCGGGGCATAACTGGCGAGACCGCCCATCCCGGCCGCCGGCGAGATGAGAGAGGAAGGGTGGAAGGAGAGAGGAGGATCGTGAGATGAGAGAGACGACGGTGAAAACTGAACGGGAAGGGAGAGGTGAATCCAGATTATATTTCGTATCCCCTTCAATCTTGTATGCGGACCCCACCGTATGTACGTAGCTACTCCGGAAAATGTGCGTACTGCGTGGTTCCAGAATCGAGGTGAGGTTCCACGTGTCGAGCCTAGAAGGAAGGTACAGCTGCAGCACGGACCATATATTTCACATTATTGGTCCTTGGTCGTCCCATGCATGAGATTTTTTGAATAAAAGATCTAAGAGCAAGTTTAATGATTTCGCCGGCAGCTGGCCGATGAAGTGGCGCGTTTTAGTGGTGAGTCCCGCAAGAATTTAATGCACTGCTACTCGTTCAGCGAATAATTAAGAGCCCCGCTCGCGCGTCTGCGCCGGTATCGAGCGGGCGCGTGGTGAGATGCCTACGCGCGTTCTCTCTCCTGCTCCACGTTGGACTCTGCCGGTTTACCGCCGATTATAATACTTGCTCTAATCCGCGCGCACCTCTTTGGATGTGACACCCAATTCGCGTGTCTTTGGGAATAAGGGACCCAGTCTGCGAATTTCTTCGTCTTGAGGAAGTCTCTAATTTTTTTTCCTTTTTCATTTTCTCTTTAATTCTAGATCATTTTACCACTGCCCCTGTCTCATCGTTATGAAAAGAAAAATTGACACGCATCAAGAACTAAAACATGAATTTCACGTGGACCCACGTTCCAGCGGTGGGTGAAGCAGAGGCCATTTAAGTGGCTCAGGACACCAACAGGTGGGCGCCACCTTCGATCGACTACCCAAATGATGTCCGTGGCTAACTTTGAGGCTCGATGTAAGATTCGCGACTTGTTTGGTTAGGCTCCTAGTGCTCTGTCTCCTCTGATGTGTGGTGCACTGTTCATGAGAGTAGTGGAGCTTCTTCCTACAGTCAACAACGGTTGCACTTGGAAACAAGCTCCAACTCTCATGAATAGTGCATGAACAGTAAAGGAGCCGGAGCACTAGCAACCAACCAAACATGCCTCCATTCTGTTGAAAGAAACTAGTACGTGTATTGCATAAAATAGATAACTCCAAATATCAAACATGAGTTGTTTGGACGTGCAGTGGTATCAACATTCGTTTTCATTTTAGTGGGTTTGATTTTTTTTATACTTAGCAGCATAAACATTCTAGACTAGCCATAGGAGCGAATTTTCTAGGATTTAACGGCGTTGTGCTTTCAGCGGTAGGCGACGTGACCGTCGACAGCCAGACGTCAGTGGTGACTTCGTCAATATCGAGAATTTCCCGGCTCAGCCTTCGAAGATGCTCATTGGAGTAGGGTTTGCAAATGTGGCCTACGGGCGCATGGCCGAGACTCCTACATCGGCTTAGGGCAATAACACTGGCTGAGATTATTCATTTGGCTGATGAGCTAGAGTGGGCTGAAATCAGCCCACGACAGGCCACGACTGATGGGTTACTTTATTTTCTTTTTGATTTAATATAGTTTTCAAAAGTATATTTGTATTTCCTTTAGAAAATGGCACTATTGCTTTAAAAATTAAAAAAATCACAATGTACTTTGTAACATGAGAAATATAGAAGATAGAATTATATTGATAATTACAAGTCAGATAGATATTATTTTACTACTTCTCTTGTCTAATTGATTTGTAAATTGATGAAAATTCTATGAATATATTTTACATATTTTTGAAAAACCAACACCAAAATAAATCAGAGTGTAGCATTTATTTTGAAAAGTTTTTGTGCCGCTATAACACCAAGCTTAGTTTCGCCTTATCTTTTCAATTAACAAATAACAAATATTAAAGTAATACTATAACTTCTATGGGAACATATCAGATGGAAACCAACCTCTATGTGCAAACTGTGAAAACTTCAATCTGAGCCACACGATGTTGATTCAAGGGGGCGTTCAGGGGAGGTGCCCCTTGAGCTTGCAAATCACCCCTCCCACCTCTCCTGAATGCCTCCTTGGAGCAACATCGTGTGGCTCAGATTGAAGTTTCTATAGTGTGCACGGACAGGTTGGTTTCCACTAGATACGCTCCCAACTTCTATTATTGACATTAAAGGTTGAATAGTACTTCACTGGTACATTATTGGCGGAAGCTGTGGACCCTGTTGAGGGGCTGCCGTGGTGCCCGAAGGAGTAATGGGAGGAGGGGGTGAATAGGAAAGACTAACAGTTCCAGAGAGAGGGTGCATCTAGAGACAGATGCTTGCTGGAGGTTGAGGACAGTACAACTGAAGAGTCATCGGGGGAGTTGCCCTGGTACCATGGGTAAGAATGACCATCTCTTCAACACCATGAGTAAAGAGGACTTTTCCTCAACACCACTCAAAAGTCTACTTCTCTCTCTAATACACAAACAAACACCACATCTCACTTTTCTCTCTTGATTCTGCCCCTGGCTGCCTCCGTGACCCAAACCGAATCGAGACCGCGGCGGTGCATCTCCAATGGAAGGGGGCACGCGCAAGAGGGCTGGTGGGAGGGCGTCACGTGCAGGAGGGCGCCCCCGCAGGGGCGCGTGCCATGGCCGATGCACCGGCCGGAGAAACGCCCGCCGCGCGGCCCGCGCATTCGCTGGGGGTGGGGTGGGGTTGACGGCGTAAGAGAGGCATGGCCGCCTCGCACTTGGAAGGACTTCGCGGCACGCGTGCATGGCGGGGGCGCCTTGCCGGGGCAGCGCGGGGGACGCACCGCGCGATGAGGGAGGCGGGCGTGGCAGGGGAGCTGCAGGCGCGACGCAGCGGCGTCTGGCGGGGGTGGTGCCCGGCATGGAGGTGCGTGGCAGGAGGAAGGTGCGAGGGGCAAAAAGGTCAGAGAAAAGATGGATTTAGAGGATTTTTTGGTATTTCGGAGGGAAGGAACCAGTTATGGATGGTGTTGAGGAGAAGGCCTCTTTACTGATGGTGTTGAGGAGATGGTCACCCTTACCCATGGTACCAGAGCAATTCCCCCAGAATCATCGATCGAACGAACCGGCTGACTTAAGTATAGCAAGACTCTATTATGGTACAAATAGGTTGAATAATATTCTGTTTACCTCTACTATATGAACATCTTCTGTTTATTATGAACTAGCATGAGACAAATTATGTTGATGTTTGGTCTTAGCTGCCTAACATTTATGAACTTTTTTGCAATATGTTGATTTATTCTTGCTGTGCAACAGAGATATCATGACTGGAATGCCTATTGCAGATGATCAAGATGGATCTCACGGAGCCCAATATCCGCTGTATCAGACTTATCCGACGAATCCACTGCCATCCTTCCCACCGAATTAGTGTTCGGCAACCCTCTTTTCCTTCAGAACTTTCTGGGCACCTAATCTGGGAGGAAAGTGGAAATATGTATGTGAGAAGTCTTCAAGACCTCATCAGGCTCAAAATAAGATATCAATATCATAGCCTGGTGTTAGCCAATTCAGTCTAGTGTCAGTTCAGTGTCTAGTTTCAGTCGTTTCCATTCAGTCTGTTTCAGTTTCAGAGTCGTCAGTCAGTTAGCTAGCAGTCCTGGTCTTCAGGTTTCCCGAGTCCTAAGGGTCAGTAGTGCGCACGGCAAGTGCTGCATCAAGTGTAAGTCGGTGCTAGAGTTGAGGACCATGTAGGCCTTCTTAGCGGCTCAATCGGAGCCTTAACATGCATGTAATCAGGAGTATAAATAAAGAGGAGAAAACCAGAAAACACTGCAGTTTCATCGCAGCACCAAATCCATTGTGTTAGTGTGTGTTTGTTTGAGTTGTGAGTTGAGAGAATTGCCTGGTTTCTAACACTTGGAACTCGGGGCTAGTTCCTAGTTGAGTTGAAAAGGTTAAATTGCCGCCAGGACTCTTGAACTTTTGAAATCCCTGTGTAAGTGAGTCCAGATGATATGTGAGTGTAGCATTTTTGATGTACAGGGCCGTGTAACATCATGAATGAATACATAACATATTTCAAAAGAAAAACTAAACAACTTCAAAACTGCAACAGCTTTTCTAAGTTCTTTTTTTTTTGAAAATTGTGAGTAAAAACCTTGGAATGAAAACACCCCCGTCAAATCTGTTTTACTTTTCCTCTGGCAGAGAGATAGGTCAAGTCTGTGTCAAACTGCATCTTGTTCTTGCAACACTTTTGGGACCATGTACTACCGCTACACATTTGTAACAACAAACCCAGCCAGTCCTCAACTTAGTCACAATTTGGCGATCTGACTTGTGTGCATGCTGTGCATGGACTTGTTCCGAAAGGATTGGGACATTCGTGGATCGCGATGTGGAACACTAACATGTATGGATTGTCCCAATTCAGAAACTAAAACCCCACTCCCTCAACTAAAACCCCTCACATGCAGTACATAATCGATTGTAGTAACATATTTAGGAAGAGTAATATGCACTGGAGGTCCATGACATGTTTGTCCGTGTCATCTAGGTCCATGAACTTTTATTTTGCAATTTTAGGTCCACAACCTCTTCTGTTTGTGTCATCTAGGTCCATGAACTTTTAATTTGTAGCTATAGGTCCGTGAACTTGTCTCTCTGTGTTATTTAGGTCCATAAATATATGAAGAGGTGTACAACACATCCATACACCTTCACTAACCATTCAGATTCTGACATACGCACATCATGTGACCTTGGCATATGAGTCCCACTTCTTAGTGCCTTATCCTTCCATTCAAATTCTAGTAAATCACCTCGTGCCTCCGATTATTGTTTATCGATCGACATTTTCCTCCGTCGAATGTATGTTGCTTTGAGCTCTCTTTTCTGGCGGTTCTTGTAGTACACACGACCTTGCCGCACCACGACGTCGTGGATTAGGATCCTTGGTGTGAACTTGAGTTTAAACGCTTGTGCTGAGGATGATGATTGCATATGCATATGCATGAACGAGCAAACCCCCTTCTCTAGCAAGGTTTAACCAGCCTTGACTTTGGTCAAACTCTTGTTATGGTGTGAAAAAAAAATTATTGGACCTGGCTGACACAGACAAACAAGTTTGTGCATCTAAAACTTCAAAGTATAAGTTTTATGGACCTGGATGACACAAACAGACAAGTTCGTGGACCTAAAGCTGCAAAATAAAAGTTCATGGACCTAGATGACACTTGGAAACAAGTTCATGAACCTCTAATGCATTTTACTCTTAGAAAAAATATGTGGCTTCGATTCAATACTATTAAGCTGCAAACTAAAAGTACCGATTTCAGATCTTGCTCCTCGCCGCAGAGTGTTTTGATCCTTTCCCCTTCCTCTTTGACGATGTGGCACCGGAGCTGCTGCCCATGGCCTTGGCCCGCTCCCGCAGCGCGACCTTCTGCACCTTCAGTTACCCTTGTTTGTTTAGGGTCCTAGACCGAAAATCTCAAAAATTTTCATTACCCATAACCCGATCTGAAATTTCAGTGAGTTTGGTTAAGTTTTAGTCCACCTCTAATTTGTTTTTCCCATTTGTTTCCCATCAAGATTTGTGTTTTTCCCCCTCGTTCTTGTGTTCTTGGTCAGGCCTATTTGCATCAACTGCTTCGGAAAGAATTAGGATACTTGTGCATCGCGATGCGGAACACTAACATGTGGATTGTCCCAAATTCAGAAACTAAAATCCCACTCCCTCAACTAAAATCCCACTCCCTCAACGAAACTAAAATGATGGTACTATCAACATATTTGGACAAAATTTGTGGTTTCAATACTATTAAGCTGCAAATCAAAAGTCCCGATTTCAGATCTTGCTCCTCATCGCTGAGTCCGATTTTGATATTTTCCCCTTCCTCTTCGACGACGTGGCACCGGAGGTGCTGCCCATGGCCTTGGCCCGCTGCCGCAGCGCAACCTTCTGCACCTTCCCCGTCGCAGTCTTGGGCAGGTCCTGCACGAACACCACCGTCAGGAGCAGCAGCGACCAAGTTTGCAACGAAAGAGGCCGGTAGATCCTACGTACACTGTGTACACCAGCGGCTGGCCGGTGTATCAACCAGAGGCCGATCGATCGAGGCTGTCTTGTCGGCAAAACATATATAGGACGCCGCGCGCGACAGATCACTCTGAATCACTGTAATCTAGAGTAAGGATATTAGGCTGGTGGTGGACAAGTGCCGGATGCAGTGTTTTGGCACAAGGACATGCCGTCATGTACTCTAATCCATGTTCAGCGCACCAGCTAGGATTCGATCTCGGAGGTGTGAGGTGTCCGATGGCCACGTTGGTCAAGGTGGATGCAGAAGTTTCTTCCGGAAGAACCAAACACCTCTCGTCGCCCGCGTGTTGCAAACTTGGTCGCTGCTGCTCCTCGTCCGGCAGAAGGCCATCACCTCCTCAGCCGTCACGCCCCGGGCGGCGCCGCCGCCATCCCTCAGCGTCACGAACGCGCACGGCGTCTCGCCCCAGAACTCGTCCGCCCGGCCGACCACCGCTGCCTCCGCCACCGCCGGGTGCACGGAGAGCGCGGCCTCCACCTCGACCGTGCTGACGTTCTCCCCGCCGGAGACGACGATGTCCTTGGCCCGGTCCACGATCTTCACGTACCTGTCGGCGTGCCGCACCGCGAGGTCCCCCGACCGGAGCCACCCGCCGGCAAGCGCCGCCGCCGTGGCGGCCGCGTCCTTGTAGTACCCTCGCATCACCGTGTCGCCGCGGAGCATCACCTCCCCCACGGCGCGCCCGTCCGCCGGCACGCTCCGCATCGTCGGTCGTCGCGGGGTCCTTGACGTCCACCTCTGCCAGGCCCCCCAGGTGGCGGAGCCCCTGCCGTGACCTGATCCCCGCCCTCTGCTCCGGCGGCAGCGCGTCCCACTCCGGCTTCCAGTCACAGCCCAAAATTTTAATGATGTTAATAAAATCACCTCTGCAAAATTTCATAGATTTTTAGGATTAAATTTAGAATTTTCTGAAAATACAAGACCAAACTATACTAGATCAAGAATATAGGAAAATGGGAATTTATAATAGGAATTTATAAATGGAACTTGTAAACATGATTGTTAGATGTTAGATTCGAATTTGCAGATTTTATTCAAATTTATTTGAGTTTATTTGGAGTTGATTTGGAAATTATTTGAATTTCCCGGGTTTGGAATTGTTTAAACCAATTTCTATCTCCTAACCGCTCGTGGGCCACTTCTGGCCGGCCCACTCGCTCTCTCTCTCTCACTGGGCCGTGTGCCTCCCCTTTCCCTCTTTTTGTTCTGCCCGGCCCAGCTACAGTCCAGCCCAGCCCAGCCCGACCGCGCGTCGACATCCCCTTCCCCGCGCCGCCGCCGTCGACTCCCGCCGCCGCGTGGCACCGCGCCAGCCGCAGCAGCGCCCCGCCATCACGCGCATGTGTCGCGCCACCCCGGAAGCCACTGCCACGCGTCACTGACTCCCAACGCCTGGCCCTGCGCACCGCCTCACCGCCCTCCTCGCTCATGCCGCGCCCTCCTCTTCAACCCGCCGCCGTTCGTTTCACACTTAGCTGCCTCGCAAGTCCTCATCACGTTGACAGCCTCGCAACGAGCCGCACCAAGCCAAGCCAAATGCCAAGTCCGCAACGGCAACTCCCGCTCCCACGTACGTTAGGTCGTCGTTTCGCTGCGCATGCACGCACACGCGCCCGCATGGCGTCGTCGCCGTCCCCGCCGCTTTAGACATCCGCGCCACAAGTTAGACCCTCCTCCAGCTCCGCCTCCTCCCACACGAACTCAGCGACCACCTCACAGTGAGCTTCCACCCCTATTGCCATTGAATCGCGCGATCTTTCCCTTTCATCCCCATCTCCGACCACCACCCGATTTGCCTCCAGAGTAGCCCTCTCTCCCTCATCCCTCACCAGTCTGCTTTGCGAGCTCCCGTAGCCTCGCTCGCGCCCGTTCTCGCGGTTGGAAAAGCACTGGAGACTCCCCCTCATCGAGCGCCGCCGCCGCGCTCCGCCCCTCGCCTTTGCTAGCTCGCCTCCGGCCTACGCGACGTCGACAAGCCCCCGAGATGAGCTCGCCTCCCTCTCCTCCTTCTCCCCGTCCAAACCCCGTCGCATTTGGACCACCGGAGCGCCGCCGTGTTTGTTGTCGCCGGCCGCCGCCTCACCCTCGTCCTTGGCCGTCCGTTCCCTGATCTGCGGCCAGGATCACATACCCCTTCGATCTGTGTAATCGGTCCACGGTGGACTCTTAGACTGCCGCCTCTTGTCTGGTTCACAGAGCCATGGACTCGGTCCAATTATTTTCCAGTACAAAAATAATTCCGAAACTCCAGATAATTCCGGCTCTATCCATTTTACAGTTAAGCCCCTGATCTTTGTAATAATTCTGTTTAGGTCCTATCTTTTTACAGAAACCCCCTCATACTTTTCAGTAATTACCTTTTAGTCAAGGGCCCTAAACTTTTCTATAATTACAGATGAGGCCCTAGAATCTTTCTGTAATTACAAGCAAGTCCTTAGAATCTTTAAATGCCTATATCTTTTTCACCCAAACTCCGTTTTGAGCGATTCTTGCGCTCACGTGTTTGTAGAAACATATCTTACCCTTTGGTACGGCTCCAGAAACCTTTCTTAGCATCTTTTTACACATACATCCGCTATAATTACCCCCTAATCTTCTGTAAGCCTTATCTTCACCGTTCGTACTCCGATTTCGACGATTCTTGTTCCGTTCATCACCATTTACCATCCTGAACCCAACCATGTCATCTAATTTTATTGAATTTTAATGATTCTTATTTGACTTTACTTGGTTTATTCTCTTTATGCGTTAGTATTTACTTAGTGTTATTACGTGTAGATTACGAGAAGCACGAGAATAAGCCCAAGGACGAGTTGGAAGATACAAGCATCGAGGGAGGACTAGAAGACATCGACTACGGAGAAAGAGCCTGAACATCTACAACTCGAAGATTAGGATAGCGTTGTGTCAGGCAAGCTCTACTTATCCTTGATCATGATTGATCTAATGTTTTGCAATGCACCTATTGGCCTGATCGAGTATTACGCATTACTTGTTATTTTACTGCTTGAGTAGTTAATGACCTACTTGCTTATTGATATTGATGCCAATCATTTAGGCATAAATATCTAGGTCCTTGTGTAAGCTTCATGGCCATTGGAGTGTTTGGAAACCCCAAAGGTATGAATGTTTTGGTGATTGGATGACCTTTTGTATGTGACTAACATTTTCATGTAGGATATTGATCAATGGTCACATAGAAAGAAAGCTCTGTCCGTTTGGTGGTGAACGCCAACACACCATGAACTTAATGAAAAGGATGATTGGTTGCCTTCATCGACACAAGAACGGACTTGATGGAGTCGCGGAGAAGACATGTATCAAGGCTAAGGACATGTTAGAACCAAGCAAGTGTAGCTTGGTTAGATGTTAGGTTGAGTCCATAGGAAAAACCGGACTATCAAGGGGGTTCAAGTTGGTTCTCTTAGGTACTCAATAGTGTAGAGATCTTTGGATGCATGGTGAGTCTCTCAGGCACTTGGAGTAGAAGAGAAGAAGTGGAGGAACCAAAAAGGATGAAGTTGAAGTCGAGGATCGAAGAGGAGATCAAGAACAGCTTCAGCAGAAGCCACCGTAAGATACGGTGCCAGTCACCGTATGATACGGTGACTGCGAGAAGAGAAGACCAGTGAAGGTGATGATCTGGCAGAGAAGAAGGAGTCACCGTATGATACGGTGAGGTGGTCACCGTATGATACGGTGGTCACCGTATGATTTTCAGAGACTTGGAAGTTGGCTGGAAGCTGAAGAGATGAAGTCACCGCATGATGCGGTGGGTATCACCGTATGATACGGTGAACCAAGGAGATGAACTCCAGAGAATGGAGTTGCTCTGGCAGGTGAGAAAAGGAGTCACCGTATGATACGGTGCTACAGTCACCGTATGATACGGTGGATGCTACGGTGACTGTGTCGACAGACTGCTTTTTGGTAATGGCTAGTTTGAGGTTGGAGGCCTATATATAGCTGGATACCTACCACTTTGAGGGTCTCTTGGCCACTGGAATAGTTGAGGAAGACAGGGAGAAGCCAAGAGCAAGAAGAGGAAGCACTTGAGAAGGATTTGGAGTGATCCTAGTGCTTGAGAGAGTAACAAGTTGCATCCTTTGATCTCTAGGCTAGGGAGTGTTTGAGAGAGTCAAGTTGAGCTGTTACTATTGGTCTATGGCAAGGCCTAGACCGGTTAGGCGTCGGTGTTGAGCTGTCCAAGGAGATTGTGGAAGCCGACACAAATTTGTACACGGTCTTGGAGCTTCCCGTGCGAAAGAAGCATCACTAGTGGAGCGTCCTTTGGCACGCATCAAGTGCGGAGCCTTACTTCCGGAAGAGTACCCGCGAGAGAGCCCGGCGGGACGTGCCCGCGACTTCACTCGGAGGGTGAAGTGTGCTCTAGAAGGGATCGCCATCGAGCTGAGGGACGGGGTCGAAACTCCGCCGGGAGTGACCCAACGTGGAGTAGGGGAAGGCGCCATCCTTCCGAGACCACGGGAAAAATCATGAGCATTCCTATCTCTATCTCCTTTACTTTCTAGCATTTACGTTTCCGCATTTACTATGTGCTAGTAGAATTGCATGATAGGTTGTCTCTTTACTTCTTACTAGAGTGTTGCTTGTTGCTAGACTAGATTGTGTGCGCGCATCGCTAGCCTCTTGTTGTCACCATATCTAGTCTTGCTGGCTTCACGGCTTAAGTACGTTTGGGAGAAATTATTGATACACCGATTCACCCCCCCCCTCTCGGTGCCTTTGATCCTTTCAAGTGGTATCAGAGCCTCGTTGCTCAAATAGGGTTTAACCGCCTTGAGTAAGGATGCCGGGAGGAAGTGGACCGCCCCCGTTCGATGGGACCGACTATGCCTATTGGAAAGCTCGAATGCAAGCTTACCTCGAGGCTCTCGATTCCCTCGCATGGTACTTACTCTCGCTTGAATATGCTTGTAGAGGATATCAACTCTCTCGGTGTGAAGGACAAGATTGATGATGGTGACCTAGTGCGGAAGATCATAAGGATTCTCCCAAGGGAGAAGTATGGTGCACTCATCACATGTCTCTTCAACACCGACATGCGAGACCTCACCACTCACAAACTACTTGGGAAGATCACCGCCTTCGAGGGCTACAACCTTGACAAGAAGCTTGATGAGAAGCCCTCCAAGAATCTTGCTTTTGCATCCGAGGGGTCAAGCAAGAAGAAGATGAAGAAGTTATTGACTCAAGATTCAAGTGAAGAAGAGCTTGAAGAAGATGAAGAAGACTTGTTGCAACTTCATCCAAATGACCTAGCACTCCTCATGAAGAGAAGCAACTTCTTCAAGAGAAGGTTCATCAACAAGAAGGATGCCGAGTGCTACAATTGTGGGGAGAAATGTCACTTTGCCAAGGAATGCCCAAAGCCAATCAAGAAGAGCAAGAAGAAGACTCAAGAGCCAAGTGATTATGAAGAAGAAGACCCTAGAAGCAAGTACAAGGCAAGGAAGAGGTTTGTCAAGAAGGAAAGCTCTAGAGGCAAAGACAAGAGAAGATCATCTCGCAAGGGTCTCTATGTTGGAGAGTGGGTCACGGACGATGATAGTGATGAAGAAAAAAGTGATGACTCATCCTCCAAGGGCAAGAAGATGGCCGGCATTGCTCTCACAAACATGTCCGAGACTCTACCTCCACCTCCTACTTGCTTGATGGCCAAAGATGATGATAGTAGTGATGATGATAAGAGTGAGTCCGAGGAAGAGTTTGCTGAGAAGGATAAGCCCACATATGAGGAACTCTTGGATAGCATTCTCCTAACCGGCAAGATGCTCAAGAAAAAGGACAAGACCATTGCTCGGTTGGAGAAGGAACATGAAGTGGCCGCTTTTCCGAGTTCGTCAACTTGAAGATGAACTTAGGGACTTATCCATCTCTCACAAGGCTCTAGATGTGGACTATGACAAGCTTGAAGAGGACCACATGAAGCTCAAGGAGAAGTCCAAGTTACAAGAGGATGAGCTCAAGCACCTCCGGGAGGCCCGAACCTGTATAAACTCGGCGTCTTGTCTTCACCATCGTATTCTTGGTTCTTGCGTAGCCCCTAAAATATAATTGCCGACAAAAACGTCGACAGTGGCGCCCACCGTGGGGCCAGCGCTAGAATCCTTTCGTCGAGTACGATGGACAAGATCTACATCGACACCTTCAATGGGGAGCTTGATCCGGCGTCCAGCATCAAGTCACTACTCGGCGGATTGTCACATCAAGACAATAGCCGCGGCGTACCAGCTTCAAGTCGACGTCCTTGCTGAGCTGCGCCGAGCCCAGGCGTCCCTGCATCATCAAGTCTCGAGGCTTCAAGCTTCGTCGTCCTGCCGATCTGCTTGACCCAGCTGCGACGTCCCTGAATCATCAAGTTCCAATTAAGGAGGCTTAAGCTTTGCCGTCTCCAGGCAAAGCATCGAACAACGAGTCATCCAACTTGAACAACTCGTCGAGATCTACTTGCACATGGAGTCCAAGTCCAACTCCGGTTCAACGAAGGGATTTCTTTCCTTCTTTATTCATGCTTTCCTTATTTTATTACTAATCAATCTAGCTTCTCTATCCTCACGTGAAGCTGTTTTGCTCGAATACGAGTCTCACATATTAGTGCTTTGTTTCTGTATGTACGAGGTACACATGATCGTGAACGCCGGGGGCTAATTAAGTTCAACTTGAACTTTAGCTTGGCGTATATTCATGACCCGGCGTCTCAGGTCTACTCGGCGTATTCTATCGGCCATGACGGCCGCCGCTCATCTATGGCGGCAACGCCATGTACAACTGCGTCTATATGACTACAAGTCCTATACGCACACGCACACAAGAGAAGATTATTTCTATTCTTTACCTTGTTTTCCATATTATTTTATTGCTAATCAACCCGATTAAACATCGGCTGTTACGTGATTCTCTTTTGATTTTCATGTATGCATGCACGAGGTGTGTATCCATCAAGGCAGACAAGCTATGGCCACTCGGCTATAGCCGCCTCTCTACTACTTGGCGTGCTACGGCAATCTGGCCACGACAGCAATGGCAACTACTCGGCTCAGTAATGTCTAGTTGCACTACTGCAACCACTCGGCGGAGCTACCTGAGCCGTTGAGCCATGTTCAATTATCAAACCAACGAGATTCGTTCTGTTGGGCTCTACATCAAAATGGAAACTTCTCAGTGAGATCCATGTATAGAGCCATAACACTGACACAAGCTTTGCCCTTCACAATGGATATTTGGAAAATCAAAGTTCCACTCAAAATAAAGGTGTTTATGTGGTACGCTTTTAAAGGTGTAACATTAACAAAAGATAATCTAGCTAGACGGAATTGGAGCGGGAATCTGAAATGTTGTTTCTGTAATCTAAGTGAAAGTATCCAACATTTGTTTTTTAGTTGTCCGCTAGCAAAATATATATGGCGCACTATTTATGTTTCTTTTCATATCACCCCTCCTGTTGACTTTCAGCATATGTTTTCTGATTGGTTGGGGGGAACTGATAAAAAATTAAAGAGGTTAATTTGGAGTGGAATATCTGCTTTATGCTGGGCTATATGGCTATGTCGCAATGATGTGGTTTTTGATAAAAGGATAGTCCATTCATATGTGCAGGTGCTGTTCAGAGGAACGTTTTGGGCGCGTTTCTAGTCCCTACTGCAGAAGGAGGTGGATCGCCCGCTGTTGAAGATGGCATGCAGCCAGCTTGAAGCTGCATCTTTGGAAATCTTCGCAAATAATATGTGGTGGTCCAACAATAGAATCACCTTTTGATTTGTTTTAGTACGTGAACTTTTGTGATCATGGATCAACACTTTGTTTTTATGATACCGTGGACCTATTTGTGGGAGATGTTGTAATAATGGAACAGCTATATGTATCAATTGATACAGAGGCTGGGATATGCAATATATTCCCTTTTCTAAAAAAACAGTGTTGTCACCCGTCCACTCGGCGATTTGGCTAGTAACTCGGCGTATTATCGTCCGTAACTACTCCACTCGGCGATTTGGCTAGTAACTCGGCGTATTATCGTCCGTAACTACTCGGCCACCATATTTATCTCTCAGCCATGTTGATGGTTACTCGGCCATGGGGTTTCTTACATATTATTGGCCTTATGGATTTCTGGAATTATATGATCATCTGAATTTCTCATTGCTACGAATATTGGTGATTTCTCGGCCATGATGTCTTCATGACGACTAATTGTTATTGGCTTTAGGGATTTCTGGCCATCTGGATTTCTTAATATTGGCATCTGATTTCTCAAATATCGGCTATCTGGATTTCTCAATGTTATAAATATTGGTCATTTCGATTTCCAAGTATTACAAGCCTTCTGGAATTCTGAGCATTGGACTTCTAGATATTGTTTACTTCTGGACTTCAATTTTATGGATTTCTGAAACCTGGATGTTCTACTTCCGAACTTCTGGGACATTCATCTATGACATTCATTGTCTCACATATTTATCTCTGGATAGCATCTCATGCACTTTGGTCTTCACCATGGCATCGGCTTGATGATATACTGCAATCAATACGAGCATATACACGCTCAGCAGTTCCATATTGGATTTCCGGAATCGGCAGCTTAATGTTGAGTTTACAATCACCAACTCCAAAACAGCAACGCCCAACAGAGAAGAATCTTCTTACTCTTAATTATATTCTCCATATCATTTTATTCCTTAGCAATTCATTTGCTTATTACGGATTATATTTTATATATATCTTGCATGCACCAATTGTCTTCATGAGAACAGGTGTGTGATGACTACTCGGCGATGATCGTCTCTCGGCCACTTATGTGCTGTGGCGGTTACCCCGCCTCGACAACCACTCGGCCTTGACACCGGTCACGCGACCACTCGACCACGACGATGGTTATTCAGTCATGCGTCTACTTACTTCTTGGCGCTACAACAACGACACAGCTTATTAAACAAGCTAAGTCACTTTTTCAATACTTATTATTTATCCGAGTGTTTCACACTCCTCATATTTACGAGCTCTCGTATCAATAATTAAATACAGCTTTCTTCCTTTATGGTCTTGACTCTGTACATTTACTACAGAGCCGGGGGCTGTATAAATCTTATGAGTTATGTCTTGAGTATCTCTTGCCGACTAAGTAAGCCTTGCTTGTCCTGATTGTGAAGCTCCGACTGTGAGTGCATAAACATGAGGCGGCAACTGGTCTCTGAAAACAGTCATAGAGCTCACTTGACAAATACTCATCCTCACTTAATCTTACGACTTATGTCAATCTTGTAGACTTCTGTATGCTGCAGTTAATCCGATTGTGAAGCTCTAACTGACGCCGTCGTCTTCCTAAACGTGCGCTGACCCAGTGTCCCACGTCATACAGGGCCGGCTAAGTTCTAAGAGTGCATAAACATAGGAAAATACTCGGCTACTAGAGTTGAAAAGAACGGCCGAGCCGCTTCACATTACTTAATCATGATGATTAAAAACAATCCTATTGTTACGGTCATATACTTGATTATTTTCGACAGATTACTCATAATCTACTATTGTGCTTTATCTACAGGAGTTCATCGCACAAGTCTCTCGGACTTTATGAACGTATTTTCTACGCTCGGAGGCTTGACGCCACTCGGGAATACTCTCATGGATTTCTACAAATCTTCTACAATGCACTCGGCTATTGCTCTTCGACTACAATAGCTGTGCTGCTGCGAATACAGTCCGGCACGACGGGAAGGAGCTCGCCTTCATGGCTGTACTGACGCTCGCCTCACCTCCACATGCAGAGCTTGCCTCACCGCCCTGCATGGCAACAGCGGAGTTGCTCGCAAGATCATGAGCCGCGTTCGCACAATGCTTGGCTCGTCCCTGAGTCATCAAGTGCTTTACGCCTGATGAGTTTTGACTGCACCGAGCATGACTAATACTTGTCAGTTGTCACAATACAAGGGGCCTTGGTCATCACCTACCGACCACTGAAGACCAGGCAACAATATTGCTTGATTATTATTAGTCGGCCAAATTTACTTGGCTGGAAATTCACTCAACTGCAGAGACAAGCCATAATACTAGTAGTGTCTTTGACTATATTATTAGTCAGACCACAGTATTATTAGCCATAAACCATGCTGAAGATATCACTCTGGAGCGACGACGCCTTGTTCATTGTCAATTGCTATGCTATTTCTACACCACGCAGCCATCCTGATGGAGTTGTCTGTTTTTATCTAGCTGCAATGTGTCGTCCAGGACCACTTCTCCCTACGTCAGCTACATCACCTCACCGGTGTCCAGCAAGGAACATCTGATCTCTGAAGACCAAGTCACAACATTGTCTGCCCAGGTCAATTTGCTGCTGAGCCTGCTCCGGATTCTAGTCGGCCAATTTACTCGGTCAGAGTATATTATTCAACTATACTGCAATTCAGACGCTTTATTTCAGTCCTTGACTATTCAGTCGGACACATCTACAACTACAGTGGCGCAACATCATATTTGGCAGAAATCTACTCGGACGTTTATTGATCATGCCTTTATGGCTTTATTTTAATACTTTCTAGTCTCTCTTGAGTCTGTACACAATTATGCTAATTGTCCACAGACTCGGGGGCTAGTCCATATGGACTCACTTGCGTGAGTTCCATAAAATTACTCGGCTTCATGCCAGGCGCACGGGTTGCTTTATATCCTTGGCTTTCTTTAGTCGGATTTTACCCAGAATTCGTCCTTGATCTTCACCTCAATTGTTCCAATTAAGTTGAAGCTCGGGGGCTACATCCAATGGATGCACTCAGCGTGCATATTTCCTCACATCTAATAGATGTCATGGAATCAAATTTACGGTCATCACGACTAGGCTCGCTTTGATCTTCTGTATAATTCTTCGTATTACACAGAAGCTCGGGGGCTACATCTAATAGATGCACTCAACGTGCATATTCAAATTTTTCATCAAGGATTCAAGCTTCATGCAAGCCTACACTCGGATATCATCTATCAACAGTCGGCATGCCTAATTCAAGGCCTTACTAGTCTTGGTCTACCCGAGGCTAGTAACGGAAGGTTTTCACCTTTATCTTATTTGACTTATTCAAGTCCTTTTTAATCTCTCAATATCATTTGAGAAGACTATCCATACATGGAGGAATTCCTAGTCGGGAAGCAAGCAAGATCAATCAAAAAGCACTTGGGGGCTACTGTCGTTACCATGACCCCCGGGTACCCTCATGACCAGCAAGGCCGAGTACCTAGACAGGGTAGTCGGGCTGGCCCAAACAAGACCGAGTGCCTCAAACATCTAGAAGGAAGGCGTGGATTATTCGGCAAGTCTATTATTTTGTAGTACAAGTAATTCTATGTTGTAACTGACTAGGATACTTTCCATGAAACCCTGTTCCCCCGGATATATAAGGCGGGCAGGGATCTCATCTCCACATACACAATACAATACCACCCAAGACAGGACGTAGGGTTGTTATCCTCCGGGAGGCCCGAACCTGTATAAACTCGGCGTCTTGTCTTCACCATCGTATTCTTGGTTCTTGCGTAGCCCCTAAAATATAATTGCCGACAAAAACGTCGACATCTCATCACCTAGGATGAGAACTATGACAAGCTCAAGATTGATCACAAGAGGCTCAACGACAAGTTCAAGGTGAGGAAGAACATCAATCCATACTCGAAAAGAGTAACACTTCTTCTTCTAGTTCATCTATTTCTGATTCTTCATATATTACTTGTGATGGACTAACTCCCTCTCTTGAGAGCATCTCTCTTGATGAGAACATATTGAAGGAATATCATCAACTCAAGGAGGAGAGAGCTTCGGTGATGGACGGCTTCGAAAGGCTCACAAGGGGAAGGTCCATTCATAAGGAGATACTTGGTCGCAACCTTGTGAACAACCCCGGGCACAAGGGACTCGGCTCCTACCCCGCCGCCATCAACCTCATCGGCAAGGAAACGACATTCCACCTTGGGTAGTCCCCCTCATGGCGGATGACTACTATTGTGAGAAGTGTTGCCGTGACGGGCACACTAGCAAGAATTGTCCCAAGGCGAGAAGTTTCAAAGTTTTGCCTAACGCTAACTTGTTCCATGAGAATACACACTACAAGCTCTTTAGGGACAAGAAAGGAATGGTGAAGGCAAAGGCTCTTGGATCACCCGACAAGAGGAGGATGATGAGGAAGATTTGGGTGCCCAAATACATAATTGACCTTGAGAGGCCGACCAAGTGCGAGTGGGCTCCCAAGAACAAGACCCAGAAGGGTGATGGTGGTGGACCGTGTGCCATGATGATGATCCATGAACGTCCACCACAAGCTTTGAGTGCTTCATCGACAAATCTACTCTTCAAGGAGGTAACTTGTATCATAGTAGTTTCTTTTCTTGCATTGCTTGCATGGTAGCTAGGTGCTCCTTTGTGAACTAGTATGATTGCATCCATGCATATGTAAATAACTAAAAAGAAAAGAACAAAAAAATTAGTTTAAGGTCTAACTTTCTCAAGATAGCTATGAGCAAGGGGGATGCTTGAGTTGGTGGACCGAAAGACTCAAGGCAAGGTTTGGCTCATAGTGAGTATGCTTGAGAAAGGCCCAAACTTGACCTTTATGCGTCGTCTTAACTTTGCTTGCATATTGTTGGCGTCGCTTAAACGCCAATATTTGTGCACTAAATCCGGGAATAAAAGGGTAAGAATGCAAGGCCATAGGCATAGTTTGTTTATTTACTAATTAAATTCCACGAGTTGTGTATCCGCCATTGTTTTGCAGGGTTCAAGGCAATTTGGCGTGATTTTTAATAAGGAAATGGTGAAACTCCAACATCATGAAGATTGGACACAAGTTATGAAGCCAATTCGGTCGGTCGAAGCTCGGGCGACGTACACATCTGTACGTCAGCTGATCCAAATCAAGTCCAAATGGCCAAGTGGCTATGGAAATGCGCTACACAATGACAACACGACCATATGAAGAAGAGGTTCGAGGCAGAAGACCATGGAAGAACTGGGTGACGTGATCACCCATAGGTCACCCGGTACCAAATGAGGTTCTATGGCCATGGAATTTACCCAACATACTCCACCAAGTCACCATGGCCATATGAACCGAAGAAGTGAAGCAATTGGACGCGGGAAGCACCGGGTGACGTGGGGGTCAACCCTCCAGCAGGGTCGCCCGACCCCCTATATGTCGGCCGACGTGTCAACCACGTCGCCCGTCCCAATCCACGTCGGGCGACGTCCAACTCAGCTCCCCATCAAGCCATCCAAGTCCCACCGCCTCAAACCAACGCTTCGGAGGACTTTTCGACCAAACGGACATATCGAACCGCCATCCAACCGCCTCAAGGAGGGGATCCAAGCCGTTGGGGGGACAACCGACCCTGATCAAGGGTCGGGCGACGTCCCCGGGTCGGTCGACCTACTCTGACAGTCGGGCGCCCCCCCAAGGTCGGCCGACCCCCCTCAACCGCCTCTTCCACTCTATAGAAGGGGTGCAAGGCGCCTGGAGGCAGGAGAGACGAAGATCCACCAGAGAGAAGTCCAGTTCTTGTATTGTTCGCTATTTAGAGTCTAGGTAGTAGTCTATTTGGAGTTAGAGTCGAGTCGGGGCACTCGCCCCGATTCCGGAAGTTGTCTTCGGAATCGGTAAGCAAGAGTATGAATGTTTTGGTGATAGGATGAGAACCATGAATGTGACTAACACTCTTTGTGAGATCTTATAGGTCACATATGAAGAAAGCTCCGTCCGTTGGTGGTGAACGCCAACACACCATGAACTTAAATGACAAGGATGATCGGTTGCCTTCATCTACACAAGAACGGACTTGATGGAGTCGCGGAGAAGATATGGATCAAGGCTAAGGACATGCTAGATCCAAGCGAGTGTTGCTTGGTTAGATGTTAGCTTGAGTCCATAGGAAAAACCGGACTATCAAGAGGGTTCGAGGTGGTTCTCTTAGTACACACTAGTTATAGAGATCATTGGATGCATGGTGAGTCTCTCAGGGGCTAGGGTGGCAGAAGAGAGTTGAAGGAACCAAGAAGTTCAAGTTTGGAAGAAGAAGATCAATAAGAAGATCGAAGCTGCGAAGTCAGAAGAGACCGGACAGTACGGTCATGGAGACCGTACAATACGGTCTACAGAGGAAATCTAGACAGAGGAGCTCAAGTTTCTGGAAGTTGAAGAATAGAGACCGGACAGTTGACCGGACAGTATGGTCCTAGGGACCGGACAGTACGGTCTCTATTGGAGTGTTCCAGACAGAGAAGCTGAAGTTTCTGGAAGTTGAAGAATGAAGACCGGACAGTTGACCGGACAATACGGTCAGGGACCGTACAATACGATCTTACAGGAGAAGAGCAACAGAAAAGGAGAAGTTTCTGTTGGCTGAAGAAGAAGTGGAGACCGGACAGTACGGTCCTAGGGACCGTACAATACGGTCTGGTTTGAGTTGAAGGTCAGCACTCCCTGGAAGCCGGTCTGGTGAAGACCGGACAATACGGTCCGAATGGAGACCGGACAGTACGGTCTATTGTGCGGTCATCACGCAGACTGGGCAGTTTTGGACAACGGCTAGTTTGAGGTTGGAGGCCTATATATAGTCGGTTGTTTACCTCTTTGAGGTGCTCTTGGACCCAGAAAAGAGGGGAGGTGCTGCCAAGAAGCCAAGAGGAAGAAGTGTGAAGCACTTGAGAAGGATTTGGAGTGATCCTAGTGCTTGAGAGAGTAGCAAGTTGCATCCTTTGATCTCTAGGCTAGTGTGGGCTTGAGAGAGTCATCTAGGGCTGTTACTCTTGGTCTATGGCAAGGCCTAGACCGGTTAGGCGTCGGTGGTTGAGCTGTCCAAGGAGATTGTGGAAGTCGACACAAGTTTGTACACGGTCTTGGAGCTTCCCGTGCGAAAGAAGCATCATTAGTGGAGCGCCCTTTGGCACGCATCAAGTGCGGAGCCTTACCTCCGGAAGAGTACCCGGGATCGAGCCCGGCGGGACGTGCCCGCGACTTCACTCGGAGGGTGAAGTGTGCTCTAGGAGGGATCGCCATCGAGCAGAGGGACGGGGTCGAGACTCCGGCGGGAGTGACCCAACGTGGAGTAGGGGAAGGCGCCATCCTTCCGAGACCACGGGAAAACATCATGAGCATTCTCTATCCCTTCTCCTTTACTACTCGCATTTACTTATCGCACTTCATATGATTGCTTGTAGTACTTGAGTTGTGCTCTTATCTTGCTTGTGTGTTTACCTTGGTACCTACTAGCTTCACTAGGTTTGCTTGTTTGCCTTGCTCGTGTGCTTACTTGTTATAGCCTATCTAGTAGCTCTAAGGTCTCTACTTAGTGTGCCTAGTATCTTGGTTGCCTTGTCTCTAGTTATCTTGTTACCTTGCCTTGCCTAGCTTAAGTCTTCCGCTTTCTATCTATCTTGTGCTAGGTTGCTAGTGTGGTGTGATTGTGTTATCTATATGCACTAGCTTTATAGGTTAAGGATACTCCTTAGTGTGCTTTACTTTGTTACTAGAACTACTCGCTAGGAGTTGCTTAGGTGTAAGTGTTTGGAAATAGATTCTAGAGTGCACCGATTCACCCCCCCTCTCGGTCACACGATCCTTACAAGTGGTATCAGAGCCAAGTGCTCATTATTAGGGCTTTACCGCCTTGAGTCGTGACCGGGATTGTGTGTGGGAAAATGGAGTCAACTCATGATGACGTTTCTAACACTTCCATCGCCTCTACCTTGATTGAGTCTTATGATTGTGTGCTTAATGACATTTCCTACTATGATGTGCGTGATGAGTATGATGAGCTTGTTTTGAATGATAATGAGGATATCACTAACTTCGCATCTCGCTTGTATGTTCTCGCTAGGAAACTCATGTCAAGAGGCTATCCATCTATTATGCACAAGCATGTTGTGAAGAAGCTTATCCGATCTCTACCACTCTCACGGTTTGGTATTCTTACTTTTGCTCGAGTGGATGAGTTTGTGAACATGCCCTATGATGAGGTGGTTGCTATTCTCTCCTCTCTTGAGGAGGATATCAAGAAGGGCAAGGATATCCCTCATGCAAGTGAAGATCAACACATTGAAGCCCAACCTCTACCTCAAGCTCAATCATCATCTCGTGTTGGAGAAGGTTCTTCTTCTCGGGATCAAGAGGATGGATATATCAAGCTATGTGATGAGTTGGACCACATCTCAATGAAGCCGAATGAAGATCTTGTTGAGTTTGCTCTTCGGATGGATTCACTCATCAAGAGGATAAATGAGAACAAGCTTTGGATAGTCACTAAGGGTCAAGGTCTTAGAAGGTTTCTTGATGCTCTTCCGAAGGACAAGTATGGTGATCACATTGAGTTTGAGAACTTTGAGCTTGAGTCATATTCAATTGAGCAAGTCATTGAGATCGTCACAAGAAGAAGGGCTCGCTCTTTGCTCTCCAATACATTCAAGACCCCAAGTGATGATGGGGAAGAAGAAGAAGATGATAGAGTTCCCGTCTTCTATTGTGATGATGACTATTCAAGTGCTAGTGATGATGAGCCGGAGCCTATCAAGGAATATCACATGAAGAGAGAAGTCTTACCATCCCTCTTTGAAGACTACTACAACTTGTATGAACCGGATCTTGCCGGTCGGCCTCACTATCACCTCTTCGACATGTATGATGTGTTCTATAGGAAAGATGGGGAGTCTTGGCTTGATTGTTGGAAGTGACTTCTTGTGTTGGTGGCTAGAGTGAACTCTTTTGAAGGAGAAGACAAGATTAGTGATGAACACGCTATTCACACGGTGATCTCTATGCTACCATATAATAGGAAGGTCCACATTCTAAATGATCTCAATGATGATATTAGTGGTATGACTCTCAAGGACATGATCTTGATGGCACTATCCGATGAGAATCAAATCTACAACATTCTTGAGTACTTCAATGCTAGTGGAGATGTGGGAAGGTTTCAAGGTCTTCATCTTGGAACTCATGTCACACACATGGGTGTTGATCGGACCATGTGGAGACACAATGGAGTCACCAAGGCAATGATTGACGCCTTGGATGCATTGGACTTGGACTTTCTCAATGGAGTTCCTATGGCCTACATCAAGAGCAAGCAAGAGGTAGATAACATGTCACTTGATTCTTTTGATACTAACCCTCCTCTTTGCTTGATGGCTACTTCCAAGGTGAACTACAAGATTGGTGGCAAACATTGGGTGTTGGATAGTGGGTGCACTCAACACATGACCGGTACTTCATCCATCTTCACCAACTTGGAAGAAAATGAAGATCATGACAAGGTCACATTTGGGGACAACTCCAAGCACAAGGTGAGAGGTCTTGGTAAGGTGGCTATCTCAAATGACCTCTCTATCTCTAATGTATTGCTTGTTGAGTCCCTAAACTTCAATCTTCTATCCGTTGCTCAAATATGTGATCTTGGCTTTTCTTGTAACTTTGATGCTAATGGGGTGGTTCTTCATAATGATGCTATGGGTCTCACTATCAAGGGCTTTCGTCATAATAATCTATATGTTGTTGATTTTGAGACTAACATTGTTGCCCCTAGCACTTGTCTCTTCACTAAGTCCGCTCTAGGTTGGCTATGGCATCGAAGGCTTGCTCACATTGGTATGGGTCAACTCAAGCATGTAATGAAGAACAAGCTAGTGAGAGGAGTCAAGGATGTCACCTTTGAGAAGGACAAGCTATGTAGTGCATGCCAAGCCGGAAAGCAAGTGGCTTCACCTCATCCATCCAAGAATTTCTTGTCAACATCAAGACCTCTTGAGCTCTTACACATTGATCTCTTCGGGCCTACAACTTATGTGAGCATTGGTGGGAATCTCTATTGCTTGGTGGTAGTGGACGACTACTCAAGATATACTTGGGTATTCTTTCTTGAGAACAAGGCACAATTGGGATATTCAAAAAGTTTGCTAGAAGAGTACAAAATGAGTATGGACATCACATCAAGAAGATTCGGAGTGACAATGGGACGGAGTTCAAAAACTCTATCATTGAAGACTATTGTGATGAGGTTGGCATAAAGCATGAGTTCTCGGCTACATACACTCCTCAACAAAATGGTGTTGTTGAGAGGAAGAATAAGACACTTATCACTCTTGCTCGTGCTATGCTTGATGAGTACAACACTCCGGAGAAGTTTTGGGCGGAAGCTATCAACACGGCATGCTACACCTCCAACCGGATCTATCCTCACAAGTTGCTAAACAAGACTCCATATGAAGTGATTGTTGGGAGAAGACCGAATGTTGCCTACTTCCGAGTGTTTGGTTGCAAGTGCTACATCTACAAGAAGAGGGAAAGACTTGGCAAGTTCGAGAAGAGGACCGACGTGGGCATTCTTGTCGGTTACTCGGGCTCGGCCAAAGCTTATCGGGTTTACAACACCTCTACCGGCTTTGTTGAAGAAACCTATGATGTGCAATTTGATGAGTCTCACGGGTCTCAAGAAGACCCTCCTTCTTCTCATATTGTAGGTGATGAACCCGTGGAGGAAGCTTTGGAGAACATGCCTATTGGTGAAGTTATTCCTCGTGAAGATGAACCTCCGACACCTCCTCCAACAACTTCATCAAGAGGACCTTCTACGAGCACATCTCAAGAGAATCCAAGCTCTCCCTCAAGTGAACAACATCAAGCACCTTCAAGTGATCCGCAACAAGCATCTTCGAGTCAAGCTACTCCAAATGAACCGCAACAAGCGCCATCAAGTCTACCTCATGCAACTACGAGCCAAGCTTCACCGAGCAATCAAGAACAAGCACAATCTACTTCAACTCAAGATGATGGCTCGGGTTCACCTCTTCGACAACAAGACACTCACATCTCTAGGGAGCAAGCCGCAAGAGATGCGCAAGATACTTCGCCGGCTCCTCCTCCTCCTCGACAAGAACCTTCAAGGAAGCACAAACCCATTGCTCGGGATCATTCACGTGATCTCATCATTGGGAGTCCTTCTCAAGGGATAAAGACTAGGAGAAGTCAATATAAACCTAATTATGTTGATGAAGCTAACATTGTTAAGAATTTCTCTTTTGTCTCTACCCTAGAGCCAAAGACGATCGAGGAAGCCTTGAAAGATCACAAGTGGGTGCTATCCATGCAAGAGGAGCTCAACAACTTCAAGAGGAATGATGTTTGGAAGTTGGTGAAGCGTCCCAAGCGATCCAATGTCATTGGCGCTAAGTGGGTCTTCAAGAACAAGCAAGATGAGAAGGGAGCAATCGTGAGGAACAAGGCAAGACTTGTGGCGAAGGGCTACTCTCAAGTTGAAGGCGTCGATTTTGACGAGACTTTCGCCCCCGTCGCTCGTCTTGAGGCTATAAGAACACTTCTTGCTTATGCTTCTCATTTTGATTTTAAACTTCACCAAATTGATGTGAAAAGTGCATTTCTCAATGGACTAATCAATGAAGAAGTTTATGTAGAGCAACCTCCCGGCTTCGAGGACCCCGAGCATCCGGACCATGTGTACAAGCTCAAGAAGGCTCTCTACGGACTCAAACAAGCACCAAGAGCATGGTATGAACGACTTCGAGATCATCTCATCACCAAGGGCTACAAGATCGGTAGTATCGACAACACTCTCTTTACTAAGCATATTGGTGATGATCTCTTTGTTTGTCAAATCTATGTTGATGATATCATCTATGGCTCCACTAACGAAATCTATAATGATGAGTTCCGTGCTCTTATGAAGAAAGAGTTTGAGATGTCCATGATAGGTGAACTTCATGTCTTCCTCGGTTTTCAAGTCAAGCAAATGAAGGAGGGCACGTTCATCTACCAAGAGAAGTACACTCGGGATCTTCTTAAGAGATTCGGCATGGAAGACTCCAAGTCCTACGACACACCTATGGCTACAAATGTCCCTCTTGATGTGGATGTAATAGGTATACCGGTGGATCCTAAACTCTATCGTTCTATGATTGGTTCACTTCTTTACCTTACCGCATCTAGACCGGATATCATGTTTAGTGTGTGTCTTTGTGCTCGTTATCAAGCTAACCCCAAGGAGTCCCATATGAGTGCCGTGAAAAGAATTCTTAGGTACATCAAGAGCACTCCTACAATGGGCCTATGGTATCCAAAAGGCTCGGACTTTGGACTTGTTGGCTATGCGGACTCGGACTTCGCCGGATGCAAAGTGAGTGGAAAGAGTACCTCCGGTGGATGCCAATTTCTTGGACAATCACTCATCTCATGGAGTTCCAAGAAACAAAATTGTGTGGCTATCTCTACGGCGGAGGCGGAATATTTGGCGGCCGGTGCTTGTTGTGCTCAACTCTTATACATGAAGCAAACCCTATTGGACTATGGATTATCTTATGGGCAAGTACCTCTCTATTGTGATAGCGAAAGTGCTATCAATATGGCTCTCAACAAGGGTGATCACGGCCATGCCAAGCACATTGAAGTCAAGCATCACTTCATTCGAGATCATGTGGCCAAGAAGGATATTGAATTGATTGGTGTTCGGACTCATGAACAATTGGCGGACATCTTCACCAAGCCACTTGACAAGAAGACCTTTTGTAAGCTCCGGGGAGAACTTAATGTTCTCGACCTCTCCGACTTCACTTGATATCCTTGAGCTTACATTTGTATATATGTATATATAGTTTGCTTGTTTTTGTTTGTGTTGTTGTTTTTGTGTGTTCTTCTTGTTTTGTAGGACCGACGACTAACCTACTTGAGATAGCAATGAGCATGGGTTAAGCTTGGGATTGGTGGCACTTGGCTCCCGAGGCTTTGAAGAATGGCTCGTTGTGATCAAGCTCATGGAGGGCTCAAACTTGTTGTTGGTAACTTCGCTCTTAGCTTTCTCTTGTTTTACCCTTATAGCATCATGCATTGTACACTTATCATTCCTTGCATTCGCATCATGCATCTTGCATAAGTGTCTCGGCGCCGAGCACCCATCTAGGGGAGTTGCTTATTCACAATATGAGTATATGACCTCCTATGATGAATTTATAGCAATGCTATATGAGCTTCATGTCCATTGAACCAAGATTTTTGAGCTCCAAGGTTAAATCCACTTGCGCGGCTCAAAGTCTAAGGGTTCATGCATTTCCATCATCATCAACTAACCCCTATGTACTTCAAGACAATATTCTTTTGAGAATGTATGTAGGGATAATTGTTGGGAGATGGAGAATCACGGATCAAGGGGGAGCTTCACGCCAAATCAAGTAACTCATTTTCCCACTTGTCCCATATATTTACACTAACCTTTTCTCTCTTGGAAGATTTCTTTTTGGGTGATAGATGCCAAATGGGGAGAAGAGTTGGGCTTAATGATCGAGCAAGAATATGGGGGAGAAGAGTTCGAGCGGAGAAGAGTTGGGAAGAAGAGTTCGGGCCTATGAAGGGTCGTGGAAGATGTCACCTCAAGAGGGAGTGTGTACAAGAGAAGATCAAAGGATCAAGACGATCGATCTTCGCACAATCTTGAGGTGATAAAGAAGAAGCAATGCCGTCTCAAGGGGGAGTTTGTACGAATGAAGATCAAGTGATCAAGATGATCGATCTTCACACAATCTTGAGATTGGTACACTTATCAAGGGGGAGCGGAATTCTACAAAGTAAGTATGAAGGTAAAACCCTTGCAACCTTTGCTTGTCATAGCTCCATATGCTTTCTTTCACTTGTGATATGAGTTTTTGCTCTAACTTGTGACTTCTTTTGAGCTATGACTTGCCTCGACCTAATCAACAAGGTAACTATCTCTCTATCATATACTTGTTGTTTAGTGTCTTGATCGAGTTGCGTTTTTATCTTGGCTTTTGTCATTACATTCTTTATCTTCTCGATCATTTTTATCATGGTTGTCATCCATCACCAAAAAGGGGGAGATTGTAAGCTTCATGACCATTGGAGCTAGGGAAACCCCAAGGTATGAATGTTTTGGTGATAAGATGAGAACCATGAATGTGACTAACACTCTTTGTGAGATCTTATAGGTCACATATGAAGAAAGCTCCGTCCGTTGGTGGTGAACGCCAACACACCATGAACTTAAATGACAAGGATGATCGGTTGCCTTCATCTACACAAGAACGGACTTGATGGAGTTGCGGAGAAGATATGGATCAAGGCTAAGGACATGCTAGATCCAAGCGAGTGTTGCTTGGTTAGATGTTAGCTTGAGTCCATAGGAAAAACCAGACTATCAAGAGGGTTCGAGGTGGTTCTCTTAGTACACACTAGTTATAGAGATCATTGGATGCATGGTGAGTCTCTCAGGGGCTAGGGTGGCAGAAGAGAGTTGAAGGAACCAAGAAGTTCAAGTTTGGAAGAAGAAGATCAATAAGAAGATCGAAGCTGCGAAGTCAGAAGAGACCGGACAGTACGGTCATGGAGACCGTACAATACGGTCTACAGAGGAAATCCAGACAGAGGAGCTCAAGTTTCTGGAAGTTGAAGAATAGAGACCGGACAGTTGACCGGACAGTACGGTCCTAGGGACCGGACTGTACGGTCTCTATTGGAGTGTTCCAGACAGAGAAGCTGAAGTTTCTGGAAGTTGAAGAATGAAGACCGGACAGTTGACCGGACAATACGGTCAGGGACCGTACAATACGATCTTACAGGAGAAGAGCAACAGAAAAGGAGAAGTTTCTGTTGGCTGAAGAAGAAGTGGAGACCGGACAGTACGGTCCTAGGGACCGTACAATACGGTCTGGTTTGAGTTGAAGGTCAGCACTCCCTGGAAGCCGGTCTGGTGAAGACCGGACAATACGGTCCGAATGGAGACCGGACAGTACGGTCTATTGTACGGTCATCACGCAGACTGGGCAGTTTTGGACAACGGCTAGTTTGAGGTTGGAGGCCTATATATAGTCGGTTGTTTACCTCTTTGAGGTGCTCTTGGACCCAGGAAAGAGGGGAGGTGCTGCCAAGAAGCCAAGAGGAAGAAGTGTGAAGCACTTGAGAAGGATTTGGAGTGATCCTAGTGCTTGAGAGAGTAGCAAGTTACATCCTTTGATCTCTAGGCTAGTGTGGGCTTGAGAGAGTCATCTAGGGCTGTTACTCTTGGTCTATGGCAAGGCCTAGACCGGTTAGGCGTCGGTGTTGAGCTGTCCAAGGAGATTGTGGAAGTCGACACAAGTTTGTACACGGTCTTGGAGCTTCCCGTGCGAAAGAAGCATCACTAGTGGAGCGCCCTTTGGCACGCATCAAGTGCGGAGCCTTACCTCCGGAAGAGTACCCGGGATCGAGCCCGGCGGGACGTGCCCGCGACTTCACTCGGAGGGTGAAGTGTGCTCTAGGATGGATCGCCATCGAGCGGAGGGACGGGGTCGAGACTCCGGCAGGAGTGACCCAACGTGGAGTAGGGGAAGGCGCCATCCTTCCGAGACCACGGGAAAACATCATGAGCATTCTCTATCCCTTCTCCTTTACTACTCGCATTTACTTATCGCACTTCATATGATTGCTTGTAGTACTTGAGTTGTGCTCTTATCTTGCTTGTGTGTTTACCTTGGTACCTACTAGCTTCACTAGGTTTGCTTGTTTGCCTTGCTCGTGTGCTTACTTGTTATAGCCTATCTAGTAGCTCTAAGGTCTCTACTTAGTGTGCCTAGTATCTTGGTTGCCTTGTCTCTAGTTATCTTGTTACCTTGCCTTGCTAGCTTAAGTCTTCCGCTTTCTATCTATCTTGTGCTAGGTTGCTAGTGTGGTGTGATTGTGTTATCTATATGCACTAGCTTTATAGGTTAAGGATACTCCTTAGTGTGCTTTACTTTGTTACTAGAACTACTCGCTAGGAGTTGCTTGGGTGTAAGTGTTTGGAAATAGATTCTAGAGTGCACCGATTCACCCCCCCCCCCCTCTCGGTCACACGATCCTTACAAAGAGTCCATTGTATCTTTCTTTCCGATTTCTGTTGTACCAAGTACTTATTGAAAATCAATATAAGTTGGTCCTTGTTTATATCTTGCAAGTTCTAGTTTATGCCTTGCTAGATTTAGAACAAAGTCCTTAAGTTATCTTTAGCGGGTAATTTCGTCTTGTGCTGAGCGTTCCTCGGTGGGAACTTCTCTTTGTCAATTAACACGAAGAGTCGTTCGACTATTTCGCTTTGCTTAAGCACGTGCTAGGTGAGGTACTAGTTGTTAGCATAGGCGTGGTGCCTAGGTTAGCGCTAGCTGCGGAATACGGCGAAGCCCACGGGGGCCGTAGGCGGCAAGTGGTAACAGCCTTGTCCGTCCCTTGAAGTCGGCCACGTTCGGTTAGCTCAGTAGGTGTACCGTAAATCCCGACAGGACTAAGACTTTGCCTCAAGTGTAGAATCAGATCGTGGTGGTGACAGCACCTCGTGAGATCGACATAGCTTTAGAACTTAGGACTTGAACCACTTTTTTTTTTTACCAACACTTAGGAATCGTTGTACTCGCTCGTTATACCAAATAGATTTACTTACCTACGACTTGGCGACTTGACACCTCTTTGATAGTGTGAATCACTCCTATCTTATTCTATCATTGATTTTACCCCCGTCATTGGATTAGTAGTATTCTTGTAGCTAAGTCTTTATCAAGTAACGATATACTTTATCCGAGTTGCTTCCCTAAGGAAATTCGATACCCCGGAATACTCCGAGGTGAAATGCTGCAATGGTACACCGTGCGCTTGCGGTTTAACTTGAATTAAATTAATAGGGCATAGCGACCGTCAACACATATCACATGGCATGTTTAAATTGCCCTTTGCATGTGTATGATATGCTTGTCTTATGCATTGCATGTAGGAAATCACAAAGGAGTTGTCACACTATGAGGAAGTGCTTCATTCGCAATATGATCTCACATCTCATAGAAGTGTGACAAAAGAAAAGAATTGCGCTTCATGCCCATTGAGTCTTGCTAATTGATCCTCAAGGTTAAATCTACTTGCACAGATCATAGGCAAAGGACTCATACATACCCCTCCTTTGGTTTTATCTCTTTTGGCTCTTATTGGGTGCATATTATTTGCCATTTGAAAAATTACTATAAGCCTATGCGCAACCTATATTGGTTTATTTTCAAAGGAGTGTTTGAGTGTTCCCTTTCTAGTCCATGCATGGTGTTTATTTGGTTTTTGTGTGAGATGTATGGACTTAGAAAGAAAATTCCTTGATTTCAGCTTTTCTGGGGATCACCGTACTATACGGTGCAGTTCACCGTATCATGCGATGAGGCTTTGTGCCTCTGTTTATCATGCGGTGCCAGTCACCGTATGATACGGTGACCGTGGCTTCTGTGCCCAGCTCCTGGAGATCACCGCATCCTACGGTGGACGTCGTCGTATTATACGGTGACCTAAGGTTGACCGTTACTGGTTCCAGATCTGAGCCGTTGATTTCAACTCCGATCGAATCTCGGCCGTTCATTCCATTTTACCCTAACCCCCGTTCATCTATCCCTGTTACTGTGCAAACTTCACCGCCGCTGTACTCGCGCGCGCTCGCCTCCACCTCGCCGTCGCCATACGCCACCGCGCCCCTTCGCCGCCGACGAGCTCACCCTGCGCGCACACCACTCCACCACCAGCAGCCGCGCCCGCTCCTCTGCTCCACGCGCCTACGCGCTGCAACTCCACCTCACCCACATCACCGCGCCGCCGCCGCACCACCTCGCCAAAGCCGCCGCGCCGCACCGTCGCCCTGAGCCGCCGCCGTCGACTCCTTCTGCGCCGTCGAGCTGCTACTCGCGCACAGGAAGAGGAGGACCGAGCGCAGCTCGCCTTCGCCGTCGACGTCGTTGTCTCCTTTCACTTCGGTGAGGCTCCGGCCAAATTCAATCCCTTTCGGCGAAATTACTTCAATTTCTTGCAAGGCACAGGAGCAGGAACCCAAATCTAGGGCAAATTGATAGCCTTTCTATCCATTCATTGATATATTGCCCGTTTGCCTAGGATCATCTCTATATCTAGCATGTTTAGCTTTATGCTCTCGTGCTCTCACCGCTAGTATAGTAGATTATCCTCCTATATGTTGTAATTATCATAAATGTCATTCTTTTATTGCGGCATGTAGGCTCTAGTATCATGTTCGAGCACATTGTCATCTAAATTGCTCATGTTACTAGATATGCTCCTCAATTGGTGTCACATTGAGTCTATTGCTTAGCTATATGTGCACTAGTTGATCTCTACCTATAATCGACAATGCCGTAGTTCCCCTTTTGCTTTTAGTTGCCGGCATTGTGTCCTTCACCTCAGCGCTAGGGTTTCACATAGACTTTTACGCGCTTACCTATGATTCTTGCTTGTAGATTATAGTAGGTTACTCGTATACTCATATACCCTGTCTATCTCCTATCGTGCAGTGGCAGTTGTCAGTTGGGCAGCCCAGAGGACAGTGACAGTTGACAGTGCAGAGTTCTCAGTGGAAGGATTTAGGGCCAAGCCCTTGATCCTATCTTTGTGGCAGTCAGCTAGTCAGTGGACGGGTTGGTGAGCCAAGCTCACTCGCCCCATCTTGTCAGCGGCAGCTTAACAGTTGGCAGCTATGGCCAGAGACAGAGGTAGAGGCAGAGGCAGAGGTGATCAGGACAGGGGGAAGGGCAAGGCCAAGATTGTCGAAGAGCCCAAGAGGAAGAAGCCGAGGGTTGTTATTCACACAGGCAACCCAGCAGATGACCGAGCGATCTCCCATGCACTTCAGGGCTACTCTCCACCTAGAGAGAGCACAGGCTTCCAGATCAGGGAGGGAGCTGGTACAGTCCAGGGGGAGCAGACACCCCTGAGGAGGTCCACCAGATGGAGAGGTGCACCGCAGCAGACTCCGGCCATCCCCGAGATTGGCTCGTCGAGGGCTGCGCAGCAGCAGGCTGTACCCGCAGAGGACAGCTCCAGCTCCACCTCCAGCTCAGACAGTCAGGACTCTGGAGGCTTCTACAGAGACACACCTCCTGACCAGGATCCAGAGGTTCTGAAGAAGAGGGCAGAGAGAGCAGAGATGGCAGCTTTGAGAGCTTCTAGCTACCCAGCTCTTCTTCAGTCAGACATGCTCAAGATAAAGGGGGAGACCATCAAGGCAGCCAGACAGGTTGACAGGATGACTTGGGCACCAGTTGTTAGAGATCCAGAGGCTGGCCCCAGGTACTGGACAGTGTTGCAGAGGAGGATAGGCGAGGCCTATCACAGGAGGGAGACCACCATGGGGGACAAGTTGTATGCGAAGCGCTCTCACGTTACAGCAGCTCGTCTCTCCTTGGCTGCAGGGAAGGACGTGTCACAGTCCTTGAGTTTCATGGGAGGGCTCCAGACCTTGCTGACTACTCCGATGAGGTACAGGAGCAACATTGTCAGAGAGTTCTACTCCACTCTTTGGATTGCTGAGGACAGGTCAGAGGTGTGGTTCATGTATAATGGACAGCCTTGCAGGTGGACCAGAGAGGAGATCAGGGCAGCCCTGAATGCAGATACGTATGAGCGGACCCTCCACGGGCTCGCTAATGAGGGAGTCAGGCCACCTCGCAGACCGGTAGGAGGAGTTGAGCCCCAAGATGTTGATATGTCAGTTGCTTTTCCTCCTCCGTACCCGGAGAACTACAGCAGGATGCCCAACAGGTTGACTCATGAGGCCAGAGCTATCAGGGCACTTCTCAGCAGGACCATCATTCCCAGAGATGGATACCAGGACAGGATCTCTTGCTTGTTTCAGTGGGGTATTCTTTCACTGATCAGTCGTATTCCCTTTGACCTAGTGGACCTTGCAGAGAGAGTGGGCTCCAGAGTTCTCCCGTTTGGCCCTTATATCTGCTACCTTCTCTGGATGACTGGCTACATGACCTATGAGATGTACTCTACACTTCCTGAGGTTACTTCTGAGTACGTGCTCCTACCCCCCACAGACAGACGAGTTCTCAGGAGGACTACTGCTTCACAGGGTAGTGCTTCTCAGTCTACAGCAGGGGATGAAGCTGGTGGCAGCGGAGCTACAGAGGAGACAGGCCAGGATATCTCACACGCCTCACCTGCACCTCATCATGACTTTCCAGAGGCGATGCCAGAGATTCCAGTGACAGCACCACACTCAGCTCCAGCAGCAGCAGCCACTGACCCCTCCATACTTGCACAGCTTGAGCATCTCAGACGGAGGGTTGAGGAGCAGGACAGGTGGAGAGCTCAGCAGGAGCAGAGAGAGGCCACACACCTAGAGTTGACCAGGCAGGTTGCTGACACTCTCAGGGCCACTCAGCTGACCAACCAGACCATCTTCGGTTCTTTTGCTGCAGCTTTTGGGTACGTGGGACAGTTCATTCCAGGGATGCCTTCTTTCCCACCGGTGCCACTACCTTCGATGATACCTCCTCCAGCTTTCCAGTTACAGCAGCCTCCAGCAGCACCAGGTTTCTGCTTCGATGCTCTCAGCCCCAGCTACACCTTCTGGCCAGACTTCTCAGGGTTTGATCAGCTCGACGTTTGCTGGAGTGACAGAGATGGCAGGACCTTCTCAGGCTGGTCTCTCTCAGGCAGGACCTTCTTCGTTTCCTTTTCTGTCACCTGGGCAGCTCATGACACCGTCTGCTTTCTTGATCAGTACCACTCCAGTTCGTGGGCAGGGACTTGCTACTTCAGCTGCTCAGTTCTCGTCTCCGTTAGCTGCACGATCACTTGACTTCAGTGAGACAGAGACAGTTTCAGTCTCAGCCCAGACAGCCTCAGTTACAGCTCCACTTACTACTTCTACAGAGGCAGTGGTCACTACTACGGTTGCAGTGTCTGAGGAGATGACCGAGACAGTGGATCTCACCGATTTTGGATATACTCGTGAGGAGGTGAATGAGGCCCTCGCTACAGGACAGGGTTCACCTTCCAGGGCACACTCACCTACTGGCAGCTTCACTTGGACTCCCAGTCGCTCTCCTACTCCGTCAGTCCACTCAGCTTCAGACACAGAGGTAGTCGAGTATGCGACACAGCTTGAGCAGACCCTACTCCAGACAGACTCTCTGAGTCTTTGGTAATGCCGCGGACTTGGACATGGACACCTCCAGTACCACCTTCTCAGCAGCAGCAGGACAGCGTTCAGACTACTGCCAGTTCTTCAGCACCTGCTGTCACTGCACCACCTGCAGACACCGATGCGTAGGATAGCATATCTTCTTCTCTATGATCTTTTTGGTCCTTGGTGCCAAAGGGGGAGAGAATGTGTCTAGGGGGAGTTGGGAGTGAGACTTGATCGAGATTGTTGTTGTATTCAGGGGGAGTTTGGTGTTCTATTGTATATTCTTTTGGAGTTCGTGGTTCTTGATGTGCTTGAATTTTCTTGTCTCGGTGTTTAGCTCATTAAGAATGCACTCGGTTTCATTTACATACTCAGTTCTTGTTATATAAATATATATATATGCCTGAGATGTTCTTGTATATGTTTGTATACCTGTGATGATATGTGCACTAACTTGCTTTTGCAGGGCTTATCTTTTATCATGTCATTTCAGGGGTGTTGGTCATAGCTCACTTGGCTTATTCCTTAGTTATCACCTTTTCGTGCACTAACTCTATTCTTGCAGGTGATACACTTCTTGAGCTACGACCCACGCTTTCTCTATTCATCATGATCGTTGTTTTATCTATCCTATATCATGATGCATAGTTGTTATCCTGTTCGAGATGCCGCCTTGCTCTTGCACTCTCCAGGTGATTTTATGAGCGGTCTACCTTGTGCTTAATCTCATATCCTTTCATCTCGATCAATTCTCGCGCTTTATTTCCTCATCCTTTACATCTTTTGATGTCTTACATTCATGTTGTCACCAATCACCAAAAAGGGGGAGATTGTAAGCTTCATGGCTATTGGAGTGTTTGGAAACCCCAAAGGTATGAATGTTTTGGTGATTGGATGACCTTTTGTATGTGACTAACATTTCCATGTAGGATATTGATCAATGGTCACATAGAAAGAAAGCTCCGTCCGTTTGGTGGTGAACGCCAACACACCATGAACTTAATGAAAAGGATGATTGGTTGCCTTCATCGACACAAGAACGGACTTGATGGAGTCGTGGAGAAGACATGGATCAAGGCTAAGGACATGCTAGAACCAAGCAAGTGTAGCTTGGTTAGATGTTAGGTTGAGTCCATAGGAAAAACCGAACTATCAAGGGGGTTCAAGTTGGTTCTCTTAGGTACTCAATAGTGTAGAGATCTTTGGATGCATGGTGAGTCTCTCAGGCACTTGGAGTAGAAGAGAAGAAGTGGAGGAACCAAAAAGGATGAAGTTGGAGTCGAGGATCGAAGAGGAGATCAAGATCAGCTTCAGCAGAAGCCACCGTAGGATACGGTGCCAGTCACCTTATGATACGGTGACTGCGAGAAGAGAAGACCAGTGAAGGTGATGATCTGGCAGAGAAGAAGGAGTCACCATATGATACGGTGAGGTGGTCACCGTATGATACGGTGGTCACCGTATGATTTCTAAAGACTTGGAAGTTGGCTGGAAGCTGAAGAGATGAAATCACCGCATGATGCGGTGGGTATCACCGTATGATACGGTGAACCAAGGAGATGAAGTCCAGAGAATGGAGTTGCTCTGGCAGGTGAGAAAAGGAGTCACCATATGATACGGTGCTACAGTCACCGTATGATACGGTGGATGCTACGGTGACTGTGTCGACAGACTGCTTTTTGGTAACTGTTGACGGTCCTTAGAGCAAGAATTTTACCGTCAATTACCTTCATAAAAGAATTAAAATGAACACCAAACATAGTGGTAGGAGTTTATTACTAATCAATTCCACAAGTGTTGGTGAATTTGTGAGTGCAGCTGCATTTCTAGGAAACCGGGGAAAAGGAAGCATAAAATGCCCACTCTGCAAACACCGAATTCCCCCGTCATAAGGAAATCTCCCCAAAAGCCCAATATCAAGGAGATATGAAGAAAGATCATCCCTTGGAGATCCTCAACAATGGCAAGGATATATGGATCCACCAAATCAACCCATACCATATTCCAAAGAGGACACCACTCCGAGAAATCAGCATCGGCAGCCGACCAAGATATGGATCAAACGTCCTACGAAACTTAACCAACTTGGGCCATAGCACCAAGATCACTCAATAGGACATCAAGGAGGACCTCTCGGCAAAAGCCCAAGACCAAATGGGCCAAGGGGGGGTCGGCCGACCCCAAACCCTGGGTCGGCCGACCTGCTACAGTGGCCCCAGCAGCCCATCTTTTTATGGCGGTTCCCCACCGACGTACCAAGGTCGGTTCTGCCTGCAATCAATGCCACCGACCTAAGGAACCGCCTCAATTCCACCGCCTATGGAGGGCTATAAATAAAGGGGTACCCCCCTCCTCTCAACACACAAGAAGGAGAGCCTCATTCCACCCCAAAGGGCCTAGAGCCCCTTGTACACTAGTAGAATAGGGAGAGAGTAGGGTAGGAGAGAAGGGTAGTCCTCCCCTTGTGAGGACCTTGCCCAAATCTTGTACCTTGGAGGATACTTATTCATAGTGAAGTGTTCTTCGTTCGTTCATCGTTCGTTCGTCGTTCGTTCATCGTTCATCGTTCGTTCGTCGTTCGTTCATCGTTCGTTCGTCGTTCATCTTCATTACAAGTGAGTATTCTTGATCTTCTATTGGATTGAATATTTCTATTCTAGTATAAGTTCTTCTTTTACTTGCTTGCATGATCATCGTTCCATTCAAGTAAGCATTTAGAGGCGGAATTTATCTTTAGTCTTGTGAACTAGAATAGGTCCGGCAGCTAGGATTTGATTGCCTTGTTGTCACGTGACCTTGGGACTGGCATAGGGACTTAATTGCTCTAGTGTCGCGTGTCCTAAGAGAGAGTCGCCGGTAGGTGGTGACAGCCCTACTTGCTTAATCCTCTCTGTTCTAGTGAATTGACTTCTTGGAATCGGTCTGGCAGCGAAGACTTAATTGCTTTGTTGTCACGCGACCCTAGGACTGGCCTAGGCACCTAATTGCCCTAGTGTCACGTGTTCTAGTAGGGGGGGTTTGCCAGTAGGTGGTGACAGCCCTGCTGTGTTTACTCTTCCTTATTCCAGATAGAACTTCATCCATAGGGATCCTCTCTACCCATACCTACCATCCTTCTTTGTGTCCTTGGACCAGCTAGACTAGTAGATAATCCCACTCCGTTCCTTTGGGAAAATATAAATAACGATACCCTTGAATACTCACGGGTGAAGTGCTACAACGGTATTCTCCGTGCGCTTGCGGATTTATTCGTGACGTAAGAAATACCAACAAGCATTTCTGGCGCCGTTGCCGGGGAACGGTTGTTGCTTTTATCTTTGAACCTAGTTGGTCCTCGTATTGTATCCTTCGAAAAAAAAAAATCTTTCTTTTGTTTTTCTTTCCATCATCAAGCTTCCACCATCTATCCTTCCTATCCTATCCCCATCATCACCTATCCAATTAAAAGAAAATACCAAAAACATCTATCATGGAGCCAGAACCTACAATCGAATCATTTTCTGCTCCAAGGCGAGAGTTCTTTGAGCCACCATCATCTTCAAAACCTATTTCCTCTTCTGGCTATCAAATCCACCCCGCCTTTATAACCATGGTACGGAAACGACCCTTCTCTGGACTTGAGCATGAAAATCCGTATCACCATCTGCGAGAGTTCGAGCACTTGTGTTCATGCATCGTGATCGAAGGCATGTCACAAGAAACAGTGAAATGGAAGTTGTTTCCTTTCTCCCTTCAAGATAAAGCAAAACAATGGTACATATACATACTTGCAGTCGGAAGCACGTACGGTGATTGGGAAAAGCTTCGAGATAAATTTTGCTTAGCCTTCTTTCCCTTATCCCGCGTCGTTGCCCTCCGTGAGGAAGTTCTCAACTTTCGTCAGAACAAGAAGGAGTCTATATGTGCGGCATGGGCTAGGTTTTCCTTGCTAACTCTTTCCGGTCCAAACTTGTCTATTCCCGACCACATGTTATTGCAACACTTCTATATGGGTCTAGACAAGGACTCCGCCCTATACCTTGACATCACCGCTGGAGGGTCTTTTGCTACCAAAACCCCGACAGAAGGAAGAGCGCTCCTAGAACTTATCCAAGAAAACTCTTCCTATGTTGATGATCTGAAAATACCCCTCCAAGAGTCAAGCCATGAGAAACCTTCAACATCCGAATCAAACCCTCCATCTTCCACATCCCAAGATTCACCTGTTGAGCCCTCTCCCGTACCAAAAACAATGAAGGAGGAAGAAGAAATTCAACCTCTTGAGTTCCCTTTATTCGAGGAAGATCTTTCTGATGATTATGGAAACACCTCGAACTACACTTGGGAAAAGATGCCTCCTACTCCTCCCGATCCTCTCAAGGAACCATTTCTCAAGGAGGACATGAAGGCAAGTCTTGGAAAAACCTCTTTCGCTACCACTACCACTCAAAATCCTTTGGCGAAACCTCATATCAATCATGAACCACTTGAGTTCTCGGACGAATACAAGGAATATCTTGATAAACAATCTCAAAATCCTTCAAACTATACTTGGATCCCGAAGCCTACGCCACACCTTCCTCGTTTTGATCCTAATAGCAAACCTTGGAAATCCTCTTCTGCCTGTCACCCAAAACATCGAATAGTGCAGCCTCCTGATCCAGAGCAGAATCCGCTTGAGGAAGTTAAGATTGTATCATCTTTTGTACCTACCAAGCCTGCTTTGTTTGAGGACATAGAGCTTTCCATCAAAAGAGAGGATGAGTTGGAAGAAACTTTTCACCTATCCAAAACCGTACGGCCTTCATCATCATTTCCTGAGCCTCTTCCCTCTATCCCTCCATACGCCGTTCTTGATGGTGATCAAGAACCCCTTGATAAGAAAAACTTCCAGGCTATGGACATTCTTGAGGCATCGACTCTAGTGTATGAACAACATGAAACTTTGCATGAGCATAAGAGCTTCCTTCTTGAAAACCCACAAGACACATGCTCATATGACCCTCCTCTAGAGTCAATAATCATCGGTGCCAAAACCATGTCTGAGCTCTACAACCTCCATAAGGCTTCCTTTTGCTATTTGTTCTTTAGGATGGTTGTAGATGCTTTCATTTATCATAAATATTGCAAATATCGTGGTTGTATATTGGCACTAACCTTGCAGACATTCTCCGGAGCCACAACATCAAGCCAAACATGACGGAGAAAAGTCTTGCTCGTCAGACTTAAAATGACGATGCCCTTGCCGACAGGATAACCGGCAGTTATCTCTTTTGTTGCATTTCTTTACATGATAAAATCTAAAATAAAATAAAAAAAAATTTCAATACAAAAAAAAAAAAAAAGAATTTATATGAATAAACTAGGCGCTTTTATTTCCCTTTCAAACATATAACGCGCCTTGAGTTATTTTGTCAAATTCAATAAATTTAGGCTCCCCGGTCTTTAACCCCGGTAGAGTCCTTTTTATTTCCACATTTGTTTGTTTCTCTTGAAAAAATAAGCCAGGTACAAGAACAAGTGTGGGGGAGATCCCTCGTTCTTCATCAAGCACACACTCGAGATCTCCCACCAACACGATGCACAACATCGCACTAATCAACACGCAAATGAGTGGAGCCATCGGGACTAGAAGACAAAGATCAATCACATGACCCCTCTTGGTCTCCACTTCATCTAAGGCGACGGTTTGCGCATCCTATACCCTACTCTCCAATTCTTGAGTTAGAATAAATTTCTTGCATCAATCACCAAAATTTAACTCAATGATAAGAACAAATCTTTTTATCCCTCAACATACATGCTTCTGTTTGGTTGGCCTGCATACTCTTTATTCCTCGCTTCGCACACTTGTTTCTTGTGAACACCAATATCATAGGAACCCATGTTTATCTAAGTTGTTGGCGAGTGTGATATGGTTGGATGATAGGAATCTTGCTTCTTCTGTATAGAGTACTTGGGAATTTATTTGCAAAATTGAAAATCCATAGCTTTGCACTCCTCAATGATCGATCTTATATTCCTACCAGAGCCAAATAATGATCACATTGAAAACCCCTACAAAATGCTGCTTGTTATTGCTTTGAGCTTTGTCAAATTGTGTGACCCTTGTGAGATGCTTGTCATATTTTCTTGATCAAGAATCACGTACACACACCACCTTCACTCATCCACCAAATAATTATTTCATCATGCCACATCCACGTGCTAACTTCTACACTGGAAGTTAGCAACACCATTCCCATCCATCCATCCATCCATCCACCAAAATAAATACTCCATCACTTGTTGTTGATGTCCCTCTCCAAACATTCTTGCAAAAAGAGACATGGCTATCAAAAAAAAAAAAAGAAAAAAAAAAAAAAGAGAGAAGAGAAAAAGAATGATCATATGCATGAGCAAGAATAAAAGAGAGACATGCTCGAACATGTTGAGCATGATTAAAAAAAAAAAGAGAGAGAGAGAGAAAAGAAAAAAAAAAAAGAAGAGAAAAGAAAAGAAGTGATAGCCATGTTCTCAAAAGAAAATCAATCATGAGAGGGACATCATCGCATCAAGGAGTATCCATCTCATTCTATCTTCCACACACATATCCACACACATGCACATTCTTGATCAGATTGTATGGCTTGTTTTCTCTTTTGGATCCATTCTTTGACTTAGCAATATAAGTGATGCAAGTATGCTCCTTTTCATCCCTACCAAGCTCCACACAAAGCCTTACATAGAAGTAGGATGAAAAGAGGCAACCCATTGCCTTGGTGAGGAATCATACACATTGAGCGATCCGAGAGTTATCATTCGAGGAGTACAAGCTATGTTCTTCTTTTGAAAATTCTATCAAAAACCCAAGTTACTCAACAGGGGAGTAATGATGACTTGAATCAAGACCGTTCCATTCCTCAACCGCCCAAGATGACATGGTAGACACATCAAAGTTCACAGGTGCAGGTATGGCTTGGAATAACTTGTATGCTAGCATCATACCAAAGGGAGTTTTGTTCCACCTTAGTCCTTCAACTTTACTCGAGGACGAGCAAAGGCTAAGTGTGGGGGAGTTGTTGACGGTCCTTAGAGCAAGAATTTTACCGTCAATTACCTTCATAAAAGAATTAAAATGAACACCAAACATAGTGGTAGGAGTTTATTACTAATCAATTCCACAAGTGTTGGTGAATTTGTGAGTGCAGCTGCATTTCTAGGAAACCGGGGAAAAGGAAGCATAAAATGCCCACTCTGCAAACACCGAATTCCCCCGTCATAAGGAAATCTCCCCAAAAGCCCAATATCAAGGAGATATGAAGAAAGATCATCCCTTGGAGATCCTCAACAATGGCAAGGATATATGGATCCACCAAATCAACCCATACCATATTCCAAAGAGGACACCACTCCGAGAAATCAGCATCGGCAGCCGACCAAGATATGGATCAAACGTCCTACGAAACTTAACCAACTTGGGCCATAGCACCAAGATCACTCAATAGGACATCAAGGAGGACCTCTCGGCAAAAGCCCAAGACCAAATGGGCCAAGGGGGGGTCGGCCGACCCCAAACCCTGGGTCGGCCGACCTGCTACAGTGGCCCCAGCAGCCCATCTTTTTATGGCGGTTCCCCACCGACGTACCAAGGTCGGTTCTGCCTGCAATCAATGCCACCGACCTAAGGAACCGCCTCAATTCCACCGCCTATGGAGGGCTATAAATAAAGGGGTACCCCCCTCCTCTCAACACACAAGAAGGAGAGCCTCATTCCACCCCAAAGGGCCTAGAGCCCCTTGTACACTAGTAGAATAGGGAGAGAGTAGGGTAGGAGAGAAGGGTAGTCCTCCCCTTGTGAGGACCTTGCCCAAATCTTGTACCTTGGAGGATACTTATTCATAGTGAAGTGTTCTTCGTTCGTTCATCGTTCGTTCGTCGTTCGTTCATCGTTCATCGTTCGTTCGTCGTTCGTTCATCGTTCGTTCGTCGTTCATCTTCATTACAAGTGAGTATTCTTGATCTTCTATTGGATTGAATATTTCTATTCTAGTATAAGTTCTTCTTTTACTTGCTTGCATGATCATCGTTCCATTCAAGTAAGCATTTAGAGGCGGAATTTATCTTTAGTCTTGTGAACTAGAATAGGTCCGGCAGCTAGGATTTGATTGCCTTGTTGTCACGTGACCTTGGGACTGGCATAGGGACTTAATTGCTCTAGTGTCGCGTGTCCTAAGAGAGAGTCGCCGGTAGGTGGTGACAGCCCTACTTGCTTAATCCTCTCTGTTCTAGTGAATTGACTTCTTGGAATCGGTCTGGCAGCGAAGACTTAATTGCTTTGTTGTCACGCGACCCTAGGACTGGCCTAGGCACCTAATTGCCCTAGTGTCACGTGTTCTAGTAGGGGGGGTTTGCCAGTAGGTGGTGACAGCCCTGCTGTGTTTACTCTTCCTTATTCCAGATAGAACTTCATCCATAGGGATCCTCTCTACCCATACCTACCATCCTTCTTTGTGTCCTTGGACCAGCTAGACTAGTAGATAATCCCACTCCGTTCCTTTGGGAAAATATAAATAACGATACCCTTGAATACTCACGGGTGAAGTGCTACAACGGTATTCTCCGTGCGCTTGCGGATTTATTCGTGACGTAAGAAATACCAACAGTAACGGCTAGTTTGAGGTTGGAGGCCTGTATATAGCTGTTTACCTACCCCTTTGAGGGTCTCTTGGCCACTGGAATAGTTGAGGAAGACAGGGAGAAGCCAAGAGCAAGAAGAGGAAGCACTTGAGAAGGATTTGGAGTGATCCTAGTGCTTGAAAGAGTAACAAGTTGCATCCTTTGATCTCTAGGCTGGGGAGTACTTGAGAGAGTCAAGTTGAGCTGTTACTCTTGGTCTATGGCAAGGCCTAGACCGGTTAGGCGTCGGTGTTGAGCTGTCCAAGGAGATTGTGGAAGCCGACACAAGTTTGTACACGGTCTTGGAGCTTCCCGTGCGAAAGAAGCATCACTGGTGGAGCGCCCTTTGGCACGCATCAAGTGCGGAGCCTTACCTCCGGAAGAGTACCCGGGAGAGTGCCCGGCGGGACGTGCCCGTGACTTCACTCGGAGGGTGAAGTGTGCTCTAGGAGGGATCGCCATCGAGCTGAGGGACGGGGTCGAGACTCCGGCGGGAGTGACCCAACGTGGAGTAGGGGAAGGCGCCATCCTTCCGAGACCACGGGAAAAATCATGAGCATTCCTATCTCTATCTCCTTTACTTTCTAGCATTTACGTTTCCGCATTTACTTATGTGCTAGTAGAATTGCATGATAGGTTGTCTCTTTACCTCTTGTTAGAGTGTTGCTTGTTGCTAGACTAGATTGTGTGCGCGCATCGCTAGCCTCTTGTTGTCACCATATCTAGTCCTGCTAGCTTCACGGCTTAAGTACGTTTGGGAGAAATTATTGATACACCGATTCACCTCCCCCCCCCCCCCCCCCCCCCCCCCCCCCTCTCGGTGCCCTTGATCCTTTCACCTTGTTAACCTTGTTTACTCATCACCTTGTTAACCTTAGGATAGTCCTATCATTTCTATGATGGCACGTTCACCTTGCTACTAGAATGCTTAGGACCCTCGCAATGTTTCTACATTGCCACACCTTACCACGTACTTACTTTTATAAATACGTTAAATGAGTTTGGTGGTGTGTGTGATAATTGGGGTTGGGAGTAGTACAACTGTGTTAGGTGATGATGATGGTGATGATGATGATGGGATGGGTTGGATTGCGAGCAAGGCCATTAGTGAATTGTTGATGGTGTGATAGACCCCTAGTGTGGGATATGGTGCTTGCTCGGCCATATAAGGACCGGTTCTTGTGACTGTATACATGTTGATTCTCATACAACCATGGAACCTGAATGGGCAGGACTTACCCTACCTTCTTGGTACTCTTGCAAATATCACCTGGAGGCTGGTAGATGCAACGAAAACTCAGAAGAAGACGTGGGAAACGTACCCGTGATCCGGCTTGCAGAATCCCGCTATTAGTTACGGGAATACTGCATATCCTGCTATTTGTTACAGGATCCTGCTATTCGTTACCGGAGCACGTCATACCCTGGTATTTGTTACAGGTGTACCGTGCCATAATGTGATATTTCATGTCATAAGCCTCTGAGTGTGATTTCGTGGTGGATTTGTGAGACTACTCGGAGAAGATGGACTGAGCGTTATGTACTCTCCGATCAAGAGTGCATAGCCTGTGGGAAAAAATGTACAACCTCTGCAGAGTGTAAAATTCATCTAGATGAACGTTGTCACGGCATTGACAACTTCATGTGCGTCACATTGATTAGCCACCTCTCTATTCCTTTGGCATGTGAGTGGCTATTAGATTGCCCGTGTTTTGGAAGTGATGGTTGGTGAGCCTACGACATTCGTGTCGTAAGGCCCAATTAAAATGTGGGAACTGGTGGGTTGAATCATTCTCCCCCAGGGCCAGCCAACTAAAATATGATGATCAAACTCTCTGTTTTATCTATGATCCTTGATTGCTTAAATCCTGCAAAAAGTTTGCTTGCTGCTGAAATGAAACTTACAGCCTATTCCTCGCTAAGACCATATAAGCATGTATATATACCCTTGAGTAGTGTAGGGCTTGCGGAGTACCTTATACTCACGTGTTTGCAACTATTAGTTTAGTAGGAGAAGACTTCGTAGGTGAAGACGACGTTTGGGTTTTCGGTTCTACTTCCCAAGTCTGCTTGTGGTTTTGGGCCATGTTTTTCTGCTGTCTGCTCTACCATTAGTCGGTCGGATGGACTTGGATAGTTATGAATCCTTGACTCATACCGCTACTAAAGGTTCTAAATCAGGTATTATATCTATTTACCTATTCGAAGTATGCTTTTGAATATCATATCTGTGTTCTTGTGCGTATCAGCTACTGATCCAGGGACTGATACAGGATGCATATCAGATTCCAGAAATAGGGTCTGACACTTCCACGCGCAGACCATCGCCGGGCCGTATGTCTCCGTCAGGCCGTACCCATGGATGACGTTGAACCCCAGCGACTCCATCCGGAGCAGCACCTCGGCGGCGCGCCGCCGGCCTTCACGGTCACCGGCCTCCTCCCGTCGCCCGCCGCCGTCGTCCGCTCCTCGTTCGCGATCATGGCCAACACCGTCGGCGCGCCGCCCATGTGTGTCACGCCGTGCCGGGCGATGCCGTCGAACACGGCCGCCGCGGTGACGCGGCGCAGGCAGACGTTGGTGCCGGCCTTGGCCGCCACGCCCTAGACGAGGCACCAGCCGTTGCAGTGGAACATGGGCACGGTCCACAGGTACACGGCGCCGGCCCCATGTCATGCATCAGCGCGGCGGCGACGCTGTTCAGGTACGCGCCGCGGTGGCTGTAGACCATGCCCTTGGGCCTCGACGTCTTCCCCGACGTGTAGTTCTGCGCTATCGGGTCGTTCTCGTCCGCCGGCCAACGGGCCGGAAAAAAGTCCGGCCGCTCCGACTGGCCATTTGATGATCAGAGCCTCGTACTCGTAGTAGTGATCTGTTGGAACAATTGTTGGTGCTGGATTGTTGGCATCGTCGGAACCTTGTGACGATTCGTCAGAGCCTCTTTGATTAGCACCAAATGTGGACGCCGGTTCCGGCCTTGGTCATGAGGGCGAGAGCTTCCAGGGCAACGCGAAACAGAACACTGTCCACAAAGATGACCCTGGCCTCCGAGTGCGTCAGTAGAGTACACGCCATGGCGGCATCCAGGCGCGAGTTAAGCGCGCAGATGACTGCCCCCGCCATTGGGATGCCGAAGTGGAGCTCGCACACCGCAGGAATGTTTTGTGCAAAAACAGCAACCTGCACATAATTAACAAACAGTTCGTTGCAGCTGAGCTAGGCCGACGAACTAATGAATTAGGAGGAATCATAGAGCTAGGCGCGTCTATCAACTAATTACCACGTCATGGCGCGCGACGCCGAGTCCAACAAGTGCAGCCGCAAGGGAGACGCAGCGCACCCAGGTCTCCAGCCAGGTGCGTGGTGGCGTGCTACCGCCACCGGACGCCACGACGGCGATCCGACTGGGGTACACGACCGAGCTGCGCTGGAGGAAGATGATGGGTGTCAACGGCACGTTGCTGGAAGCGGCAAACAGCATGGTGCCTTCCGTTGCAGAGATGCACGCGTAGTGCCCACTACTAGCTCCTTCGTGGTGGGATTGGGAATGACACCAAAAAGCGTGACAAGGTTAAAAGATTTTTTTCAGGGTGACAAGATTAAAAGGTAGTGAAGATGTTAGGCCCTTCGTTCCGACTAGATTTTTCTCCCCTGAGGCCTGAGATAACAAGTTTCACAATTTTATTTTGCTTTGATGTTTTCGAAACCATGGTTTCACGCTCTTTCTTTGTTCTTGTTTGGATTTCAGGCATCCAATATTGTTTATGCCTAGTACTGCCGGGCATGGTTTTTAAAACCCAAGCCCGACCACACCGGTTTTTGACCTGTCAAAATTTATCGAAGTTTTAAATTCATTTGAAATTTAAATTCAAAAACCGGTGAACCGAAGGAATTGAACCATACCGGTTTTTCCGGTTACCGCAAAACGCGATCAGTTTGGGGAACCCTGCTGGGTTTGATAAAGGAACCCCTAGCAACGTTTATTAAACTAAAAAACCTTTTTTCTTAATTAAGTGATAAATTTTTGAAAGCAAAAGTTGCAGGCACAAATAATAGTATTAAAGTAGCCAGAGCAGAAGTCAATGGTACATTGAATGCCTTATTAAATTATAAAATAATGAGAATTTAACACATGAACTCGTGGAGAAGACTGGGCAGAAAAAGACGATATATATCTGGTTAATAACAAACAACACAAACAAGTCATAATCACTCTCCCAGAAGTGTCTGAGATTGATTCTTTGTATTCGTGGTGTACGAGGATATGAAGACAAAAGGGCAAATTTGCGGGCCCGTATACATCCACGTCTCCAATGCTTGTGTGACACGAGAGTGAACCGAATGGTTGCACATGTTAAGTCACAAAAGACGAGGAACATCGAACTCCAATGATTCCTTTGATCCACGTAGTTCCAAGAATGAAACCTTTGATGATCAAGACATCAAGGTTTCGGCTAGTTATTATGCAACTTAATTTGCTTGTCATACTTACATGAGCTTATGAATTTTATGCATTAAGGTGCAAGTTGTTGCTAACTATGAGACAATGTAAAGTTTTTCGTGCTAACTATGGAATACCATAGAGTTATTGTTTGAAAAGGAAAAGTTCATTTTACTACTCTAAAAATTCATTTTTTTCATTTCACTCCCTAACCAAATCATGACTCAGTTTGCTCGAACAATCGATCGGTGCAACATACTCATTATTAAAGTTTATTGTTATTTCTTGTCATACAAGTTGAATTGAAGCTCAATTTTTTGCATTATAGTTGACATAACAACCTATATAATAATTATAATATACTGTTTTATTAACAATACATAAATATACATGAAATTGAAAAATGTATTATAATTCTTTGGTTCAAACGGTAGTTTTCATGCACTCCAATATTTGTGGGATGTTTTTTTTGTCAAACTAGAATTAGTAGTTGCTGATTTCATTTTGAAATTTTAGTAAAGCATTATATAGACTTTAAATCGTTAACTATTTGATTTAATTTAGATGAAACTCAATTCAAACCGAAAATGCCTCTCTAGAAGAAGAGGAACCGTTAAAGCTCCATCCCTTTTCGCGTCTCCGACAAACTATATAGTGAAATCTAAAGTATGCTCTTACCCTTTGGTCATGCGATGGATGTAGTTTTGTCTATTCGTAATTATTTGGCGCCTTGTCACACCTGTTTCTGAACCGTTATTATGAGATTTTTGAACGATAAACTTTTATAATTGTCTGTCATATCTGTCCTATCATCTGTGTATTACCATTCGAATTTAAATGAGTTTCGAGATCATAATAAGATGAAGAAACGGGCCTCAGAACGTGTACCCGGTCCAACAACAGTCGCACCAGAGTAAAATTCGCTGGCCCAATAAAATGTTGGGCTTCCTCGAGGCCCTATTTCGACTAGGCAACAATCTATTAACGAAATTCGCTCGGATATATGGTCCCAAACCTGATAGCCCATTAAGAGAAACAATGATGAAATGACCCACTTATAATGGGCCAGTTTCACTATTGAGCCACGACTTTCCCTGATCCATCATGAATTAGCCGTAACCGAACCGGACCACGATCTACAACAAAAAGGCCCAACAAAACTTGGGTCATCGATTTCTGAGGCCCACCTAATATTGGGCCATTAGTGGACCGAATCACAATTCATGGTGAAAATAGGCAATGCCAAGCCACGTCGGATCGTCGTTCGATGCGGCAGGTGGTTGTGTTCGACTCAACTTATGAGAACTAAAAAGCCATCACTATCCTGCGGTCTGCGTTATAAAAAAGGTCATAGATCATCATTGCTACGCTTGATCAAGGACGGACGCAAAAAGAAGTCATAAATCATGATTTATGACAAAAAAAAAAAACCCGTCACTAGCGGTGGCTGGTGACGCCGAAAAAATGTCATAAATGAAAAGATTCCTTGTAGTGCTTGTAATGTAAGTCATATTGTAATGCCAAACCCTAACTGCACTAGCATGTTGTTGAGATCAGAGATCATGTATGTTAAGATGTGCAGTTAGGGTTGTTCCAGTGGCACTGGACCTCATGTAAGTGTTCTATAGATACTAACACGAAACTGACTCTCCGTAAGTCATTCGACCCAATACAATTTTACACGGATAAGATGAACAATGAAGCAGCAGTCCTTTTGTACACGCTTTCATCGAACAACTCGTTGAACTAATTAACAGCCGGCATGCTGTTGCAAGCTAATAACAACCACAGTGTCACTGACGGAGCTTCCTTAAGACTAACCTGGGCCTTGGCCCCCCAATATTTGATCATTTTCTAATCAGTGGTATTTTGTCCCAGTTCACTAATTAGTCTGTATTTTCATGCTAATTCATATATCTTCTAACAATGCCCCCTCCAAAAACTTCCATTGCAAGCTCCGTCACTCACGCATCCTATACATACAGTGTAGCATGCTAACTGCAGACGTGCATTCTTTCTAATGACTGAACTTTGTTTATTTATTTTGTATGATTCAGATATGTTAAGAAATTAGGCATTTTCCTACTTAATTTAATCCATAAATTCCTCAATAAGGTGATAAAAACGATGAACAAATTGATCAGAAAGACAAGAACGTACCCAGCGGAAGATCCTGCGCTGGAGGCGCTGGAAGATCCATTCCCAAGAACCATTGTTCTTGAGTTGTTCGATGTAGTCGATCAAAGTTGATGCAGTGCAGAACGCCGATCAGGGAGTCGAACGAGCAGTCGCGATGTCGCTCCCCAAAAACCTGATCGCCCGCACACCCGGCAGATGTCTCTTGCGGAACGGGGCTTCGGAGGCCTGCTCTCCCAGATTCTGTGCGCGCAGAAGTCCGGGACGGAGATGTCTTCTTCGTTGGCAACAGCGAGCAGAAGATCGATGCGTGCGCGAGTGGTGAGCGGAACGAATGATCGAGTCTGGATCGTTCCCGGGAAGGCTTCTATATATAGGAACGGAACAGACGCGACTCCTTCGCGAAAGGACGCCCATCTACGAACAGGTGCGACGCATTCACACCGTACGAACAGACGCGACGCCTTCACACCGTACGAATGGGCGCGACCCATTCGAACGTAAAGGCGCCGGTGCATCTGAACGCGCCGTTCCAATATACCAAAAAGTCCAAGACGGACGGACGGACGCGACGCGCCGCGCCCGCCCGCCACGCCACGCCTCGCCCGCCAGCCAGCCAGCCAGCCACGCCACGCCACGGCACGGCTCGGCTCGGCGGCGGCGGCGGCGGCGCGCGCGCGCGCGTGTGGTTCACCACTAGCTTCTCTCAACTTCTCTAGGGGATCAACCGGAAATCCATCTAATAAGTCGAGTCTAATTATGGTAGGAATCCCATGTGGGACTAAACCATTAATGCACTAATTATGGGCCTAGACTAATTGATTATTATTATGGGCTAAAAGCCCATAATCTCAACAATCCCTACCAAGTCTAGAGCTCATAATGACTGCACACAAAATATCTTCCTTTCGTTTGATATACCGGTGTTTCGATGGAGACTGTTAAGTTGAACTTCCATCTAGAACAAAAGTTACGCCTTATTCACAACTGAGCAATGGACTAAGCCTTGAATTGTCAGTTTTGTGCGAAAGAGGTTTCACCTAAGTCCTTTACCGATACTAGGTTGCCACAAGCATCCCCTCTGTTTTGAAGCATATAAGTCATACTTCTGGCCCATTCATGAGTATCTAGAGATCCCCACCATCTCATAGACTGTGACTAGCAGTCGAACTCATATAGGTGTATTGCTTAAAGATATCCTGTAGGACGATATCTTTGCTTCTCATAAGCCACTTGGAACACATTAAGTTTAATAAACCAGCCTTCCATACAGTTTTCTAGGAAAGAAGTACATCTGAGATAGACCAGTCAAGGGTCTTTCCTCTCAAGTTGTCACTAGCTTGTTGCACCATTCTACTTCACGGGATCTCCGATCGCATAGAACAGGTTACCACTATGACAGCTTATCAAGTGGGTCTCAAGCCCATCTCACTCGATGCACTATGTATCACATTACGTGATAGTCCCTTGGTAAATTGATCTGCCAGATTCTTGGACGTATGTACATAGTCCAACGAAATAACTCCGGAGTTTCTCAGTTTTCTGACAGATTTTATTCGCCGTTTCACATGCCTTGTGGCCTTCATGTTATCCTTTGAACTGTTCACTTTGACTATCACAGTTTGATTGTCACAGTTCATGGAGATAGACGGTATTGGTTTGTCACCCACCGGTAAATCCATAAGGAAATCACGAAGCCACTCGGCCTCTAAGCCGGCTGTATCCAATGCTGTTAGTTCTGCTTCCATAGTTGACCTCGTTAAGATGGTCTGCTTGCAAGACTTCCAGGAAACAGCGCCACCTCCAAGTAGGAACACATATCCACTTGTGGCGTACATCTCATCAACATCAGATATCCAATTTGCATCACAATATCCCTCAAGTACTTTAGGGTACCCAGAATAGTGAATGCCATAGCTCATTGTACCTTTAAGATAGCGCATTACTCTCTCAAGAGCTCGCCAGTGATCATCTCCCGGTTTCGACACAAACCGGCTCAACTTGCTCACAGCAAATGAGATATCAGGCCTCGTAGCACTAGCAAGGTACATAAGCGAACCAATGATTTGGGAATATCTCAACTGATCCCTTACTATTCTTTGGTTCTTCCGTAATAGCACGCTAGGATCATAAGGCGTGGGAGCAGATTGACAATCGCTATACCCAAAGCGACTCAAGATCTTCTCCACGTAGTGAGATTGCAAGAGAGTAATCCCACCATTGCCTTCTCTTTGTAGCTTGATGTTAAGAATAACATCTGCTACTCCCAAATCCTTCATCTCAAAGTTGTTGGACAGAAAGTCCTTGACCTCCTTAATCACATTAAGATTGGTCCCAAAGATCAGTATGTTATCGACATATAGACACAGGATGACTCCTTCACCCCCACCATACCGATAATATACACATTTGTCGGCTTCGTTCACAACAAAGCCAGCCGATATCAGAGTCCTTTCGAACTTCTCGTGCCATTGCCTAGGAGCTTGTTTGAGGCCATACAGGGATTTCAACAATTTACACACTAAGCTCTTTTGACCTTCTATCACAAACCCATCAGGCTGATCCATATAGATCTCCTCGTCTAACTCTCCATAAAGGAAAGCTGTCTTAACGTCCATCTGATGGACGAGAAGACCATGTGAGGCTGCCAGGGAAAGTAATACTCGAATCGTGGTCAAACGAGCAACAGGTGAGTAGGTGTCGAAATAATCTTCACCCTCCTTTTGTGAATATCCCTTTACCACAAGCCTTGCCTTGTACCTCTCAATCGTACCATCAGGCCTAAGCTTTTTCTTGAACACCCATTTGCATCCTATGGGTTTGCACCCGTAAGGACGCTCGACCAACTCCCAAGTACCATTAGACATGATTGAATCCATTTCACTCCTTATTGCTTCCTTCCAAAGGTCAGCATCGGGAGATGAAAGTGCCTCTTCAATGGTTCTGGGAGTGTCATCCACGAGGTATACAATAAAGTCATTTCCAAAAGACTTTGCAGTCCTCTGTCTCTTACCCTTACGGGTGACTAGATTGTTATCCTCCTCAGGAATTTGCACAGGGGGTTCCTCATTTTGTGTTATCGGAATGAAATGCTCATGGGGTAATGTAAACTCATGATTAGATGTGCTAGGTGTATTTTTGAAAGGAAATTCACTCTCAAAGAATGTAGCATCTCTGGACTCCAAAATTGTACCGACCACCATGTCAGGTACTCCAGATTTTACTACTAAAAATCTATAGCCCACGCTGTTCATAGCATAACCCAGGAAGATACAATCAACAGTTTTAGGTCCAAGTTTGCGTTTCTTATTGATTGGCACATTCACCATGGCCAAACAACCCCAAGTACGCAAATATGAGAGATTTAATCTTTTCTTATGCCATTCCTCGAATGGTGTAATTTCTTTATCCTTTGTGGGAACTCTATTCAGGACATGACATGCTGTCAAGATCGCCTCACCCCACCATTCCTTAGAAAGGCCCGCTGTCTCTAACATGGCGTTAACCAAATCAGTTAGAGTTCGGTTCTTTCTCTCAGCAATCCCATTGGATTGAGGTGAGTAAGGCGGTGTCCTCTCATGAATAATACCATGTTCCATGCAGAATTCAGAAAAATCATTAGAAAAGTATTCTCCACCACGGTCAGACCTTAAACGTTTAATCTTCCTCTCTAGTTGGTTTTCTACTTCAGCTTTATAGATTTTAAAGTAATGCAAAGCTTCATCTTTGGATTTCAGCAGATACACATAGCAATATCTAGTACAATCATCTATGAGAGTCATGAAGTATCTTTTATCACCTCTAGTCAATTCGCCATTCATCTCGCATAGATCAGAATGAACAAGTTCTAATGCCTCTAAGTTCCTCGCCTCCGCAGCCTTGTGAGGCTTGCGAGGTTGCTTAGATTGCACGCAAGCATGGCACTTAGAACTTTTGACCATGTCAAATTTCGGGATTAAATTCAGTTTTGCTAGCCGCGTCATACAACCAAAATTAATGTGACAAAGTCGTGAATGCCAAACATTCGACTCATTCGAAGTAAGAATATTATTCACAACCTTATTACAACCAATGTCAAGTAAAGAAAAGCGGAACAAGCCTCCGCAATCATAGCCTTTTCCAACAAATGTTCCATACTTAGAAAGTATACATTTATTAGACTCAAGAACTATTTTATAACCATCTCGACACAATTGAGAGCCACTAACAAGATTTCTTTTGATTGAGGGGACATGCTGCACGTGCTTCAATAGTACCGTCTTTCCCGAAGTAAACTTCAGAATGACCGTACCAACACCAAGAACACGAGCATGTGACCCATTTCCCATCAACAAGTCTCCTGTCACTCCGGCCTGATAAGAAGAAAACAAAGAGATATCAGCACACACATGTACATTAGCCCCAGTGTCAATCCACCACTCAGGTGTTTGACAGACAGAAAGGACAATGGGTGTTGGATTACCGTACCCAGGAGTCCCTCCAGTCTCGCTAATGACCACGTTTGCAGATTTCTTCTCCTGCTTAACTTTGCGGTCTGGGCACGCACTTGCCCAATGCTCAGTGCTCCCACAAACAAAGCAGCCACTGTCTTTCTTTTTCTTCTTAAAAGTGGTTGTTTGCTTAGGCTTCTCAGCCCCCTTCTTCTTCTTCTTTGATGAGGTAACCTTTCGCACCATATTGGCACTAGAAGGTTCTCCTACGCTCTTTCCACGTGTGTCTTTTGCTTTCGCCCTTTCCTCAACATCAAGAGTCCCAATGAGTTCAGACACGCTAAACTCCTGTCTCTTATGTTTCAGTTGGGTAGCAAAATCCCTCCAAGTAGGTGGCAACTTAGCGATAATACCGCCAGCCACAAACTTGTCAGGCAACACACATGGAAACGGTTCGAGTTCTTTTGCCAGAGCCTGAATCTCATGAGCTTGTTCAACTACAGAACGGTTCTCAACCATCTTGTAGTCAAAAAGCTGCTCCATGATATACAGTTCACTACCGGCATCAGAAACACCGAACTTAGCGTCCAGAGCATCCCATAATTCTTTCGCAGAGGTGCACGTGATATATGAATCCTTATACTTATCAGCAAGAGCGCTAATCACGGCGCCTCTGAACAGATTATCAGCCATATTGAACCGTTCCTCCTCCTCTGGAGTGAACTGTTCTGGCTTTCCGTTCGCGGCGTGATAGCAGTTCATTGCTGTAAGCCACAGGACCATCTGAGCACGCCATCTCTTATAGGATGACCCATCAAAAGCATTTGGTTTCAGTGCAGCAGCAAAACCGCTAACAGAAAATTGCCTAATATCAGGTTTTTGGATTGTTAAGAAATTAGGCATTTTCCTACTTAATTTAATCCATAAATTCCTCAATAAGGTGATAAAAACGATGAACAAATTGATCAGAAAGACAAGAACGTACCCAGCGGAAGATCCTGCGCTGGAGGCGCTGGAAGATCCATTCCCAAGAACCATTGTTCTTGAGTTGTTCGATGTAGTCGATCAAAGTTGATGCAGTGCAGAACGCCGATCAGGGAGTCGAACGAGCAGTCGCGATGTCGCTCCCCAAAAACCTGATCGCCCGCACACCCGGCAGATGTCTCTTGCGGAACGGGGCTTCGGAGGCCTGCTCTCCCAGATTCTGTGCGCGCAGAAGTCCGGGACGGAGATGTCTTCTTCGTTGGCAACAGCGAGCAGAAGATCGATGCGTGCGCGAGTGGTGAGTGGAACGAATGATCGAGTCTGGATCGTTCCCGGGAAGGCTTCTATATATAGGAACGGAACAGACGCGACTCCTTCGCGAAAGGACGCCCGTCTACGAACAGGTGCGACGCATTCACACCGTACGAACAGACGCGACGCCTTCACACCGTACGAATGGGCGCGACCCATTCGAACGTAAAGGCGCCGGTGCATCTGAACGCGCCGTTCCAATATACCAAAAAGTCCAAGACGGACGGACGGACGCGACGCGCCTCGCCCGCCAGCCACGCCACGGCACGGCTCGGCTCGGCGGCGGCGGCGGCGGCGCCGCGCGCGCGCGCGTGTGGTTCACCACTAGCCTCTCTCAACTTCTCTAGGGGATCAACCGGAAATCCATCTAATAAGTCGAGTCTAATTATGGTAGGAATCCCATGTGGGACTAAACCATTAATGCACTAATTATGGGCCTAGACTAATTGATTATTATTATGGGCTAAAAGCCCATAATCTCAACAAGATAGACTAAAAACAGCCTAAGTGCTTTGCACCGCTTCTTTTTTCTTGTACTCCCAACTTTTTTGTTTGATGACAATTATATTTTCCTATTAAGGTTCTGAAATTTTGAATGATTTTCATAAAATATTTCCCTCCAGTCCAACCAAAAACCATATTGTTGGCGGTAACCTGTATACTTAAGCCAACCCAATAAACGCGCCAACCCATGATATTTAAATGCCAAAATGCAAAATCAAAGATATTTTTCTTTTAAAAAATGTGTCTCTCTTAGCTTGAAGTGACTTGCATATAAGGCACCCTTAGGCCCACAGAATAAAGGAGCAAATCAGAAGGCCAACTGTACTTTGGAAACTAATGTCATTAACTGCGGCATCCATTTGACAATTGCCATTTTGCCGACCACTCCATGAAGCACGTAGCCGGCCTCTTGTCTCCAATACTTTTGCGACGTGCACACGAGAAGCGAATGCGTACCGAGTCAATCGCAGCATGCTACGTGGGTGGGCTTATTAATTGGGCGGCAAGCAAATGGTCACCAGAATGAACTAGATCGATTTGCCTCGCCTGTACGGAATCCTGATTTGACGTTCTTGATAAGGGATTAACGAGAACATGTGGCCATGTACAGGCCGACAGATGGCTTTGCTGTATTACAGTATGCTTCCTCTCTTTACAGCTACAACTCGAGCAGTGGAACGTCAAGATATATTCCAAGGCACATCTAACGCCAAAATTTAGTTCTTCTCTCGTGTCTGACCAAAACGTTACATTCTTTCTTCTTAGATTTTTCTCCAAACTTCTATACATGTACTGTCTTGTTGCTACCTCTTTAACTATAAATTGTTTGTAGTTCGAAAAATATTGTTATATTATGATCCAAATAATTACGTGAAAAACACTACTATTCAAAAGAAGGATTACACTTGGCCTTTATTCATGCTCATTTCTCCGTACGTGGTGATCTGTCCAATCTTTCCTTCGCGTGGCCAGTTAACTTCGACCGCTGCTGCATGGACCATTAGAAGACATGAGCTTGATTAGAGCTTCGCTACCACTAGAGTATAGTACAGTGAATACATCTAGCTGCCTTTATAAAGCGGCCACTACACGTTAGGGAACTGTAGTCTCTACTTTGTTAGTTTACCTTAATTCCCCCAAAAAATTCAGGTATACATTTAGTTCTTCTCTCGTGCGCCGGTGTGTGACTAAAAGGTTACACTCTTTTTTTATTCTCAGATTTGTTTTCCGAACTTCTAGACGATGGAGATCCTTTGTCTCACTATTTGAAGCAACCTCTTTAATTAAATAGTTTGTTAGTTCGAATTTGGAGATATCACCATCACGTTATGATCCAAATAACTATGTTTAAAAGTACTGGTATATGAAAGAAGAATTAGCATTGACAAATGGAAATAGTAAAATCCTTGTTTCACTCAGGATTTTTACCCATGCTGAGCTAACTGTTATTGGAACAGATCATGTGCAGCTTGTCCTTTTATTCATGCTCACTTTTCCGTGGTGACCTGTGCACTCTTTCCTTTTGTGGCCAGTTAACTCTCGATCCACTTAACTCGACTTAAAGCTTGATTAGAGCTGCGCTAAGCACTAGAGCAGTACTACAATGAATACATCTTGCTGCCTTTACAAATCGACACTACACAGTAGGGAACAATAGTCTCTACTTTGTTAGTTGACCTTAATTCCCAACTTGCTCTGCATTGTCATCCACACACGTCAACTCTACAACGCTTGAATATAATGTCAATGCCCGGCTCCATTGGGATGATAATCAAGTTGACAACGAAACGTACAGAGCGCAGCGTGATCCAAACCGACCCAACTTCCAACTGTATCACTGCAATTATTACGTGCTAAAGCTTTGGCTCAATCCCTTCCGTTGGAATGGACAAGTGCAGCGTCGCATGCAGTCCCTGGCACCTCTATAAATAGCATGCAGGGGCAGTGCCATCCTCGCAAACAAGAGCTAGTTCAGCAAAATGGCTGTCAAGTCTGTGGTTCTTCTTGGGGTCATCTTGGCCTCTGTCATGCTCCTCTGCCAGGATATGGCGTATGCTAGGGAGCTCACTGAAGCCAATGGTTAGTCTCTCTCTCTCTCTCTCTCTCTCTCTCTCTCTCTCTCTCTCTCTCTCTCTCTCTCTCTCTCTCTCGCTCTCGCTCTCTCTCTCTCTCTCACATTGCTAACCAGTCGTATGGTAGGAGGGCAAGAAAAATACTAAACGCATATTGTTCAGCATATCTTAGAGTTGTACTTTATGGATCAGTATACATGCATGGATTACTCAAAGGTGTAATTTTTCTTATGCAGAAGCTGAGGGAAAGAATGTGAAGCCTGCACTCAAGGATGAGAAGTGGTTTGGTGGGTACAAGAACGGTGGAGGATATGGAAATGGTGGCGAGTATGGCGGCGGTCGTGACCAACCTGGCTATGGTGGTGGGTACGGAGGCGGCTATCAGCCGGGATATGGTGGAGGACACAAGCACCACGGCCATGGTGGCGGTTACGGGCCTGGACATAGTGGAGGCTATGGGCCTGGATATGGTGGCGGGTATGGTGGCCCAGGGTACGGTGGCGGCTATGATCAACCTGGGTATGGTGGCGGCAGCGGTCATCCTGGGTATGGTGGTGGACAAGGCAGTGGCTATGGTGGTGGTTATGGGGGAGGATCTGGCAGTGGCAGTGGGTATGGCGGAGGTGGAGGCTATGGAGGAGGGTACGGTGGAGGTGGCAACCCTGGGGGTGGATACAATGGCGGTGGAGGGTACAATGGTGGAGGGAACTAAAATGCATAATTCACTATATATATGTTAAATAAAAGATGCACGCAGTATTGTGTTTGATCATGCAAGGAAATGGCTGGTTGGTCGCTTGTGCAAAGTGCCACAATAAGATGTACTCTATGGTGCATCATCAGTAATGGCTGGCTTCTAGACTTTGTACTTCATCATGTGTACACCTGTTTCTACCCAGTTAATAAATTTGGTGGCAAATATATATGTTATGGACTCATGTTACTTTTATTGTTCCAAGCTCGGATTTGGTTTATCTTTTGTTTTCTTCTAGCTCTAGGAACTTGTGTAGCAGCTACACTTCATAGAATGAACTGGATGATCCAGAAGCAAGGAGATAATTTATAGGTTAACTTAATTAACTGCAATTCAATGGCTTTCAGCCTTGTAAATCTGTTGTTGTATTCCCTCTATGCAGTTCCTGTTGTATCCTTTTTTGTTTTTTTCGTCTTTCTTGTATATGTGGTTGTAATAGCTCTAGCAGTAACTTCAGTAGCTTAGGGGGTGTTTGGTTGGGCTGTGGCTGTGAAAAAAGCTGCTGTGACTGTGAGCTGTAGAAAAAGCTGCTGTGGTCTGTGAACTGTAGAAAAAACTAAAAGCCGTTTGGTTGAAAGAGCTGTGGCTGTGAAAAAACTGGAAAATGACTATAATGCTTCGAAAGTGTGAGTAACAATTTATATGAAAATTGATCATAAAACATGGTCAACCAATCAACTGATTTGAGCATATGATTTTCATGAAACGCAAATTTGGGCAAAAAATTGTGGGCTTCATTGTTCACTATTATAATACAATTTCACCACTAGTCGAAATCAATCACAAGAACTTAGCGGTAGCTGGTAGCATTTGGCACGGAGAAATCAACACCAATCCTCTAATCGAAGCTTAATCGAAGCATGGCCCCATGGCTGTGGATGGAGCTCCAATCGAAGCTCTAATCAACACTCTAATCGAAGCATATGGCACAGACAGCTCCAGCTGCTCATGGGCAGGGGATGCGCCACCGCCTGCTGCTGTGACGCACCTGCTGATGGAGCTGTGTCGCGTCAAAAACAAACACTATGGGGATTTTCCCTATAGTTTCGCGTCAATAAAAAATCAACCTTAAATGCCTTGATCAGGACAAGTTTTACCTTGCCTCAAAATAAACTATAAAATAGATGTTTTTGTATGCCCTGAATCGGACCTCTCGCTGATAAAGCTTGAAATCTTTGCCATATTTATTCTGTTTTTGGCACATCTCTTCCGTGCCTGAATACATAAACACTCAGACTACAAGAGAGAAAAAACAAAGGAGACTTAGGGATCCAATTAGCAATTTCTAAGTTCAAATCAATACCATCTTGGAGAGCATTGTAAAGGAAACCAAAACTGCTACATCTGCTGTTCATTTGCAAACCTTGGTGGGGTTCCCCAAACCGGCGTGATGGTTCAGCTTGCCGTTTCCGGCTATGTTTCGCTGGCCATGGCCGGCCAGCTGGTCAGATGCGTCACATCTCATCCTCAAAAGCCAAGTCAAAGTCACCACTGATACATCGGAGTAGCCTGTATGCGTGCATGTGATCCCTTTGCTTGACCCGGTGTGCTCATCTCACAACTGTCCATTGCATATAGTTCGCAGTCAAATAGCTTTGCGGTAAACCGACTGATCAACGTAACATTATTTGGAATATAATGGTGCGTATACTGTATTTAATCATGACCACGTACTGCAGATGACATTCTTCCTTTTAAAGGAATCTTGCTGAAATTATTGACGTCATTTTTTTGAAACTACTAGTATATTTGAATCTGACACTTATCAATTCATACATATGCATCTCCCATCTCATGCATACATTCAAACTAAACTGAGAACGGGATGATGATTATACTAGCGCTATCGCGCATGAAGTTAATTGTGTGCATGTGACCGATGTCTCTGTCACACCGATGTCTCTGTCACACAAGAAGTTAGCTGCAACATATATACCTCTAGCTAATAGCTCACTCAACCTCAACGCCACTTTCTACTACTCCCTTAGTCCATTTTATAAGACGTGTCAAACTTGGCACTATTATTCTACGTTATATGTCGACATAACTTTTTTTTGACATATTGGTACTACTAGATAAAAAAAGACTTTTCACAAAAAAAGAGATAAATAATCACAATAATCATACGAATTTGAGAAGACAATCCATTTCTTAGGGCATTGCACTACATAGATCTACCACCTAAATGCATATGCATATATTACCATCAATATTGATTTCAAGAACGGCAACAAGACAAGCAGGCAACGAGCAGCTTGCATATGCCTGCACGCATCAGACTACGTACGTAGATTGTTATCAATGAATATATGTCAGACCACGATCTGGCACACATGCATGCATGCGTAGTAAGCATTAGAAGTTCACGGGAAAATGTACTAGTTCAACACGTCCGGCATGCAAAGGCGTACATGTACGGTACTCAATCCATCACACTACTAGCTACTCGACCATCGTCATCATCACCCATCAGTACCTCGTGATGAGCAAGCTAATGTAGCAACAATCAAGGTAGCAGCAAACTGAACTAAATTACTAAGATGTGTTCCGCCGATCAATATAATGATCGATGGAGCTCCTAGCTAGCAGCTAGCTGGATCGACGAGCACCAGTGATCGATCTTACTCCGCTCCTCCAGTGAAGAGGGAGACGAAGCCGAGCAGGTCGCCCACGAACAGCACGACGTTGCACCAGACGCCCGAGATTCGGAGGAAGAGGCTTCCCAGTCCTGGCATGGCGGCGAGGACGGCGACGTCGGCCCTGGCGTTCATGTAGTGCGCGACGGTGGCTGCGACGAGAGCGCGACGAAGGCGAGGGACCAGCGGCTCGATCCGTGCGCGGCGGCGAGGGAGCACCAGCCCCGCCGTCGCGGCGGCCGCCTGGGGCACGGTGAGCCACAGCATCCCGTTCCAGAAGAAGTCCACCTCGACCTCTTGCGCCGCCGTCATCAGGTGGTCGTCGCACGGAAGGATCCACGAGGTCTGCGACGTACGCCAGCATCGATCGATTGGTCAATTGGTTGGTTGGTTACAAGGTTGCAGGGGATGTTGGCGATATCGATGGCAACGGCGACGACCTCGGCAGCGGCCACGCAGCTGGCGGTGATGAGCGCCCACACCAAGACAACCTGGACCGACAGCAACGGAAGCGGAGGCTTGTTCTTCTTTTTTTTTTAGATAATGGAATTATTACATTCCGGCCTCTGCAGTTCGTGACTGCACATAGCCTTTTTAATACAAAGTTCTAAGAAAACAGAAAAGAACACTTTAGTACATGAGTAATAGTACTAAAGGCCGCAACTATTCAAACATCTTTAGAATCACTTGTTGAAAAAGTGAACTCCAATTGATGAATAATATAGCGACAAACTACCCGTCACCTATGAATCACTTGTTCTTCTTGATGACGCACATGGTCGCCACCGGCAGCGGAGGTGGAACCTGCTTCTTGATGACCTTCTCGCCCATGGCTCTTTTTTTTAGAATTCTAGGGCCACAGCCCCCGTCCATCATTTGCATTGCAAAATCAAGATCAGAGTTGTACAGTCTTCTTACAGCAGTTAAGCACCATTACAACGCATCCCCGCGCTCATAACCACACAACATGAACTCACGCCACCCAGCAACCCACACTCTTTTACCAGCTTGAACTTGAAGAATCACTGAGCTTCGGCTCCCACTCCTTCGTACTTGCTCTTCTGTGTAGCACCAGCCGACATTGATAAGATCTTCTATCGCAGTCTTTCTGGTCTCCTTGCCACCTCTTCCAATAGAGAAAGATGGTGCTCGAACATATGTAACCCCTTCAGCGGACAAAGCAAGCTCCATTCTCTGATCATGGGGATGATTCTCCTCCACGTTGATCCGGTATCCCTCCAGCTCCCATTCTGAAAACACAAGTTATTTCTAAGCTTCCACAACCCCCAGAGTACAGCTGAACTAAAGATATTGCAAACTAAGTGTTTTTTCTCAGAAAGCCAGAACTTAGCTACACCTTCAAAACTACCACCAATATTGAAACCAAAGATCTCAGAAAGTTCAGACCAAAGTCTACTGATCACTACGCATTCAAAGAACAAGTGATTCACACTTTCAGGCTCACTACAAAATAAGCAGGTCTTATCATCAACATGCATGTCTTCTTTTTGCTAGATTGTCTCTAGTTGGTTTTATTCTTAGATAAAAGCCATAGAAAAATATGCACTCTTGGGGGTATTCTCAGCTTCCACACAGCAGGGGTAAAAATAGGGGTTACTCCCCTGAAGGTGACTACTTTGTATAAGGATTGTGTGGAGTAGATACCATTAGATGACCACTGCCATATCATACCATCATCCTCTCCAGAAAACTCAATGGTTGAAGCAATTTGAACTACTTCTTCCCACAATCTCATCACTCTTTCATCAACACGCCTCCTAAAGGTGCACTTGAGGTCAGTGCCATCCCACAGGTCTGCCACCGATCTATTCTTCTCATTTACTATGATATAAACTTCCAGAATTGAATGGCCAGGCTAGAATAGCCCAGCCAGTTGTCCTCCCAGAATTTCACATTACGACCATTTCCTATTTTCCATCTAAACCCAACTTTGGCTACCTGTGCAGCCCACAGCATCCCCCTCCAAAACTGAGAAGTATTCTCGCCCATGGCTCTGGCGGTCGATCTGCAAGCGGATGAACAGCAGCACACTATGACAGCCAGTTCGAAACTAACTCTGATAGAAACGCAAACAGGAGGAACAGAATACATGGATCAGATCTGGGACAGTGGAGGAATGGAGGGGGATTAGATTACTCACCGGTGGCCGGCAGGGTCGGAGCCGCGCTTCCTCGACGGATCGATGTTGGAGCTAGATAGTCTGCTGGCGTCTCACTTGATGCAGGGGGGAGAGATGGAAAGCTGATTGATTGTGGCTCGTAAAGTAGCCGATCGAGCAGTGCAGCTGCACACTCGAGAGATACGATACGAGGAGGAAAGCTGACACCTGTGGCCCACGCAACTCCCTACGTGTCGAGCTCCCAGCAGCCTTTTCTTGCAGGAAGAAATTAAAGGCGCCGGTGCAGAAAATGTGTTCCTGAGTCCATGTGATCGAGCTCAGCTCAGTCATGGGCATATATATACAGGTGGCTGCTGTTGCTTTGCACAACATGAAGGCGGTCCCCGAAGGGCCTGCAGTTTCCGGATATAAGGTGCTGGCGATAGCCGGACAGTCTTGTGCTGAGTAGACCGCGTCAAGATCATGTGATATCTTGACGCGGTCTACTCAGCACAAGACTGTCCGGGAGTTCATGCAACAGCTATAACTTTTGGTACACCCAACAGGACGCAGCTGCAAGAAAGCGGTGCGCGAGCACGAGGCATCGTGCATAACATTTGGAAGATGGGTGCGTAACATTTAGAGTAAGGAATGAGCCGAGTGAAACTTTCGTCGTCCAGTACACAATTTCACCTGGCTCCTTGGGAGGATTTCTTTCATCTAGCTCAAGCGACATGTTTTGTTCCGGTGCGTGGTGCGAGCGATGAAGCAATGGTGAGAAAAATTCATCAGGCTCCATCCCATGCTACGCTTGCGCGTGTTGGCCACCCCCAGCTTCGATCGGCCCCCTCCGCTACGCTTGCGCCTAGACAGAAGCGCTTAATTTTGTTGGAGTTTTGCGTGCTTTTGATTACTCCTAGTTTCCGGTTAGTCATGGCTGGCCTAGCTCTCCCGATTCGAGTCTGTGGCAGGTCATGCTGCTGTTACTTTCCTTTTTTTTTTTTTTGCTACATTTTAGCTGTTGAGTATGTAGGCCTATGTTTGTGGTTGTTACACGTGTTCAGTGGCAGCTCCTTTGCTCAGGTCAAGCAGCACCAGCTGATTGCCTTCGCTTGTTTGACCGGCGGGAAGCAGCAGCTACTGCTGTCTTTGCTCAGGACAAGGTGTGAAGCAGCAGGTATGAGGGTATTTTTGTCCTAGTAGCTAGAGACCGTAAACATGAAAATTAATGTAACCGAGTGGAAACTTCCAACACATTGAGAACTTTCAGTGGTACCTTTTGGGGAGTTATCCTTTCCTCTATATTTTCCAGATTTTAGATTTGTACGCCAAACAATCAGTTGGAATTGCTAAGAGCTCAATTCCATTTCAAAATTTCCTAACAAACCAGAAATGTCTAATTATAATTTAACATGGGAATGGGACTGGATTTGTTATCCAATTCAATTCATTTCACACCAATTTTGATAAGAAAACAGACCCAATTCATATAACTATCCAAACATTACATATAGGAGTTATATTACACTCTTGCATTGATGATATATTAACGCAACTGAAAGAAAATGTGATTTTATTCTAGTGCACGCTAACATGCACGGGTCCTTTCCTTCATGTAGTGTAAAACGACCCAAATGCATGTATTGCGTAACGCGTCTTAGTGCCAACCGCCACCGCCACCACCATATCCGCCGTATCCACCACCGCCGCCGCCACCACCATATCCGCCGTATCTGCCGCCACCGCCACCACCACGGCCATATCCACCAGCACCACCATATCCACCTCCATATCCACCACCACCACCGTATGCACCGCCATAGCCAATACCCACCACCGTACCAGCCCTTCCCAGGTATATAGCCCCAGTAGCCACCACCATAACCTCCACCATATCCTCCGCCATAGCCGCCTCCATAGCCTCTTTTCTCATTCTTGATGGTAGGCCCATCAGCAGGTTTCATGTTCTTTTGCTCTGATTCTGCATATATATAATGTAGGTTATCGATTGAGATTATTATATATGTACTTGATCATTAACATTCCCATACTAATGCATATAGATCTGATCAACTCTTTTGAAATTTCGTTTTGACGACATTTAAGAGGCAAACAGTTTTCGTTCCTTGTATTACGGCAATGTTTTATTTATTTGAGCTGATCCAGTTTTGCTAGACCCAGCTTGTCAAAAAGTTCTGATGGGCCAAGAAACACCGGTAATATTGGTTTGAAAGTTGAACTAGATGAAAGTCAGACGACGGATACCCTTTCAAATCTATTATATTATATATATAATTGATGACGAAAAGGAGACACCACGCTCGCTCTAAAATGCTAGAAATTCCCACGTTAACTGAGAAAATAAGAAGAGAAAATTACCCACCGCTGCCATTATGAAAAAATTTGTCACAAAAACCCCTACAAATATTTATAAAATAGCTAAATTCGGAATAATAAAAAATAGCCCCCTCAAACCTATTTCTAAATTACCAACCTTGCCATTATGAGTCAAAAAATAGCTAAATTCAAAATAATAAAAATTAACCAAAAATACACTTCATATACCTATTTCTAAATTACCCGTCATTCCACTATAAGATAGCTAAAAATATCTATAATTCTTATTTCTAATTTTCCGACCATACTATTATGAGTCAAAAATAGCTAAATTATGATGTGATGAGTAGGCAAGCTGAAAAACAAGCTACGTCGATGATATCGTAAGGATGAGTTAGAGAACCAAAAAACAAGTTAGAAAGGACCACGGGAAGAGCCTTGAACGAGAGGGCAACGAGCAGGCAATGTGAACAACAAGATGACCAACCTATTAGTAGGAAGGCGAGGGGGGAAGGTGACGCGTGAAGATAGTAGCCCTTGCCGGAGTGGGCGACATAGGCGGGACGAACAATGAGTTGGTAGAAGTGTACTAAAGGAATAAGTGAGCCAGACAATAAGCCAAGGCAACAACTAGCTGAGCATCATTACGAGCAAGCGAGGGATGCGATAGTAGAAGAGAGCATATAAAAGTTTATTACAAAATATCATGAAATACCTACATACAAGTTTATAAATTTTATACTATTATCGTTGTGAAAACAATCAACTCTAGCTGCGCAAATGCGCGGACAGTCATACTAGTTCATAATTAAATCGCGAATTCTTGGTAAGGAAACAGGGTGGAATACGGGTAAATTACCTTGATCTAAAGAAGGATTCTTAAAAGCAACACAGAAACAGATTCTTACCGCTAGCCTGGGTGAACTGATCTCGGGCGCCAACCACATCCTTGGTGATGAGCAAGAGAAAGGCCAGGACGATGCCAACCAGAAGCAGAGACGACTTGGCCGCCATTTCTATCCTCTTTGGATTAGCGCCTGACTTGAGCCAGCTCGGGATGAGAAGGTAGCGCTACTGCGATGCATTCATATAGCAGTAGCAGCATTGGATGGTGCTGCGCGCACAGTTGGACGTCAGGATTGGGGTGCATATTGATCAATCCTGATGGCCCTCGTTGTCTGCGCAGTTCGTCGTTTAGGTGCAGAAGCGGATGCTCATCATCTGGATTTATAGGTAGGTGTAAGTGTCAGGAAGAAAGGCTAATTAAGATCAACTAACTTGGTGGTTATATGTAGGGGACACTGCTGTGCGTCCCTGTCACGGTCTCGCTAAGCAAGAATTGGTTCGTCTGGAAAACCTAAGCACGTGGCAGAGCAGGACGCATTACCGCCCAGGATTCTGAACAAGATGTCTCCCGGGGCATACCACAGGCAGCATTCCCTTCCCGAAGAAGTTCAGCTCAAGTTTTTCAAGCCACCGATTAAAATTAGTTCATCATCAAGCAGGAACTTAACTTCCATCTTGCGTGCATCGACGACCAGTTGATGATTTCTCTTTTTTTTTTGGTGACTTATGCCACGCGTCATGCTATGAATAGGGTCTCAGTTCCACACGCATTTGTATTATAGAGAGGAAAAAAGGTCCCGTACATACTATGCCACCTCACTCCGGACCGAGCTATGAGGGGCGGATTACATGATTAGAAGAAACTGATAAAAAAAACACACAGATTGGTGAGACCTATCAACCCTATTCTATTACTCGACCAACCTCAAGCGCACGTAGTCCCCGTGCGCCAGCAAGACACCACATTTGATGTTCATCATTAAAAGCACGAATGATGTTGCTGAGTAGGAGGGAAAAACCCGGGGCGCGAGCCCGGGCGGAGCGGCCGTCGGTGCAGATCTTGGTGGTAGTAGCAAATATTCAAATGAGAACTTTGAAGGCCGAAGAGGAAAAAGGTTCCATGTGAACGGCAATTCCACATGCATGAGACCAAGTCTTATAAAATTTGCTTCCCGGGCAACGGCCACGCGGCAGGCAATGAGGAGTGCCCACTTCAAGATCACCTCGACTGACAGCAGCCACGGAAACAAAAACTTGTTCTTCTTGACTCCCATGGACGACGTCACCGGCAACAGACTCCGACTTTCATACATATGCATGTACTCCAATTTTTCCACTTAAGAACCGGGGTGTACACATGTGTCCTATTGGTGTTGATGTGAAAGCATTAAACTGTACATGGAGAAGTAGTTTCTCGTCTGGTATAATTTCATTATAAAGAAAACAACGCTGAACAAAGGTAAGATGCATGGGCAAACAACAAGCTTCCGCTTTGAAAATTAAAGCCCAAACAAATGAAGTGCCAATATATCAATGTGTTATCTGCTATTCCTCTATTGCTGACTGATAGCACTTTTGAGTTTTTCTTTTTAACTGCCTCTTTTTAGTTCCAGCTCTGAACGGATTGGAATGCACTATTGGCACTAATATTTGTTGAAGTTGCAGCTTGTATATGGTCATCTCATGCCTAGAACAGAGGATATTGTTAGCAGAGAGCTGCTTCAGTCCCACCATGCACCGTCACCAAGGACCTGGTTATTGAGGCCTTATGTTATCCAGGCAGATAAGAATGGCAGGAAGTGTGCTATATGTTAACAACTTTCAGATGTCAGACATAGTTTGTGTGTTTTTATTTGTTGTTATTTGTATAGCAGTAACTTTATTTATTTCATGAATATTTAAGTACCTCTTGGCTATGCTTTGTAAAGTTTTTTGACAATCACTATGGGTGTGCTCAGCTGCAGTGACAGTTCCGGCGGCCATGTGACAGGTCTCACTCTCATCTCATGCGCACGTATCGATGAAACTCAGAGCTGAGTTCGATATTGGTCGATGCAGCATGGTTCAGAGTGCGTACGCATCTTGCTTGGTTGCAGAATGTTGATTACCCTTACCTGTGCATGCTCTGTAAATGAGAGAGAAAGATAGAGAGAGAGTCCGAGAGAGAGAGAGAGAGAGAGAGAGAGAGAGAGAGAGAGAGAGAGAGAGAGAGAGAGAGAGAGAGAGAGAGAGAGCTGGTGAATGTCCTAACCAGCATGACGCGTTCAGCTTGCCGTTTCCGGCGAAGTTGTGCTGGCCACGGCTGGCCAGAGTATCAGAAGTCACATCTCATCCCAAAGGCTCTCACTACTGAGACATCGGAGATGCATGTGATCTATGTATCTTTGCTTTGACGCGTTGTGCTCATGCATCACACGACTTGTCCAATGCATATAGTTCGCGCAGCTAAATACAACTTGCTGTACACCAACTTGTTTAAAGGAATTTTGTTGAAATGTTGACACCAATTTTAGAACTACTAGCAAGTATATTTGAATCTGACACTGCCGGCTGAGTGCATACACATGCATGTGCCATCGCATATCTATTGCCCGAGTTGTAAGCTGCGACACACGTCGCTCATTCAACCTCAAAACGACTTCGTACTACTAGTACTATCTCCGTCCATTTCATATGAGGCGTCTACCATTCTAAGTTGTATCGTAATTTTTTGGATAAATTATTTACAAGATATATACAAAATCACAATCATACAAATTTGAGAAGAGAAACCATTTATTAGGGCATCGCACTATATAGATGGGTCTGCCATCGATCTGAATATATACATGTATAATTACCACCAATCATAAATGACTGAACGGCACCAAAGCTTCTGGATTATATACAGCTGATCATTTTATAATGATAAGGTTTCATGCACGCGTGAAAGACCACCTAGTTACTCGAGTAACTAGATTGCCAATCAACATGCATATCTGAGGTTCACGAAAAAAAAATACTAGCCCAACACGTCCGGCAATGCAAAAGCACTAGGTACAGGTACGGTACTCGATCATCACACTCCTACTCGACATCATCGTCCATCAGTGCCTGGATGATGAGCAAGCTAAGGTAGCAACAAGCGCTAAGGCTGACTCCAACAATGATCTGCAAACGCATATTTGGCTCACGAAGTGGCACTGTAGACGACCCAGTTCTCTCCAACAGGCGAGGTAAAGCGAGCAGGCAAACTGCCTTCGAGGAGAGAGGCGACGCAAAGATGCAATCCCTCTCTCCTTGAAGGCAAATGGGGCGCTTGCGGGGCGGAGGTGGGCCTACGGCGACGCGGAGGAGCTCGGACTGGGAGCGGGGCCGCAGGGCCGCCGGAGGGAGCCAGGACGCGGCGATGTGGACGGGGCGGCGGGGCCGCAGCGGGCTCGTCGTCCGCAGGCGCGCGTGCGGACCGCAGCGAGCCGCCGTCGTACCCGAAGCGCCAGGAGCCGTGCGCGCACCACCGCCTCGTCGCCCTGGGCGTCCTGCGCTGTGGCAGGAGAAGCAGATGCAGCTGCGGGACGGGCGGAGCGGGAGACAGCGGGAGACCGTTGGCGGTGAGGAGGCCCCGGTGGGAGCGGAGCTAGAAGAGCATGCACACGACGCTGCAGAGCAGGAGTTGGACATTTTCATCCGCCCTCCATTACCTTCCAAGGAGATCGATCTCTGGTAGAATTCCACGGGTAAATATATGCGAGAGACCATCAAAATGGATTGATTAACAAGTGTAGAAGGCAATGCAGTGATCAATTTGGTCAGTTTCATGGTTTGTGCCACTAATTTGGCGGATTCGTCGCCATTGGTGGGAGCGGAGCAGGACGAGTAGGGTGAGCTGCGAAGGCGGCGCGCGGGCCGCGCGGCGGCGGCGCTGGGAGAGGTGCGCGCGGCGCGCATCGCGGCGGCATGAGCGCGCGCGGGGCTCGCGGCGGGGCTCTTGGCGGCGCGTGCGCGCGGGCGAGCGCGGGCTCGCGGCGGCACGGGCGCTAGGGCGAGCGGGGCGCTGGGCGAGCGCGGGCGAGCCAGGGCGCCGGGTGAGCGCGAGCGCGAGCACGGGCGAGCCAGGGCGCCGGGTGAGGCGGGCGCTCGGGGCTCGCGGCGCCGCGTGCGAGGGGAGCGGGCGAGCCAGGGCGCCGGGTGAGCGCGTGCGTGCGAGGCGGGCGCGGGCGAGCCGGGGTTCCGGGTGAGCACGGGCGCGGGCGAGCGCGTGTGCGCGAGGCACGCTCGAGGCTCGCGTCGGCGTGTGCGCGCAGGGCGCGGCGGGGGCGAACGTGGAGGCAGCGTTTGCTCTGCGCCGGATAAAATGCGATGGCTGTTGGAGAAGCTAGCATGGGAAGGGAAGGCAAGGAACTGTAGAGGAGAGGCAATGGTTGATTTGCCTCTCAAAATTGGATAGTCTTGTTGGAGTCAGTCTAACTACTACTACCTCAGTCCCTAAATATAGGGCATCGTTGACTTTCAGACATCACGTTTGGTCACTCGTCTTATTTGAAAAATTTATGAAAATAATTTTTTTTGTTATGATTTGTTTCATCAGTAGATATATTTTAAATATGACATAATTATTTTTATATTTTTATAAATTTTTTTGAATAAGACGAATGTCAAACATGATGTCTGGAAAAGTGAAACGCCCTATATTTAGGGACGGAGGGAGTAATAATACGAGATACGTACAGTAGCAGCAAATGAAACAGAACTAAATTAAGCCGTGCATCTCCCAGCAGCTCAGCTGGATCGACGATCGAGCACCAGTGATCTTACTCACTCCGCGCCTCCCGTGAAGAGGGCGACGAAGCTGAGCAGGTCGCCGACGGCGAAGCCGACGCCGCAGAGAACATCCAAGACTCTGAAGAAGTAGTCTCCGGCCGGTCCCGGCTCGGCGCCGAGGGAGACGAGCACGGCCCTCGCGTACATGTAGTGGGCGACGGTGGAGGCGACGACGGCGACGAAGGCGAGGGACCAACGGCCTCGCGGGAGAAGCAGCCCCGCCGTCGCCGCGGCAGCCTGGGGCACGGTGAGCCACCGCATCCCGTTCCCGAAGAAGTCCATCTCCGCTTCCTCCGCGGCCGTCAGGTGGTCGTCGCATGGAACGATCCACGAGGTCTGCGACGACGCCATTTGAGGCGTCAATCTAAGGGGGGGGCACTGAATTGCATGGTTTCTCGCGTGTAATTAGATGAGCATAATTAACTTGATCGATTACCGGGCTGCAGGGGATGTTGGCGAGGTCGATGGCAACGGTGACGACCAAGGCACCGGCCACGCAGCTGGCGGTGATCAGCGCCCACACCAAAACCACCTTCTCGCCCATGGCTCCAACAGTCTGCATGGGGATTAACAGAAGCACAGATCAAATCGATCACCCAGCACTAGAGATAGGAGAAATAGAATTGAGTACTTGGATCGATCGGATCAGCTGGCCGGGACGGGGGAATAATGGTGGTGGGCGACTTACGGGCGGCCGGATCAGAGTCGCGCTTGCTCGACGTATCTTGGAGCTAGATCGGCTGCTGGCCTGTTACTTGATGCGGGGGGGGGGGGGGGGGGGGGGGGGGGGGGGGGGGGGGGGGGGGGGGGTCTAAGGTGTTGGCGATGCCCAGTCGCCATCGAGCAGCTCACCACTCTGAAGACACATGCATGTGAGCTGAAGGCCAATGTAGATGGAAACTATTGGGAAGAACGGGCTCTGATATCTTGAGAGATCAGAGAATTGGTCGAAGTGTTCTACTTCTGTAGAGGCCACGGGTTACGTGTTAATATAGGGCGGGAACTGCCCCCGTCGTGGCTTACAAGCTAAAAGAGAGATTCGGTTTTATCGGTATCAACCGAACTAGATTGCAATAATGAGAGAATATCTCAAGTTTATCTCTAGCTCCAACAGGAGGGGGTCCCAAACTGGCGTGATGCATTCATCTTGCCGTTTTCGGAAATGTTGCGCTGGCCACAGCCGGCCATCTAGTCATGTGTCACCTCATCCCCAGAGCCCATCGAGTCAAGGTTACCAATGATACATGAGACGATGCGTGTATGTTATTCATCTTTTCTTGACGCAACGTACTCACCTCATGACTGTCCGTTGCATATACTTCGTAGCTTTTTCTTTTTGATAATGAGATGATCATATTAAACTCAGCCTTGAGATGATCATATTAAACCCTGTCTTGGCTCTCTAAAGAGCTTCTCGGTGCAGCTTTATTGTGGATGAAGCAAATATTCAGAGTGCGTACGCATCTTACTTGCTGCAAAACATTAATTACCTTTGTCTGGCCATGTTCTGTCAACAGAAGAAAAGAGTGAGAAAAATTAATGTAAAGGAACGCAGAGCTTGGAGGATCGAAACGGTCAGGCTCAATTTGCCGTTTCCAGCTAAGTTGTGCTGGCCACAGCCGCCCAGCAGATTTGGACATCATATCTCATCCCAGAAGGCCTCGAGTCAAGCTCGCCACTGAGACATCGGAGTGCATGTGATCCATCTTCGCTTGACATCGGAGTGCATATGGTTCGGCCGGGCAGCTAACTAACTAACTTGTTGTACACCCAACATATCGGCCTAAAATTTGGAATGTACTCTATTTTAATCGTGACCTCTGATGGTGAGAAAAGAGTATTATTGTTTAAAGGAATTTTGTTGAAATAATTGACACCATTTGAGACTGACACTACCGTCTTAATGCTGATACTAGATGAAAACTGAGAACACTCCCATCGCGTGCACATGCACGGTGGAACACCGAGAACACAATGATGGATATGTGCATGTGACCGACGTCCCTATCGCCGGTGCTGTAAGCTGCAAGCCTGCAACACACCTCGCTCGTTTAACCTCAAAATGACTTGTAGTGATAAACTAGTACTCCCTCCATCCATTTTACATATGAGACGAGATAAAACTTGGCTCGATCATTCTAAGTTGTGTTGCAATTTTTTTGGGATATAATAGTACTAGATATACAAAATAACAACGGTCATATAAATTTCCTTTGAGAAACCATTTGTTAGGGCATTGTACTCTATGGATCTGCCATCTGAATGCATGTAGAATTACTTGCGATGCTAAATTAATTAACGAACGGCACCGAACCTGCTGGATTATATATAGCTGATCATTTATAATTGTATAAGATTGTATGTACGGATCAAGGATCATCTACTTACTCGATCGAGTACCTAGATTGCCAATCAACATGTCTCAGACCACGATCTGGAACACTTACATGCTAATTATATGTATCGTAGGTAACAGCAAGTAATTAGAGGTTCACGGGAGAAAGTACTAGTCCAACACACGTCTGGCATATGCAAAGACACGAGAGGTACGCGTAACGTAGTCGATCATCATCACACTACTATACACTCGACAATCATCATCGATCATCCATCCAGTACATGATGACGAGCAAAGCTAAGGTAACGTCGACATTAAGCTAATTAATTAAGGTAGCAAACAAGTGCTAACTAATATGAGGTCCATGGTAGCAGCAAATTAAACTGAACTAAACTAAGCCGTGAATTGAATCATAGATCTTCCACCAGCAGCTGGATCGACGATCGAGCACCAGTGATCTTACTCCTCCACGCCTCCCGTGAAGAGGGAGATGAAGCTGAGCAGGTCGCCCACGATGAAGACGACGCTGCACACGACGTCCGAGATAAAGAAGACGTCGGCTCCCGGTCCCGGCTCGGCGGCGAGGAAGACAAGCAGGGCCCTGGCGTACATGTAGTGGGCGACGGCGGAGGCGACGAGCGCGACGAAGGCGAGGGACCAGCGGCTTCGTTTGCGGCGGCGCGGGAGCAGCAGCCCCGCCGTCGCGGCGGCCGCCTGGGGCACCGCGAGCCACAGGAACACGTCCCCGAACAAGTTCAGCTCAGCTTCTTGCGCCGCCGTCAGGTGGTCGTCGCACGAGAGGACCCACGAGTTCTGCTCGACGCCAGCAAGCAGCGACAATTAATTGATGCTAGCTTCAAGGGGACTGATTAAAATGGTTTTCAACAAGCATCGATCAACTGATCGATTGGTTAGTTACCTGCTGCAGGGGATGTTGGCGACGTTGATGGCAAAGCTGACGACCAAGGCAACGGCCACGACGATGGCGGTGATCAGAGCCCACATCAAGACCTCCTGGACCGACAGCAACCGGAACCCAGACTTGGACGCCACCGGCAGCGGAGGAGGTGGAACCTGCTTCTTGATGACCTTCTCGCCCATGGCTCCGGCGGTCTGCAAGGGGTTCAACATCAACACGCATGCAGCACAGCTCAAATCGATCATCGTGCACTAGAGTTAGCTCCAAACTAACTTTGATGGAAACGCAGGCAGGAGGAAAAAATTGTGTACATGGATCGGATCTGGGACGAGGTAAGAATGAATCAAATCGATCATCTTGCACTAGAGAGTTATTTAGCTCCAAACTAACTTTGATGGAAACGCAGGCAGGTGGAATAAAATTGTGTACATGGATCGGATCTGGGACTCTTACCGACGGCCGGCCGGATCGGAGCAGAAATTCCTCCACGGCCGGATCTTGGAGCTAGATAGGCTGCTGGCCCTGTCACTTGATGCCGGGGGAGAGAAGGAGAGCTGCAGGGTGTGGCTGCAGCTGATGAAGTGGCCGATCGAGCAGCGCAGCTGCACACTGGAGAAATACACGGAGGAAATAAAGTTGACGCATGTGGCCCACACAACTCGTGACTTGTCGAGCCAGCAATTTTCTGTAGGAAGGAATAAAGGGCCGGTGCAGAAAATGCATGGGTTCGGGCGTCCATGTGATCGATCTCACTCATGGGCATGTAATGTATACGCGTACGATATGAGTCGTTCTGTGGTCAACCGTCACATGATCGATCGGCCGAGTTGCCGAAAATCGATACATGAGGTGCAGAATGATAATTGCTTTGCCTTGCCATGCTCTATCATCGGTGAAAAGGGGGTGAGATGGAAAGAAAAGCAGGTGGCTACTGTTGCTTTTGCAAAACTTGGAGGCTGTCCCCTAACCGGCCTGACTAGTTCAGCGAGCCGTTTCCGGCCAAGGTGCTGGCGACGGCCAGTCGCCAGCAGCTGACCACTCAGAGACTCATGCATGTGATCTTGACGCGCAGCCTACTCATCACAAGGCTGTCCAGTTCATGCACCAGCTAACTTGTGGTACACCAACAGAGACTCAGTTGCGAGAGAGAGCGAGCGTACCATTTGGCTGATATGACCCATGAATGTGATAAGCGATCATTAATATTTCAAAAGGGTTTTGAAATAGTTACACTATATTTAGATACTGTACGTGCATGAAAATCTGCCATCTCAAATTTCCAAATCCCAATATAATGCATGCATGCCCCATCACATGGACACGTTGGAAAACTGAGAAGAAGGCAACGATGATACATTGGGTAGATGTGCAGTTATGCAATGCACGTGCATCTGACTGACGTATCCGTCGCCCAGGCTCACTCAACCTCAGCAGAGCGCACTGAGCTCATCCCTTTTTACAACACTAGGCTAACCACCCGTGCATTTGCGCGGCTAGTTATTTTTTTTAAAAAATTGTTAAACCTGCTCAGAAAGATATACCCATTTGTACTCTTTTTGTAACACTGAATCAATCTAATCAATCGATAATGCCAAAACATATCAAAAGTTCTGGTTCTATATTTTGCACGTATTTGTTAGAGTACAATTTTGTGTGTGCGCTCGCGGACCGTGAAATCCACTATTATCTTTTATTCCTCTTCCTCAGATAATCTTGATATAGAATGCCAGTTAATTTCTTTTAGACAAAAGGCATGTCATAAGTTGAGCTGAAAGTAAATTTCTTTATACATACTTTCTTAATTAACAAAAGCACTTCCCAGGAAAGAATCTTCTATCAGAAATAAATGGTGATTTTATTCAAAGATGTGATCATACAACATGTGCCTTAGTGCGCGCGCACATGTCATTTCCTTCATGGACAATGAAAGTGTAATACAACACAAATGCGTGTATTGTGAACTGCATCTTAACGCCAACCACCACCACCACCGTATCCGCCGTATCCACCGCCGTACCCACCACCACCGCCATATCCACCTCCATATCCGCCGCCGCCGCCGTACCCACCTCCATAACCACCGCCGCCGCCGTATCCACCGCCATAGCCAGGGTAGCCATACCCACCACCATACCAGCCCTTCCCAGGTATATAGCCCCCTTAGCCACCACCGTAAGGTCCGTAACCTCCACCATATCCTTCGCCATAACCGCCACCATATCCTGCTTTCTCATCCTTGATGTTAGGCTCATCAGCAGCTTTCATGTTTTGTTGCTCTGATTCTGCATATAATCTATGTCAGAGACTAATATGTACTCGATCCAAGTGTAGCACACTAACACATGGATCTTATCAATTCTTTCGAAATTTTGGGTGTGATAGTATTTTCTATGCAAACCGTTTCTGATTCCTTGTATTAAGGCAACGTTTCATTGGCTGGGGGAACTTGATCTGATCCAATTTTACTAGACCCTGCTTGTCAAAAGTGCGGCTAAAATGTACAGATAAATATAGGTTGAAAATTGGACTGAAAGCAGTGAAACCATACACTTTATAAATTCATAACTCAATAGTGATTTCCATGTGAGAAAACGGGTGAATAATCCCCCCATTAAAAATTTAAAACCGGTACACGATAGATGTAATGAATGGTCCTTAAAAGCGACACAGAGAGATCCTTTATCGTTGGCCTTGGTGAACTGATCTCTGGCGCCAGCCACATCTTTGTTGACGAGCAGGAGAAAGGCCAGGATGATGCCAAGCAGAAGCAGAGGCTTCGCTGCCATTTCTGTCCTTTTTGAATTAGCACTTGAGGCAGCTCGGGATGAGAAGGAAAGCGCTACTGCGATACTCTCATATAGCAGCCGCGCCATTGCCTGTCCCGTGCGGACAGTTGGATGTCAGGATTGGGGGCACAGATCAATCCTGGTAGCCCTCGTTATCTGCGTAGTTTGTTGTTTAGGTGCAGAGCGGATGCTCATCTGTCTGGATTTAAGAAAGGCTAATTAAGATCAACTAACAAGGTGGTTATGTGGAGGGGGCACTGTTGTGTGTTCCTATCACGGTCTCGCTTAGAAATCCTAAGCGGTCGAGCAGAAACACATTACTCCCTCCGGTTATATATTACATGCATGTTAGTTCCATTTTAAACTAATTAACATCAAGTATAAAAGTTCGAGGGAGCATTGGCTATTTTTCGGGTTAGCCTGCCTGCCATACTAACACTGAACAGTGCGTGAATCTATGTCTAATGTGGCCATTATTGATTATTGTCGTTCCTGCATTGTGCCCACCAACTAGCTGTTGTCAACTTGTCATCCCTAAGTTCCATTAGTGAGCTAGGACTTGGAAGCCAACTTCCAGTTTTTATTTTCTTCTCCCGACACATACGGCTTAAATGTTTAACGATACCAAGACAATATGTCAATATCCTGTATCATTAGATAAGCAGTAGCCGGTTAAAGTAGGGAAAAAGTGGTTTTGTATTGCTCCCATTGAACAAATAAAATTTCCCCTACTCGTGTGAAAAGCTGCTGGTACTACAAAACAATGAGTTCTGGGCATGCAGGCACGGCGCAGCAACAGAGCTAGAAAGAACTGTAGCAAAGCGTCAGCAGCCTGTGGGTACTGTAATGCGAGCATCTGAATGTGTTTCAGATAGAAAACATGAACACCTGGTAAAAACCATCACCAGGAAACGCTGTAATCAGGACTATTTTTTGTGGCTCCTTTTTTCATTGAATAAAAGGAGACACCGGGGAACCTTTCCCTTGGTCGAAAAAAAAAGCGTCAGCAGAAACACAGGTGAAAAGCAGGGAGATTCATTTCTGTGTCATTGCGAAACATCAAAATCCATGTTGTCAATAACAATGCGGGCTTACCTGGGTTATTGACACTGCAATTCTGGGATTTTTGAAGTTCTAAATGAGAAAAATATTTTCTAAAAATTAAGCAAAGGTCACTACTCATCGTCAATGCTGCTGGACCGTCATCAAACAAAGCCAAGTATGGTCAAAGTCAGAATTTTATAACTTTGATCGACAATGTCCTTAAAAATAAAAGCTGATTTCACGATAAATATAGTAACACCATTTTTATGTTATCAAATATGATCTTACAATAATTTTACTATTTACAATCAAAGTTAAAAAAACAGTTTGACTTTGATCAAAACCAAAAATGCTTATATTTCTGTACAGAGATTCTCTTGATTACTTTCACAGTTACGCTAGAGTACTGACTGGTTTGACTTTAAGCATATATCTGCTCTCTGCTGATGAGGACATAACCGGCTCAGATACAATCATATTAATGGCTTTTGAACAAAAAGTGAATCAATTCTATATCATGATTATGTCTAATACATTTGATAAATTGATGCTGCACCATGATGTGTGTTCAATTTCATTTTCAGAATTGCTTACATGGATCAAGGAAAGTGTTAGATGCATATGGAAGGCACGGAGGACCAAAGAAATTGATTGGGGACCAATTACATGTATCCCCAATGTTCTCCACCAGACCATCACGTCAGGTTTGGCCAAAGGAAAGAATGGGATCAAATCCAACACGTTTTGGAAAGTTGGCTTCGGACTGCAGAACAGCACTAACTTTTGACAGCATCCACGACTTCATACAAACTTTGATTGGGGCGATCTTGGACTTCAGGGAAAGATTATCAAGTCTACTTTCCAACGGATCCAGCCTCATGTCTATATCTATTTGGAGTCATGCGCAATCGTCGATTTACTACAGAGACCTTTTTCTGTCCAGATTTTGGTTCGATGGGTTGTGTATCAAGTTGAGCCCAATAAAAGCGCGTCCTAGGGTTGAGGGAAGACCCGCACCACGTCCTGGTTGTCTCTACCATCTCATATACCCTCATAGCCGTCACTTTTCATATTGGGTTTTGATTGACTGTAAGTTTAGCCATTGCTACTTTTTTGTAGACGCGCGAGTTGGCGAAACCGCCCGTTCTACTTGATTCAGAACCCCACCTTTGGTATTGAGTCGCTTGCTTACCTTGTTCTTGCTTGTTCTTCGATTGCTTGCAGGAATTACCCTTGTGGTTTTGTTGATTGTGCTCCACAAGATCGCGAACAACCGCTGGAGTTGGTGTATCGGTAGCTAAGGCGCATCATTGCTGGTTGTAGTCAGGACGTGAACATCTCTCCATCCAAATACAAGTTAATTATCCCCCTCCCTCACCAAAAGATCAGCGCCAAACCCTCTTGGGTTCCCATCATCTGCAGTAACTCTGCTGTATATTTGTGCTGAATCAAGATCAGTACCCGGAAGCTTTCCTACACATGGATCTGAGTAGCACCATTTTTTGTTACGAACATTGCACCTGTTTGCTACACTACGCCGTGGTCTGTAGGGACAAATTGATCCTTGCTATTGAAACGCCTCACTGGATTCGGAAGTAGGATGACTGAATGTTTCCGATAAGCAATGCACAACCACATCTTCTCTGTATCCTTAGTTGACATTAATTAGATGTTATGTACTCCCTCCGTTTTTTAATCACTACTACAGAACAGCAAAACACAGACGGGGCAAACAGCACATCACAGACGGCATGTGGGCCCGTCTGTGCGTCAGCGTCTGTGATATGGGGTCATAACAGACGGGGAAATACCCCGTCTGTGATATAGGGTCATCACAGACGGGGTATTTCCCCGTCTGTGATGACACTTATATCACAGATGGGGCTGGTGAAACCTGTCTGTGATGTGCCCAAGCAGCAGCAAAAAAAAAATAGCCCCCTTCCTGTGTTTTTTCAGTAGTTTCATCATGTTACACCATCACAGATTTTAAGAAGGAAATGAGACGACTCACAAAATCCATTTTTATAACAATGAAAACACATATACAACTATAAATGACATTCTTATTCTTGCTAACAACTGCTACTTAGTCCTAGCTGCTATGAAATACTTGGTCCTAGCTGCTATGAAATACTTGGTCCTAGCTGCTAAGAACTTTACCTCCCATTTTCTGGTTCAACATTTCACCCAAAGCTTTATGGAATAACAGTTGCCCTGTACTGTAGGCAAAAAAAAAAAAAGAAGAAGAAGTGAACAGTTTCAATATTCCCCAAGCTACCAGGAGCATACACAGGCAGAGCCAAAGAATAAAATTCTGAACATTTGCTTCTCAGGCAACTAAATAAATTTTTCAGTGGTCAGATTGTACCTGACATTCAGAAAGGTATCATCAAGATAAATCTGTGCTTTCTCATTTGGCTGAGCAATTGTAGCTTCATTCACTCTGTTGACTCATCTGCAAATAGGAGTACTGAAAGTACTTCAGCATAAAGAAAATATCAAAGAAACTTTTGACGAATGTGTGAACACCATAACCAAACCACTAGCAAGAACGCAGAGAGACAAACAATGAAATTATGTGCATTTGTTTAGTCCTAATAACCCAAGCACTTTACAGAATGTTGATCATAAACTAAATTTTGGCTGTAATCCACCATTTTTCTGAACAGCTGCTATTAATATAGGAAACTAAATTTCTGAAACATTCGTTGTTCTTTTAGTGGAGCCAACTCTCCTTATGATGCCAACTCCTAGTGTACAATTTTCATTATGATGACCACTTATGTGCACTGTCTACTCTGTTCTGATGGAATAACTGAGGCTCAATATACAATATAGCATAAAAAATGAAAAGTTAAAGACATGCTAATATTGGGATGCACCGAAGATTCAGGATGGGCACTTATGGTGTCAATTTCATGCCTGAGAGTATTAAACAGGAACTCAAATCTGCACATCGTCCATATATACAAACAAGCTACTCATACTATTTCTGATGCCAAAAGGGGTAGCAGTACCATGAACACACATACCATTTCATTCAGTTTTGAGATTGTACCTGACAGTATATCACAAATGTACCCTCTCCAAGTCAACAACCTTTTACTCTCTTTTGTACTATGTGAGATATACTTGGCTGCTGGTTCTGCATCCAACATTCATCAAAGTGCTTATGCAGAAACTTTTGTATCTTGAAAAGGGGGCTACAGGATTAGTAAGAAAAACACATGTAAGAAACATACTACTATACAATTTTGGCGAGCATACAAAGCATCAATTGGGATGCACCAAAGATCCAGTAAGGGAACTTATACCTCATTGAGCTTATTTCATGGGCAAAGTGTAAGCTACAGAAAGACACATAGCAGGAAGAGAATTTCAGAGAAGCATTGCAATGACAAGATAAAAGCAACTTATTCTAAAAACTCCAGCAATTTTTGGTAGTTACAAAAAGGATGATATTACAATGCGGTCATGAAGCATGCTTCCAGTTGAGGCAACAACTCAATTCAAAATGAATTCAGTCTTATGCCTCATGAATCACAACGCTTTCAGTCACATAAAAAACTAGCATACAGAGGAATGTCGTATTTAATGTGCATCAAATTCTATCATATTAGCATCAAGAGAACTAAACAAGTTTACACATGCTACAATATTGAACACATCAAAGCAAATGGAGAAGCTTACCCGACTTTAACTTCACATGCTAGTCACGCATGCTGCTGCCACTGTCCAAAATGTAAGCTTTAGTTCAATAGAAAAGAAACAGGAGAAAGTATCTCAATGCAACTCAGACGCAATCACAATGAAATGCAGCAACAGTGGCATACCACTAGCTTTGACATGTCCTAATTTGCATGGAATCCTAGATTTTCCCAAGCTCTAACAAATTCTAATCTCCAAGCACGGCAGCAGGCACTAGCTTTCCAAGGAAACACGACCAGGGTCACGTAGAACTGCAATCTATGGTCACTAATCCATCTAGCTAACTATGCCACACGAATCGAAGATACTGAGTACAGTTATAGCAGTGGAGCATATAGTCGAACAGGTTGCGGGCGTCCAGAAAACACGTTCTAGAGGAAGGGGTAGGTGGCTGGAGAAGGATTCTGGAGCTTACCGCGTGGAAGTGATGAAGAACGCGCTGCCGGGAAGACGGAAGGTAGGTGGCTGTCGTGTGGAGGGCCGCCGTCGACAAGGGATGTGGGGGCTTGATGAAGAGATGGCAGCGGCTCGGGAGAAAGTTGCCGTCATGCGCCACCGGCCACCTGGCCGTCCATGCGCCGCCGCAGATCTAAGGAGGAAGTCCTCACCTCGCCATCCATGCGCCGTCGCAGATCTAGGGGAGGAAGTCACCGTCCATGCATCGCTGCAGATCTCGGTGAGGAAGCTTCCCCTGGACGTCGTGGACAACAACAGCGTAGGCGTTGAAGACAACGCCGCCGCCTTGGGGCCACAGTTATCGGGGACACCTCGTCAGCAGGCTTCTTGTTGACCTCGCCGGGATCCCGCTCGCATGCCTCAGATCTGCTCCCGGTGTCCGGCTTGACACCAAGCATGCAGGCGCGTCCGTGCACCAGGTCGTCGGGGTCCGTGTGCGGCAGATCTGCTCGGTGGCATGGGAGAGGAGAGGAGAGGAGAGGAGAGGGAGGAGGGAGAAGCTTGGGCGGTGGTGGGTGGCTGCGTTGGGAGAGAAGGCAACGAGAGAGGAGGAGAGTGCGAGTTGGACTGAATGCGGATAAGTCTCGGGGCCAGGGGGACTCGAAGGCGGAGGACATGGCTAAATCATAATGGAAGAAATTTTCGGGTCCGGGAGATGGCAACACCAGACGGGGGCATTGATTCCCCGTCTGTGATCCCCAAGGCCATATTATCACAGACGGGGTTTGAAGTCCCTCGTCTGGGATATGGTCCAGACTTAGATGTAGAAGCAATATCACAGACGTCAAAAATAAATCCCGTCTGTGATCACTAATTACAGACGGGAGATTATTCCCCGTCTGTAACATAGTGTCTCCTATTTGCAGTTGTGTAGTAGTGAATGATGACGTTTGGACACGCCGGTGTAGTTCAAATTTAGTTGATTTATGTTGTCGGAAACTACTTCAATTAACGAACGGAGGTAGTACTAGCCTGTTACCATGCGCTCCAAACCCTCACGGATGGAGGTCCATACCTGCACCTAATACGCTTCATTGTGCTGACAGTGAGACATACCTAGCTCCATCGGCCCCCAATCCTTGCATACAAACCAACATTGTGTTTGTGTGTGTGCTTGCGTAGCTGCGTTGCCAACATCTGGCTATATATATATAGCACGACAAGCAGTGCTGTGCTTCCTCAAACCTATCACGTATGCAAAGCATGGCTCTCAGGTCCTCACTTGTGCTTGGTGTTGTCCTGACATCTCTCCTGCTCATCTTCAACGACGTTGCTGCTGCTAGAGATCCATTCACAGAGACAGAGGCCAACGGTATGGCCTTTGCCTCAGCTGTTTTCAGATTTGCAAAGGACTACTTGTTTACTGTCTTCGCAAAAAAGAAAATACTACTTGTTTACTGCTTTTAAAAACAACCTTTACATGCAGAATTTGATGGGAAGAACAACATGAAGCCTACCACCAGGGCAGCTGGCCTTACTGATGAGAAGGGGGGACATGGATACTACAACGGTGCCGGTTATGGAGCAGGATATGGTGGGGGTGGTGGCGGCTATGGAGGCTATGTTCCAGGGCACGGTTGGTATGGCGGCGGATACGGACATTACCCCGGGCATGGAGGTGGATATGGTAATTGGTATGGAGGAGGTGGTGGAGGAAATGGCAGTGGATATGGTAATGCGTACGGTGAAGGTGGTGGAGGATACGGCGGTGGATATGGTGGTGGCGGATATCTTGGAGGTGGATATTACGGCGGCAGCGGTGGAGGAGGCGGCTAATGGTTGGCACTAAGTTGTAAAAGAACAGACATATTATGCTTAGAAATAAGATATATATATGTAGTGTGTGTTGTATGTTGATCAACAAATAAAAGCATAATTATGTTTCCATGAATTGAATAAAAGAAGCATTTGTCTCAAGGCTCTTTATCTTCCCCAACCATTTCCTTTACTTCATATCTTTGTTGCTCTTCAATTTTTTCTCTTTCTTGCCTGAAGCACCTTTTTGCTCCCGAGCCGAATCGTTCCTACAAGCGCGGCTGAGGAAGGATTGGGAGTGTCGTCGCTGGCGTGGGTAGAGAGAAACATTGCACAACAAGTAGTACCAACTGACCGAGTTGACAGCATAGCACTAGTGCTGCTTAATGGACTTGATACATGATTGGGCTGGACCATTAAAAAAAACTGAAACTGTATTTTACAAACAGGCTGCCATAGGGCCAGGGCCCTAGTAACCCTAACGGCATATCCGCCACTGAGAGCAGACTCAACTCCGAAGAAATGCACTCATGAGCACAATGTGGACGAGGATGAACCTATTATATATATATTTGACGAAGAAAATGAGCCACCACATTCGCTCTCAAAGCCTAGAAATTCCCACGTTAATCTAAAAAAATAAGAAGAGAAAATCACCCACCACTGTCATTATGAAAAAGTTAGTCCAAAATACCCTCCGCATTATTTAAGAATTACCCACCCAGCCATTATGTAAAAATTACCCAAATAACTAAAATAGCCCTCCATGTATTCCCATGTTAATCCGAAAAAATAAGAAGAGAAAATTACCCACCACCGCTATTATGAAAAAAGTAGTCAAAAAACCCCTATAAAAATTTATAAAACACCTAAATTCGGAATAACAAAATAACCAAAAAAAATACCCCTCACACCTATTTCTAAATTACCCACCATGCCATTATGAGTCAAAAATAGCTAAGTTCAGAATAATAAAAATAACCAAAAATCCCTCACAACTATTTCTAAATTACCCGCCATGCCATTAAAAGTCAAAAAAATAATAACAAAATTATGATTATAAAAAATAGCTAAAATATCCCTAATTCTTATTTTTAATTTACCCACCATACCATTATGAGTCTAAAATAGTAGACATATATGACAGACTATCATCAACGAGTTGGATGTTGTAGAAACAACGTTGGAGAGAGAGTTAGGACAGAAATGTTATTTTGAAAGATTTATTCCTGGCAAGAGATACTGTTTTGATGGCTGCAATGTATTGTGAAGGAAAGCCAAAATTTTGTAATGTCTAAAACAAATTTGACAATTAATACCGATGTGTTCATTTACATTGTCACAGAGACAAATTCCCTTCAATTTATTGGTAGTCTTTTTTGTTGGCATAGGGTCAAATTCCCACCTGTGTCGTCAACCATCGAGTGTGATATGGATGCTTGAGATCTAATTGACATGATAGTTTTCTGATAATATCAGGATCTAAACAAAATATAAAAGTTGAAGTTAACTAATCTGAGTTGGACCAAAATTCAATAGATTGACTTCAATTTACAGACTTGGCATATTGCAGAACAAGATTAGCACATTGGTGAGAAGTGCAGCCAGCCTACAAATTTCTCATACGGTTATTATTGTTCTCCTTCTCTATTTTCTGGTCGAGCAGATAATTAATTTTGTAGTATAATAAGGATGACCCTAGACAAAAAGAAAGACCAACTAAAGATCATTGACAACATAATCCCATAAACCAACAGTATAACGAAAATAGTAATGCAAATGTGTTACATTCTATCGCCCCTTATCAATATATAACTGTAAGCAAATACTGGACTTAATTATGCATAGACTGCAGGGTGATGACTTGCAGAACAATGAGCTTTTCTTAACCTGTAGGCTGCTATGAATGAAATGACAAGCACGCACAACAACACCTTCCTCTATTTGGTTAGTTGAACCCAACTAACTCTGATCATGAACTCTCAATGTTCTGTTTCCTCATAAATCCACACGGATGAAGGTCCATACCTGCACCAGACACGGCTAATAGCAGTGACTACGAAACCTAACAAGCTTCATCTGTTCTAATCCTGACATCCAACCAAAATAGGCGCAGTGATGGTGTATGCGTCTAGCAGGCATCTCACATCTGCTATAAAAGCAGCACGAGAGGCAGAGAAGCCTCAAACCCAAACAGCTAGCTCAGGAAATTGCAGAAACAAAGGATCGATGCCTTTCAGGTCGTCACTTGTTCTTGGGGTCGTCCTGACCTCTCTCCTCCTCATCTGCAATGATGTCGCTGCCGCTCGAGATCAGTTCGGTGAGGCAAATGGTATGAGCATCTTTCAGACCCCCTTCTTCAGATTCGTATGACATAAAAAGTGGCCATTATTATTTGTATATTTATGTGTTGTGATTTAATCACTCGAAGCTCACTCGAAGCTCTCTCATGTACAGAATCTGGAGACAAGAAGAATGTGAAACCAGCGAGTGGGGCTGTGCTCAATGATGAGAAGCAGGGGCATGGTTACTATGGTGGTGGCGGCTACGGTGGAGGATACGGCGGTGGATATGGCGGATACATACCAGGCCACGGCTGGTACGGTGGTGGATATGGTCATTACCCTGGCCATGGTCATGGGTACGGTGGTGGATATGGTAATGGGCATGGGTACAGTGGCGGCGGTGGTGGATACGGAGGATACGGTGGTGGTGGTGGTGGATACGGAGGAGGAGGATACGGTGGTGGAGGCTACATGGGAGGTGGATACCATGGAGGTTGGCATTGACTCGTCAAGTTAAATAACAATTACGTTGGTGTCATTTCATATCCAGCCTAATCAGCAAAAATAAGATTTAGATTGCTTTGCTTATATATGCATCGTGATTAAAAAAATAGAAAAAAAAGTACATATCATGCCATGTGGCATGAATGAATATGTGGCTTTCCTATCATCTGTTTGTACAAGTTGAAATAAAATTGTGGAGTTATTGTGTACTCTTCATGGCTCAACATTATTCTTAATAGTTTCATGCAAAAATGCTTCGATGGCCAAGTTTACAGGAATCAACCTTGTCTTTGTTCAAATGAAATGATGAAAGTCATTCAAATTCAAACAGATTGAGGCGTATGTCCACCTTTCTTTTCGATAATATCATTAAAAATAAGCAGCTCATGCTTCGGTGAAGCACCGAGCGAGCCTTGATTTATTTCAAAAGTTCTTTACATAGGCTGCTTCATCATCCTAAGTGATGAATCGAAATAAACTAACACCAACCAAAGTTTAATTTATTGCTCAATCTCCATGTATTGTCGGCGACAATTTGCATAATGCAATCTCCAACATATGGCACGCAAGGTTTATCATCTCTTTGTCCTCTTCGTACTCTTAAATATACGCACAAAAGCAGAACAATTGTGTCCTTTTCATGTAGCCACACACCATTACCAAAGTTAGGCTGTAACACAAAAAATTATCTTCATGTATATACATGGTTCCAGCTACATTAAATTCATAGCTAGGATCAACTATGACAATCTAACCTTAAAATTCAGTCCTAGTTAATTCATGGCACTGCAGGCTAACTGTATAAAAGCATAGTTCCTTTTGTTTTGAGGTAAAACAAAACGAAGCAGTCAAAAAATGTGAGTCAAGGGTTTTTTGTTGTTGCTGTTGCTGTTGAGAATCTAAATGTGAGTCAAGTGAGTTCCTGGATGCAACTGTAGTATATGGGCCAAAACAAACGGAACAGAACAAAATTGACCTTAAAGCAGAACTCTATTTCGCTAGCGGAATCCAGCCCACATCTTCCGTGGGCTAGAGATCCAGCCTACTAAAGGATATTTCCACTCTTGTCCGGCCCTTCTGAGTTCTGACCGCATAGAGATATTTTGCACACCCGTTCCGTCGGGCTCTCGGTTTGCTCCCCCGAGACGCCCCCGCCGCCGGCCGCCCCGCCGCCAATCCAGACAAGAATGGACCCGGACGTCGAGCTCCGCGGCCTCGATATTGACGTCGAGCTTCGCGGCCTGGACATCGACGTCGAGCTCGACCCGGAGGACCTCCAGCCATCGGTTCCCCTCAAGAAGGTCCCTGGCGGCGACCTCTTCGAGGCGGCCCGCGCCGGCGACTGCGACCGCCTCGCCCTCCTCCTCGAGGCCGGCGCCAACGTCAACGCGCGCGACCGCTGGGACTCCGTCGCGCTCTATTACGCCTGCCTCACCGGCCACGTTGAGGCCGCAAGGATGCTGCTCGAGGCCGGCGCCGTCTGCGCCGAGCGCACCTTCGACGGCGACCGGTGCCATTACGCCGCCCTCAACCTGCGCCTCCGCCGGCTCCTCAAGTCGTTCGAGGCCAGGCCCCCGCCGCTCGCGCCGCTGCCCGCGGCGCTCCGGACCACGTTCCTCTCGTGCCCCGCCAACCGCGCTGCCTTCCTCGAGATGCTCCAGGGGAGTGCCGGCGCTGAAGCCGCTGCCCTCGCCGCAGCCGCCGGTGAGTGATCCCTTTCATTGTTCCATTGGAATGTAGAAAGATTGGATTTTGGGATGCAATAGTGATATGCGTGTGAAATTGGGTTTGCAATTGGGCCATTACTCCCTTGACCCCTTGATCATGGGAATCATGATTCATTTCTTTACTGTTTCTATTAATAGCATCCCTTGATTTCATTCATGTGCCAAACGCTAGTGTTAAGAAAATTGGGAATGAAAACGATCTTAATGTTTTGAACTATAATTTTGCAAAGGCTACTAGTACCATGGTATTGTGTTTGTTTGAGTTACAAACTTGCTGTATCAAGCACAATGTGCGTATATGTGGATGCAACTTTGCTTTGGCCTGTATAGGAGATGTATTTAAGGTATTATAGATGCCAATTTCTTTTCCTGGCAATGTTGATGGTTTGTGGCATGTTTCAAACTTGTTCCTTTTCCAAAAAGTTATCAGTGTTGAGATTTTATTAAGATATATACTGAATAAGCAGGATTGGGCGATGCATCCAGTTCTTGTATGTTCCCTTCCGTGTAGGAAGATCTGATTCTTGGATGATGCTCTTATCTATGTTAAATAGGCTTGGTCCTTGGCCACAATCCATTGATCATAGGAAGGTTCATTCATCTTATAATGTTCATTACTAGCCAATGATCATAGGAAGACAAGTTTGGTTTCATGTTTGCTTAGGTTGTTGAGACCAGCACAATGTGAACGAGTTCGAATGCAAGATAGGCTTTGCTTTAGGGCATATAGAAAACGGTAAGGTAGCATAGCCGGCACGTGTTTAGAAGTTGATGTTTAGTGGCAACTTACAAGTTTGATCCTTTTCCATTTATAAACATTCACATTTGTACAGATATATAATTTCACTTTGAAGGAACAATGTGCAGCATTTTGTTAACATATACGCTGAATAAGCAGGATTTGGGCCAAAGGACAATACGTCTGGTGCTTCGTTCCCTCCGGATATTACATTCTACGTTGATGGAAAACCTATTGAAGCTCATCGGGTCGTTCTTTGTGCTCGATCTCCTTTCTTTCAGAAGAAATTCAAGACAGACTGGCGTGGCAGGACGGAAGTGAGATTTTCTAACCAAAAGTTGTCTTACGGTGCCCTGTACAGCCTCATCCATTTCTTCTATTCTGATAAACTCGAGGTAGCTGTGGATGACATGGAAAATTTGGCACGGGCATGCAAAGTTTGCAAGTGCGAAGAGCTGCAAAAGATACTGGAGAACGAAGTTGCGCATCAGAAGTATGCAGAGTACAAGTCGGTGAGAGATCTGGATTTAGACAATTCACAGAAACGATTCATATTGCAAGCACAGTCCTTGCCAGAGGAAGATCGTCTTCCATCAGCATTGCAGCGTATTCTACAGGACTGTCTAGCTTACTCAAGAGATGAAGACTACTATAATCAGGAATCAAATGGGATGTGTAGAAGCTCAGAGGATGATGATCTTGCCAATCTTTATATAAAAGTAGCTGACAAGGTTTTCCATTGCCATCAGGTGATTTTAGCATCTAGGTCAGAGTACTTTAGAGCCAGACTATCTCGAGCTATTGATTTCCTAGAAGGTAACTGTGCATTTCAAGCAACTAAGAATCTTCCACTTCTTGAGGAGCATGACCTGAGTGCAGAAGCATTTGAAAAGATGCTTGAATATATGTAAGATCCCATTGTAGTTTACTTGCTTCACCACTCTACTTTTGTTAATGCTGTTTTCTCACTTATTTCGTGATTATGTTGATTTTAGGTATACTGATAAGCTTGAGCATTTGGATCCTGATCAGGTGAGTGTACAAACATTAGTTTCATACCTCTTTTGTTGTAACAAATTTTTAAACAGATCCAGTTTTTAGATTTGACTAAATTGTACTAAAACTATTCCAGGCTGAAGAATTATTTGATGTTGCATCAAGATACCTGCTGTTGCCCCTTAAGCGAGTCGTAGCTGACATGCTGTTGCCACATCTCGAACACGTTTCACCTGCAGAATTGTGTCACTGGTTGATGTTGTCAGACATGTATGTGTGCTCACCATCTCGATGCTTTGTTTATAAATAGATAATTTTTAGTTGTGTGTTACTGATATCAGTATTTTGTTTCGGAGTGCAGGTATGGTGTTCTGAAAATAAGGGAGTATTGCTTGGATCTCATCGCTAGCAACTTTGAGATGTTTGCAGACACACGAGAATTCCGAGCCTTGCTCTTGACACTTCCACCACCATCTGGAGACGACTCATTGCGGACAACTAATCCCAGTGCACCTGGAACTGCAGGCAACACTGACCAAGGCAATATTCTTGATGATTTGCGTGAGAAATGGTTGGAAGCAGAGGCCGCTGAGCTAGACCAGAGGGATGAGAGTGCAGCTCAGTTCGACAGGCGACTGGAGATACTCGTGCTTATTGCTGAGAAAGAATCAAAGGATGATTCTTGACTAAGTGAGAACAAGAACTGGTACCATATGGTGAAGATCTGTTTTTGTACTATATACACGGGAGAGTGATTCTGTTTTGTAGATTACAAGTTTATCTTTCGTTGTCCAGACGTCAAACCGAAGTTTTGACCGAAATTTGATGTCTAGGAAGCACAGAAAAATGTATGAAATATTTTACTCGTTGTTTATGCAGAGTGCCAATGAAACTAAAGTTCAGAATCTTACAGCAACAGCTGCGTTTTGGAATATTTCTTCATTATCCCTCTCTTGAAGATAATATCCGAGTAACATTTTTTTAGCTATTAGATAAAGATTAGTTCTGGCCAGCATAATTATTTCTTTATTTGTATTTGCCTGGATAAACTTTTAAAAAAGGCTCTGTATTGGAATTGTTTGAAAACCTTTCTCGAATTTTGGATTCACCAAGGAACTTCACATAGAAATGAAATTCATCGAATTGCACTGACTACCACATCAACAAAAGAAAAGAAAACAAAGCCACCTCATCCCACACTGAAACTACCTAATCTAATAAAGCTACCAGAGGTAATTTTAACAGACATACATTGCTGATGCCTCACACGTCTTGTGGTATGCTGAAGTCTTGTGACTAGATTCAACGGAAAAAGCTTCAGACCCTCACAAGGCTGCTCATCAGCTCATGTCGTAAAGACAAATTACTCAGATTCTCACAAGGCTGTTCATTAGCTCGATGGCCACTCACGGCGGATGTCGAAGGTGTAGTTCATCTCCAGGTAGCACTTCCGATCGTCGTCGACAAACTGGTGAAGTGAAAACAGAACATCTTGTACATCAACTCAAAATCATAAACGAGTGAAGCGGACAAGCTCTGTTTTTGCATGTATGCTCCTGGTTCGCTTACCTTCGTTTTCGTGGAGTATGATCCTCGAGCAAACATGCCAGATGGGGTCGTGTCCTCGGGCGTCAGGTAGGTGTAAGACTCGGTCTGGGGGCTGAAAGTGCCAAGCATCTCCTTGGTGCTGTCCACTGCAAACAACATTTCATCCAAACTATGAAAACAATCTCGTGACCACTCACATGGAGACTGAGGTCAAGACGGGCCATAAGTACCTTTGATGCCAGTCTTCCAGACGGTGTTGGTATACCTGAGGCCGGATACGATGTTGTCAGCGACAGAAAATGTGAACTTGAGCCTGTAGGCACTGCCTTCCTTTAGCGTGAACCACGGCCCATTGCCGGCCGAGGGCTCCGCGGGCAGCGGGAGGACGATGTCTGGCCGGACGGGCGACAAAATGGAGAGGCTCGTGATCTTCACATCCGGCTCCAGTCTCTCTGCCCATTTGATGTGCAACATACTGTAAGCTTAACTCTGATTCGAATATCATGCTTCTCAATTTATGCATACAATCCTTTGTAAAAAAATTAGGCTGAGGGGGTTTATTTCATTCAATGAACCCATCAAAGTTTAGAGAATCGTAAGTTTGGAGAAGATGAAACAAAAAAAAACATTATGAATGGTTTCCGTGGATGGATATATGCATTGCTCTCATTCGCCAAAAAAAAGAGGATATATGCATTGCTCTGATAGGACAAAGGCACTGTGTCATTATGCTGCGTGCTCTCTTGTGCAGGAATACACTGCATCATTGTGCATTACAGCTTTTGAGAGCACTGCTGCCTTGGCCTTGAGCATCATCATTGACCGTCAATATATCATAGAAATAAAGTACAGCATTAGATACCTAGGCACCAGGAATGAAGATGGCGGACACAAGGCATTTTTATAAACTCTGTTGCATACTTTCGTTATGCTATAAATGATTGGCAGCAAAAGGTCGCCCAGCACGCCCTCTTTTCTGTGCTACCCGACACAAGGCACCTTCCAGTTTTCTCATTTTCCAGGGTATTTGAGGCGAGAATCCTCTTGGCTAATCAAAGGACAGTTTGGCCTTTCTCAGGACTTGGCTACACTTTCTCAGAATTTCCTATGGTCCAAAAACTATGCCCCGACAGTATATATAAACGGGGCTCAGTCATCCAGTTACCATTTAAGAAGAAGGTGCTATCTCTTTCTTCATTTAGTTTGCCTAGCAATTGAGATGGTACTGTTGATGCCAGTTCTCGCACCAACCACACCGACAGGGCATGATGCCAAAGAAACAGGTGATAAAGAAGAAATGTGGAAAGCAATGTGAATCAGTTCACCAGATCCAGGACGGTCAGGCATGGTGGTCGCAAACTATTCGAATGCGTCATATGGACTACCTGTCATGCATCAGCAAGAAACCCACCGCGTCCGGAGGAAAGAAAAGAAACAACAAGCAAAAGGGATGTTTTGAACGAGCGATTTGGGATTGAAAAGATGCGTGCGCGGATTGGTTTACCTCCGACGGAATTCAAATCGACGCTGCCCAGGAGCTGCTCCTTCCATCTCCGCAGGCTCTCATCATCCTGCAACCCCATGAGCAACAGCAGTGTCAGAAGTTAGCAGAGTAAGCTAAGCTGAACAGAGCACAACTGATTAGTACTACGGCGCAATTAGGCGGCAAATCAATAGGAATAACTTGCAATTACATGCTAATAGCTACCGTTATCGATCCAAACTCAAGAAGCAACCTAGAAAAGGGAAGAATTGAAGCACAATTTTCTGTAGGAGACGAAGAAGCAAGAAAGGGGATGAACAGCTGAGGTCACCTTGTCCTTCTCCAGCTGCTCCTTGATACTGACCCTGGGCCCGAGCTCGATGGCCTCCGCCGCCTTCTCCTCCTCGTCATCCTCGTCCTCCTCCTCGTTCGCGCGGCACAGCGACGCTTCGCTGAGCTGCCGTTCCACCGCCTCCAATTGCTCCGTCTCCGAGGCGGCTTCGGCGCTCTTCTCCGCGCGTTCCCACTCGCCCTCCTCCTGGGGCGGCTGCTGCAGCGGTGGCTCCTCCCTTGGGGAGCAAGAAGAGGCGGCGCCCTCGGCCGCCGACGACGACATGGCCGCGGAGCAGTAGTGGTCGGAGGACACCTAGCGGCGGCGCCCCCCAGGAAACCGAGAAACTGGGGGGTCACGGGGCGATACGGCACCGGTGCCGAGAAGAGAGAGAGGGGGAGGCGCGGATCCAAAAAGGGAAGGTCATTAAGGATGGTATTTTACTCGAGAGAGAGGTGCACTGGTGCAGCTGTTTTATCATGAGAGCAGACTGGGATACTGCCTAGGGATAACACAGATTTCACGGCAGGATCCCAGGCCAAATTGTAGCAGCCTGCCTCATGGCCAAACTGAGAGCTGCAATTTGGTGATGTTTATTACGACGGCATAAGAATTCTGCAAAATGTTAGGACCAATAAAATGTCTAAAAAAGGGACTTGATCCAGTTGATATCCTTTTTCTATCGCATAACCTTGAGATGGTGATATTGCTCTGATTAGTTGTTCATTAGAGCTCGATTATTATTTCTAAAAGAGGAGTCTTTAGGGTACAGTGATTATAGCTGTAATAATCACCGGATTCCGTCCAAAGAACCTGCTCTTGCATTTCAACCACTACCCGTTGTATGCTTCCTACCCTCTTCTTGGTAACATGACGTTGGGCGCATGAATGACTCTAGCCAAACTTTAAATGTTTGTTGTGTGCTGCATATTTGAATTTTTTTACGAGGCTGCATATATTATTTGTCAGGATAATACAACTATATTCTTGCACATACCTGATATAAAAGGCCCGCAAGGAAAGCAAAATACAATAATCTCTTACTATTCTATTCAAAACTAAGTTTATTTCTAGAGTTTTTTTTTTTTTTGAACCCGTTTATTTCTAGAGTTAGTCAAATAGGTTTTTTGTAGCATTGGTCAAATTAACTTAAGTTTGAGTATTTTATAGAGAAACGTAGCAACATCTACAACACCAGATAAGTACATTATGAAAATATCATTCACAGTGGGTCTAATGATATCAATTTGATGACATAAAAATTCTTACTCTTTCTCACAAGCTCATCAAATCAAGATGAGTTTGACCAAGTCTAAAATTAAACTTATGCTAAGAAAAATGAGATCCCATTTAAGTGGAGCTAGGTGTTTTTTTTTTCAAAAAAGAAAAAAAATGACCAAATAGATACCCTAATTCAAGATTAAGGGGACTCAAACCTGGATGGTAGACGGTGCATACCCACACATCCATAACTAAGCAATGAAGCCAAGCTCATATCCTAAAAAATGAAACTTATTTGTAGATGGACAAAGTATTTCACTTTTTTAATGGTCACTGGGGTGGAGAGCATCCTTACCTTAATTGTATTGAAAGTGTGAACCATCAATAATTTGTTTTTTAGAGTATTTAATTTGTATGGTTAATCCCAAACAAAGTCATGTTTCAACCGGTTGACATGGACACTTGAAGTGACAAGTGTTTATATCCATTGCACTCCACTCCTACCATTTCCCTCACAAAAAAAGGAAATCTCCTACCATTTGCTCGAGTATAGTTTCCACACAGCCTTTCTATTTCCTTTAAAAACATTCTCAGCCCATTTTGGATGGCTCAACGCTCAAACATGCAGCCCCCGGATGGCACCACGTTGGCAGTTGTGCTTCTTTAAAAGATATGAGAAAATGTTTGAATTTCTTGTGTTCATAGATTGACGAATGAGAGTTGTCATGCATTTAGTAGTGTGTGATGAATTTTCTGCAAACATGTGATTAATTAGTTCATGTGATTTTGTTCAATTTTAAATTATGGAAAAAATTCATTTACAATAAACACTTAAATAGTAAGCAACTAACACCACGGATGAAATGTTCTACCATGTGATATATTGGTTACCAAATCCAATACATCACTTTATATGCCTACCACCAATTTATATATTTCTTAGAATTTCATTTCATAAATCTTGTTCTTCCCTCATTCAGTGATGTGAGGATATTAATATTTGTCGCTCAGGTAACTTTCAAATTTTTTGTGCCTGTGTATATTACAAATGGATGTACAAACATTCTAACACTATGACCCTAGATGCGTGTCATCACATTTCTTCAAATCGTTTAAAAATTTACCGACCTAACCAGTGTAACATTTATACTCCATTCCAAAATTTATTCCATTATGATTCTCAAAGTAAAATATCGACCTTGTAAAGACTTATATTTTGACTAACATATCTCTGCGCACATTATGAAAGTTTGACATATTTTGTGGAATATTAGAAATGACCTTATTGAAATATTTTGAGCCACGTTAACAAATTATAGTAGATTCTTCAGTACCCTACGTGCTGCAATAAGCGGTGCTCTATAGTCTAGAAGTTATAAGCTTTGTTAATCATTGTTTCATGTAATATTGTAGCAGTTGTGTCGTTAGTCCAAATGTTCCAATATGCAGTCAATCTCCGATTATGTCGGGTTAATTACGAGTGCATTACGGGTCTGAAAATGTTAATTTGTTTGGTGGTTCTATGTGAACCGGTGAGAATGGTTGACACTTTGTTGCTCTCTATTTCCTTTATAGGTTTTTTCTTTTGTATTTGGCAGGTGTTGTCTGGATCAGTTTCATCCTATTATAATGGCGTGAAACTCTCCTATGTGTTGGAGAAAGCAGACGATACATAGTTGTGTCAATCATTTTTCTTCATAAATATCTTTCCTCTAGACAAATCTTCAGGTTTACGTCAAGCTCTAGACTTATACAATATTTTGCATTTTATAATGTATTTTATCTTAAAAAGTTCAGGAAGTATTTTTATTTATATTTAAGGTTTTAGAGTGAAATCTGACTTTCATGGTAGACAAGACATGAAAAAAAAAGAACAAACTTTATAAGGATTTGGACAAGAAAATAAAAAAAAACTTGTTGTTGCATTCAACAAGAAATACGAACCTAAATTTGAGCTGAGGATCGATTCTAAGAATTTGTATCAGACGCCTTCAGAAATATTAAGTTTATTTTAGAACAAATAGACTAGTTAATTTTTATGATTAATCGCAAACGAAGTCATTTTTCAGCCTGCTGACATGGACACTCGAATTGAGAAGTGTTTGTTTGTATCCATTGCACGCCTATCTCCTACCATTTGATCGAGTATAGTTTACTTTCTACAGCGAGGCAGCCTTTTCATTTCCTTTAAAAACATTCTGTGCCCACCTTGGACGGCTCAACGCTAGCTCAAACATGCGGGGGGCCCCCGGATGGCACCACGTCTGCAGCGCCGCGACGCTCCCAAACACGTGCCACCTCGGATCACGCACCACGCAGGCACCCGCATTTCCAAAGCCCGGCCACGCGCCAAGGTCGTCCGTCACAGTGCCGCGGCAAAAAGCAGAGGAATCACACAGAAGAACATGCGAGACGGAGAGAGTGGCCATGGCGGCGTGGTGCGAGGCGGCGGTGGCGGGGACGGGAGGGAGCAGCGCGACGGTGGTGTCCATCTGCGTGTTCACGGCGGTGCTGTGCCTGTGCCTCGTCGCCGGCCACCTCCTCGAGGAGCACAAATGGGTGAACGAGTCCATCACCGCGCTCATCATCGTGAGAATCTGATTGAAACTACTAGCAAACATTTCGCTCTCACTGATGTTGTCGTTTATACTCTTGGGTGCCGTGGTTTGCTTGTAGCAACTGTCACCGTCTCAACTATCAATTTTTATTTTATTTTTTTTTGCGACGGACCGTCTGAACTGTTATTGCAGGGCTGCATCATTGGAGCAATCATTTTCCTAGTCAGCAAAGGAAGGAACTCGCACATCGTCAGGTTCGATGAGCAGCTCTTCTTCATCTACGTGCTGCCACCGATAATCTTCAACGCCGGGTACGCATGCCCTGTCCACACATCAGTAGCATATAAAAAGGTCTCCTCGAGAATTCTGCTCAGGTGTTCTGGACATGGCTCTTGGTTTGTTTACAGGTTCCAGGTCAAGAAAAAGCAGTTCTTTCACAACTTCATGACCATCATGTCGTTTGGTGTGTTCGGGGTTTTCATTTCGGTTGGAATAGTTTCGGCAGGTAGGTTCCGCCGATTCTTACGCTATCTGTAGTACAAGCTGATCCCATAGGTCGCACATTGTTATCCAGATCATAATTAACAAGTAAAAGCTTCAATCTGCCAGATAAATCATTGCAGATTCACTATGTGTACTGCTCAGCTCCGGTGATTCCTTATAACATACTTCCTTCTTGGCAACAGGCTGCTACTGGCTCTTCCCGAAAGTCGGATTTGGAAACCTCTCCGCGGTGGATTATCTAGGTAAGCCTTCCTTATCTGATTCTTAAAAAAAATGTTTTTTATCTTTAAAATTAAACAGTTTTGGTCTGATCTACCGTACATTGCAGCCTTGGGAACCATATTTTCTTCAACAGACACAGTCTGCACGCTGCAGGTTTGTTAGACGCTTACATTCTATACATATCTTCTGCACATATTTTCTTGGTATATCGTTTTAGTTGCAACTGCTCAATCTATCAAACTGAAATTCAGGTCATAAACCAAGATGAGACGCCTAGGTTGTACAGCTTGGTGTTCGGAGAAGGAGTCGTTAACGATGCAACATCAGTTGTTCTTTTCAATGCTATAAAGAATCTGGATATCAATAAGCTGAAAGGCGGGGTGGTGCTAAAAGTGATCGCTGACTTTCTTTATCTGTTCGCAACTAGCACTATTCTCGGAATATCGGTAAGGACGCCATTCTCCTTTTCTATCTGCATACTGTAAATATTAGTTCTTGTTTCACAGACAAGATATGCCATTACTTTTAAAACCCTTGAATTATTTTTACTAATATGTATCAGATGGGGTTATGCACTGCTTATGTTCTCAAAGCTCTGTATTTTGGTAGGTGAGTAACAGCTATGAGGTATTGAACCAGTTTGTGTTCATGTTCTGCATCTGTCTTTCTTTCTTTTTATTACTTCTGTCCCTTATTTTGCAGGCACTCAACTGATCGGGAGGTAGCATTGATGGCTCTAATGGCTTATCTATCATATATGCTGGCAGAAGTAAGAGTATGAAAATACAACTGCTTACACTTTTTTTTATTCTTCCACAATGCTCTAAGGAAGCCACATGCATCCCTTTGTGCAGTTGCTCGATCTGAGTGGGATTTTAACCGTGTTCTTCTGCGGCATTGTCATGTCCCATTATGCGTGGCATAACGTGACAGAGAGCTCAAGAATCACTACAAGGTAACATTATACAGTTTGTCCATTTATAACAACATTTGAAATCATAGACTAACTCATTTTCATGGGAAACTTATATTTGGGCTTGATGGATATGATCGCAGGCATATATTTGCAACATTATCATTCATCGCTGAGACATTCATCTTTCTTTATGTTGGTATGGATGCTCTTGACATGGATAAGTGGAAGATATCAGAGGCAAGGTGAGCAACGGAGAACTCAGGTCTCCGGATTCATCGATGGATGTTCTGCAATCCAAAAGTGCTATCGTTTATCTATAAAGTTAACTTGAAACATGTATGAGAGCAATAATTCTAGTTTTTTCCAGCTTTAAGACATTCATCGGTGTCTTTGGTGTCGTCTTACTGGTCATGTTGTTGGGACGAGCCGCATTTGTTTTCCCTATATCCATTTTGTCGAACAAGATGAGTGGAAGCTCTGAGAAAACGCCGATCACATTCAAGCATCAGGTTGCTTCTAAACTAATAGTGCTTCACTCTTCGAGTGCCTTATGCTTTGGCTTGAAATCAATTCACACAATCTTCTCTGTTAGAACATGGACTAAATGATGCACTCCAAACTTTTAAACATGTCAAGGTTGTCATTTGGTGGGCTGGGCTCATGAGAGGTGCTGTTTCAATCGCGCTAGCATATAATCAGGTATTACTGGTCTTTTTTGTAACTACATTTTTTTTTGGAACAGTACATTGTGTGTATCTGATTGGAAGCTAATATTGTGAACCTTCTATCATCACAGTTCACGTTTTCAGGTGTAACATCAGATCCCGTACATGCAACCATCATCACCAGTACAATCATTGTAGTGTTTTTCACCACTCTGGTTCGTATCCTACTGAACCCAACACCTTTCGACCTGAATCCAACACGGTTTCAAAAGTTCAGACTTCAGTTAGCTGAAACGTTCCCGTGATTTCAGGTGTTTGGTTTCTTGACGAGGCCTCTTATAAGCGCCATGATCCAACCTCGACGAGCAACGAGGACGCTGAGCAGAGGCCTTAGCACAGGCAGCAACTCCCCAAAGGATGACTTCACCCTGCCGTTTCTCTCAAACGAAGACGACGCCTCCGGCAGCGGCATCGTCCTGGAGCAAGCCAAGAGAAGCATATCTCTGCTACTGGAAAGGCCTGTCCACACGGTGCACATCTACTGGAGGAAGTTCGATGACAAGTTCATGAGGCCGATCTTTGGTGGGCCGCGATCGCACTGACGACTCCTGCAAACGCAGAATAACCAGAGTACTAAGATCAGGTCCAGATAGGCCCTGTCTGGGACAGCCGTGGCTTCTGAAGAAGTCAAACTGAAGCTCGCGGCGGCGGGAAGCTGCTGTACCTGAATTTTGCGTGTTTTATTTTTTTGTTGGTAGTGTAATGTTTATGACACTGAATAGTTCCAGGCAATTTCGATCCTCTTTATTTTTGGGTACTTTGAAATATCGTTCGTGACAACAATAAAAATGAGAACTTACAAATATCACAGCAAACGAATGGAGAAATGGAAGCGCTCAGAGGGGTCCTTGTTGTCAGCTTATAACGCAGTCAACATCAGCGGAGTATTAAGCACCAGGTTTTCTTTTGGTTATTACTTCAGGACAGAGTAAACACAAGGAGAATGCTAAGAAGAACAAACATGCACTTGAAGTCGTACACTTGTGAAATGTGCATGCTACAAAGAGAAGAAACATTACTGCACCTATTCATCAGATGCAGCTTTGCCAAAGCATGTTGGGCTACCATTGGGCTTAATCTTCCAGTTCATTTGCAGTTGATTCTGCTCATGGAAGTAATCAAGAGGAAGCTTAATGTTCCTTTTTATATGGACATTATAATCCTTATGTGTTGGAGCATCTGAACGACTACAAATGACTGGATTTTCATCAACATTGGTTCTACGGTGCAAAATTACAGAGAGAAACTCTTCAGAGAGCTCAAGATGGTTTTCCATCGAGCAAGACAAAGCATGAAGACCAGTTGAAACAATGGATACACGACAACTCCTGATTTTTAGTTTTCTTGGTTTCCTTTTCGTTTATTTCCCTTATGTACTCATAAACTCTTTTTTATTATCAATATAATTATCTGTAGGGGCTTGCCCCTCCGGTTCCTTAAAAAAACAAACATCAGCGGAATATTATTTTACCTGAAAACAAAATCTTCCTTTATCTAAAAAAATGTCATGATCACCCGGTGGGTGCGCAACGTGTATGATACTTTTGCGACCTGTGGAATAAAAGAATATTTAAAAGTTGTGGTTATTATTTAAAAAAATCCTGAGATTTAGGATGCCCCGGCCCACTTGGCCTAGCACGTTTTGCTATCTGAACGGCCCATGGAGATCCACCGGCCATCAATCCCTTGTCGTCAAACCCTCTGCCACCCAGCCGCCGCCGCCGCTCCCGTCTCACGACGCATCTGCCTCTTCATGCTCGGAGCCTCGGACGCAACCCATTGTTCAGCCGAGCTCGCTGATTTGTGTTGTTTACCGGCGGATCTTCTTGGACCTCCACGTGCCTACGTGTGATTTCCTCCTCGCTGCCTTCTTTTTTTCTTTTTGGCGCAGGGTGTATAAGAAGAAAGCGTTTGAGAAAAGAAGGATGCCCAAGCGGCGGTCCGATGGCCGTGGCGGCAGCCGTCCGGCAAAGCGCCGGCGCCGGCGGCACCTTTACTTCGTCTTCGACGACTGGTTGTGGGGACACAGCGTCCGCAAGGTAGACCTGTCGTCGTCGGCCGACGCTGATTCCTCCGGCGGCGGCGCCGTGCTGCGAATGCCTCATGCCATCTTCCGCCTGGAGGCTCAGCACGAGTTCTCGCAGTACGTCACGGCTGCCTTCGACTCGAAGATCATCCACATGCCTATCGGGAGTCGCAGCGCCAAAGCCAACACGGACGGCTCTGGTTCTCCTCTTCCCATGCCGACTGGCCAGGTTGGACGGATCACCTTCTTCGACGTCGGCTCACGGGGCCTCACCTTCGGCCGTCTGCCCAAGCTGGGTCTGGTCAACCCCATCTACATTCCCATCGGCGACAGGCTGTTCGTTCTGTCCTCCGATTCCTTTCAGGTGCTCCGTCCGCCGCCTTCAATGGTCGATGAACCAGCAGACGACCAGTCGTGCTGGAAGCGTTCATGGCGCAACCTTCCCCTGCACCCTTTCCATGGTGATCATCATATCACCTCCTACGCCGTGCACCCCGACGGGAGGACAATCTTCGTCAGCGCCAAGAAGTTTGCAGCCAAACAAACCTCGACCACCTACACGTTCGACACGGCGGAAAAACGCTCCGAGTGGAAGAAACATGGCGACTGGGCGCTCCCCTTTGCAGGCCGCGCGCATTTCGACCCTGACCTGGAGGCATGGGTCGGCATTAGAGGCGATATGGAATCTGTAAGACACATCTGTGCCTGTGACGTGGTATCAGTCGAGTCAGATGGTGCTAGCCGGCGTCGCCCAGCGTGGAAGGTAAGCAAGGAGGCGCTGTTTTGCAAGGATCGTGAGAAGCAGCACATTGGAGCCACTCTTGTGTTCATGGGAAGTGCTTCCAAGTTCTGTCTGGTGGAGTGTGTCAGCATCGATGAGGACGGAGAGGGGGGTTCTTACGAATGCTTCCAGTACCTAGTGGTCACGTTCTCTCTCGAGCGTGACAAGAATGGAGACCTCACGACGGCCAACAGCCACCGGGTTCGACACTACCAAGTTCCTCAAGCAGCTTTTGGGTATTCCATTTCGGAACCCGTGGCATTCTGGTTGTGAGGACTTAATTACTACTGAGGGCCGTGACAATAATATGTCAGAGCGTTCTGGATGCTAGTCTAGTGTATGGCCTATGGAGTTCTATGTTGCGAGTGTGGTTTCTGTAGCCTGTATCCGTGCACAATTTCATATGAAATTGTGCTTTTTACTGTTGCCCGAGTAGCTCAGCGGGGAGTCATTTTCTGATGAGTTTGTAATTTTTTTTGTCAGTCGTTTAGTAGGAGTGGACAGTTACAATGTGCAAAAGAGGGAATGAAAATCATTCGCCAGTCTGTTTGTTTTTTTTTTTTTTTGAGGGCATCATTCGTCAGTCGTCTGGTTGCCACACAACACCATAGCAAATTACTCCTACTGAATCTGACACTTTTTACCTGAACCCAGCACCGTCTCAAAATTTCAGACTTCAGGTATCTGAAACGTTCCCATGATTTCAGGTGTTTGGTAAGCGCCATGATCCCACCTCGACGAGCAACGAGGACTTTGAGCAGAGGTCTCAGTACAGGCAGTAACTCCCCAAAGGATGACTTCACACTGCCGTTTCTCTCAAACCAAGAGAAGCGTATCTCTGCTGCTAGAGCCTAGAGAGGCCTGTCCACACGGTGCACATCTATTGTTCGATGACAAGTTCATGAGGCCGCGATCACACTGACGACTCCTGCAAACGCAGAATAACCGAAGTACGTACCAAGATGAAGATATGTCCCGTCAGGGACAGCCGTGGCTTCTACAGAAGTAAAACCTGAAGCTTACGGCCGGAGCCGGGAAGCTGCTGCCTAGAAAAGACACTGCTTAGGCATTTGGCAGGCTTGTGCGCTTCTCTGAATTTTGCCTGTCTATAGTTTTTTGTTGCTAATGTAATTGTCGTCGCTCGAATAATCGAGAGAACGGCAAATATTTGGTTCGGGGAACAACGATCAATCGAGGTATCAATCTAGGGCACACAGAGAGTTTTTATACTGGTTCGGGCCTCCCGAAGGATAATAACCCTACGTCCAGTGTTTGTCGTGTTGAATATGGTGGTGTGTATGCTGTATGTTTCGATGTCCTCTCATCGGAGGGTTATATGTATATTTATAGTCTTAGTTACCGCCTCTAGGAGTCCTTGCCTTGTTCTACAAGACTTCCGATCTGTAGTAACAGATTCGGAGTCTATCTACAAGTTTCCTTTCGTGCGATACAAGTCTTCGGAAAATACCAAACTAAGTCTTCGGGAATATCTGAAAATATGGGTTACGACATAAGCCCCGAACATGTCACTTGACTGATTCGTCTTTGATACGAAGAGATCTTTATCTTCATGCGAACTTCTGACAAGGGATATGTTCTTCACTGAGCACACATACTTCAGATATTCTCATCTTCAATCCTTGAGTCATCGGAACAGTTCACCGAACCTAGTCTTCGGAACAACCGGACGCACAGGTCTTCGGAACACCTGACTGAACCGAGCCTTCGGAATAACTGTCTGAACCAGGTCTTCGGAACAACTGAACAAATCGAGTCTTCGGAATAACAGCAACCGCATTGTGTGATCGGAATAAACTTTCCTTCAAATAACTTTATCAACGCCAGGTCTTTTTAAGAGAACCGTCAATCCAGAGAATTTAGAGGAAATATTAATCAATTCCCATCCTTATCTCTTTTTCTCGGTCCAGCCATGGCATTGATTCCGCTTCAGAGTTGAAAAGACTTTGACACGACCATTCAATTCTTGTCCTTATTCTCTAAACCAGGCCCACAGGGTATCCTCTGGATCCACCGCGTCGCCGCACGGTTCCCCAGAAAGAAACATAAAAAATCCACTTCGCACTTGACCATTCGGTTTCCAAAAGGCCACCTTTTGGCTATAAATGATTAGGACGGCGGAGCCCCCCAAGTATCACTTTCGCATCCACCATCTACCATGGGCAAGAAAAGACCCACCACTCCACAGTTCATGAAGTGGTTCGACGACGAGCTCGCCGGCGGGTCGGGATCCTCCTCCGCGCATCCCGCTGGCACTCCACCGCCGGTAGCTGCTGCTCCTCCTCCGCTCTCCGCGGAAGATTACGGGCTCCCTCCTCCAAGTCCCCCTCCAGATCCATCTCAGGTCGTAGACCTAGAGGCGGACACGGCTGGAGATGAAGAGTTCGCGCGCCGCCTCCACGTCGCCCTGAACAAGGGGCCACGCGGGATTCCGGCGGACGCCAAACCCATCTTCCTCGACGACTCCGACGACGATGACGACGACGACGACGACGACGACAACAGCGACGACGACGAGCCAAGCAAGAAGAAGGCCATGGTCCTGTACAATCCTGGTTGGGCTCCCTGGACGAGCGCTCAAACCGGATCCAGTCAGGCGGGTGGCTTCATTCCCGTCGCCGCAGAAGATCCTCTTCTTCCTACCGGGGCCATCAACCCAGTCATGGCATTGAACGAGGGTTCTACCCTCTCCACCACCGAGGTGCCCCTCCCGCTCATCACTCTTGGTGAGGGCGACGTAGGTGCAGGCTCTGCTGCTGCTGCTGCCAAGCCTCCTCTCCCCTCATTACATATGAGGAGGACGAGGTTGATGCTGATGCTGCTGTTGCAGCTCCTGAGGACGCTGATGATCAGCGGAACTAAGGATAAGGGGATGGCTATCATGCCATTCTCTCAGCAGTAGTCTCGGTTTTCTTGTTTTTTCTTCTTCTCCTGTTTTATTCTTCTGTCAAGCAGGTCGGAGAGTAGAACCTAGATAGTTTTCTGCATGTCTTGCTTGTAATATCTTTTGGCTACCTCCCGGTAGGCCTTCTTGAGGTCGTCCCGGGATGCATCCTTGGAGACATCAAGAGCTGCCTTCAATCCAAGATTATAATTTTTGAATGATATTGCATCTGTGATGTTGTCTTCTCTTTTTCTCTCGATAATGTACCTTGCATGAGTCTTCGAGATAACTGAACTTAGCTTCTCTGATGTGTCTTGATGAAATAAGTCTTCGTGACAACTAACAGATCACTTGGTCGAGAACTCTTCGGGAGTAGTACTCAACACGTTTTTCACGCACCGAAGGCTCTTTCCGATCCGGATCGTTAATCGTACATTGTTAATTATTCGGAGCAATTGATCCCGAAAAATACTCCAACTTCTTACCTCACAACCAGGTAGTTATCCTTCCAAAAACCGAGCGCAAATCCAAACGCCTTATTTTAATAACAGAAAAGAGCATCACCTCGGTATATTCCGCACGTAACCCAAGGAAGGGAAATCCCGCATTTATGGGGAGGCGAACCGTCACGCCGGGTTTTACTTAAGCCCTTCACGCCATATTCTTTTTCCTCCATCCTTTAGTCTGCACTCTTTTCCATTTCCTCAAACCCTAAACATTTCACATGGCCGCCGCATCCTCGTCCGCCACAATCTCCGGCAATCCCAACGAAAATCAATCCTCCGACTCCCACGACTCCAACATTTCTCTTACCCAGGCGCAGCAGAAGATGAAGAAGGGAGAAATCCCGAATCTCCAGGAGTACTGGAAGAAATCCTCTCTTTCCCTGGAATATTTGGATGAACTGGAGAGAAGGGGGATGATCTCGGCCTTTCTGACTCGAAGAAACACCGGCGAAGAAGAATACCATCACTGCAACACCACAGAACTCCCGGTATTTGAGGCTCATCTCATGCGTGGTTTCAATCTTCCGCCCTCCAAATTTCTTGAGCAGATCTGTAGATTTTACCATATCGAGCTTGTTCAACTCAAACCCAATGCTGTGATGATGCTTAGCATGTTTGCCATCTTGTGTGAATGTTGGTTGGGCGTAGCCCCCTATCTGAATCTGTGGCGCCATTATCACCAGCCCCGGTACTACAAGGGTCAGATGATGGTGTTTTCAGTAGGCTTCGTACTTAGGAACAAAGCTGAGTTCATCCCGTATCAGTACAAGTCTTCCTGGAGCGGATATGACACCAAATATCTGATCTTGGACATGGGGAAGAAGAATAATGTAATCAAGCTTGACGGCTTGATGCCGAACCATGAGAAGTGGGACAAGGGTCTTCCGACCTATGTTCCTCGATTGAATAAGATGATAGCCAGGGTCAACGAGTTGATCAAGTTGGGCCTGAGAGGAGAACATGTTGTAGAAGAATTCATCCGAAGACGCATCTTCCCTCTTCAGAGGCGTGATCCACTGGCTATGTATTATACAAGTCCTGGCGAACCTAATTGGTTACCAGTTGGAGGTAGATGTCCATCACTCATCAACATACCAGTATATACTTGATATCTGATTTTCTGTTTGATAAGCATGTCATCTTTTTCTCTCCTTTGCAGCTGTCGAACTCTCCGAAGACGATGTCTTCAAGAGAGTGTATGATATCATGGGTACTGGACCAAAGGTTAAGCCTTCGACAGTACCTCTTCCTTATAGTGCAGAAAATCCACCTCCCGAGGTATGTTGATTGTAAATCTCCTCAATTTTCTTGAAGACATATTTTCTGCCATGCTGATCTTGTGTTCTGTAGAACCTTTACGAACCTGGCCCCAACGATGTCCAACCTGATGTTGATATAGTCATCGGGGACAGTGATGAAGAAAACAACGGTGATCGGGAGAAGGATACTGCCATTGCCGATGACGCCACCAGCTCTCTTAAGCGAAAGGTGGCTGCTGTTGCCACTGTCGAGCAGTCTGAGGCGCCAGGAGATGCCGAGAGGCCTGGACCCGCTACCGATCCCACGTCCGGTAACACTCCGGTGGGTGTCAAAGCCACTAGTCCTCCTCCACCTGCCGTCGAGTCTTCGAAGCCCCCAGCTGGGACGAAGACAAAGACAACGACGCGCAAGCGCTTCCGAACAGCGACTCCTGCAACTCCAGCAGCTCCAACAGCTCCATCAGCTTCAGCAATTATTGCTCCCGATGTCCCTGAACTGCCTCCGACTCGCGTCGCCAATCCTCGTACCGGCGATCAGGTACCCATCGAAATAGTTTTCGGCAGTCTCTTTAAAGGATTTTCCAAAATCTCTCAAGTCTTGTCTTCCCAGGCGACATCTGCTTCTAGCCCTGCTGCCAAGAGAAGACGCTTCCGCACCAAGAGGTATACTTCGTGAGTATTCTTGCTAAATTCCCTTGCTGTTTGAAACATTTTCATCCGATCTTCTGATATGTGATCATGCTGTAGTGTTCCATCTTCTTCTGCTGAACCTGCTCCTACTGTCAACCCTCCGGCCCCGAATGTACAATCAGCGCCCGAACAGGCCCTAATTGTTTCTACCTCCGCATCCGGGACAGTTGGGGAGAACTTAGTGTTCGACAAGCTGAGCCAGGAGGTCGTTGCTGCCAGCCAGTGGCATCTGCGAACTTGCAAGCGCCTTACTGACAGAATCAAACAGAAGGATGGAGAACTTGCCGCTCTTCCGAAGAAACTTTCTGATGTTGAGGCTGCCTATGCTTCATCTGGGAAAGATGATAGAATTCGAGAACTCGAAGCGGCTCTCATTGCTTTGAACAAGACCCATGACGAAGCAAAGGAAGCTCATGCCAGGGAGATCACAGATCTAAAGGCTGAACATAAGGAGTACCTCAAGGATCTGCGTGTGGAAAGAGATGCTTTATCGAAAACAGCGGAGGGTAATTCTTCCTGTCATATGCTGTTTACTTTTTGCCTTCTGCATATCCCTGAAGTAATCTAATATCTTCTGTTGTAGATTTGAGCTCCAAAAATGAAGCCCTACGCACTGAGAACACAGCCAAGACTCAAGTAATCCAAACTCTGCAGACGGAGGCGAAGAAGCTGAAGGAAGCCAACAAGATCCTGTCCGCAGAGAAGGCCAAACTTGCTGACAAGGTTGCTGATAGTTTAGTCAATGGCTGTGCCTTTGCTTTGGCTGCTTTGAAGAACCGTCATCCTGAATTGGATGTGAAGGTTGTAGAGCAAGGCTTTACTTGTAGTATAGGTGAACGTGATGCACTTGTTGATGGTCTGATGGAATCAGCCGACAAGTTCATCATGGACTTGAACTTGGATGTATCTCCTTCTGATGAGGAGAGGCCCTGAATTGTTTGTAAAGCCCTGTAATCAGACAATATTTTGATGCAAGATTGGAGCTCAGGCTCCTGTTAATTTGATTTAGATATGCATAGCAGCCCAGCCCCCTGCTTTTTTGAATACAGTTTTAACTGTATGCAGGAAAGCATTATCACTAATATGCACGATCTAAATAACATAGAAGAAGGCGTATCAATTCAGTGACACTTAGCTTTGCCTGTGACAAGCTACGTTTGAACTAAGTTTCTGAAGTTGTTCCATATCTGGAACTCATAATAGCTGTATAACATTTGACTTTGCACATGGCAAGTTATGTTTCAAGCTAAATAATGGGGGTGTTGATCTTGCAACGTGGTCTGAAGGTGGCACTTATAACTCGATGGCTAAGGCTCTTACTTCAGACACTCGGGGAGACTTACGAAACTTATGAACCATTGGCCAAACTATCATGTAGCACCATATGGCATAAGACTTGCAGTCTGTTGGGTGGTTGATCGTGCAACCGGCCTAGGGAGAGCCACTTATTAACCTCATGGGCTAAGGGTCCCTCGCTAGAACATCATGGGGGTCAATTAACTTATGAACCACAGTGTGGCTAAGCCTTATGACCAATCTTGCCTGAAGAGGCTGTTCGTACCGATGCCTTATAACCCTCATGTGGCTAAGACACCAGCCAAACTTGTAGACCGACCTTTGGTCAGCCTTTGGAACCTTGCACAGTAGTTGGAGAAACTGAACACACTTTATTCATCAAACAATGGATTACACATAAAACTTTCTAAGCTGATCAGTGTTCCATGTTCCGGGCAATATATCACCGTCAATGTGGGCTAAGATATAAACTCCATGCCAGCATCTTCAACTACTATGTATGGTCCTTCCTATGGAGAAGACAACTTGTGCTTATCCTTAGTTTTGATATCCTTCTTGATCACCAGATCTCCCACATCTAAATGTCGACCGACCACTTTGCGACTGTACTGCTTCTTCAGAACCTCCTGATAATGTTCCACATTATGGAGTGCTGTGTTGCGTTCTTCTTCGAGGAGCAGGAGATCAACCTCTCGAGAGATTTGCTGGTCGTCTTCATAGAAATTGGTGACCCGATGAGCCCCCAAGTGAATCTCGGGTGGTAGTACTGCATCAGCGCCGTAGACTAGGAAGAACGGAGTTTCCTTTGTAGCCCGACTTGTAGATGTTCGTGCTGACCACAGAACGGTCGGTAACTCTTCGATCCAATTCTTGCCTTTAGCTGCTAGCTTCTCGTAGACTCGTGCACGCATCCCCTTCATAAGGATCCCGTTGGCTCGCTCAACAGCACCATTGGTTTGAGCATGAGCCACCGAAGATGTCGGGTGAAGCATACCATGATCGGCACAAAATTTCTCAAACCGGCGACCGATAAACTGTCGACCATTGTCTGATATCAGCTTTCTGGGAACTCCAAACCTTGTGACTATACTCCTCATGAACTTGACAGAAGCAACCTCAGTGATATTCACAACCGCCTCTGCCTCGATCCACTTGGTGAAAGTATCGATGGCGACGTATAAGAATTTGTATCCTCCTTTGGCTTTAGGAAACGGTCCCAATATATCGATCCCCCAGATGGCAAAAGGCCATGTGATAGGAATTGTATGCAACTGTTGAGCGTGCCTTGTACTTTGCCTACTGAAGAATTGACAGGACTTACATGTCTGCACGAGGTGAATGGCGTCCTGCTTCGCCGTGGGCCAGTAGAATCCGTGCCTGAATGCTTTGCCGATGAGAGTGCGATAACCCGCATGTGCACCGCAGATCCCACCGTGTATATCATGTAGCAGTCGAATACCATCTTCCGTAGAGACACACCTCAGCAGAATCCCATTGAGACCTCTTTTGTAGAGTACGTCGTCAATCAATACGTAATGCTTGGACTTGCGGGCCAGCCGCTCCGTGGCCGCATCATCATCTGGGATAGGACTGTTTTCGAGAAACAGGCGAATCGGTATGCGCCAGTCTTCGACAGAGCCTTCTCCCGAATCGATAACCATCATTTCCACTGCAGCATGCGTGCTTGCCGCCGATGGCTTGTGGAGCTTTTCTAAGAACACATCATCTGGGGCTGGAGATCGTGATGAAGCAATGCAAGCTAAAAGATCAGCGTCACGATTGTCCAGCCGTGGTACGTACCGTACTTCGAGACCATCGAACCCTTTCTCCAACTTCCGAACTTCGTCAAGATAATCGGCCATCTTCGGATCAGAGCATTGATACTCTTTCTGTACCTGCCGGACGACTAACTGTGAATCCCCTTTCACGAGCAGTCGGCTGATACCGAGAGATTTGGCAATGCGGAGACCTGTCACGAGGCCATCATATTCTGCAACATTGTTCGTAGCTTGGAAGAGTAACTGAATGGCGTACTTCAATATTTTTCCTGCCGGAGATATGAAGACAACTCCGGAACCGGCACCTTTCAACGTGAACGAACCATCAAAATACATGACCCAGTGATCTGGATCTTTTTTGTCATCATCACCATCATCGGTCCACTCTGCTATAAAATCCGCCAGAGCTTGTCCTTTGATGGCTGTTCGAGCGACATATTCGATCTGGTATTGACCAAGCTCTACAGACCATTGAGCAATTCTGCCGATGGCATCCTTGCAATGCAAAACAGTCTGGAGCGGTCTATCCGAGACCACCTTGATTGGATGAGCTAAGAAGTAATGCTTCAGCTTTCTGGATGTCATCAATACTACGTACAAGAGCGTCTGCACCATCGGGTAACGTGTCTGGGCATCTTTCAATATCTCACTGACGAAATAAACAGCAAACTGTTTGGGCCCAGTGTCTGTTTCCCGTTCAACTGTCAGCGCAGCGCTAACAACTGAATCTGTGGCAGCAACATATAAGAGCAGTTCTTCATTGGGCTGTGGGGGTTTCAGGGTGGGCATATTTTTGAGATAAGCTTTAAACTCCTTGAACGCCTCTTCTGCCTGGTCATCCCACTGAGAGCCATCTTGATTGCGTAATAACTTGTAGAATGGCATACCTCGTTCTCCCGATCTCGAGATGAACCGGTTTAGGGCCGTCATCATGCCTGCTAGCTTCTGGACTTCTCGCCTGGTCTTCGGAGGCTTCAACTTTTCTAGAGCCGCAACTTTCACTGGGTTGGCATCAATCCCTCGCTCGGAAATCATGTACCCCAGTAGTTTTCCAGACTTCACCCCGAAGACACACTTGGCAGGGTTGAGTTTCATCTTGTACTTTCTCAGATTGTCGAAGGTTTGCTTCAGGTCTGCCAGGAGATCATCGGACTTCTTGGTCTTGACAACAATGTCATCAATGTAGGCTTCGACGTTCTTCCCGATCTGATCCTCGAAGACTATGTTGACACACTTCTGATAAGTACACCCCGCATTCTTCAGCCCGAAGGGTATCGTGATGTAACAGAATATTCCGAACGGCGTGATGAAGGCCGTCCTTTCTTGCTCGTCGAAGTTGAGGCTAATTTGGTGATATCCAGAATAAGCATCAAGAAAACTTAATAACTCACTAGTGGACGTAGAGTCTACAATCTGATCTATCCTCGGAAGAGGGTATTCATCTTTAGGACAAGCTTTATTCAAACTAGTGTAATCGACGCACATGCGCCAGGACTTGTCTGGCTTAGGAACTAGTACAGGATTTGCTAGCCATTCAGGATAGTCTACCGTTCTGATGAACCCGGCTTTGAGAAGCCTAGTGACCTCCTCATGTATGGCGTCGCGTTTGTCCGGCGTGTACCTTCGCTGCTTTTGCTTGATCGGCTTGAAAGCCGGGTCGATCCCCAATTTGTGCTCGATCACCTCCCTGGGGATCCCGGGCATATCGGATGGCTGCCATGCAAACACATCGATATTCTCCCGGAGGAAGGCTACGAGCGCGTCTTCCTATTTAGGGTCGAGATTGTCCCCGACGTTGGTCTTTTTGCCGGGATCGATGAAGCTGAGGCCAATCGGCTTGCTGCCCTTTTTAGCAGGCTCATCTCCTTTCGCGCTTGGCCCGTCGACAGTCCTTGCTGGCGCTTGGGCGACCGCTGTCGACGGAGATGCCGCATCTGAAGCCTTCGTGTCGGCAACTGCTGCTATCTGCCTTTGATCTTCTCGAGAAGTTTTTGGCTGGCGCTGCGACTCGAGATCTTTCGAGTCAAAGTGGCCAGCGATGATCAGCGCATTGACGTCACACCTCACAGCCTGGTCTTGATCGGCGCACAGCGTGATAACACCCGCAGGTCCTGGGATCTTGAGCATGGCGTAGGCGAAGTGCGCAGCTGCCATGAACCTGAACAGGAACGGTCTTCCCAGGATGCAGTTGTAGGCAGATTCGAAGTCAGCCACCTCGAACGTCAGGACTTCAGTTCTTCTATTTTCTCTCGGGCCCACTGTCACTGCTAACTCTATCTTCCCAAGAGGACGCGAAGACACCTCAGGCAAGATGCTATGGAATGATTCCTCAACTGGTCGGAGAGCGGTGATCGGCAGGCCCATCTGATCGTACGTCTTCTTCATCAACAGGTTGAGACCGCTTCCGTTGTCGATACCTTCTTCGCGACCTTGTTCCTATGGATAATGATTTTGGCGACGAAGGGCAACTCTGGGTTGCTCAGCAGAGTTTTCGGGTGGTCATCGGCATTGAACGCGATCGGGGTATCCGACCACTCTAGTCATCTAGAACAGGGTTCTGCCATAGCCACCTCTCTCTGCAGCTTCTTGTATTGGCTCTTGGACGACAGAGCGGAGCTTCCTCCGAAGATCATGTTGATCTCTGGGTACCTCTCCTCCTCGTCATCGTCATGATCTCTGCGACTTCTGTAGCGTGGGCGTTCATCCCGGTCATCGCGCTCCCTGAGCTCCCGATCTCGGTACTCCCGATCACGGCGCCCACGATCCTGATTCTCCCGATCTCGGTGCTCCCGATCTCGGTGTTCTCGATCTTGGCTTTCGCGGCCCCGATCTTCTTCTCTGGTCGTCCGTGAGGTCTTGCCTTCTTCTAGACGCTTCTTTTCGAGCTTGAGGTAATCGAAGCACTCTTCTAGTTCGTGGTTTGGGGAGCGATGAATCGGACACCACTTAGCCACGCCTTCGGGACGACCTCGCTTCTTACGGAAGTGATTACGATCCGATCCCGACCGATCGACCGCATTCACCTCCCTGTCTTCTGACTTCTTCTTCGGAGCCTTGCCCCGGCCATCGGAGAGGCGAGCACGAGCATCGGCCGCCTTGGCACAGATTTCTGCCAATCGGAACAGCTCTGCAGTAGTCTTTGGCTCGTTCTCGCTATGGTCTCCACCATCTTCACATCCAAACACCCTTCTTGGAAGGCGAGGACTACTTCTATATCGGAGATGTCTGCGATTGTGTTCTTCATTAGGCAGAAGCGCTTGATGTAGTCTCGAAGATTCTCTGCCTTCTGTTTAACACCTCGGAGCTGCTCTGGTGTTGCGTTGCGGTTGTACGATCCAAGGAAATTTCCCTTGAAGACCTCACACAGTTCTGCCCAGGAGTCGAAGTGATATGCCGGGAGGTTTAGCAACCAGGACCGCGCTGCTCCGGTCTGGGCGGTGGGTAGATAGGCGCACTTGATTCTTTCATCTCCTCCTGCGGCATCTATCGTCGTGGAGTATATCGACAAGAACTCTTCTGGGTTGATAGTGCCGTCGTACTTGTCAATAGACCCCACTTTGAACTTGGCTGGCCACTCAACAGTTCGGAGATAACTACCCAGAGCCCTATACGGGGGCGGCTTAGGAGCCGTCTCTGGGCGCGTCCCTCTACGAGCTGGAGCGCCTGGGGTTTGTTGTTCTGGTTCCCCCCTTGGGGGATTGCCAGTTTGGTTCCTCCGCTGGTTTATCTGATGTCTTGCATCTGAAGGCTCCAGATTACGCCGATGTCGCCTGGGGTGATCAGAAGATGATCCATGTGAGGATGAATCGGCCCTCTGATCGTTGTTAGCCCCCAGGCGTCTGTGTACTGGAGTCCTCGCCGGTGCAACAACCTCCTGATCTTGCAGTGGGATCACACGGCCGGCAAGTTCCACGACTTGTTGTACCATCGGAGCAAGTGGTGTTCCGTCAGGGGCCATACGCGCGAGGGAATCCAACGCGGTTTGGAACCGGACGGCGTCGAAGTCGGGGTTGAGATTTCTTGGCGTCACATTGGATGGCGCAACCGATCGAGATCTGATCGAGTCGATGGTGCGCAAATCGCTGGATGCCTCATCGTCACGCCCGCCATGAAGACTTCTCTGGCCGGGTTGTGACCCTGGTTTGGATCTCCGATCTCAAGGCAGTCATCGTCGCTGAAGTCAGACTCGTAATTAGGATAACCGAGCCCGAATCCAGGAAAATACCGCCCCTCGGTGATGTCGAGAGCGATCTTTTGCATTCTCGCTTCTAGGGCAGAGCTAGGTGGCGGATCCAAGGTGGATCCGTCTTCTAGGCGGGTTCCAAACGGAGAGCCCGATACCCGCGAAGCGATCTTGAACTCGGCTGCGGAATTTCGCAGTCCGAACGTAGTACATAGGGCCGCCGGCGACACACGTGGCGCCGCCGACGAGCTCTTTTCAGCAGATCCGTACGAGGATGGAGCTTTCATGGCCACCAGGGACGCCTCCTGCGCCACCGACGACGTCTTTTCCTGGATATTTCCTTCCTTGTCCGCGACGAACGTAAAAGACCCGAACTTGAATTCGGCGCCCGCCGGGAACTTCATCTTGTTCGCCAATGCCATCTGATGCTCTAGATGGATCCTCAGCGCTGCCCCCCTACCTGGCGCGCCTCTGTCGTCGCTCGAATAATCGAGAGAACGGCAAATATTTGGTTCGGGGAACAACGATCAATCGAGGTATCAATCTAGGGCACACAGAGAGTTTTTATACTGGTTCGGGCCTCCCGAAGGATAATAACCCTACGTCCAGTGTTTGTCGTGTTGAATATGGTGGTGTGTATGCTGTATGTTTCGATGTCCTCACATCGGAGGGTTACATGTATATTTATAGTCTTAGTTACCGCCTCTAGGAGTCCTTGCCTTGTTCTACAAGACTTCCGATCTGTAGTAACAGATTCGGAGTCTATCTACAAGTTTCCTTTCGTGCGATACAAGTCTTCGGAAAATACCAAACTAAGTCTTCGGTAATATCTGAAAATATGGGTTACGACAGTAATGTTTGCGGCACTGAATAGTTCCAGGCAATTTCGGTCCTCTTTATTCCAAGTACTTACAAATATCGTTTGTTTCCAAAAAAAAAAAGGGAAAAAAGAAAATGAGAACTTACAAACATCATTGCAATCCTACAGTATATAAGCTCACAAATGAATGGAGAAATGGAAGCAACCAGAGTGCTCCTTATTTATTTTCATCAGTTAATTTTATAACCGTTTCAACAGCAATCTTTAATACTACCAATTTACACAGGGGAATCACCTTAGTCTACAATACTCAGTGCTTGCAATATACAACGGAAGATCCTAACAAACAGAAATTACAGGAATAAAATGGTACTTGTCGTCATCATCACTTGGTTTGTACAAACTCCGTCTCTGTTTTAGCTACTAGGCGCCACCTGATCCGTACTTCTTCCCAAAGAAGACGAGCTGCAGGTGGTCATAGCCGGCAAGCGCCCCGGCGCCGGCGATGGCGCGGAGGACGTTGGCGCCGGCGCCTTTGAACAGCGACTTGGCGCCCTCGTTCCTGACGATCTGGGCGAAGGCGTCGATGGAGCTCTTGTACTTGACGGCCTCCCCTGAGGTCATCATCATCCTTCTCCTGACCGTGTCCAGCGGGTACGAGGCCAGGTTCGCGCCGTTGGTGATCATCCAGCCGAGCGCCAAGCTCGCAAAGAAGTTGTCCTGCCATCGAGTTGTATTATTCAGCAAATGGTGGCATAGTTTCTTTCTATGCACAAAGCCAGAGAGTGAAATATCTTGGAAGTTTTGGGTGGCAAAGCTGGTCAAAGTATGATTTCAAACTCAAGCAAAAGTTAGAAAAAGTCAGTATTTGACAACGGTTAAAATACCTGCAGCTTTCCCGTGAGCAGGACGGGCTTGAAGGAGTCGTACATCCCGAAGTAGAGGCCGCGGTAGACGACGATGCCGACGACGGAGACGTTGAAGCCGCGGTAGAGTCCGGCGACGCCGTCGGAGCGCAGCGTCTTGCGGTAGACGTCGACGAGGCCGGCGAACTGCCGCTCGCCGCCCTTGGCCGCGGCGGCCCTGTAGTCGTTGGTGAGCCGCGTGCGCGCGTAGTCGAGCGAGTAGACGAACAGCAGCGACGTCGCCCCCGCGGCGCTGCCGGAGGCCACGTTCCCGGCGAACCACTTCCAGTACCCGTCCCTGTCGCGCTTGAAGTTGAACAGGGCCTTGAAGTAGTCCTTGAACGCAAAGTTCAGAGCCTGGACAGTTGACACATAAGTAAATATCATCAGTAAGTGTTAAAATTTGTTGATGAATTCATGAGACTCAAAACTGAACTAGCTTTGTCTGTGCATATAAAACTAAATCAAAAAACGACGATATGGTTAATTAATTACCTGCGTGGGGAAGTAGCGGATGACGTTGGTGGTGTTGCCTCTCCACAGGGAGAGGACGCCCTCGTCCCTGACGGTGCGCGCGAAGCACTCGCCGATGCCCTTGTACGGCTCCGACAGCCTGCCGGTCCGGATGAGCTGCTCCTGGTTCTGCAGCAGCATCTTCACGCGCTCGATCGGCGCCGCCACCGTCTTGGACACCGCCGACGACACGCCTCCGAGCAGGAAGTCGGCCGCGAAGTTCTTCTCGGCCGGCGCGAAGGCCGAGACCGGCGTTGTTTTTGTTCCCGGGACGACAACCACCGGCGCCGACGTCGTGCGCCATACGCTCGGAGGCGCGTAGCTTCTTCTCGTCGCTGCCAACAAGGTGTCGCTCTGTGAGGCGAAGCTTGAGCGAGCTGGCCAGCCGCCGTTGTTGCTCTTGAGACTCTTGTCTGCCATCGCGGGCAATTCACCAACTGATCAAAACCAAGGAGGCTTTTGGTTTTAATTTGAGTTGGAAATAAGCGCAACGAACTTGAAGATTGGTATTTGCTGCCTTCGAGAGTGGAAGGGATTACTTGTGGCTCTTCTCTTTACACAGTTGATAACAATAATAACAAGCTGGACAAGAGGGACTTCTTTATATACGGCGACATGGAGGAAGGCTGGAGAGGCAAAAACACATCGAGAAGTAGAACGGATCATCGTCAACGCCTCAACGGCGCGCGCGTGCTGCGCACGGAGGAAGGAGCTCTTTTTCCGGGAAACTTGGCGCGCGTTGATTTTTCTCCGCCGGGCGCGAGTAAGGAGCGCAAGCGATGAGGTCACGCCGTCACGGCCTCAGCAAGCACCTGGATCGGTCGGGCGGTGCGGACTGGGGGGAGGGCAGAGCGTCGTCGTCGTCGAGTCGTCAAACGGAAGAGGGTATAAGAGATACTAGTAGAGACTGGTCCGATCGATGGTACATGCGTGCACTTCTCTTCCGTTGCTAGACAATACAAACTATACATACTTTTCATTTTTCAATAAATGATTGCAAACTTTGAATGGTGATGGTCCAACGGAAGAGGGTAGGCGACTGAATTAGAAGTGGACAGCTTCAGTTACGTGCTCGTAAATTTAAGTGAAGCTTCACAGAAACCGGAGGATCCTCGTGTATTTGCACCTTATTGCGAGCGGTGCTTGCATTGCGCCTCATCATAAACATTTTGTCATGCTAGGGGCTCTGTACGACGCCCGGGCATTCCTGCCTACCCAGCACCCGAATTGTGGGCCATCCGATCTGCTCATCCAACGGACAACAGTTTTCTTCAACCTCCCGATGCTCGCCTCTGCCCACCGCCCCTGCCTCCAGGCGTGCGCCGCCAAGCCCAGAGCTCCGGCGAAGCCCTAGCCCGCCGAGACACTGCCCTCCACCGCCTCCCGCCCCGCCGTCGTCGACCTCGCCCCCGCCCGACCCTGGCCCAACCGCCATCTCCCGCCGCCCGCTCCGGCGACGCCCCCGCCCTCCGCATCCGTCGTCTCTCCCGCCACAACCGCCGGGCCGGCCTGCCTCCCCCGACCCTGGCCCAACCGCCATCTCCCGCCGCCTCCGCATCCGCCGTCTCTCCCGCCACAACCGCCGGGCCGGCCTGCCTCCCCCGCCCCCCCCCCCCCCCCCCCCTCTTCTAAGTCCGGCGGACACCGGTGATCTCCAAACCCGGAACCCTAACCCCAATCCCGGTCACTAATCTCGTCGGAGAGGTCGCCGGAGTTAGGGAAGGAGCTCGGAAGGCCTCGCCGGAGTTGGAGAAGGAGGAGCAGAGGACGGGTCGCTGTAACAAAGAAATTCGGGTGTTGGGCTGCTCTGGAATGCATGGGTAAAGTTTAGCAATCCCCATAATGTTTGATTTGAGCCTTTGAGAGTATGAAAAAGGAAAAATAACATACAAATAAGCTAATGTTTTCCTGTTTATACTTTTTTTTGGGTGAAACATGCAGATATTACTACAACAATTATGGCATTTTATGATGACTTTAATTATGTTACAAAACCAAAAAATTCATCATAAATAATTTTTTGTGAGTTATGACTGTCTTACGACAGAAATCACTCTGTCATATAACAATGCTAATTACCTTCTACAACAAATTTAACATTTTCTGCCAAAAATGTCATAAATTTTTATGACGACTCACCAAAACGTCATAGCATGTTGTTGACAATTATATTTCTCATAAACTGTTTTTTCCCGTTTTTCGAAACTCTATCATGTTGTCATGACTTCTCGATTGAAAACGTTTTGCCTTACCACGGGGAATCTGCTGGCTGCTGTGGCGTCCTCATTTCCATTCTTTTAAGTTTGCAATTATTTTTTTTCCATGGAGAATATAGCCGTGGGCCGTGGAAGGCGTGTACGAACTGACTAGGATATGGTTCCATTTAAAACCAAACAAAAAAGACCGGATACTTCGGTAGTATCTGTTCGCCCCAGCACCACCCGAGCGAGATACGTGTGCGAGGCTGCGAGCATGAATCCGCGACGTGGACGCGCGGGAAGATCCCCCCGCACGGATCTCCTCCCGTCCACCAGCGCCCCGGCAGCTCATCAGACTGAGGACGCCACAGCCAGCAGATTCCCCGTGGACGTCTCCGGCGGCCACTTGCCCGTGCACTTATATCCGGCGCGCGCGCGCGCAAGAACCGCGAGCTCACTACTGTCGCCCCCCTCCCACACCACACCGCGCCCATGGAAATGGTAGACTGCTCCGTCGCTGTCGCGCGCGCCCCGCGCCCTCTTCCCCGCCGGGTCCGCAAGCCCGCGACGGCGGCGCTTCTTGCCGGGAGAGCGAGGCTGAAGGTTCGGTCGGAGAGGCGAGAGCAGCCGCCGGCGGTCCGGGCTTCCGGGCCGGAGCATGGCGGCCGGTCGATGGGGCGGGCGGCGGTGGGGCTCGCCGCCGCGGCCGTGGTGTCCCTGACCGGGTTCGCCGGGGACCTGTCCCCGCTGCCGCCGGCGCCTGCGCAGGCTGAGTCGCTCACCGTCGCCTTCCCCGTGTCCAAGGCGCGCGAGGTTTGTTCCTCTACACGAGGCATCCCAGTGCTGACGCCATGTTCCAAGAAAAAAGGAAACTTTTGGTGATTTTCTGCGGTTGTTGGCAGGTGAACCGGGTGCAGAGGACTCTGGTGGAGGCGTGGGGGCTGATCCGAGAAACCTTCGTCGATCCCACATTCAACCACCAAGGTATAACCAAATTTCCGTTTCTAGTGGCGAAACGGTGCGGTTTTTAAGTGAGAACTTTGATAGAAATCAAGTGAAATCGGAAGTGTTTAGTGCTGTGATTATATCGTGTTTGCATTGACAAGGGTCAAAATGTGAGGGACCGTAGCTCTCACAACACCGTAATCGCCACCCAAGTTAAACAAAACAGGAAACATTTTTTTTTTCAGTTTTACATGATGTTGCTCGATGTGCAGACTGGGACCAGAGACTGCAGCAAACCATGGTGGAGATGTTTCCACTAAAGTCAGAGGATGCTGCCTACAATAAGCTCAGAGGGATGCTGTCCACGCTTGGCGATCCATTTACGAAGATCATCACCCCAAAGGTGCACATGAATTGGGACTGAAAGTGCTGTTACTAGACGACAACCTGCACGAGCCCAATCTGAGCTTTGACAACCCTTTACACTTTTTTGATATTCAGGAGTATCAGAGTTTCAGGATTGGGAGCGATGGTAACGTCCAAGGAGTTGGGGTGTTCATAAACAAGGAGCCAAGCTCTGGACGCTTGGTAAGTTGATGTTTTCTGCAAGATGACATTGTACTAGGTGTTACAGTTTCTAACTCCCACGACTGCTGCAGCTTGTTATGGACTGCATTGAGGGAGGCCCAGCAGATCGAGCAGGTGTACGTGAAGGCGACGAGCTAGTTGAGATAGATGGTATGTTACTTGCTTACTTACCCTGCTATGAATCTTTTTCTTGAATGGACAAGGCACACTCCATAAACTCGATTTCATATAGTGTGTTTGCGATTTGCAGACCTATTGTTGTTGACTATATTTTTATGAGATATTTATTTGATTGGGTTATTTTTGGTCGACATTGAATTGACTATCGTTTGCAATTTCCTTCTTATTGGGTCATAAGTGAGAGGTAATTGCAACTGACACTGTGCCGGCTACGTGCTATCTCCTCGAGAAAAGAAATATATGCATTATCTATTCTTTTTTTCCCGTATCATTGAGCTAGCAAATTATTCTAGAATTAGGTTATGTACCCAAGAGGTTATGTACCCAACTTGCTTGGGATAAAAAGGCTTTGTTGTTGTTGTTGTTGTTGTTGTTGTTGTTGTAGGTTATGTACCCAAGAGGATTGGTGCTGATGATGATATTGTATGATTTTTCAGGGAAGAGTGTTTCTGGGTTGGATGGAGAGGCTGCAGCTCAGAGGCTTAGAGGTCGTGTTGGGACGACAGTGAAAGTGAAACTGTTAGATGTAGTTCCCTATCCTTTAATCATTTATTCTTTTATTATCCTTTAGTCAACAGAAAAATGAGTGGCCGAAACATCGGTTGCTGATTTTACTGTTTATGTTTTGGAACTAATGCATAATTGTGTCTCCAGGGCACTAAAAATGGAAGGAATGGCAAAATTAGACAAAAAGAGGTAAATGCTTAAGTAATTGTCTGTACAGCTTCAAAAGTTGATTTTTACATCTGTCCAATGTGAAGGTCATTTTCATGTTCAGTTAGCATTATCCACAATAAAATTATTAAGTATATGATCGGACACGCCCTAATTATAATCTCCATCTTTTCTAACTAACAGGTCCAAATATCTCGTGAGGTTATCAACCTTTCACCTCTTTCAACTTCAATTATCTCTCATAGATCCTATGATGGTCAAGAATGCAAGACTGGGTATGTCAGACTAGCTGCCTTTTCTCAGGTAAATACTGATATTTTGCTTTCATAAATATCCTTGTGACATGATTATATGCAAATGTCTTGAGGCTTCCATCTGCCGGCTTTTCTAACTAATGACCTTGAAGGTGAGTAGATGCTAATATATTTGGTCATGCTACACGTTCCGATTTCAGTCAGACAACTTTATTTACTCTTCAGGATTGGAAACCCCAAGGACTTGTTTATTCTGTTGACTATCTTTTATCTTACTTTATCTTGACAATGAAGTATTTCTGCAGTTTTTTTCTTTTCAAAAGTACTCATATTATGCTCTCTTCTTTCCAACCAGACTGCTGCAGCTGAAATGGAAAATGCAATAAAAAGGATGGAGGATGAGGGTGTTCAGTCATATATTCTTGATCTGCGAAACAATCCAGTTAGTCTAATTCTGTCATGAATGGTCTTCAGATGTTCGATGGATATACGTTGTTTTATTTACTTTGCTGTTTCGAACAGGGGGGTTTAGTAAAAGCTGGTCTTGATGTAGCTCAAATGTGGCTGGATGGAGATGAAACTCTTGTCAACACTATTGACCGCAACGGAGATGTTCTACCGATAAATATGAGCCAAGGCCATTCTTTGACACATGACCCTCTTGTTGTGCTTGTGAGTTCTTCATTCCGCACGCCTTCCTATGTTTATTTTCCATTTTGTACGGCTACAAAATTTGTCTAAAAATACCTAAACTGCTACACTAATCGTTTATGTGGTTTGGTTTACCTATGAAATACTGTCCACATGACATTCTTTAATCATGTTATGGCTCTTCTAAATGATTGAAGCGCCCTTGCCCGAGTCTAAATCTCATTCTTTGTGAACTTATCCTATGAACTAGAAACTTAATCGTTAACTAGCTCAAGATGTCATATGCGAACTTTACTGGTTCAATGCTTTTAAGATTATGTTCTTCATAGGGATGCAAACATTTATTTTCTCTGACAAAACAATATGTACTATGTACAGATATTTCCTTTCATTCTGCCATGCATGTATGTCTGTGACTGGTTTCATTTATACTTGATTTCTGCTCTATGTTCATGTATATATAGGTCAATGAAGGAAGTGCCAGTGCAAGTGAAATTCTGGCAGGGGCACTACATGACAATGGACGTGCTATTCTGGTTGGCCACAGAACCTTTGGCAAAGGAAAAATTCAGGCAAGGCCAATTTCATTATGCATTCATACTATTTTTTCATGTAAAATGCTTGGTATGCTTCACAGTTTTTTGTAATTGTGCAGAGTGTGACTGAGTTGGATGATGGATCTGCTTTGTTTATCACGGTGGCAAAATACCTCTCTCCAGCACTGCATGAAATTGATCAAGTGGGAATCCAGCCTGACATACAATGCAGCCCTGATGTTCTGTCTTTACCGAGAGCTCCTTCGCTAAGTGAAAACAGTGAGGCCTCAAGTTTGGAGACGGATTCATGTATCATGGTTGCGGAGCAAGCGTTGGAAATTGAGCAAACCAAGGGGTCCGCTTCATAGATGGGCTACTACTCGAAGACATGAACTTAAACCCTGCTTCTCTTCGTGGGTTGCTCAGATTGGTGGCAGAAAAGGTGGGATTCAGCTTCTTAGTTCTCTGTATATTGTATTCAACATTAGATTTTTTTTTTTTTGCGAAAAGTATTCAACATTAGATTGTATAGCTGATATAGAGATTGAAATAGTGATGTGCAGATATATATAGGCTGATCCTGACAAGTTCGATTCTAGGTGAACGATACTGGAGTTAGGTACTCGGTAGTGCATATTTGGCCTTGCCTGATGTATATTTGGGTGCTAAATCTTTTTCTCTCTCAGAAAACTCAAGAGAACTGCGCCTCATTGTATTAAGACAAAAAAGGGACAAGAGTCCGTTACAACACACACCAAACACACCCGTATTTTTCTGAGATTACATTCGTAACTAGACAAGGATTTTTTTTTTTTTGCGAGGAGTAACTAGACAAGGATTAATCGCCAAAAGAAGGATTGCATAACAGGCAGCAAAAATTGATCTTTTTTATGAACCTAAGAGTGCAAAACAAAAGGTCTAAGAGTGTGTTTTTTTTTTGTGGCAATTTTTCCTTTAAGAATACGTAGTAGGAGTACATGTATTTCATTCAGAAAAAAAAAAAACTAGTGGATCCATGATGGATACTCAGCTTATTCTAAATACCAAATGGCAGCACATCATCGTAGAGGTTTCACGCTATCAAGCTAGTGACTTCGATGACTTATTTTTTGTACGATTTGTCACTGCTTTACATTGCCGAACAAAAAATTGGCATAAAAAAGGTGGAGCACATTTGTTACAACACGAGAATGCAAGAAAAAAAAGAGGATGTATATGATTCAATTTTTAGAAAGAAATTCGCTTAGCAAATAACAAAAAGGTTCGGTCGTCGCACAGGACACTCTTATCGTTGCGTTCTCTGCCACAGTCCACATGTCCAGTGGCGGAGCCAGCAGTGAAGCCAAGGGGGGGCCGGATGAACAGTAGCCGAGTGGCTAGGGAATCACAGCAGCGAGCGAAGGCGTCTGGGACTCTGGGCGCTGGCCGAGACGACGGAGGCATCGCGGCGCCGAACAAACACAGTATGCGGAGAGCAGCGTCAAGCGATGACCGACCGGTGTTGATCTCAGGTCTGTGCTCTACTGGTCAGCGAGTGGGCTATCAAGCACAGACCTGAACTACTGGCCTTGTTATTTTGCCTGCCGATCGGGCAAATACTACTTGCTGTTCGATTTTTTCCCGGAGGCAAGGGGGGGCCGGAGCCCAGGTTGGCCTGAACCTGGCTCCGCCCCTGCACATGTCCTATCTTCCTGGATTTGCTCCCTGATCATGACACTGCGAGGCTTTGGCAAATGCGTTTCCCACTTTCTTGATCCCTCACATCGGGAGATGATACGGGCCCACGACACGCATCGGGAGATGATACGGGCCCACGACACGAACCTAATTCCCGTAAAACCTGCTCCTTGTCTCAGTCTTTAAACGAATGCACAGACTTTTTTTTTTTAAGCTAGTCCCAACGCTGGTTTCATTCTCAATTAATATAGTGCCAACTCAGCAAAATAAATGACGTGGCGTCAGTTTTATTAAGAGAGAGAGAGGAACGGTTTCATCCGGATGAAACCGGTGCTGCAGCGTTTCAAAAAAATGAAACAAGTGACACAGCGTTGGAGGCTTGGGTTTCATCTCACCATGCATGTACTGGATCCCATGCAGCAGCAAGCTATGGCCATTTCGTGTGGCTCATAATTTGCAAGAGGCTACATAATTTATTTGGTACATTTAATCACATCATCACATGCATGAATTAAATGCTGTATTTGGTAATGAAACTACAAACAAAACTTACCACTGGAGAGGGCCATTTCATTGTTTGTTCCAAATGATGTGGCACTTTGGAAATGGTAAAATGAAATACCGCATCGGGAGTAGCCTTAGATTACACAGTAACTCAAACACTCACAACGTACGCACACTCATATTTATGAATACACGTACGCAAATTTTATTTTTATAAGCATCTTCGAAAATTAAGCCGGTAAATTCTAAAGATGGACGAATGCACAGACTGGAGTTTGCAAAAAACAAGCATCGAGTCAAGTCAGTCAACAGCAGTCCACATGAACCGGTGGGTCAAATTACCCTCGTGCCCATGCCTCCAAGTTTTGCGATGAGGGGTATTCTTGTCACTTCGCACCTCCCGTTTTTAGGAATCGTGCCCAGATACGATACCCCCCGCAAAAGCCAAGCCCAAAAAAGCTGAGACGTCGAGACGCGAGCGAGGGAGGGAGGGAAGCGCGCCACCGCGGCTCCAAGCAAGCCCTAGCCCTCGGCGAGGCGGCGGCGGCGAAAGAAGGATTCGATCCCCGTCCCGTGTTGGGGGCGGCTGCTGCTCTCTTTGGATCCCCCCGCGAAATCTCTGTTCGTCCGATCGGCTCGGCGGCGCGGCGTGGCACGGCGCACGCAGCTCGCTCGGCCATGTCGACCAAGAGGTAATTTGCTTCGATTCGGTCCTTTTCCCCTCCCTGTTCCGAGCGATTTGGGGCAGCGTAGCTGCGCGAGCGTTAGGGTGTGAAGAGCTCTGGATTGAGCGTTGTTTGTGCCGTAGGGGTTGGTGGTCCGAGCTGACAAAAATCGTTTCCGATTGGGACTTTTAGTGCGACGGGCTCGAGAATTGGATTCGGCGGCATAGTAGGGGGCAGGCCAGCTTCGAGGCCTGCCGCTGCTTGTTTCTTGCCTTCGTCGCAGAGGCGGGTGGGGTGGCCAAATGGCAAATGGGGTACGTTTGAATTTCGTGGCGAATTTGTGCGCTTGGGAGCGTCCTGGGCGGCGTAAAGCAGACTTGGGAATTGATGTATTGTTGAATCTTTGTGGTTGCTTTGTTGTTCTACAATTGGTTCATGCTAGCCATGCTGCTTTTGGGCTGAATTGTAGGGGATACGAGAGCATTATTTGCATTTCTTTAACCTTGTTGTGCGATGCTTTTGCGATATGTCCTCTCTAGGCCGAGTGTGATAATATTGATGTTGGGTCTAATGCCTTCTGTTTACTAGTGACCAGTCGCAAAATATAATTTAGGACAACCCAGTTGTTGTAGAATGGCGCCGGGGCCTCATCCCACGGGCACAAGAAGAAAGAGACCTAGTCTTCTTCCTTGCCTACCACTACAGCACACATCTACTCTCTTTTTACGGACCTAAGACCCTAGCTGCGCCGCCGGCCCATAAGGCCCAGCTGGCTGCCCATAACAAATTTACAGTTAGATGGTTCTGTATGTTATGTTCTGTTAAGTTAAATAGCTCTAATCAGTTTCAGTTTTTTTTTTGTGGCGTATGTTGTTTATTTGGTACTATGATTGCTACTTCGTGCTTGGGCTCACATGGATTGGAGACTTAAAACTTCTGATTGTGTATGGTTGTACTTTAAGCTAAATCACAGATGGAAATGCTGACACTGATATATCTTATGAAAATACTCCCTCCGTCCCTAAATAGTTGTCACTGGACATTATGTTTGACCCTTTGTCTTATTCAAAAAAATTATTTAAATATAAAAACAAATATGTCATGATTAAAATATATTCAATGATAAAATAAACTGTAAAAAAATAAATAAAATTTACGCAAAAAATTTGAATAAGACGAGCGGTCAAAAAAAAGTCAAACGACATCTATTTTGGGACAGAGGGAGTAGTGGTTTATAGATTTGCTGAGAATGGTACTCCCTCCGTTCAGATATAGTAGAATTATTTCCGCTCAGAAATGTTGATGCATAAATGTTTTGGCACAGATAGGCTTACCCTAACAAAATACAATAAAGCTACTATTTCTGAATGGAGGGGTAAGCATGAAAACTTTAAGCCTAAACAAAACTCTATTGGAAGTTGGAACCGAAAATAATGTGTTTGTGTAGGTAGGGCATCAATTATTGTGATGTTATTCTCCTTGTGGCCTATTTCTTCAGACTCTTATCTAATTTGTTAAAAGCATTCAACTTTCTCCTCATCCTGCATAGCAGAAACTTATTCCTGCGATCTATGTCGAAGGTTAAAACTATTTGGAAAATTTTTACATAAAGAAGGATCTACAACTTCAAATTGCTATATATAAGGTCCTTTGTTTTGAAACATCTCAACTTCATGTTTTCTTTTATTTGATGATAAACATTGTGAAAAGAAAAGATGGCACGCACCCATTTTATCTCACTAATAATTTTCTGCCTAGATGGAACCAAAAAATTTGACAGCTTACTTACATGTCTTTTTATTATGTCGTTCGTCGATCAGGGTTCTTTGCAAGTTCTACATGCATGGAGCCTGCTTGAAAGGAGAGTACTGTGAATTCTCCCATGACTGGAGTGATCAAGCAAACAATGTAATGCATTACTGATATTAGATACAGTTTAGCCCCATATTGGTAGTTACAATGCATTTCCTTTAGTATTTCTCATGTATATTTTTTCTCAGGTCTGCACATTTTACCAAAAAGGTGCATGCTCATACGGGAGCCGTTGCAGATACGATCACGTCAGAGTTTCTCGTAACCCCACAGTGATGCCACCACCACCATCTTCAAGCAGTGCAAGACGTGTTGCGTCTACTTCTCTTCAACTTTTAGGTTCCAGTCATCCTCCTCACATGGTACACCAAACAGATACTAGCAATGAAACACAGCAGGTATCTATGAATATGCTGCCACATTCTGCAAGTAAGCCTGCATGGAGAAATGATTTTCAGAAGGCCACTGCTGCTGAGGATGGGATTGACTGGTCGTCTAATCCAACTGAGCAAAACCAGACATCAATGAAGCCCGCTGACCTTCCTATTTGCTCTTTTGCTGCTGCTGGCAACTGTCCTTATGGGGAAAGTTGCCTTCAAATGCATGGAGATTTGTGCACAACCTGTGGGAAAATGTGCTTGCATCCTTATCGTCCTGATGAGAGGGAGGAGCACATCAAGTTATGTGAGAAAAACCACAAACGTCTTGAAGCTTTGAAACGCAGCCAAGAGATAGAATGCAGTGTCTGCTTGGATCGCGTGCTCTCGAAGCCTACTGCTGCTGAAAGGAAGTTTGGATTGTTATCTGAATGTGATCATCCCTTCTGTATTGCATGCATTAGAAATTGGCGCAACAATTCTCCTTCATCTGGTATGGATGTGAACTCAGCGTTGCGGGCCTGTCCTATATGTCGCAAACTTTCATATTATGTCATTCCAAGTGTTCTTTGGTACTTCTCCAAAGAAGAAAAACAGGAGATCACTGAAAGCTACAAATCCAAGCTCAAGTAAGGTTTATGCTTCCATCTGTAGCTGATTCTTTAGCATGTACCTTACATTTTTCAGTGTCCTGAACTTTTAAATTAAATTAGAAGGTTACAAATATTTATGCATTCATGGTTACGCATATTCCTTGTTATTACTCAGTTGATTGATAGCATCAATGTAAGGCAACGAAATATGTTTCATGACAAGCAATTCAAGATGTAGTCGTTTACGTTAGTGTTCCATTATTTTCTTAAGGGATATCTAATCTGCAATCTAATGTTGCAGGTCTATTGATTGCAAGTACTTTGATTTTGGAACTGGCTCTTGTCCCTTCGGAACAAGCTGTTTCTACAGGGTAAGAATTTTGTATGCTAATAGTATGTAAATTGTAAGCTGCTGATGTATTTAATTATTGGGGCCTGTCAATGAAAATTTATAGGTTATGTAGAGTTCGAGTCCAGTACCGTTACCTATAAAATTTGCATGCTAATAATATGTAAACTGTAAGCAGCTGCTGTTCTTTTGGGCCTGTCAATGAAAATTTATCGCTTCTGCAGAAACAGGTCTAGTAAAATATAAATTCAGTCTGGAAACGTTGTACTTGCTCTATTGCTCTGTGTGCTCTCCCTGTTTACAAGTCTGTTCCGATTTCCTGAACAGTTAATAATTGTGTGCTCCAAGTAGCTTTGGTGCCTCAAGTTGCATCAGTGGGGAGCTGTTGGAGTCATTAAACTGGCTGGGTTCGGCATATCTTGTTCTTGGTTGGCTGGCACCCGACTAATACGGTGTCTGTAGCCAAATCTGCTCCTTTTCTTTGGTTAATTTACTTGGGCACCTCAGAATTTGATAGGCCTACAAGGCATAAGCATTAGACGAAAAACCAACTCAAACACCTTTTTTTATAGTGTCAATGAGTCAATATCCTTTGGATGTATTTTACTACAGTAAGGCAAATTCAGATGCAGTATCTTTCAATGAGTCAATATCCTTTGGATGTATTTTTTTGTCATTGACCCTTTGGATGCATTTTACTACAGTGAGGCAAATTGCAGAAGATCTGAATGATGGTTCATGATACTTTTTTTTTATCAATGATTGTGCTGATGTCAGGGCACATTTACATGGACTTCAAAACTTTAATTGTTCTCCTTCGTAAAGCGTTGTGTCAAGAAAATTACTCAATACTTCTTTGTTCTAGTTCGATGTCAGTAGTGTGCTGACTGTTAGGTGTATTTGTATAGCTGTTTTTACGGGACAGAACACTTGATTTCTTGAAAAAAAAAATTCCTGAACAGTTCACCTTGGTAATTTGGTAGGGCCACTATTTTGTTGACTGGCTGGTCGTTCCCATCATATGTTTGATATTGAATTCACCTTGTGGCTTTTTTTTTTCAGCATGCTTACAGAGATGGGCGCTTGGAAGAGGTGGTGTTGCGTCATCTTGATGCTGATGATGGAAGTACAGTAATTGCCAAAAATATTAGGTACATGTTGTCTTCTATGCTTCTATGCACTCTTGTATTTTTCGCCTCACTCACCCTGTCTTACTTTTCCTGCTTGCCTATCAGACTATCGGACTTCCTCAGTCGGTTGCATCTTTAGGGACCAGCACCTGTATATATATCAAATGTAAGATCTATTTTTAGTACACAGTTCGCATTATGATTCTAGTTCTGGCCAGACAACTCGCACTATCATACAAACACATCTAGATATGTCATTCCGTTTTATGCTTTAGGGAGTTTTGTGGCAGTTCTGTCATTTTGTGAAGACGAAAGACGAAATTTACAATTGGTATAGATGTAGTGGAGATGAAATACAATTACTATGGCTAGACTGCTCACTATCCATTCGTATGTGAATGATTTTGCATCCCTTTTATTCTTCCTTTCTTTTTGGCTCTCAGTGTTTCGCCCATACAAAATCATTGTCTTCATCATTTGACCATGTGAGCTGGAACATTTGCAACCAGGCATTCTGGGATATCGTTTCTACCAGTTATTTGCAAATTCTGAAGAAAGCACATTACCTTGAGGCATCTTCGGAAACTGCAGTCTTGTCTCCATTTAGTGGTGGTTGTGTTGTCTCCAGTTGAACAAAGGCAATAATTGTTTGCTAAAAGTCTTGCCATTCCTTTTTGCGTGCTGCATAAATTTACAGGCATAACCTTTTTATGTTAGCCAAATTTCTGACATTGACATGCACTTCGATGCAGAAATTTTGGGGGTTCTCTGGGGACTTGCAAGACACCTGGATGACCCTATACAAGAAGCACTATTGACAATGATGAAGATGGAAAAGAAATCCATCGCAGCAGTGGTAGGATGCTGAAACAGAACTTAAATTATTTAGAAACTTTGCCATACGTTGCTGGCCATCTGGGCTACCAGTGATTCAGTAGAACATTACGTGGCTATCGTGCAAAAGGTGCTGTAAAATACTTGCCTTGGCAACCTTCTTTCCCTGTTGAGGAAGAGTCCCACACCAACAGGTCAACTGGGGTCATTTGGCTGTATTACATAACTTTAAAGTACGGCAAGAAAAGTGGGAGATAATGAATGGCACAGAAGGATAAGGGACCGACATGGGTTAACCTGCTGTAGTAAAGTTTTACATGGAAAGTATGTTTGCGTGATTCACCACCTCCATGCCATTGCACAGAGTGCTTGCAGATGGATTAACCACTGTTGTGGTTCGACTTTTCATGCTCTGCAATGAACATCTTAGTCGTCTTACAACAACGTGAAATTTGATGTTACGTTTAGGTTAAGTTTGTACGGAATTGTGGGACAAAATCGCGAGTCCGTGACAAGTATGTCAGTCCAGAGTGTTCGTTTGGAATGTTCTTTATGTCGCGGTTAATGCAATTAGCCGGCACATACGTATTTCACCAAAGTTGACACGAATTATATGCAACTACTACTATAGCTGTATTTAGCTCCTCTAATTAGCACGTGAATGCTTGGTAGATTAATTACACGGTCGCCCATGTTTCAGACTCAGATCAATTTCCTTGTTGGATCAGTCACTCTCACTCGGTAGTGTTGTGGCGTGTGAACGATTTTTTGGGAGGGTCGTCCCGTCCCGCACTCAGAGCATCTCCAAGAGTTTCTAATACACACTCTCCAAACTTGATTTTGAGAACTGGCCTCCAACAGACTCCCGATTTCCTCGCGCTCCCAATCCGGATGGGTTTGCTTGCCTTCTTTCCGCCCCGCCTAGCACTCCCAATCGCTCCTCTCGCAATCTCCAGCGCCTGCTGCTATCTCCCGCGGGCAGCAATTCTCTTCCCCTTCCTCCTCTCCTCCCACGACCAAATCACGGTTGCAATCGTCACCGCCGCGCGCCCCTGAAGCAGGTCGAGCGCTTGACCGCGGCGTCACATCCGCCACCTCGCCTGACCTCCTCCTCCTCCCGAGCCCCTGCCCCTTGCAACTTCCTCTATGCGGCGGCGCCGCCGTACAATTCTAGCTCGATCTGCTGCTGCTGCTGCTTGCCTCCACGTACACAATCGCGACGAGCGCATTCGTCTTCACGTACATGCACTACTCAGCTAAATGCGATCGGCAGCAACAAACGAACGGGAGTGAGATGGTTCAGCCAAATAATAAAAAACGTGAGAGAGATGATCATGGACCGGAAGGCCAAGCCCGAAATGATGATTTTTAATATTATTGGAAACTGAGTATTAGAAACTGTTGGTGGACGGATTGTTTTTTTGCTTCCAAAAATTTTTGGAAGCTCCCAATAGCAGTGTTTTGGGAGCAATTTTTTTGGAAATTCTTGGAGTTGCTCTCAGGTAATAGTTTTGATACTCCTTGCTTCTCCGTGATGAAAAATTATGAGGCCCCAAGAAATAATTTTTCCAATTAGAACAGAGAATAGATTGCTTTCTTTTACGAAACAAGTCAGTGGCAAGACAGAAAATATGAAAAGTGGAAATAAAAGTGTGGCAGTCTGCACCATTTGGACCCCTATCTAAGATCACATGCTATGAAAACCATGAGTTCGGTCCCGTTTTCCTGCAGCAGGACATCGGAAGATTCGGTCTCTATTCTAGATCCATGTCGAGCAAGCGCAGTAAGTGGGGAAGAGAACAAGAGAACGCTTCTGATGACTTGATGCTGCTTATTAACGACGCACAAAACGGAGGGAGGATCATTTCGTTCAAAAAAAAAAAAAACGGAGGACCATTTCATACAAGGGGACGAGGTGCATGATCATCCCGCTTTATTTATTCATATATATATAAATAAAGGCACATAGTATACGGTACAAGTATAATATGGTACAAAAAGAATGTGACGACTCAGGAGCACTCCGTGAAGCTACATCATCTCTCGCACACAACCTAAGTATCACCGATCATTTAGTGCATCATCAGGGACGCGGCGAGTCCCAGGGACACGAGCGCGGAGCACGCCACGGCGAGCGCCGCCGAGGCCGGAGCCGCGGCCGCCCCGGAGTCCGGCGCGGGCGCGGGCGCCGAGGAGGGCGCCGTGGTGAAGTCCTGCGCCGACGCGGCGGCGACGAGGACGGCCAGCACGGCCACGAGCAGCACGGCGGCGCGGGGAGCCATCGATCGGGGACCTTGTTGTTTTTTTGTTCTTCTTGGGAGAACTTGCCGGCGGATGGAGGGGCTCTGGAAGTGGGAGCTGGGGGTGGTGCTCTGCTTTGCTCGAGGATTCTGTTTGCGGTGCGATGCGATGGAGGACTGGCTGGGTGGTGGCATGGCGAGGTTTATATAGGTGGCGGCACGCGGGAAGGAGGAGGGTGAGATGACAGGAGGACACCTAGCTGCGGCCTCCGGTTCGGTTCGGCGGTCGCGGTCGTTGGTTTCCTTCCTCGCGTTGCGTCCGTCCCACGGGGTGCAAGACTCCCCCGCGCCGCCCCCAAAGTACGTACGTGCGCGCGCCACGACGCGTGGGAACGCGCGTGAGGCGGTTCCGGCGGGCGACCGATCTGGTCGGCGCGCGCGGGAGTTTCCGCGTGACGGCTTCACGCGCACACGGCTCTCTCTCTCTCGCTCGGTCGCGTGGCCTGGTTTGGTTTGGTTCAGTTCGGTTTGGTTTGGTTTGGTCTGTGACGCGCGCGTCGTGGCTTCAGCTCTGCCCGTGTTGGGGTGGTGCCTTCTGGCCGAACGCTTGAGTGCTCCGGGGCGGGAGTCGGGATTAACCGCACTAGCTTCGCTTTCTTCTTCTTCTTCTTCTTTTTTAAAAAAGGAGTGAGGTTAAAAGTCCAACGACGCTGAAAAAGGGGTCCAAAGTCGCTTACCTTGGGTACAAAAAGGGTGCATACATGCCGTTGGGCACTATACTTCGCTTATCGTCAAAGTTGAGGTGTTGCCATCCGTATGATTTTCTTGGTGCCTTTGTGCTCTCTTCGCTAGCCGATCATGCATGTTTGACAAACAAAGGGAGCACATTCGGTGCTTTCCTTCCTACTTGTTTTTGGTTTCGTTTATGTCACATTCCCTAAAAATAAGTACACGTTTGAGGGGTGATAAGATTAAATAAATAGTAAACAACTTTTCAAATGATAAATCAAAAAAAGAGAGAGAGAGGAAAAAATGGGTACTACTAGCTAGGCTGAATGAGATGTATGATGGTCAAAAGGAAAGCTCTACGGGCTTTTTAATGGAGCACCTCGCATTGAATTGGAACTGTGTAAGATACGTACTGCTAGTTGCAAACTCAATCTTATGGTCAAATTACGTGTCCATTAATTTGCCTGTTAACTAACTCGACCCGAAGCACGGACACGTGAAAGAAATTCTACAGCGAAGGTTCGGCAGAACGCAGAGTTTCCCCTCGCCACCCGTCGTTCGTTGGTTCAAAGTCCCCGTGGAATTTCCTCCTCCACACCACATGTTGTCAATGCCGCCGCTGGCAGGTCCCACTTGATCCAGCCAGCGTGAGGCACGTACGGGATTCAGGGAGTCCGAAAACTCGCGATCCAGTCTCATCAGAGTCTATCCGCCGCTAGTCCCGCCGGCAAACGCGACGACTCCTCTGCATATACCCCTGCTGCTAGTTCGTGTCGTTGTGCATTACATGCAGGTGTAGCAGTGACCGCAGCTGGGCTGAAAACAACGCCTTCAAACACGCCCGGGACAAGACAACGATGGCCTCCTGACCACGAGGTGTGCCGGCTCGATTGACCTGTCAAATAAAAACGATAAACTCGAAGGAAAAGTCGATTCTTTCCGGTACGTACGTACGTGCAGCGTGTATACACAGGAACGAACGAACATGCCTGGTCAGCTGTAACAGATTACTAACGAACATGTCTGTCGATCGGTGCATGCGTGATTGCAATTTGGGGTCATAATAATGTGCACAGCTAGCTGGACCCACTCTGACATTATCAGTTCGTTCCGACTGAAAACTTGAAATGCTTTTGCACTCATTTATCTGTTCGTTACGTTCCAAGTGCATTTTATTAGTAGATTTCTGAGGGATGAAGCACCTGGCTGGCGTGATTAGAAGGAGTACTACCACCACCTGCACGGTCAGAAAGGAAGCCCTACAGGCTTTCATGTCCGGCAGAGCATCGACATCGACTGGAAGAAGAACTGTAAGATACGTACAGCTAACAGATTTCGGCACGATTTAATGTCGTGGTCAAATTACAAGACCAACTAACTCGACCTCACGCGCGTACCACATTAGTTTCAGTACACGTGAAATTCTTCTGTGAATACCCCAGGACGGCCCAAGGTTCGGCAGGAATGCAGAGTTCCCTCTTGCCAAAAGTCTCCGTTGAATTCCTCGGCCTCCAGCCGCCACGGGACTGGGACAACTCTAGCGTCAGGAACGCGGGGGATTCAGTACTCGCGAACCATCCAGTGCGTGCGGCAGACTCCGCCGCGAGTCTCGCCGGCAGACGCGACGACGCGCGTGTTACACTACAAACACTCGCGCATCGCGGCCATTCCGATCCGCAAGGTGGCGACGCTGCGCCACCCAGCTGGGCTGAAATTAAACAGCGTTTCAAAACACCCGGCCTGGTGACCCGATCACGAGGCGTGTCTCCGCTGTCTGGCAAATAAATAAAAACTAGATGATTCCCCGCGCGTTGCTGTGGGAATAAGAAAGATAAGTTCAGAGGCGTAGTGTGCATGATTAAAAAAATTACTTTGTTATAGATGGAATGGTGTGGAAATTAATAAATTGTAGCGTAAAATATTAGACCGAAACAACATTTTGCTTCTGCAACGGTCATATTGTATGGTGGATTGCTTAAAGGTATATAGACAGGTCAGTATAATGGTTCTTCATGAATATTGTTCTATTACAATAGACCTTTCTACTCAATGTGTATTAGTTCAACAAATATATTTTTGACATTACATTCTATAGAAAGGAAAAAAAAAACAACTCACTGAAGACAAACCTGACTTACTTTTCACTTCGTGACAACATATCATTGATTGGACATACCATCAGTTGAGTATCATTTTTTTTCTGCAAAATGAAGGCAAATCCTGGCTCTGTAGATTAATAAGATCATAAAAATAAATTGGATGGATCGAACATGGCTCCTGCATGCAGAACACCAAGAAGGTATATCAGTGTCCTTGAAATATGAATATATATGAGTACTGCGAGGAACAAAAATGGAATACAATACTATACGGAAATCCTCTTTTCACTTCAATAATCATGAAAAACTGAGAAAATAAAGCAAGAAATCTAGGTAGATTATTAAAACAAAAGAATAATGCACGGAACATTTGCCTCTATACAAAACTACACCAAACAAACAACCGATTCAAAAATATATCTATTGCTAAACATGAAAATGACCTAGGTCGAAAATCCCATAAAAGAATCTAGGTCCGAAAAGAAGATAGTGAGCTTTTGGTTCAATCCTACAAAGAATCAGAGATAACTAGATAATCAGGTGCGCTCCGCTGCACCCATTTAATAGTTTTTTGAGCTATTCTTTTAAACATGTAGGTATTTTCTTGCTTTAATTGCATCCTAATCAATCCACAAAGTCTCAACCATATAAAAATGAGGATTTAAATTACAGACTGTTGTAAACAATTTAGAAGGCCTCTTTATACCTTATATCAAGAAAAATGGCTCCACGGAACCATGAAATCAACAATAGAAATGAGTACAGCCTCTATACAGTAGTATTAGTACTACTCGAGTGCACCTAGCAGAATTTAGCTTATTTAATGGTGTATAATTCGGGCCCTTGGGTGCATCCAGCCAAAGTTCTCTTTGGTGATGTTGGAGCAGCAGCACCGCATGGCAGCTCGGACCCACGTCTGCAAGCCAGCTACTGTATCGGTCATACTCATGTCTGACAAACCACTGAGCACGGAACAGATGCCCACACACCAGGCGAAACAGGCTGGAGTAGAAATAAAAAATGGCCCAAAAAAACCAAAAGCAGGCTATGAAGCGGTCCAAAATAGAGAGCGCATGTGGGAATGGGAGCCGGGCATCGGGGGGAAAAGACGACGTGGGCGTGCGACGGAAAGGCACGACGGCCACAAAACGCGTCGCGCTGAAAAAGTCCCACGTAGTCCAAAACGCTGTACGGTCGCCGAATCTTGCGCTTTCAGCTTTAGACTATTTATACAGATTTGACAGAAGCTGCCGGAGAGAGAGAGAGAGAGAGAGAGAGAGAGACAGCACGTTCCCGGTTTCTTCGGTTCTGGGAGTCAGCGATTGGTGTGGTAGCAGTGGCAGGCATGGATCTTATGGTCGAATGGACGGGGGGAAGCAGGAGAATAAAAACAGGAAGGTAGAAGACCATGCGAGTGAAGAAATATAGTGGATTGATTGCGGGTAACAGCGAGTTAGTGGAGCAACGGTTTCAGGTCGAGGGAGTGCTGGAGTGGGCAATACAGTGCGCTTCAGTTACACCACTAACACTAATCGTTTTCATTGCCAACAATAAAGAATGCAGGCCGGCCAAAGAATGATCTAACGCTAAGGATCAGATGGACCTTAGTTATCAAACGGCTGAAAACAATTGTGGTGATGTGGCTCGCTGTGGTCGCAGAGAAATAGGAGTTAATGACTTTTTGTTGGTTGCACTTATAAAGAAATAGTAGATGCGAAAACCCGTGTATACAAGATCAGAGAATATGAACAAAGAAACTGGTGCAGGTATGCCACACATATTGGTACACAGCTGCTCGATTCTTCCGGTATTATATATATATACACAAGAACGAACATGCATGTCAGCTTCAGCTTGTGGATACTATCCAAACCAAGTTTGCTTTATTTTTCACTTTAATTGTTCCTCATGATGGAGAATTCCATCTCAAAGTTTTCCTTGTCCTCATACTCAAACATGCCGCACTAAAATCAGACAAAACACTTGAGACTCTTCTTCTTTCCGTTGGACAAATGTTTGATAGCATTCTGCATTGTATGAAATATGCACAACCCATGGCTCTCGCCAGCCTTACGTACCAACCCAACCGATCCATCATCAACCAGCTGGAGCCTGGAGAAACAACCGAGTTTCGGTGGAGAAACAAATTTCGGCGCGTACGATTTCACCCAAGCTCGGCTCTTAATCGTTATAAGCATCATTGAACACAACTTGAACCACCCTGGGCCTGGCCCGATTTATGAATCCAAACTGGAAGCTGATAATTGATTAGGTTCGACAGGTGTGCTTCATTTCCTATCGCTTCCAGTTCCAAATGCATGTCAATCAGTTTTTCTACTATACTAAAAAGGAGATCGATGGGAGTGCCTGTGCCCTGGCCCTGTACCATCTTGTCTGCTCCCCTACCTGTCATTCTTGTCATGGAGAAGAAAATGCCAATGTCTTCTTCCCAGCGCTGCTAGCTGCCGTGATGATTAATCACATATGGAACTGATCGATTAGTTTACTCGGAGCAATTAACAATGCAACCGAACGTACCAGTGTGTTTCGCTGTTCAGGAAACGGGACAACCTGCACATGCGTGAATGGACCCGCCAACTATGACGCTCGAGAGAAATGCCATCCATAAGAAACACTCCCAACAGCCTGCAAAGACGCGAACTGACGCCGGAGAAGCAGGTAGGGACGCAGTCTTTGGGGTGCTATATTTCGGAGGAAAAAATGGTTGCAAATGGCTGCTGCCGTCCACAGTTAGCTGCCCTGTCTGGTTAGGGTTTCGTAGATTGAAGGGCCCCTTATTGAAACACGAGGAAATTTTCCTAATCCTACGTTTTTTTTTTCTTAAATTGAATGATTTTGTTAAATTTCTATGTTCCAAAAGGGGCCTGATATGCTTAAACAATTACGCTACGTAGAGGTGCCTATCTTTTGGGCGAATTAAATTACTACACCATGTTCACTAGCTATTGCCTCAATATTTGCAATCAAATTGCATTTGTGGCCATTCATATTCAAAAGTTAGCAATAAATTTGATTTCGACTCGGTCTTTTGTTTTCGAGCTAATAGAACCTTATCACAAGTATTATAGTTTGGAAAACCAAGTTGTAATCTTTGATTGATATCAGTAAAAGAAGAGGTAAGATCATGGGGATGCCAATAATGGTCATTGGACATCATTATTAATTGTCAATTAAGCTGCTTGTTTGATCAAGTTATGTGGTATCCCTTTGCTGGCCTGCACAAACAAATATATAGGAATGACAAGTTGTAACAATACAATCATTTTCCAACTAAGAACACGTTGCTTGGATATGATTGCTAACAAAATATATTATTACAACTATATAGTCAAACTCAAACTATAATAATTGTTAAGAAGAAGTAAGAAACCACAAATGTAGTTAGTGGACCGACATTATTTAAAAGCTGGTGAGGGTTTACATCATGCCCCACTTTAAGAGTTCCTTTGTCTTCCTAGCGAGCCTGTCGGTCTATTTCTTCATCATTTGTTTTACATTTTTTTAACCATATAGATTGATTAATCGTTGGAGAAATTGTGAAGTTCGATTAGCATTTCAAAATTATCCTTTATCAAAATGTCTTAAAATATATGTGGGCCTGCAAGAAATGGTCTTGAATTACTTCCAAATTAAATACGATCAACATTCTCGCATTTCTGTTTTGCTTCAAATTGTGACTGCAGTTTGAATTGTGTAACATTTCAACAAATTATCGTAAGTTTGATGTCATCCCTCAGTAACCATATTTTAAGAAACTCAAATATTTAAGGCCTTGTTCCTGAACTAGCAACTAACCTAGTACACACCCACAAAAAAAATCACTCGTTGATTTACTATTTGGAATATGAAAAAAGTAGTTTAATTTGTATTATTCATACCTGTCTTCCGAAACAATCATATTGAGGGAACAGCTACTATGAGCTTCCAATCAATTTTAATTTGCTTGCAGCTAGACTGAATGTTTTCACTTTGCACTACCTGAAGCGACCAAACATAACAGTAGGCTACAATCTCTGATCAATCTGATTTCGCGGAGTAGATGCACACCTTCTGACTTTGATCAATTATATGTGCACCATGACTTACAGTTACTAAAGTCGTTGGACATCATTATCGTTAATTCAGCTGCTAGTTTGATCTAGCTATGTGCTATCTCTGTGCTGGCCTGCACAAACAAGTAAGAATGACAAGTTGTAACAACACAATCATTTTCCGACTAAGAACACATTGGTGGTTCGATATGCTTCATTATAAAATCTATTATTAAAACTGTACAGTCAAACTCAAACTATATTCTAATTGTTATGAAAAAGTAAGAAACCACAAATGTTTAAGAATCTCCGTTGTCTTCGTAGCAAGCTTGTCGGTACAGTCAAACTCAAAGTATATTGTAATTGTCAAACATTTAAAATCTGGTGAGTGGTTTACATCATGCCCCAGTTTAAGAATCCCCTTTGTCTTCCTAGCAAGCTTGTCGGTCTACTTGTTTTAATATTTATTTAACATATTTTTGCGACCATACATCCATTGATTATAAATTAATTGATGAAGAAATTATGAATTTGTTAGCATAATTTCAAAATTGTTCTTTTATCAAAGTATCTAAAAATTTGTGCTGGTCTGAATGAAATGGTCTTGAATTATCACAAAATGTGACTAGAGTTTGAATTGCGTAACATTTCAACAAATTCTCATGAGTTTGATGTCATCCCTCAGTAACCATATTTCTAGAATCACAGATACTCAAGACCTTTTTGTTCCTGAATTAGCAATTAACCTAGTACGCATAAAAAAAAACGCTCTTTGATTTAAAGAGATAATAGTTTTACTATTTGGAAGATGGAAAATTTTTTAATTTGTATTATTGATACCTGGCTTCCGAAGCATTCAAATTTCAAACTGAGAGAACAACTACCACGCGCTTCCAAGCAAATTTAATTTTCCTAAGTTATTAAGCTCGCTAATTTTACACGCAAGGAGACACATTCAAACCCAACCAAAACTTGATCATCCTCAACGAACTTCCCGCCCACTCATCTCCAGCACATGCTCGCACGTAGCACGCGTAGACTCCACCACATGGAGACCACCACCTACCTCTCGCTCGTCTCCACACCATGATTAGCCCGCTAACCCAAGCTATAAGTATCCTCTCCCCTCACCTCCTTCCCCAGGCAAGCAACAAGGGCACCACAGATAACAGCAAGCGACGATCCAGCTTGCTAATTAATCAGCCCTTCTTCCTCGTCTCCGGCATACCCGATCCGTTCCACAATCCTCAAGAAGTCATGGAGATGAAGAAGGTCGCCTGCGCCGTCCTTGTCGCCGCATCGGCCACCGTGGCCATGGGCCATGGCTGCTGAGGCCCCGGCCCCTGCCCCCACCAGCGCCTCGGCCGCCGCCTTCCCGGCCGTCGGCACCGTGCTCGGCGCGTCTGTGCTCTCCTTCTTCGCCTACTACCTCCAGTAAAGCAGATAGGAGGAGACCAGAAGCTGGCTTGCCGGCTACTGTTGCCTGCATTGATTTCTATCTAATTATACCCTGTTGATTCATCCATTCCTTTGATTTGATTACCGTTTCTCCCTTTGTATATGTCAACTTCAATCTGTAAAGAGGGCACAATGGGTGGCGCTGTTGTTTGGGCACGAGAGTTTGAAAATTAATCAGTACCCATTTGTTTGGACTATATATGTTGATACTGCCTTTTGTTTTAATTTCTAGCATTTGCTTCTAAGTTTCGATTATTATGCGTTGGAGTGAGACTATTTGGTCCCGATTTCAACAGTTCGAGAACCCTGGTTTTCTTCTGATAAGCCTGTCATACGTTATTTTTTTTGGCAAACGAAGCCTGTCATATGTTTAGCTGATATATTGAATTTTTAGACAATGGGTTTGTAGAAGAACAAAGAACCTACTGTCAGTATGAGAACACAATATATTAATTCTTTGCCGATCATGCATGGTTGTCCCAAACTCCCAATAAAGAAACTATATGCTTCTAGCTAGCATGTGCCAATTTGCAGTTCCATAATAATGGCCAGAATTCAGATAGACAAACCTGTTTTTTTGCTAGCCATTGTTGTTCAAACAGAAATGAAAAAGAAGGAATGTCATAGGTTTCTCTGTACCATGCGCTGTGCATTGCAATTTTCGCAAAGACGACCATCAGTTTTTTTGTATGAATGGAAGGCAGCATGCATGTGAGTAAGCATGGTTCCTGAGATATAACTACATGGCTCCTTTGGTTCAAAGGAATTTTGTAGAAAAAACATAGGAATCTCGTTCCTATAGGAATTGACAGTGTAGCATCCTTTGGTTTGTAGGAATGAGGCGTAGGATCGGCGCGCAGACCAGAAACCGAGCTGCTGCCTCTCCGTTTTCCACCAGCTACAGGAGAGAGAGGCGAATCTCAGGCGCCCGCGGTCCGGCGGCGGCTCCCCTCGCTCTCCCCCTCCCCCGGCGGCCCGTTGGGCTCCGGTGGGTCGGGAGATCGGCGGAGCCGTCGTCCGGCGAGTGGTCTAGCTGTTAGTAGGGTAGTTGTCTAGATTAGGTCCTAGTATATCTAGGGTTAGGGTTCCGGCTGACGGCGGCGAGGCGATGGCGTCGGCGTTGGTCTGGTTTCGGTCCTCCCCTGCGCAACCTCGTCTCGCTGGTGCTCAGCTCCGGTGCCGGCGGCGGGCATGTGGAGGTGGAGTCGGCTTCAACCGGCTCCTCTGTAGGAGTCCGCGCGGCTCGGTCTCGTCTTGTCTCGGCGACGGGGCGACGCCAGCGGCGCTTTTGGTCAAGGGTACGGCGACGGCTGCGGTTCCAGTGGTAAGAAGGAGGATGGATCGGGCTCGGCTTCCCCTCGGCGGTCGACGTCGATGGCGAGTTCCGGTCCAGGGTCGGCGAGGCTCGGGGTGCGTCCCCGGCCGATGTACTTGCGGCTCTGCCTCTTTGGATTGCGACTCACTTCAAAGCCTTCGTGCGATGGGGCTTCTCTGACTCGTGGTCTTCCTCGGCTTCCTCATCGACGGCGGCGCCCGGCGGTAGAGAGCTCTGGAGAATTCGGCTCGCACAGTGCCCAGGGGCCTGGTTGCAATTTGTGTTTTCTTGAGGGGCTTCTGTGCTAGATGGTTGGGATAGCTGTCCCCGTATCCTTTCAGTACGTACCTGTATGTGTATGTGTACTTGTATGTTTTTCTTATCTAGAAATACAGATACGTATTATAAAAAAAAAGGAATGAGGCATAGGAATTTTGAAAGGAAAATTCCTATGAAACCGATTTCATAGGGAAAATGTAGGAAAGGAAGCCTCGAGCCAGACCTCTTTTTGAAGATTCCTACGTTTTTCATGTGGTCTATTCAAACAACCACTCGAACAAAATTCCTGTGTTTTTCAATCCTCTTTTTTGCATATGCCATCCTATCCTATTCCTTTGTTTTTTCCTATTCCTACGTTCCAAAGGAGCCCTAAAGCTTACAAAGAAAAAGATCTCTTGAAAAAGCACCCATGGGCAGCAAGCATCATTAAAATTTATAAATCCAGTGAACTTCCTATTGGAAATTCATGTCCACTTTATCGATAAACCGCAAATAGTGAAGAGAGTTACAAGAATATCTAAACTCGAAATCAAAACTAATATATGTTAAATTTCTCTGCAGAATCATTCGGGGAAAAACTGTGTAGAAAAAGAGTAAGAACAAGAGGCAGTCGAAACAAAAAGAAGAGAAGATCATGCGGTGCCAACAACCAATTGATCTATAGCCAAAGGGAATGGAATACATTAAATAAAATTACAAGCTCAGAAGGGATAGTTCATATAAGAAACGAGCCTATCATCATTGATCAGCAGCTCTGCCTGCCAAGCAGGAAGTCAGAACCTTGGCCTTACAAGGTCAAGAATCGGACCGCCCGTAACATAAGGATTTCCCCATCCTCCATTAAGAAGATGAAGAAATACCCATTTAACATGCATGGCAGGAAACACATAGACTCGATCAAAAAGCTCATGTGGGATAGCGCCGTACAAGGGTTTAGAGACCACAGGGGATTTCCTTGTTCATCATCATAATCGGCAGTCTATTCGGGTACCCTGAGGAGTAAAGGGGAAGACGGAAGAGGGCTCTGGAACTTCATGGGCAGAGAAAATGGCACGACTACTGACTCTTTGTATTCTCATCCAAGTGCCGGTTGCTATTTATAGAGAAGGGGGTCCTGGTACTACTGATAACACTATTTGTATGCTTAGAGTAAAAACTTCTTAATTAACTTCACTCTCGAATCATATATACTGTTCATCCAATGGAATGGTGACAAAAGGTTACTGGTAGCAAGGACTACAGATAGGTGGAATCTCATTTCGTTTGCTGTGGATCAGTGACTGTATCGAAGCCGACAACATACCCATGCCAAATGCAAATCCTTTATATTAAAAATACTGTTACTACTTAGCTAGCTACACACAGAGACAAGGCAGCTGGATTGAATGTCTGCAATACCTGAAGCGACAAACATGGAAAAGTAGGCTACAATCTCTGATCATTGATCAATCTGATTTCGCGGAGTAGACGCACACCCTTCTGACTTCGGTCAATAATATGAGCATCATGGCATGTTTTGCAAACGCAAGATTCCTTGCGTTTTCGGTCTCGAGATTTTCAATCTCCTGTCAGCTTTTAGCTACCTATAAAAGTAAGGGGCTAGCCACTGTTATGTTGGGCAGTGGCTTTATTCGAATTCCCTCGAAATTAGGTCGATTAACGTCAGCACAATGTGGGAATCATATCAAAACTACCACCGATTCTGTTTGATGCTGATTTTTGTTTCACCATAGTAAGTTGAGAAGAGAGGATATTCAGCCTCTTGTAGACAAAGTAATTAAGAGAGTAGCTGGATGGAGAGGAAGACTCCTTTCATATGCTGGGAGGCTAGTGCTAGTTAAAACTTGTCTTGCAAGCATTCCTGTCTATTTACTGTCTTTCATTAAATTTCCTAGATGGGCTATAAACATCATTAATTCTCATATGGCAAACTGCTTATGGAACAGTTTTGATGGACATAGAACTTACCACTTAGCTAACTGGCCTAGCATATGCATGAAAAAGGAATATGGGGGTTTGGGAGTTCCAAACCTTAGGGAGTTGAACTTATGCTTGCTAGGCTCTTGGATAAAAAGATACTTTGAGGATGATGGGAAATTATGGAAGGAGGTTATTGACCTGAAGTATAAAACCAACAGGCCTAATATCTTACACTTGCTTCTCAATTTTGGAAGAGCGTTATGTGGGCAGCAAAAGCTGTTAAATTAGGGTACCGTTGGAAGGTTTTTTTTTTTTTTAGGGCAGGTACCGTTGGAAGGTTGGGAATGGGAAGAAAGTAAAATTCTGGGAAGATGACTGGGTAGGGCCTTCTAGTTTACTTGTTCAATACTGGGATTTATATGTGCTTGTTAACGAACAATCAGCCACTATTGCTGAGCTGTGGGATGGGATAAATTTGAAATGTACTTTTAGAAGGAATGTAGATGAGAGATTGATGAGAAAGTGGGAGGAACTCTTGCTGATTGCCTCTACACTGACATTGTCAGAAGAAGAGGATAGGCCTATCTGGCAGTTGACTTCTAATGGTATTTACTCTTCCCAATCAATGTATGGCATAGTGAATTTTAGAGGTATTACACCTGTTTTTCAACCTGCTGTGTGGAATCTGAGAATTCCACCTAGAGTGCAGATCTTTCTTTGGCTAATGTCTAAGAATAAACTGCTCACCAGAGACAATTTAGAGAAAAAAGGAAAAAAGCTAGATGATACAACTTGCTTGCTATGCTGTGAACATGAAAGTATTCACCATCTCTTCTTCGATTGTGTGGTAGCAGCTAGGATGTGGATGGAACTAGCTTCTGTTTTCAATCCAGTAAACCTAAGTAGCTTTTATCTCATGGCAACTCACTGGTTAAGTAGTAAAAGATTTATAGTACTGAATATGTTCACAGCTGCTAGTCTCTGGGGGCTTTGGAAACTCAGGAATAGTTTTTGTTTTCAGAATGTTCGATGGAAGGACATGAGAACTCTGTGGAAACAGATTCTCGCGTCGCAGTGGTAACTTAATTTCACTACTCTCTCAACTCCCAAGCTGCATACTTCTCCATAGACGACAAACACTAGTGTAGCGCTGCAAATAATAGTTGAAGTTAACGTTGTAGTTTACTTATCCACTGAAAAATTTCAGGTCAAAAATATAAAGAAGGGCATCAATCCACCTTCAGCAAGCCTCATATACTTCACTGGCCCATTTGCGCTGAAAGGATTCAAAATTGGAGTAGTATCTGGACTGATTGGGCTAACGGTGAAACAATTTTATTCTGATTGGATAGCTAGCAACGTGCTGAAAACTAATTTGAACTTTTACCAGGAGTCTATTGCAATTGGACGGACATTTGCTGGCCTGAAGGACTACCAAGTACCAACTAGATGGGAACAAGGAAATGGTGGCTCTAGGAACTATGGACGTGGTAGGTTCATTAACTTCGTGCTACATAACCACAGGTAGCTCCTATTCAGCTTAAAATAAATAACATATAAGCACATAAAGATGTAACATTCTTTGTGACAGAAGCTGTCCACTGTAGGTGGTTTCGGGCGATCAGCAGTCAATAGCAAGGCTGGCTGCAAAACAGCAGCATCCAATATAATTTTGTCAAGTGTAGTACTATTTACATTGGAGTTCATTACTCCACTGTTCAAATACACTCCCAGTGCCATCCTTTCTTCCATCATTATCGCGGCGGTAACTGGGCTGATTGACTACAAGTCATCCTATTGTATCTGGAAGGTTGATAAGATGGACTTTTTGGCATATTTGGGAGCATTTTTGGGCGTCGTATTTGCTTCAGTGGAATACGGACTACTAATTTCGGTGTGGATTCCTTGCACTATAACTCCTTGCACAGACAAAGGGCCACATGATAATTAAACTTGTTGTCAAACAGGTTGGAATATCACTTGCCAAGATTGTTCTCAAAGCAACACGGCCTAGAACAGCGCCGCTTGGTAAGCTTCCAGGAACAACTATATATATACATGAACATGGAACAGTATCCAGAAGTTACCATGGTGCCAGGGATGGTAATTGTTAGAGTGGACTCGGCTGTCTACTTTACTAACTCCAATCATGTCAAATACAGGTAACAAGTCCTATACCGGAAACATAGTATCGTTTGAGTCACTGGTGGGAATAATATTTCCATTGCAACATTTTCATTTGACAAAAAGTGGAACCAGTTATTTCTTTGAAGTATACATGTGAGTTTTTCCGTCCAAAACATATACATGTGAGTTAGAGAAAAAAAGGAACAAATAAGATACATTATTAAAAAAAATGTCATCTAAACCTGGCATGTTTCTATTCATGTCAAATTTGGGATCCTTTTTTCCTTAGTAAAAGGAAGAAATTCTCCAGAGCTGCTGAAAAAAAATTCAAAACCAGAAGTTTGTTAGTGAACATTTTGTGAATCTCTTAGGTGCATTGTTGGTCCTCCTCAATATTTCAGTAGCCAAGAAAATGATACTTCGCAAACTAACTCCAATTTTCAGAATCCTGAGATGGTTGAAAGAGGAAGAAGAAAGACAACAGGAGCAAACTTTCCCCAAATTCAGTTTCTGATTGTAGAGTTATCTCGTAAGAACAAAGAGGATTTGTTTTCTGTACAAAGTGCAAGAGATTTTTTTATTTCATTCAATCAATTATCAGCTCGTAACACTGACTTAATAACGCTCCAACAGCGGTGGTTGACATCGACACAAGTGGAATATATGTCTTGGAAGAGTTGTTCAGAGTACTCAACAAGCGTCAAATTCAGGTAAAAAAATAATGCTAGAATTCTAGAACTATTAGACATCCTACTAATTAAAGCAAAACACTTCGCTAAGAAATCCTGTCACTTGCAGCTGATTGTTGCCAATCCCGGGATGGCAGTAGTTCAGAAGCTCCATTCAGCAAAATTCACGGAGCTCATCGGTGAAGACAAGATATTCCTAACGGTCGGAGATGCGGTGAAGAAATTGGCTCCAAAGGCGGTGGATAGTGTCTGACAGTAATGCACCGAGTCATGTACATATGGAGCACAGACATGCTTTAAACTTTAGTGTGTGCCAAGAAAGCTTTAATTTCTAGCTATTCTCTTGCAGGCTTCATGTTCGCAAGTACGAATCTTAGAGCAGAGGAGAATTGAAGAAAATAAAACTGTTTGCAACGTGGTATTTTTAATAAATAATGTGTCACTGCTGGAGAATAGTTCCAAGAATAAGATAGGTTAAATGGATCAGAGAGGCAGTGAGTTAGATGATATATCATCGTACATCTAACCTAACACAACCTTAAGTATGGACAACAACAAAATAACTAGACCGCAAGCCTGTAATACAGGAAGACCAAATATGCAAAGGATGATCCAGTACTTTCCATTGTGTCGTTGTTGATGTTTTAAAGTTTTTACACCTAGCCACAAAGAATAGCCAATTAAACTCACACACACACATATACCAAAGTACAGCCGTGGCAACACATATGTTTTTTTTTTTTTTGAGGGAATTTTGAGATGAACACATGTGAAGTTTTTTTTAAGCCGAACACATGAAGCTTGCAAAGGCATCAAACGCGTGTTTCTTTGGAGCAGACACCGAAAACCGTAAACTGAACCAACCCGCCGCAACCCTCAAGTGCTCCATGAATGGGCCTCCAAATACGGAAGTCGAGAAAAAGCGGCCCGGCCCAATGCTTAACTAGACACAGATATAACTACACAGTCCAACAGATGCTGCGAGAGCTAAGCCTAGGGTTTCCCACTTCCCACTTCGCCGCCGCCAGCAGCCGCCGGAGGTAGGGCAGAGAGCAAGATGGCGGAGAAGAAGCAGCGTCCCGGCGGGGCCAGGAAGGACGAGGTGGTCACCCGCGAGTACACCGTCAACCTCCACAAGCGGCTCCACGGATGGTATGGCCCCAGCTCCTCACCACCACCCACGCTGCTATGCTCTCCGTGAAAGCATAAATCATTCTACTGCTCGCGGCACTGCTCCCTGATCTAGCAATGATCCATGGATGGATCTTGATTTCGTGTTTGTGGTTTGATAGATTTAGCTGGTGAACTGGCCTGTATCTTCTTGGGCTTGATCTGTAGATCTTGGACTAGCACGCTGCAGTCGTCTAGTGCTCTTGTAATTGTGTGGTAGTGTCTTGTTGGAATGTGAAGTTGTCGTCGGGTATAGTCAGGTGCTTGTCTTTTAACCATGTGGCTTCGCACAGTTACATGCCCGGCAGAATGGAATCTGCTCATCGTTACACGTGTTGCCTATTTTCATGCTACCATGTGTTCCATTTGGGCAGGACATTTTCTCTAAATTGAACTGCCTCTAGGGTTTCGCCCATTCTAATGCTAGCCCCTATGTTCCGTTAAGAGTTTCAAGTTGTATTTTGTGTTGTTTATAATGTCGCAGTTGAACACCTATGCAAGAAGATTTCCCTGGCGATGTAGTTCTCGCATTTCTACTGTTATATAAGTCAGACAGTTTTCAGATTTCTTTTGCAGATCAGAACTGGCAGCAAGGCTTACAGTACAGTGGGATATTGTTTTCGGTTATTGCCTCTGTATGTTTGTCTGTTGCCATTGTGGTGTGTAGGTGGGTGATTTTCCATGATTGGGACTGCTTAATTTTATACCATATAAGTAACAGTTAGGCTATCCCGGTACAAAAAAGCACTTCCAAGTTCCAAGTGTTTAGTATGCCCTGTCATTGGTTTTGCATTGCATAATGTTTCAGAGTTCAGACTGAGTTTGGGCTCTTGGGAATTTCAAGGAAATGCCTTGTGTTTTGTTGTGGATTGATATTTACTGATGGTCTCTAAATGCAAATTCTATTTGAACTGCATGAAAAGCTAAATTGTGTACATCTACTGTCCTGATGCAGAGTGGAATAGTTTCAAATCTGACTTTGAAGCTTACTCGTTTTGTTTTGGTCACCTTGTTTTCACATTTTTCGGTAATAACTCGGTATTGTATAAGGTTTTTTATATTCAACAAATGTTCCATGATTTACATTCTACTAACTGATTTGCTATCTTCAGTAACTACAGATGGGCATTTGTTTGCAATAACAATTAGTAACTGACAGCTCGTGCTGAAATGCAGCACCTTCAAGAAGAAGGCACCCAACGCCATTAAGGAGATAAGGAAATTCGCACAGAAGGCAATGGGCACCACGGACGTCACGATCGATGTGAAGCTCAACAAGCACATCTGGAGCAGCGGTATCCGGAGTGTGCCAAGGCGTGTCCGTGTCAGGATTGCCCGCAAGAGGAACGACGAGGAAGATGCCAAGGAGGAGCTCTACTCCCTTGTCACTGTTGCTGAGATCCCTCCTGAAGGTCTCAAGGGTCTGGGAACCAAGATTGTTGAGGATGACGAGTAAATCAACAAGTATTCTGATCTCCAGCAAAGCAAATTTTGGTGTTTTTGAGTTTGTTAGCACTAGGTTCAGTACCCTTGTGAGAATAGGTTTGGGAGCCTTTGATCTTACTTTTGGTACACACCGGTTGATACTGGAACTCTTCAAGTACCTGAACTTACTGGTTTATGGACCCCAATTGTCGAGAAGCCTTTTGTGTCATGGCTGATTCAAACTATGGAACTTGTTTGGTTTCATTTGGAATTAGCACAGCTATTCATCTATTTGCAGGTGAGCGACGGCCAGTCAGGATTACCAGGGAGATTTGTCCATCATTTTACCTTGTTTGAATAGGATTTCTCGTGGGTAGCATGAAACCACTGACTGATTCTAGCCAAATAATAAGATACTGCGTCGCAGTTCAGTGGTCTACTATCTTTCTGGCTCGTGCTGATACTAGTTCAAAGATTGCGAACTACGTGTAGGAGCCAAAGCGGTCCAACATTTGATTTCACATAGTGGGCTGTTTTAGTTTTACGCACGCGCATGCTGCATGAGAAATAAAATAGTTATCACATCTATGAAAGTACACATTCGTAAACCAAAAATAAAATAAAATCTAGTGCTATACATATAATGAAGCATCGTGTACCGACTTCAACAATCCATTTTTAAGAAGTATTATGATCTTGCTCAACCTGAGGTTACGAGACAGCATGGATTAGTCTTGGAATTGGGGGAGTGTTGAGTTTTAACACTCCCTCAAGAATCTGGACCACTTCCGCTATAGTTGGTCGATCAAACTTATTGTCCTGAATGCACCAACAAGCAAGCTTGCAAATTGTTTCCACTTCCTCTAAATCAACATCACCGCATAATTCCTAATCCACCAAACTCTCAATATCACCCTCAAGGAGCTTTCTCGCCACCTGCATAGGAAAATTACTAGCATGATCGCCATTACTAGTGTAACCTTCTGCTGAGTTTCTCCTTCCTGAAACAATTTCCAACAGCATCATCCCGTAGCTATATACATCTACCTTCGGTGTAATGGCAGTTCCACTAATCCATTCAGGTGCAAGGTAACCTATGGTACCTCTGACTGTAGTCAAAACACGACTGAAATCCCTTCCAAGAAACTTCGCTATCCCAAAGTCTGCAACGTTGGGAACAAATGATGCATCAAGAAGTATATCAAGAAGATGCATTCCTGACAGCTATGATGCAAGCAAGCCAATCCTTTTGCAACTCCAAGGGAAATCCGATACCTAGTGCTCCATTTCAACTCCGTGGCTTTGCCATGAAACAGATGGACATCAAGTGAGCCGTTTGGCAATTGTTCATAAACTAGTAACCTTTTGCTTCCTTCACAACAGAAACCAATTAGTTTCACCAAGTTGATGTGTTGGATGATTCCAATAGAACTCACTTCTTCCCTGAATTGGTTCTCTCCTTGACATGCACCATCAAGTCTTTTAACTGCTATGGTTGTACTTGATTGCAGAACCAAAACCACCAACTCCTTGAGTGTTGTTTTCAGTTAGATCGGAGCAACTAAAAGTAATGATTCCACCATCACCTTGAGTGTTGTTCAATATGCTACGAAATGATTTCCTTTTGTTCCTATAGAACAACAAAGAAATAAGATAAATGCTGAAGACATCCCAAGAATAGCAAATTAGCAATACATATACATATGATGGTTCTCATGTTATGTTTCGAACTTTGCATCTCTTTGGCAGCAAGCCAAAAGTAAAGAATTTCTCCGTTAGTTCTGCGAGATTGCCATACTGATGTTGCTTGACCACATTAAGCAATTCATTTTGCCAAATAGAGCATCTAGAGGCATACGAGTATGCAGTGCAAGAACATTGACTTAGGCAAGCTTGTGCACATTCATCTGCATTCACAGCAGCCTCTATGATGTTTGCATTACTGGGCAATCTGACACCAGATATCAAGTAAAACTTATCTGTCATTCTGGTGGGGCCCCTTTGTTTGCTTTCACAATCTAACACAAAATTTCTTGCGCATCCACTTGTTGATCACCTAGGTCCCAACTCTTTTGTGACTCTATGGAGAAACCTTTCATGCAGCTGGAGAGGGAACATATTGTCTCTGCAAATTGTGAAAGGTCCATAGAGAGCGTCGACATCACATTGTGCTTTAGGCTGAGCATCGACGGCTAGCTAATCCTGTGAACCTTCGTGCCATATCATTTGCTTAATCTAACCAAAGACATCCAACAAACTAAATGTCGTCGGTGTATCATCTTGTACAGTATATATGAAATACTCCTCTTGTTATCATCAATAAATCTGTAATCGATAAGCATGGGGCTTTCAATCACAGCAGACATCCCTGGTAGTGAGCTAAAGTATTTCCCATTCCAAGCTCCGGAGGACCAATACGCAATGGATGAGTTACATAGTTTTGTGACAAATTGAGGTACACCGGTTAGATCCAGCTCGGAGCAATAAACGCCAGGAGCTAGATCAAACATGTTTCTATTGGAGGTACGGCTATAATGCAAACCACTGACCTTGTTCCGATCAGCCTTCACACCAGGGAGCAAAGTATCTGTTGGGTAGTCGAAGCTTTGCCACAATATACTAGATGTGTTTGATGTTTTCCTCAGGACTAAGTTTCTGTTAGAAAATTAGGCAAATTACGGCATATTTTCAAGGTAAAACAAGGTTGTGTGTAGCATGAGTGATCTTGTGACAAGGTTAACCAATTGCGTGTTCATGCCTATTTCACAAAATAGCAAGAACAAGATAGAAAACAAGAGTAGTTTGAGGGTGTACCCAGAGGCGTGACCAGTGCCGGAGGCACCGGCGACACCGTTCCCAACAGTCGTCATGATGGGCTGCTTGAAGTAGTCGATCTAAGTTAATGTAGGAAGATGTACACTGTGCAGTCCCTCGAACAGACACCGGGAAGTAGTTGTTCACGTAGCAATCTCCAAAGAAGTAGTTGATCAGCGAGCAGCAGCGCTAGCACTCCCCAAAAACCTGATCGCCCGCCTATCCGTGCAGATATCACAGCGAGACGTGGTTCCGGAGGCCTGCTCTCGCAAACTCTGTGCACGCAGAAGCTTGCGATGGGAATGGTTGTGTAGCAGCAACAACAGAGGAGGTGGAGTTGTATCTTATCTCTCGTAATGTGAGGAGTATATAGGCATGAAAGGGAGAGGATAGAATCATCCTTGATGTGTATTGATGCAGGTCATAATGTATGGAGAATAAACACCATTAGTTACTAGTAACGGTCAAGGTTAATTCGCTGTCATCAAACCTTATGAACAGCCCTCTTAACGTCCCTATTCATTTCTTTTATAACTTCATAACATTAATCGTGAGCCTAGAATATTACTGATTTAATTAGAAATAAATGGGTTAAACCCAATTAAATCCAACAGTTTCCGCTGTTCAAGAGAACAACAATTGTATCGTTGCTTGTTGCCGTGTTTCCTAGTTCATCAGACCAGACCTTGGCCCTTGTGACCTTGTCTAAAATTACAAGGTTGCCATCTAAGTACAATGTGAGCTCGGTGATGGTGGGATCTATAATTGGGTTCTGCCTATTGGCGACCCATACTGAAGTTTGTTTGGGAACCTTATTGAACCATATGCCTAGGTACCAATTCTTTGTTAGCGGAAATGACCTTAAAAGGTTGTTGGTATCATGATTAATAAACTGCTTCACTCTTATGGTCATCATTTGGTTTAAGAGGTTGCAAATTCTATATGTCAGTAAAAGGGTACTAAAATTGCTAAAAGTCTGTTTGGGGATTTTTTTTCTTGATCATTTCCTTGAGTGTGAACTTTTCAAAAACTGGAAACATATAGTAAACAAAACACACCAAACCAAAATGTTATAAGAGCCTCCGAAAATATGTATGTATTTCGCTTCATGGTACTGAAGCATCAGATTTGTATTTAATAATATCATAAATCTCCTAAATTGTTATCCTTTTAGCTAATTCCTAAATAATTAATCAAAGTTAACATGTAATGTTGAAATTGAAGGAGAGAACAGATATACAATTTTGTTTGTTTTAGGGTTAAAATAAATTTTCAAGGTACTTACTTTACATTTATAACATGCATTTTTGAATTTTTCAAGATAATTACTCCCTCCGTTTTTATTTATATGACACCGTTGACTTTTTCGTTGAACTTTGACCAACAATATAGATTTAAATAATTACTTTTCGAATATGAAATGAATATCATTGGATTTATCATCAAAAGCACTTTAAGGTTAACTTATACACTTAGCTATATACACAAATATTTATAGATAAGACGAATAGTCAAAGTAACAAAAAAAGTCAACGGCGTCATATAATAAAAAACGGAGGGAGTAGTATTCATTGATATAATATCCAATTTTGCTAATAACTTAATGTGTCATTTGTGTCATTCTTTTAACCAAATTAGCTGGATTTATCCTGGATGTTAAATCATCAAATTAATTCACTTATATATCCTTCATGGATGAGTAAATGTACATTTCTGTTTCGTACAGAGAGTATATATAGGCTTCACACATCATCTTCCACAGTGTAGAGAGAAAAACTAGTAACCATGTCATACCATGTTGAATGGACCTGCAAGTCCCTAAATCCTTCGCCCCCGTACTGCCGTAAGACTAATTCTATTATAATGTTTTATTCGGTATCCGTACTTTCTGTTTCGTCGCAATGAAAATTACAGTGCCAAGCTGAAATTGTTTCTTGTATTATTGTATAAGTCGTTCAAAACTTCTACATCTGTAGGCGGCAAGATGGCATGGCCTGAGCTGTTGGGAAAGAAGGGCAAGGAAGCAAAGGCTGTGATCGAGAAAGAGAATCCTTATGTCAATCAGGCAATTTATGCTCCCCAAGATGCAATTGTTACTGACGAGTACTGCTGCAATCGTGTTAGGATCTACGTGGATTGCAAGAACACATGTGACTATGCAAACTCTATCGTGGTCCAAATCCCAAAGGTTGGGTGATGAACTTTATTGCTATTAATCACCAATAAAAGCATGGGAATAAATAAGAATAAAAGGGTTTTCTGAGAACTAAATGTTGTTGTTACTTTAGCATCCATTTGAACATTTCTGATGTTGCCCATGGATTTGATCTAAAATGTTGTTGTTACTTAGCATCCATTTCTCGCCAAGATCCTTAGAAAAGCATGCGAACAAAATTTACCTGCATCCGTTTTTGACTTCGCCCATGCCAGCAGCCATCCCAAATGAAGTGGGCTAAGGAGGATGCACCATGGGCTGAACTGCTGTTACTACGAATGGTATTTTTTTTTTCGAACAATGAGCAGGAGCACTGCTATTTCAACGAACAATCGCCATGAATTTAATGTGGTGATTATTGATAATTTCTTAGGTGATATGCTTATTGTTATAATTCCTGGAAATTCGAGCGGCAAGCATGCTCATCATCAGTCACTTGTAGGCTTGTAGCTGTGAGCTGTGGAATACAGTAGACAAGTACCAGAGAACGATCCATTGAACTTTTATTTCTTCGCAAATTCATCATTCAGGAACAGAGAGTGACACATTCAACCTCATGAACATGAACCAGGAAACCATCCACAATCAGATACAACTTATTGCCTCTCCGATTCGGCACTACTAGTTAGAGCGATCGTTACCGGAGCCGGGAGTCGTCAGTCAGTTGCCGGCAGCGCCGAGGACGGCGTCGACCTTGTCTCCGAGGTGCGCCTCGTCGTCCTCGAGCCGGGCGGCGGCGGCGCCCTTCTCCCACCGGATCAGCGTGGGGACGCCCTTGAGCCCGAACCTGGGGTCCACCCTCCACGGGTGCGCCGGGTCGCGCCACGTGGGCTTGTCCCCGACGTAGGCGCGCAGGAGCACCGCGTCCCGCCCCTGCAGCGCCTCCAGCTTCTCGTAGATCACCGGCTCCGCCACGTTGCAGTCTGCGCCGCACCCGCACAACGAGACGAAGGTGAGCACACGCGCGTACCTCGGGTAGTGGTAAGAACAAGCTTAGTAGGTTGGGGAGGTCTTACCGGGGCACCAGGTGAGGGAGGAGGACGGCTCGCGGTCGGCGAGGAAGAGCAGCAGCTTCACCTTGCCATCGTCGTCGGAGGCGGACGGGCCGAAGAGGCGCTCGAAGTGGGCGTCGAAGTCGGCGAGCGTCGCATCCACCTTCTCCACCGTCATCGCGCCCTCACTTTGGTTTCTCTTGCGCGGAGCAGCGAACAGCGGCGAGCAGATTGGGGAAGAAGAAGACACGACCGCCGACTTTTTATCCCCGCTGTTTACGGGAGCGCGTGCCGTTACCACTGCCCGGTGGGACCGGATCGTTACCCTGCGTGCCACCTACGCGAGCTTGGGCCTCGCGGAGTTGGTGGGCTTGAGGGTCGTGGTTGGATCGACGGGCCAGATGTACACGCTTCCTGAACTTGGGCTGCTTCAAGGGGTACGTTCAGAGAACTGCTCGAGCCCAACAAGAGATCCGTACGCCCAAGTCGAGTGCGCGAACCCAAGTCCACCGGAGTCCATCCATCCACCCGCCGTTCTCTCTCTCGCCACTGCTCACCGGCGCTCGCCTTCTCGCCGCCTCTACCTCCGCCGGGCTCGTGATCCGCCGCGATGCACGACGCGTCGGAGATCCGGAATCTCCCCATCGACATCGCCTTCGCCCGCCTCCAGGAGTGGCTCGTCGACCGCAAGCGGGTGCCGCACGACTGGAGGAAGCGACTCGCCGGCATCCGCGCCCGGATCGCCACGGCCTTCCCATCCCTTCCCCGGGACCTGCACCCCTCGCTCCTCGCGCTCGAGCCCGAAGGTAACGCCCCCGTCCCTGCCCGTGTGGCGTAGTGATTTGGCGAGTTCGTCTCGCTCTTGAACCTTCACCGGATCCGTCCTTTCGTTAGCTTTTCCTTTCTCGGGCGTGTTGTGGATTTCCCTGCGCGTGGGATGTAATTGTTTGTTTGCCCCTTTTTCTGGTTCAGAAATTGGGTACCTTGAAGCAAAGAAGATATACAGCATCCTTCTGGAGTCCAACACAGAGAGTCGCAACATATTTGGGCGCCTCACGGGATCAGCGGTGAGATTGTGTTTTCTTCTATGAGATAACTGTGCTGGCTTCTATGAGCGTCGACATATGTTTTGATTACGAATGCTGTGTCCAGGGTGAATGGGAGTCCATCGTTAAGGCTTACGAGAAGGACCATGTCTTCCTTGGTGAGGCGGCACAGATCATGGTCCAGAATGTGAACTACGACATGTACAGATTCTCTTCCTTGACCTTGGATTTTACAAATGGCTAATGTTGAGGCTGAACTATGCCATGGCTAATTTTGCTTGCTCTTTTTTTACTGGCTCAAGTCCATATCAGAGGAAGCAGATGCAGAAGAATCAGCAGCAGCTTGCAGAGCTCGATCGAAGGGAGGCTGACATTAAGCGGCTTGCAGCGTTGTCAGCTACAAGATATGTAGAAGCTTGCCAGGAGCTTGGTCTGCAGGTGAACCTCTCAATCTGACTACCATTGGTTGGGCTGTATTCGTTATTACTATGTTGTTTACTTACATCATATTCGCATGGCTTACTGCATTTGCAGGGAATAAATGTGAGGGAAGAATTAATAGAGTCTGCAAAAACACTTCCATCTACATTTAGCAAAATATTGGAAGCCCTGAACAGTGATCCTGTCTCAAAGGCCATTGAGTACTATACAGCTTTTGTTAAGGAGTGCCATACTGAGGATAAGGTATGGAGATATGAATAAAAGAAATTTCTGCAGCAATTAACTTTGTTTGAATCTTAATGATCTCGTTCCTCTGAAATTCAGGGAAACTGTGACTCTGTGCTCCATAATCTAAAACAGCTGCAGGCTAATCCTCCTTCTCTCCATGTCTCAGTATGTACTGAGGTGGAAAGGTCCCTTAAAGAGACATCAAATTCTCATGGTTCTACTTTGACCACAGCAGGACAGAATGACTCTGCTACTCCTGCAATTGATATCGATTGGGACATTTCTGTGGATGCCAATGAAATTGATTGGGACATTGGTGCTGTAGAACAACCTATTGAAGAATCTGGTAATGGTTTTGGGTCATATGAGATCATTGACGCTAATATAGAGTTGGCGGGTTCCGAAAATTATGATGTCAGTGTTTCAGACAACCCAACTGTGAACAAAGAGTCTGAGATTTGCTGGGACGTCTCTGCTGATAGTTATGAAGAAAATGCTACTATCAATAATGCGCCAACTGAATTAGGAGAATCTCAAATGTTAGATGAAGACAGAAGTCAGTTGCTGGAGAAGGAATACAGGAATGATATTCTGGATGATTTACTTGAGGTATGCTTTGATTATTTTGATGCCCCCTTCTACCCTTTCAAATGCAAAAATTAAATGTGCTCTTAAGATGATGCTACAGAATTATCAATACGTAAGTCATGAATTCCTCCTTTTTTTTCTCCTGGTACTTCATGAATTCCTCCTTTTTTACCCTGGTACTTGTATTATCCTCAAGTAATTCATTACATGACTAGTTTATGATGGGAAGGATTCTTTACTGATCCGGCATTTTTCCTATGTTCAAATGCCATATAATCAGTGGTAGTTTTGTTATTCTGTAGCTTAGTATTTTTATGACTATTGGAACAGGTAAAATCATTTTTGGTGCAACGTTTAGGGGAGATGAGGAATGCAGATACATCATCTCTACAGCATCAGGTGCAAGCTGTGTCACCATTTGTTCTCCAACAGTATGCTCCAGATACTTTGGAGAATATGCTTGTAGAGATTTCTGCAGCAATCACTTTGCTCACTAACCAGAAGACCCTTGACCTTATTATGATCCTTAACTCTAAAAGGTAAGAGGTTATGAAGCTTCCTGCTCTCATTTATGTATTCATTGCTGATACAGTGGTGCACTTACTAGCTCTCAGAGCAATGCCAAGACTTGCATACTGGCCCTCAAATGCATTATGTTTCCATATTTTCTTTATCTGAATGTTGTTTGTTGCCCTCTTCCCTAGGTTTCTTGATAGATTGGTATCATCCTTAGAAGAGAAGAAGCATCATGAGGTGAAACTAAGAGAAGGCTTAGGTGATTTGTCTGTTAAACGTATGGAGCTACAAAACGCTCTATCATCATCCTGGCCAAAGCAAGTAAGTGGATCTGTCCTACTGCCCCGCAGCTACTGCAACTATTTCTGAATATCTATATTACCAGCAAGCAAATGGCTACAAAACATCTATGTAAAAGCTGTCATCTAAACTCAGAGCAGAAAATGTAGTGTTGTGGACATATGAATTCTCGATCTAATATATATTATTACTATCCATTTATTACTGAAATATTGCTCCTCTGTTTAGCAGTATAATTCCTATTTTTTTATTGATGCGACGTATCACAATCCTCGTAAATTTGAGGACTTACACCTACAAGAGTTTAGATTGCTACTGACTGTTATCTTTTCACTTCATGCATAAATGCTGTAAAAAATGTTTAGTAGTTGCCTAGGCCCTAGTCGTACATTTTTTATTAAATAGGGCATGCTTCCAGTGTCATTAACTATTCCAAAGGTTTCGTATTTGGTTTGTGTTCCTCTTGGAGCTTCATGTAGCTAGTTGCTACTAGAAATATCTGTTAATTTACTAAAAACATGGAGCTTTTTTAAATCAAACTTACATTTTATCTTTGTTACATACAGGAGGCAGCAATTACAAAAACAAGGGAACTAAAGAAGTTGTGTGAGACAACACTATCATCTGTTTTTGATGGCAGGCCAGTGCATATAATTGGAGAAATCAATACTTTACTGAGCTCAAGTGTTAGTCAGTTAGCTGGATGATTGTACCTTGTTCCCGAACCGAGATAAGATGAGATCCAAAGAAGGTTATTATCTTACAATACAAGCTTTTGAGACTTACGATATGTGGCTCTTGTGTTTCTTTTATATGACTGAAACTTAACAGAAATGGGGAATATCAAACAATCTTATATGTATGATTATGACACTAATTAATGTGGAACGTCAGACTAGGATAGGAGCCCATAATAAATCAGTCCCCATACTAACTCACCTGTTAAACGACAGCAATCAGACAACCTGTACCTGTTTGTTGCAGTGAAAATATAGACAGTAAATGGTAGACAGTCGGTCGACCATCGTTTAGCTATAATCTGTTTAAATGGCCGTTTAATTGGGCTAAATGGACGATTACGCAAAGACGAGTATGCCCGTCCGTCTGGTGTTTGGACAGTTTACGGATAGACGATTGTGCCCGTCTAGCGTTTAGACGTTTAAACGGCGTTTAATTCCATTTAGGAAAAAAAGAGGTTTATTGTAAATTCCCAGTTATAAGCCTGAACTGGCAGATTTATGAAGTTTCATTTTTCATTTGTAATATTTTACTGTTTCTCACAGTGATATGTATCAATTGAGTGTAACATATCAAAGATGCTTGTAATGGTGAGCTTATTGACTGACATTTGAATTTATGAACTTAGCTGTAGCACGTGAGGAATCACAACTATAATAGTTTATGACCTGCTACTTCAGTATAACTATAGACATTCGAGTGTCCAAGACGACTTTATTCAATAATATATCCCATCTTTTCTGGATTGTTCAAGATACTTTGTTACACTGATGATAATGTTCCTCCATAAAAGATACTTTAAAATTACACAGTACAGAACCTTATTCATGAAGGAAATTATGAAACCATTGGCTGGAGCGCTTTGGATATCTTTTCAATCCATCCTTGTAGTCAATGTAATTAATACCAAATCTGACTGTATAACCATCCATCCACTCGAAGTTGTCGAATAGCGACCATGCAAAGTATCCTCGTACATCAACCCCTTCCCTGCCATGTCGGAATAATTATTTTGTTTTTGTACATAGGCTTGTATCAGTTTCACAATTCAAATTTCGTCGTTGTGATAGTAATTGTCAATTCTACAAGCAATCGTAACTTACTTGATGGCTCTTTGAATGTAGAATAGGTGTTGCCGGTAGAAATCTATTCTGGTATTGTCATTTAAGGCTTCTTCAAGTGATAGGTGCTCATTGTTAACTTCATCAACACCTGCAGCATAGGTAATTTTATCAGTACAGCTAGCTTCTTAGGTAAGCAGTAGAACAAAGATATCAAAACTGCAGGCTATTGTACCATTTTCTGTTATGTAGATTGTAGGATTGTTGTATGTCTTCTTGGTGTACAGCAAGAGTTCTTCTATTCCTTTTGGATAGATGTAGAGCCAAGGAGATCCAGCCTGGATAAGAATATATTTTGTTATTTTTATGTGGGATCTCTTTCTATACTGAGTTACTAGACTAACTATGCAATGATCCCTTTAGCATTCACTGGGTATATGAAACTAGTCCTTTATTGTCGACCAGGTTACTTCTATCAAACACGAGGCAAAATAATTTGTCCCCTTTTTCGTTTAATAAGAAAGTCATACCTTTGGACCAATTGCGGCCCCGTTTCTTTCCACTGTTTTTGCATGTAGAAAAAATAACTATTAGTTCACCCAAGTAATTTGAATATGGAATAGAAATAATGTGGCCTATATGGTTACCTGTCTGATTAGTAAGTGAATCAGTACTGTAGTTTATGTTGCCATTGCTATTGTGTTTGGTGTTCTGAGCATATCTTGCTGTATAGTAATTGAGTCCGATGAAGTCAAATGACCCATTTACGGCCTTCGATTGTTCTTTTGTGAATCTGGGTAGTCTGTTACCAACCAATGTTCTCATGCTGACTGGATAATCTCCTTTAGTTAAAGGATCCATGAACCTGCCCAAATTATCATGCGTCTAAAAATGTTTAAGAATCCATTCATGATATCATGGAACTGGGTAGTTGATCAATTTACAAGAATCTTTTGATTTGTAATGTAGTGAAACTTGAATGAGAACCTCCTAGGATCCGATTCAATGAAAACTCACCAGCCATACATAAATTCCAATCCACGCTTGGCAGCATCCTGGTCTTTCTTGGAATTTGAGTAGGGAATTATCCAATTGCTTACTATAGTAATTCCTATTTTTCCTTTTTGGTCATGCTGCATGATTAATGATAATTACCATCAAATAAGAGCAATAAATCTGTTAAGCTATCTGCAAATGATTCAATGAATTTGAAGTCTAGTGTTTTGGTGCCTAAATTTACTATCAGTCTCCTGTATTTGTCTGTGGCACTTTTTATGTGCCAGTTCTTTTGTTAATACCTTAACTGGAAAACTAAAACTAGAAGATATTTCGGTCAAAAAGAAAAAATCTAGAAGATACCTCAATATCTGGCCTGTGCTGTGATGTAGGTATTTTACATTTATCAGCAAAGGCTATCATTTATCGTTTCGTAGGAGGCAGCAACTTGAGCTTTTGAACTGTGTGTTGTGATGCTCAATCACCACTTACTATGTAGGGCATGGTTGAATATATTTGCATTGTGGTATTGAAAATTGATACCTGTTTTTTGTTACCTGAGTAATAACAATCAATCGAAATTATACCTGGTATCTGTCTTTGTACACCTTTACTGCTGCTGCATGAGCGAGAAGCTGGTTATGAGCTACAATATAAGGTTCCCTTCCTGAGTCTCCCATGGTACATCCTGAATTTTCCGAAGAGGAGCATCTACCAGGTGCTAACATACCACTGGAGTAGCCACCAGTACTGAAACTCCAAGGCTCATTGAATGTTATCCAGTTCTTTACCCTGTCACCAAACTCCATAAAGCAGATATTGGCGTAGTCACGGAAATCTTCCCTGATAATGGTGGCTCAGTCTATTAGCGGATCATTTTTAGATATCTTCTAATGTCAAGAATACGAAGAATACTTATTATTGATTCAAGTAGGTAGTTTGGTGTGCCATTTAATAAAGAGTTATGTGCTTGATAGGTCAAATTACTTACACGATAAGAGGGCTCAAGAAGCCACCATACTGCTGTTCTAATGCTTGTGGGGAGTCCCAGTGAAAAAGGGTCACGAATGGTTCAACACCTGCACATTGGTCAGATATTAAGTTGCAGTGAGAAATTATTTGTTTATACATAACCTTTGTATGTTTGAGAAGAAAAGATATGCCATTTACCTTCCGATATTAGCTTGTTGATTAGGTTGTTGTAGTATTTGATTCCTTCCATGTTGATCCCTCCGCTCAGTTTTCCATCTGCATATCCATGAATGCATCATTCCAACAGCTAAGGGGCTGGGGGTGATTTCTATTTAATCTTCATATTTCTCTGGTAGAATGTATTATTGTTTTCTGCAGATAAAAACAAATTTTCCTCATTTTTACTAGATCAGCACTTCCAAGTGGTCTAATGGGATATGTTCAAAGGCGATGGATTTAGGCAATGCAGAACATCTAAGGATCAGCAAGGTTCTTCTACCATTTGCTGAGAATAACTTTGTACATGAGATTATGCTGGAATAACTTACTAGGCAAAATTCTTGTCCAAGAAATAGAAAATCTGTAGGCGTTAAAGCCTGTGTCCTTCATGATTTTGACATCCTCCTGTATTAAAAGTGAATGAAATCTGATAACTATTGGGAGAAGTAAATTAGACGAGTAGGTAGGATGATTACTTATAGAATAATACCTGGTACCGGTGGTAGGAATCAATTGCTATATCACCGTTGCTTCCATTTGCTATCTTCTCTGCAATGAAATTATAGGGCTTAGAACACCAAATCACACTTAGGCTCTGGATTTGGAGAAACCGCCTTGGTTGCTATTTGGAATCTTGTTCCACATATATCAGGTAAGTTGTCAGAAACATGTCTTTTTGTACATAGTTAACTCAAGTACTCGAGTCTATTAATGTAGTTAACTGAATTAATTTTGACTTTTGACTTCTAAATAAGCATCTTCATAATGCATTTGTTTCAAGTTAAGATCTTAAAACTGTTGAGTTCATTCTAATTTTCTCATATATCAGTGGACCAATTGCTGGTGTATGTCTAACCATACATGCTTTTGCATGATCGTACATGATTCGTGGTCAAAGACTAAATATTTTGCATAGAAGTTAGTGAGTAAATTATTAAACAATGTCAAGCGAAGCAGGTTGTATGCTACATTAGTTTGCTAGCTATAGATGATGATTTTTTTTTTTTGCGAGACTATAGATGATGATTTTCTATGCTTAATTGCTTGGAAGTTGAGTGATTGTATATAATTTTATTTCGTTAATATCCTCTTTTGGCGTAGCCATGAACCTCAGCAAATTGGCTCGTGGTTCAGCCTTTGATTATTAGCTGATAATATGGTAGGTAGTAATATACCGACAACGTTTGTCATTAGTATTGTTTACACCAGCTCCAAGTTGGTCAACATGTTAAGACTTTAGATGCCCCCTAGGCAATTAACACATAATTGGTATGCTAAGTAGTAGCCAACTGAAATGCGTGAAGCTGCCAGCCACCGCGATATAGCTGGATTAGTGTGATGGTGATTGTAAGGACAATTTGAAGCAAATGCATCCCCGAATGCGTAGGTAGAGCTTGAATACAGAACTAGTGACCTGGGTGATTGTGAGTGAAGGTGTCCCAGATGCTGGGTCCTCTGCCTCCTTCCCTTACAGCTCCTTCATACTGCAGCAAGCATGCAAAATCACTTCATAAGAGCAGAGCCATCCACAGTTTCACAACTTTCCAGATGTTTCTAGATCTTACCTGATACGCAGAGGACGCTGTGCCAAAGAGGAAGACCTTGGGGAACTGACTCCTCGAAACATTCCCCAGCTTCACGGCTGAAGCCGCTGCGAAGAACGGCAAGAACAAGAGCAGCAGAAGCTCAAGCCGTGGCATGGCTGCGCTTGCAGTTTGGTTCTTGCTCTCTGTGAATGCGTTCACCAGGACGCTCTATTTATAGCCGATTCGAGATAAGCAGCTTGGTGGTGGAAAAAGAAAACAGAATTTCTCATGTCATCCAGCTCGTTCACGCAGTCCGCTCTGCCAGTGATGCCACTGATGGACCAGCGAAATCCTTGCCTAGCTGATACGTAGTCCATGTGAGACCCTTGTCTTTTCCACGCAACTATACAAAGATGCTCAGCTGGCCGGCCTGCTGTGTAGTTGTTCGGGTGTACTTTCAGGTGTCTATCTGATTGTGTGCTTAAGGCAAAAAGTGCACTTTATTGTATGCATAGGAATTGCGTGTTTAATCAAAGGGGAAAAGTTGTTGTGCCGTGAATTATACTCTAATAGGATAAACCGTATGCATATGTGTTCATAGAAACTGCAAAGGTTTTCTGTGCTAAAAGGGTAAGTCAGAGTGTTAGACGACCATTGAGTACGAGAAAGATGGATGAATCTTGCTTTGCTTGGCCTCTTTGTTTAATCTCCAAAATTAGCCATACAAGATGTCAAGTGGGTAGTATAGAAAAAATAAAGAAGCTTGAGTGGCAAAACTTGGCGGAGGATGAAGGGGGACCCAGTCCGAAAACTTGTGCGCCTATATAGCTAGAGGGCAGAGAGGTCTAGATTAGTATTGGTTTGATTTAATAAGTTAATACTCCCTCTATCTTTCTATAGTTATATGTCATTTTTGTCATAAAAGCGCAATAATTTGTTTAGTAATTTTTCTATGGAACGGAGGGTGCCTCTAGCCCACTTGAAATGCTATTATAATGCAGATTGGTGGCCTGGAGAAGCCTAGCTTCGTCCAGTCCGTCCACGGCTGTGTATACACTACACAGATTAGGTTGGTTTAGTTTATTATCCATCCCTGTATTTGGTGTGTGCTTTGGTGTTACGAGTTTCAGAACGATAACTATATTCATCCACGCAGTTCATCTACATGTATACATGAATGACCATACACGTGACACATCCCAACCAACCCTTTTATATTGGCAGCCTCAGAAATGAGTTTCGGGATCCAAAGATTCACACAAATTTGAACCAAACACTAAACTTTCTGGTCTCGAAAGCAACACCTCTGAAGTTCCCTTCTTTACTTATTTAGAATGACAGGGGATATGATTCCTTCACAAAGAGCATTCTCAAAACATTGGAATCAACGATGTGGGAGGCCGAAAGTGAGAGCCTCCAGTGGCATCGCTATCCAACTATCCAACCATGATCTCCCAATCAATAAATAACACAATCAAACCTATCCAGATGCAAGAGCAGGTCAACGAAGCATCCTTCTTTTTTTCCTAGAGTAGGGCTACGGCACCATGGCTTGCCGGAGTATTGAGCTCCCGCGTCCCCTCCCTGGAGAATACCACAATTTACCATCGGAACGCTGACGCCGGCGGCCATATTCCACGGTCGGGCGGCGTGGATTCAGGTCCGTCGTACTTACCAAATCCTGCAAGGCGCACTGCATTTGCACTGATGGGACTTTGAAATGACATTTCAAAATTTGCTCTCTACTTTACCTTCTAAACGACCACCAAAACATATACAATCCTTCTGTTTTAAAATATGTTGCATCTAAGAGCATATATTGCATCTAAGAGCTAGATTCAGTTCTAAGCTCTTGACCATTTACGTACGTGGCGGAATGCTTCTGACCACAAAAATCATACTCCCTATGAGGTAGGTCCTTGCCATAATTATGGTAGCCTTAAGAATTTAGAGCTTAGAACTGAATCTACTAGCTCTTAGTTGCGAATTTTGGTGCATATTTATTCTTAATTAAAAGCCACCTAATTCCTATGAGGTTGGTTTGATTTTTAGAAAAAAAACATTAGGGAATATTTAGAGGTACTAAAACTTTACAACTATATATCACAGTGGTCATATATTCATACCCCTTCATTTTACTAACTCCTTCTTTGACAACTACAACCATATCATAATATTTAAATGGCTGAATATTGCTGAGACAAGTTTGGGAACAAACCAGGTAAACATCAGTTTGTAGTGGAAACATTATCATGGTGTCTAAAGCTATCTTTGTTATTGCACGATAATAATACTAGTTACCACTCGTTGTAGCACCGGTTTATGTTCCTTGGCTAGTTTCACTGTTCCTTCCGTTCTGAAGGAGTGCAGTAATGTGTTCATGCCACCGGAAAAAAGGTAAGGCAATATTCTTCGACAACATCATAACCTTGCAACTTTCAAGACTTGGATTTTCAAATCAAATTGTTAATATGCATCACCTGAAGGCATCATCGTAGTGCTGACTCACTGTAACAACTGGTAAACGAAAGTGCGTTTAGAAATTCAGTAAGAACACAACTCATCAAATACACGATCTCTCCATGTTGAACCTGTGAATAGGATGAACATGCCCACAAAGCTGAAACTCACGATATCCTGATTTAGTAAGAACTAGAAACACCTAAGAATGCAAACAGATGACATAGCAGTGATAAGATCACACATAAAAGGTGCATTGGTTGAATATCAATGTTTGTGGTAGCACAGTTTGTCGATGTGGAGCAAAACATGGTGCCAAGCAATCAACTCACTATTCATCCTGTCCACAAGAACCTGGATCAACTAGATGTGGAGCTCCAGTAGCTCATACATAAGCAAAACTTTCATGGCTTGCAGATTGCAATCATATATGTTTACACTCACGTAGAGCCTAGCAAACACCAAGATGACAAAAATTGAATACTAAATTATGAAAGTGACAAAATTGAAGAGCAGATGCCTAACTGATACCCAAGAATCTATCGCATTCCAATCAACCTATAGCCCCGCCTCCGCCGCTCGCCGCGGCGTGCTCTTACGGCGGCTTCCAACTTGACGGAAGCCATTGGACTTGGTCGACTCATCGTTGCTGGATCGAGTACTAGAGCTGTTCTCCTCCATGTCAATATTTGAACCCTCTTCTTCCTTGGGCACCCTGTTCCTCTTGTTAGTACCAGCTCCAGCAGAGAGATTTTCTGCTCTTGACACTTTCAGTTTGGCATCATCCCCTGCTCCCACTTGATAGTCCTCATCGCCATCGTCAACCTCCTCCAGATTCTTCACCTCTGCTTGATTTATCTTCTCGGCTACACGCTTTTGGGGCCTTCCCCTCCTCTTCCTTGCAGGCACAATGACTTCTTCACCGCTGCTACCCTTATCCTCATGGGTCCTGCCGTTGGTGAGCTTCCTTCCCCTGCCTCTTCCTCTACCCATTTGTTCAGTTGAGTAAAGCACAGATTTATGTATCTGGTACAACTACTAAAGCTAGGAGCTCTGAAGAAAGATGCAGTTTTTCTTGCACTTGGCTCAAAATTTGCTTCTTGGGAAGAAAAAAAAAATCTCGCTGGTAATATCGTGCTCTATGAATCTGCAATAGGAGTATCAAGAACCTGTTGTAACATCCAACTAGAATAACAATGAATAGTTATATGAAGAATGGATTTAAGCGCGTAATCTCTGAGTTCTCATGAGATCCATAAGTGCAAGAAGCAGATATCCAAATAAATCTCAGATAGGAATGAATACATTAACAGAACAGGTATCCCAAATAAATCTCAGATAGGAACGAATGCATCAATAGAACTCAATAAAGTTATGAGCAAACTACACGCTAATTCATGAGCAGAACCACATCAGTCATTCAATAAATAATGTAGAAGAGAAAGAATCTGACCTTGCATCAAATTATCATGTCCGTGAAGAAATATGCTGCTGCAAACCCATTTCCCCAAGCTTCCGCGGTCAAAAGACGAGATTTTTTTTTGGTAGAACCGATGGGGAAAAAAGCGCTCGAGATAGATTGGATTGAGACTACGACGCACAGATCAAGAAGCCGCCATAGCGAGAAAGGCTGGAGCTGTTTGAGGAAAGCTGGAAGATTCTTGAATGAGCAGGTGGTGGATGGAGGGTAGTGCCCGGTAGTGGAGGTGGTGCTATGGAGCCTGGACTCTACGCTCCCGAGCTGCGACAGTAGCTGCGAGCTCCCTGCAGGACAGCAGACACTGTACACACCACGCGATGAGAGAGAAAAGAAGAGAGGAGAGAGAGAGATTTTCCCTGCCTGCTCCTTGCTTGCCTGCTCCTTGCTTGCTTGCTTGGCTCACTCGCTTTTCCGTGGAGCTGTCACCCGGCTGCGCGGTTTTGCGCTTTGTTTACCAACCGTTGAAAACGAGTGAGGTGCACTCCACTTGCCACTGCGGGCAGCCCTGACACCGTGGAATTTTAAATCACGGCAGCTATGGAGTACTAATTTACTGCCACCGCGTAATGACAAAGGTTGCTTCTACTAAAATCTTTTTCTCGTGGTCTTGGGGGATTCAAAAGGAGAGAAGAACCGCAAGGATCCCAAGACTGACAGGCAGGGAACAACAAATTAAACCAGGGGGCGGACATGAGCAGCTGCCAAGATGCTTCAGCATGTTTCTTACCGCTAAGCGTTACTATTTGAACAGCTGGAGGTGACTGGGTTTTAGTGCGCAAACCGTGGAGAAGAGACAAACTGATTTCCCTGCATATTCCAATTTTTGAACTCCGGGTGAGTGTGGTCATTTCTCTTCAGAGGGAATATTATTGAATGTGTTTAGTTTTGCTGGCTTGGTTAAATCATAATTGTAGTATGTCCATAAAGCTGATGAACAATATTTTGCCGGGGACTTCAGTTGCGTAACCACCTTCTTATAGGATGTGCTTGTCGTCTAACAAATCTAGTCATAACTTCTTCACACACTAAATCGTACACCTGTCACTGAAATTGTTTGTTGTAACTGTCGCTCAAATACAATACAAATACAGTGAACATGTCGATACTACAAATTTATCCGAGAATTATAAATTTATCGAGAAGTTATTGTGCAACTACACTGTTTTTTTAGAGAAGCGAAAGTACAGTGTCAATAGGCCTTATATAAGAGTTAGGAACTTGCAAAACTAAAAGGAAAAAAAATTGACGTCTCATAAAATTTACATGTTGAAGGGATGTGAGTTCTTATGCTGCAAGTGGGACCGGGCGTCCAATAAGTGGATCCAAGGACTAGGAATTTTCGTGTCCAAAAAAAAAAAGAACTAGGAATCTTCAATGAGTAATTTGTGACACCAACTTATCATTTTATTTCTAGTTCTTTAAAGAAGTCTCTTAAGTATGTTGTTTTGTGAAATTTATGAAGAACATAACATTGCAATATGTACTCTTTCATTAAGTATATCCATACAATTTGAGATGTAGAAATCAAAATAATTAAATGATTACCAATCACAATTTATATTTTTTTGCGAGTTAAATTTATATTGTTTAACTCAAGCAACCCAAGAACTATATATAGTCATTCCATGTGGGACCATTACTAAATGGATACTGGTGCCAATGCTAAAATAGCTAACTCTACGGTGCTGCAGAATTGTAATTCCTTATTTATAACTTGGAGCAGTAAAATAATCTTCAGAAAATATTTTTGAATAGTTGCATGTGGTCCAGAACGAGAACAATCACTCAAATCTGGGCGGTCCAGAAACACAATTTTATGACAGCATTGACAGCAAAAGTAAAGCCCTCCATTATTGTGGAAAATCATGCAACAAGGACATCAATTCTGCATTTCATACGTTCCAGTATTTCAATCACATTAATATGCATAACTATTTTTGTCAGTCTATTATGGATTTGGTGAATCTGATGCAACGAACCATATAGGAGGCACTACCAGCTGACAGCTTTAATTTTCAAAGATTCTTTCTTTCTTTCGACACGAAAAGATTATTTCTTTTAGAATAGAAGAATAGAAAAGACCAGGTTTTTTTTTTAGAACCATAGAAAAGACCAGTTGACGCGAGGCGATTGTATAGAAGAAATCATGGAGCAGACCAGGTTGGGCCCAAGAACGGGGCTAGCTCAGCACATCTCATTCAGTCCTCTCTGGAGCCTGCGCAAAATTCTTTCGGATTATGTGTATGGTGTGACTGTAATGTGGAAGTGTGCGATTTGTTTTTAGACAAAGAAAGCCTTTTATTTCGAGCTGAAATAATGTTCTGGCCTCTGCACAACAAGGTACATTTAGCCTTTACATGTGAAACACCAAGGTGAGCTGATACAATTCAGCCTTAAAACACCTAAAAAAAAAGTCTATCATCTAGCTCAGCACCTAAAACAAATCCTATGGTGTCAATTTTCTTCGTTGTTGCAGCCATATGTCCTCAAAAGAAGTTGCTTCTCCGTAGGAAACTTGTTGCCGCTTAAACAACACTTACCCATTTCTATCCGAACTCCGGCCGGCAAGGTCGTGCGGAGGTTTGACGCCTCCCCGCGCACCACACGCGACGCTTTCGCTGCACGATCTTTGAAGATGCACATGAATGAGTCAGATTGTGCGAAGGCGAAACACCTCCTCGCGATCCACGCGACGGTTTCGCTGCACCCTCTTTGACGATGAAACATTCATGTTGATCATGAAGATTTGCCTCTTGTCCTTGTGCTCCCAAGGCACCGAAGTCGGTACTCTTGACATGATAGTGGCTGGCTGCCCCAAACTCCACCGAAACTGCGACCTCCACATGAACGATTGAAACACCAAATTGATACTTAGGCACTGGAACAGATGATAAATCCTTGTGACCCAAGCAGATCTTGAATTGAAGAAATTAAACGGGAATCCGTCTTCTCCATTTGAGCATCTCCCGCGAACTAGTTGTGATCGATGAGATCTTGCTGAGTCGAAGGATAATGCAAGATCGCTGAGTTAAACGCCCGCAAACTCCAAAGGATCCAGCCAGACAAACCTCAAACCAACTGGAACTGGCAGATCGTGCCCTCGCAGATGGGTCGACGGACGCCATAGGCTGCTGCTAGACCTCATGACAAGCCTCCACCTTCGCACGCCAGTCAAGTGGGCCGCATCGCGCACGACAAAGATGAGTCGGCGGACGCCGCCACATCGCGAGTCGACAGACGTCGCCTTCCAGACCACATCACGCACCACCGCCGCCACACACCCGCCAACTGATCGCCACCGCCACCCGCCGTCACTCCAATCTGGGCGCCCCTTCGAGTGAGTCCCCGCCGCCGCCGTCCTCGCCGCCGCTCGGGTTGTTCCGGCATCAGGCTCCGGCGGTGGCCGGGTTGAGGAAGGGGGAGGAAGGGCTCCGGCGGCGGAGATTGAGTCGCCGCCCGAGTCGCCCTAGGCAGACGACGCGGGGGCCCGAGTCTCTTCATAACACGTTCTCCGTGTGCGATTTGTATGCACTTGTAACATTCCTCGAAGCAAATAAGTTTGTTAAAACTCACTGCAATGAAATGGGATCGATAAGAAGTGCCTCAAATGGCTTAACAGTACGCCACATCAGATGAGATCAAAATGGAAGTGAAGTAGGTCTAGACTGTCTAGTAGCAAAGTTGTCTCAGTCTGTTGGGAAGAAAAATAATTTTCAAATAATGCATTGCTTATTGGTATTGTATTTGAATCCTTTCCGCCTCTACCCTTGAGTGACTTGGAATACTAGACAACCAGATTTTCATTCTTTGAACACGACAGACATAATGCAGCTCATCCTATCTATCTAGCTATGTAACTATAAACTCTTTTCTACCATAATAAAAAGGCAGTGCTCCTGCCTACTTTTTGGAAAAAAATAACTAATGCAGTTCATCCTCTAAACACTTGTGATCTTGTCATATAATGCTTGGGAACTGTAAATATTGTTCACAAACCGCTAAGGATGTGAACCGATAGAATGATATGCCCATAATTTCAAAAACAAGTGAAGTGAACCAGCGGTTGTTCGGGGGTGTCATTCAGTTATCAGAACCATCAACACCCATAAAAATATTCTAATTTCAAACTGAATGGTACTTTTGAGGTATACTTTGTCATTATGTTTTGCTATCCTCGCAACATCGACACCATCACCGTCCACGATAAAGCGAGAACGAGGATGCTATAGACAGATATTTGATGACAAATTTTGCATCATAAATATTCATATCATCAGTTGTCTAGGTATTTCGGTGTTTTGAACAGTTGGAGAGTTCGGAGACAGGAAGACACATTGAGACCAATCTGGTAACCGATCGTTTATTTTTCTTTTTTCATAAACTCTATAAGCAACCATCATTGTAAGAATATCAAGACATAGGCTAACCTTCAACAAGATCCAAATGATGAATTACCACTGACCCGAAATATGCAGTTCGACATGCTCTGTTTTAGGTTCCGGAACTATGCAATTCGATACCCAAACTGAGGCAAGAAAAAGATCTTTTTGCACCTCCTGACCGTTTGGATTGGTGGATAAAAGTTACACGCGCCGCGCTGTAGATATTCCAGACAGCAAGCCCTTCGGATATGTGGACCTCAGCTCGTGGATCGTGGCCCTGAAACCGTTACAATTTTGTAGCTTCACATCCCACGGGGACTACGGGAGAGCCACGCCACGTCGGACAGCCAAAGATACAGCGATCCTACGTGGCCCAATGGCGCGCGGTCAGGCAGATATTGCGGCCAATGGTGGGCGGCATTTGGATATCCCCATCCCGCCTCGTCTCGTCTCCGGCCGGTCGTGCCCTTAATAGCAGCCTCAGATTCTGCTCTGCTCTCAAACAAACGCCACTCCTTCCCCTTCTTTCTTCCCGTCGACGTGGGCATCGGCAGACCAGGAGCAATGGCCATGGCTGGGCTGAGGAGCTGCAGCGCCGTGGGCGTGCCGAGCCTGCTGGCGCCGTCGTCGTCCCGGTCGGGGCGGCTGCCGTTCTGCGCCAGCGCCACCACCTCCGGCCGCGTCACCATGTCCGCCGAGTGGATGCCCGGCCAGCCCCGCCCCGCTCACCTCGACGGCTCGTCGCCCGGGTACGTTAAGTTAGTGGCGCCGCCACGACGGCAGCGGCGGCGTGAACTGTGCTCTACTGCTCTGACAGACAAGTGCTGATCGATGACTCTTGTGTGTCTCTCGATCTGCAGGGACTTCGGGTTCGACCCCCTGGGCCTCGCCACCGTGCCGGAGAACTTTGAGCGGTTCAAGGAGTCGGAGGTGTACCACTGCCGCTGGGCCATGCTCGCCGTGGTACGTACGCCGCCGTGTTTAATTCTCGCTTTTGATTAGTACGACATGCATGATCCTGATCGATCATCTTGTACATGTGACATAATTGTGCAGCCCGGGATCTTGGTGCCGGAGGCTCTGGGCCTTGGCAACTGGGTGAAGGCGCAGGAGTGGGCCGCCGTCCCCGGCGGCCAGGCCACGTACCTGGGCAACCCGGTGCCGTGGGGATCGCTGCCGACCATCCTGGTGATCGAGTTCGTGGCCATCGCCTTCGCGGAGCACCAGCGCACCATGGAGAAGGACCCCGAGAAGAAGAAGTACCCCGGCGGCGCCTTCGACCCTCTCGGCTTCTCCAAGGACCCCGCCAAGTTCGAGGAGTACAAGCTCAAGGAGATCAAGAACGGTCAGTACTCTTCGAGCTTATACGTATATCATTGAGCATTGTCTTGAATGCTAAGCGTGCGTTGTCTGAATTACTACTGTTCTGGTCTGCGCAGGCCGGCTGGCGATGTTGGCGTTCGTGGGCTTCTGCGTGCAGCAGTCGGCGTACCCCGGCACCGGGCCGCTGGAGAACCTGGCCACCCACCTCGCCGACCCGTGGCACAACAACATCGGCGACATCATCATCCCCAGATCAATCTCCCCTTAAGCTGAGACAATCGCGACCGATCTGATGAGAGGAGACGAGACGAGAGGAGCTGTGCTGCTGGGAGTGTGGGTGGTGTTCATGTGTGGATTGGTTGATTGTTACTGTTTTGCGACTCCCCGGCCGGAAGCCTCTTGTATTGTAAAGCATATGTGGCGGTGACTCTTGTGAATGCACCGAACTTTTGTATCAATATTAAACTGGCGGTGTAGTTAATTTACTACGGTGATTGTCGTGAAAGTTGTAAAGCTGATTTTCCGGGCAGCACCTCAAATACTTGGTCAATCTGGATCGCAGATTTGCAAAATGGACGGTGCAAATCTGCGCAACACCCCCAAGTAGTTGATCAGGTGCTGCTCAGAATTTATTTATGCATGGAAGTCGCCTCTTTGACGTCTGCTCTGTTATATATGTCTAGCTCCGAACATGGAAATTGTTCTTGTAAATCTGAAAAATGCATATTTGACCATTTTGTTTTCTCGAATACGTATGAGAACAGCGTAACTTTACATTCAAAAGAATATACCAAGAAAGAGGCAAAGTACAGCAAATATGTCTAGAGACCATAACAACACAACAACTATAGAGCATCGCAAGTTTATAACCCAAAGTTTCGTAGCGGACTACTCCCATCTGAAATAACCTAGTTTTCAGGCTGAAGCTGTGATCGAGTTCGAGGCGATTTCTCTTGAGAGACACCATGCCATGAGCCATATCTTTCAACAGGCACCACTTGTATTGTAAAGCCAATTTCGTGGTGACTCTCGGTCCGGATCAGGCTGCACAATCCTTTTCTCTGTTGTCCATGCTGCAATTGCTCCACGAGCTCTCACCAGTGTCCTGGAATTGACAGGCGCATCAAACCCGTGAAAGTATCACCACCAGATCTCCTTGCCGAACACACATGACACCAGGATGCGGTGGTCTGCTGTTTCCTGCTCTTGGTTGGGTTTGGACATGAACAATATCCGTATATAACCCACATACGGATCCAGTCCGTATTGTCTCTTGATTGGGCACATATATTGAACATACTAGCACCGTGTCCGTGCGTTGCTACGGTTTATAAATTTAAATAAATAATTTTTGAATCGATACTAAACAAATAATAATAATATTCTAGAGAGAAATGTGTAAGATTATGCAATTACGAAATATATTGTTTGTTGACTTTCTCTACATCCCAGGCTTGACTCAAACAATACCGATCTCTCTTCTACAACTCCTGAAACAATTCATTGTAGTTATGAGTTCCCTACTGGCTTAAAGCGAATAGATTCTGACATAAGATTTGATTTATTTATTTTTACCAAACACCAACATTCTTGACATGAACTAACTTTTCTAATGCTTTTAAAATGAAGAATTGTATTTTATAAATTTAAGAAAATTGATATTTCTTTAAATGATTTAACAATTTAAATGTTAATTAGAAGACAAACAATAATGCCTGTGTTTCTCTATGCCCGTGTTGCCTCCAAGCAATAATTTTATTACTGTTCTCTAGCTCTGCTCGATCTCGCAGGACGCATTGCGATTATAATATTCCAAGTAGGGCCCATCATCAGTAAAAAAAATAGAAATATCCTCATCTCCTTCCTCAGAAGTCAGAACGCTGCTTTGTTCTCCGATTCTCTCTCTTGCTCTACTGCTTCCATGAAATCCATCACCTGCGATGGTGCATCTCGCCCCCGGCAAGGTGATATTGATTCCGAGTGCAATCCACAAGTCAGCTATCTCGAATTCTCATTCGAATATTCGATGAGGCATTGAGCGGTGGTTCTGGAGGTAGCTCCTGGACAGCAAACCCGTCGCAGAGGCAGCCGGAGTGGTACAGATGTTGATCGTAGGCCCTGCCGGCTGCCGGCATGGGATGGAATCGGCTTTGCAAATGAGGGAACCGTTGCTGAGGAGCCAGACGATGCCCAAAAAGTACTCCACGAATTGCAGCGGCGAAGTGTCTTCAGCCCCTTCACTCCCGTCAATCCGCCTATCCATGGCTCGTTGACCGGCTTCCTCCAGATGGGCAGAGCTGTTGATGAGGAGAAAGGGTATGGAAGAGGAGAGACATCACTCGAATCGCATGGGGAAAGGGTGGCTCCGGTCGAAGAAGAACGAGGCAGCAAGGTCCATGGGGGAATGCCTGGAGGTTGGAGGCAGGAAAGGGAAGAAGCTTTGACGTGCACGTGACGTGAGAGAGGTTGGGGACGGCAGGATTGGTTGAATGGCAATTTCTGTAATTTCATGCAACTCCATGACCAGATGCAATGTGTGGGAAGGCAGGGAGGGAGGCGAGTGCGGAACGCTCGGATGCATTTTCGGACGTTGGATGAAGATCGAACGGTTGGCATTGCTAGATGGCAGGCACACCATCAACACCAACTGATGTTTTTAAAGAAGTAGAGATATGTCGAGGTAACTCCTGTTACGACGACCCACCATACACGATCCCAACCAAACTTGTCTCTCTCGTCTCGTCTCGTCCGTGTGATCGATTCGAGGGCAGGCGATGGTGCCCCTGCCTTCGGGGTCGACCATGTCCGCCGCTGCCATCAGCACCGGAAGCCACGTTCTCAAGGTGGAGGGCTACTCGCAGACCAAGCGGCTGGTCAGAACCGGCGAATGCATCAAGTCTGCCAAGTTCAAGGCGGCGGGTCACACCTGGCGCATACGGTACTACCCCAAAGGCTGCAGCACCAAGAGCGAAGGTTGCTTCTCGCTCGGCCTCGAGCTCGCCAGCAGCGCATCCACGGACGTCCACGCCAATTTCCGGTTCAGCTTGGTGCGTTCCGGCAAACTGCCTGCGGACACGCCGAGCGGCGGCGGAGGGATGGCTACCTTCGCATTCGGCAATCATGTGTGGCTTTCCTCGGACTTGGCAACGAAGGAAGAGCAGAAGAAGCTTGAGGCGGAGTACCTGGAGAACGACTCCTTCCTCGTCCGGTGCGACATCACGGTCATGAACAAGCCTGTCGTCCGGCGACATGGCCTGGAACAACTTGGGCTCGTATGCAACCGCAACTACGACAAGAGCAGCAAGGCATCTGGCAAGCAGCAGAGCCGTCTCGTCGTCCTTGTAAAGAAGGCGTCGGATAAGATTTTTGGGTGTTTAAGCGTCTGATGTGAGAATCATCCTGACGTTTTGAATATAATAACGTCTTTTGATCTTTAATTTATATTGTTTCTAGTTCATCTTATCTTGGTTATTTATTATGGTTGGCGTTTTCGCATCAGAGAGCCATCGTCACGGTTTGAATGAAGTCTTGTGATCTTTTCTATTGTTACTAGTTAATCTTATATATCTTGGTTATGGGTAGCTCATTTATCTTCCCTATTTGGTTGTTTCTAATACTGCAACATGATGTTGCGTGGCCTTTGTAAGTTTTTTGTTTGTGTTGAGCAAATCATCGTTGTTACGGTAGTCCCTCCTCTCAACTCTTGCACCCTAGGGTGCAACAGAACAAATCAATCTTAGCCGTTGATTTTGTTGAATTAAAAATAATTAAGTAGTCAAACCGGTAATTCCGTTTCCATCTCTTTCCTTCCGCAATCTCCTCCCTGATTTTTCTCATGCATGACACGTACTTATTTTTAGCATGGAACATTTCCTCCCTTCTTTCTTTTGGTAGCACAACACGTTCTACTAACGTTCTTTTTTTTCTTGCACCACGTAACCTTCTTTTCCAACCATGACAGACCATGTCACAACTAGCTAGGATGGCACGTTCTATTTCCCATGGCACGATTCAAAAAATTAACTAGACCATGTCACAATTAGGATGTCACGTTATCTTAACCAGACCATGTCACGTTCTATTCCCAGTTTGTTATATCTTAACCGGAAAAGAAAGTTACAAATCCCATGGCGCAACTTGGATGTCAGAGCATCTCCAAGAGACTCCCATAAAATTGGCCCCATAAACTTTTATTTCATCAGCAAGTTACTATTTGGTGCATTGTTTAGATTCGACGCATAATAAAACAGTTATTAGTGAAACTCCAATTAGATTGATGAACAAATATAAAGAGTAAAGAGATAAGGAAAAAAATATCTTCCGCACAACATGACTAGAGTCTAGAGAAATAATGATAACCCATTTAGTGACTCGAAAATATGCAGCAGTTGACAAATGATCATCCGACATATATCACTCCTAATATATATAGCACCTATCTAAATAACATAGCACTTTAAGAGCATCTCCAACAATTACCTAAAGGCACTTCCTAAACAACAATTAGGGTGTCATTAGGAAAAAACACCTTCCAACCGTTCTCTAAAACAACTCCCGAAACTTACCAACTCCCGAAAGGAGCCGTCGGAGTCGCCACATTTGGAGACCTCGTTCGCACTCCCGAAACGCCGAAATCCTCCGTTCGCGCGCCAAAATGGCTACGTCCCGCGCCTTCTTTCGCGCCATGTTGCGTTTAGCTTCACCATCGTGGACCCGAGTAGCTGCAGCAGAGCAGTTTCTGGGAGGAGCAGAGCACAGAGCAGAGCCGCGGAGGAGAAGCGAGGACGATCCGCCGCCGCCACAGCTCGGAGCTCGGGGATCAGGCATCGCCACCGCTTGTCCTGGTCCCAGGATCGGCGCCGCAGTCGCGCGTCCTCGTCCAGTGATCGGCGTCGCCGCTGCTCGTCCTGGTCCCGGGATCGGCGCCGCAGTCGCGTGTCCTCGTCCAGCGATCGGCGCCGCCCCCGCGCATGAGGAATCGACTCCGCCACCGCCCCTTGTCCTTCGGCTGATCTCCACGGCAACCCTTCGCCCACCAGGCTCCCTTGAGCCCACCACGTTGTCTCGATCTCCGGTCTCCTGCCACATCGTCGTCGCTCTCAGGTTGTAGTTTCCTCCCCATCTTGTATTGGTTCCTGTGGTTGCTGAGCAGTTCGAAGATTTGTCTGACATAAACTACTATCAGCCTCTCCTGGGATCTCCCTCCTCTGCATTATTGCTCATGTATTGATTTTTTTCGAGGAACCTCATCTATTGGTTTTGATGTGTCGTGTAGTGGTCGCCGTTTAAGGAGCCCGATTACTCAGCCTACTGCTGTCCTGTTTGCGTTCCCTCCTGCATTCAGTACGACTGTCAATCAGCTATTTACTTTTATTGTCAACCAATTTGTGGTTCAGTCCACCTTTTCTTCGTGGGAAGGTTCTGCATGAATCAGGTTGAGTGTCCTGCATTTGACCCTCGGCTGGACAGAGGCATAGAATTATTTTAGTCATGTCTTTCGCCCTTCCGGCCTGACGCAGGATTAGTAACTCTTTTGATAGCAAATTTAGGAATTGCCATGTTCCATCTCTTTTCATTATCAATTATTGAATGATCTAGAAGCTTGCTAGCTTGGTGGAAATGTGAATAAAAAGTTGGTTCAAGAATCGGGATAACAAGTGTATTTAGATAACAACGTGATCGGGATCGCCAAGACTTGATCTCGAATGGGCGCCTTCTTGGAACGAGATCGCAGCCGACGATCACGCCGGGAACGCCCATACGGAGATCGCGATTGACCAGGCAATTCCCAAGCCAACGAACCAACTGCGAGGCCCACAGCAAAGCTGACGTGGCAACTTTTTAAAAGTATTTGAGAACCAAAAGTTGCGAACTGTTGGAAGATGCAAGTTTTATCACTGCCAATAGTGTTTTACAAACTTCCAACATCTAAAGTTTAGGGAGTGTTTTTTTACATAACTGTTGGAGAAACCGACTAACTTCAGCTGTAGGGTTTGACCAATGACCACCGCTGCTTCTCAGGTCTCAGGCCATCTGCTTCATGACGAGGTCAAACAGAACAGTGGGGCAATTTTTCTTCACCATCTGGAACCCATCGTTGGCCATGACTGCTTTCAGGTTCCCGGGAGAAGTGAGAAACTCAATGCACTTCCAACAGTTCTGCTTGAGCGCCGGGCAACGGTGCTGCTCCGCCAACACCAAGCTGGCTTCCACCGTGGTGAGATCGACGCGCCTGCACAACATCTCCTCACATATCTTCTTCAGCCCCTCCAATCTTGTACCTATCGGCTGCGGCAATGAGACCCTCGGCCATGGCAGGCATGGCTTCTTCCTCGTCATCCATCTTGGGCAGCGTGTCGGTGTACATGAAGTGGAGGAGAGACTTGAACACCTTGGGTTCCATGTCGTTGATCTGAATGTGAGTTGATGGCTTTTTCAGCATCAGGCTAAAGAATTTCTCCTTGAATTCGGAAGACCTGGCAGCCAGCAGCCACTGGTGCGCGTGGAAGATCTCACCGCCGACGTCGATGGTCACATCAGTTCATTCCTTGTTCCACAGCAGATCGGCGAGGTCCTTCTGCAGGTCGGATTTTGGTGCAACGACAGCAGCAGGCGCCAGATCGGTTGTTAGGTCTTCGCCATCTGTGTCGTCTTCGACGGCGGCGACGTGGACGTCGCACCGGATACTGAAGCTGTCATCCATGAGACACTCTGATTTCTCGAAATCGTCCTGTTTCATGATGAACTGTCCGTAGCCGTACATTGACTTGTTGAAACCGCGTGTTCCGGAGGTTTTGCTGAAGCACGACACCGGCTTGCCGTCAGGGCCGAGCATACTTAAACTGAACCGTGCTGGCTTGCCGGAGTTGCAGAGATCGTTGTCCCGGCTGAGGAAGAAAGAGATGCAATCGCCATCTAGCAAGCCGTAGCCGTTGGGGTAATATTTCAGGCTCCAACTGTGGCCTCCGACGTCGAAAGCTCCCAAGGTCATGTACTGGCCATTGCGCATCTCATTGGTCTGCGAGTAGCCCTTGACGCGGAAGATGTGGTGCCCGGTCACAGCTCCCGTCACCACGGTGGTGGAGCGCGAGAGGCGGCCAGCGCCGGCGGCCGCCAGCTGCAGCGCGGAAGTCGCCATGAAGACGGGACCGCGCGATTAGATGGTACCCAAGCCACGAAAGCGACGGATGTGTATTATGTGATCGATCGACGTACGTAGACAACCTGGAGTATAAGGCATTTCTTGCACAACACAAACTCTTCGAGATGGCGCATAACTTAAAATAAGGACTGCTATATATCTTAACGGAAAAAAAAAATGCTGAGCCGCGTTCAATCTGACCATGTATAGCTGCTTATAACGGGGCCCAATACAGCTACAGATCAGTGGACGACAAGCAGCTTCCATATATGGCGTTTTTGGGATCACCCAACCCAAAAGGCCCAACCGTAGTAACAGTATGAGTTTTTTCCCGCCAATTTTAACTCATATATTTTTATAATTATTTGCCATTTTATCGTTACCACTAGGAACTATTTGTTTTATAAATTTTGTGTGCATTCAATATCACAAAATATTTGATTCAACAAGAAGTCTATTTTAGTTCAACGATTCCGTATGATATTTTCATTATTTTTGGAACTAATTTAACAATTTGTAAAACATAGTTCACACTTTTAGGAACTGATTCAACACTTCATATCTAAACTGTCGAGCTAGTTTATTAAGGTTGTTTAGTTTATCAAAAGAGTTCAAATTGTTTATTAAAATGATGGCACAATGTTATATTTAAATTAATAAAATATATAAAAAATATATTTTATTTTTTGTCAACACACTCATGTTGTCCCAAACCACTACAAGACCTGTCACTAATTTTTTTTCCCCACAGTTTATTGCAAATTGGCAGACTGTTTGTAGTGTATTTGGTTTTGTAAGTGCAACACTATTAGCCATGAGTTTGTGGGGAATAATGTTGTTGGTAATTATCTAAAACAATATTTTTCAACACATATCACTTCTCATATTGTCCCAAACCACTACAAGACCTGTCACTAATTTGTTCCCACAATTTATTGCAAATTGGCACACAGTTCGTAGTATATTAGGTTTATTAATTAAGTACAACACAATGAGCCATGAGTTGTGTAGAGTTTGCGACTTTGCATATGTGCATTCATAGGGTGAGTGTTTGAGTTGTGTTGTATTGTTGACACCAAAATTTGGTCCAGGTCCCGTTGTCAGTGGACGACAGAGTATGCAGCGGGTAGGAAAAGATTATATGCCAAAGTGGTGGCCCGCAGGTTATCATGAAGCCAAAGAAATCCCGAAGACGCGCGTGCATGTGGGATTGTGTCCTTTTTAATTCTTTTTTTCTAGATTAAGAAAGAATTGACCGAGTTATGGTCGAGCAAGAGACGTGTTTGTCTCCAAGTCGGTTGCCTCGGGTGTATAAATATAAACCTAGGTGCTTGTAAAAAGAACAACCAATCAATACAATCAACTTTTCGGCGCATCGCCACAATTTCTCGACGAGATCTCCGTCGACATCGGCGTCCATCGGGCCTCCGGTTTCGGCTTGGATTTTGTCAGGTAAGCGCATCGATCTTGTTATGTCGACTTGTCCATGATTAAGATTGATGTGGCTACTAGTTATCCGGTAATTTAGATCAATTCAGGGTTTACATTATGCATCGACTACATGGAATTGTTTAAGACCTGGTCCAATTCTTTGTTACGGTTAGTTGACTTGTCCTAGTCGTGACCTTGTTTGCCGATTGCTAATGTCGATTTCCTGTTTGATCTAGTTATTCGAGTCACGGTTAAGGTGCTTGGTCGATTAGATCTGCTCTTAGTGATTGGGTAGGCAGTTTGACTTGTCCTGTCTGCTTCGCTTAGTTGACGTGTCCTCGGCGAAACAGTTGCTAAGAGTTAGATTTAATTTATTGAGTATCTGGGACTGATAGTTGCCGATTATATTTGTATCTATCGATCGTGTAAAACAGTTTGACGTGTCCTGTTTTACTTCACTTAGTTGACGTCTCCTCGGTGAAGCGATCGTTAGATTATGAGTATAATTAGTGGCTATTGGTTTAATCGTTCTTTCGGGGTGTTTAGCCGATTGTTTACCACGTTCAGATCTATGCTTGCATGCATTTATTTATTATTATCCCTGTTCAAGTATAGGACTGAACCCCTTTTGTCGATGTCATTCTGCTTTACCATGATGCTTGCCGATAGATCTTGCCGATGGGATGCTTTGCCGATTGCCGATTCTGATGTATGCCTTGCTTTATTTATCGCGCGAGTACTTATTGTTGCGACATGTCGATTCGTTTCTAGCCGACAGCCGAGTGCTTGTCTTTATTATATTTTATTCACTAACATCGGCTGCGGTTACGCATCGGCCTGACCGGGGCCGATAGTCCGGGAATTTTACACGTTTTTCTTGTCTTTGTCGATTTGCAGGGAAAATCGACTGGCACGCTCCGGAATTCACCGCGTTCCAAGTTTTTGTCCTGAACAGAGTTAAGCAAATCTCTCAGGCCACGTGTGCAAGCGGTAGAACACACATTTTACCGTCAACACACTTTTTGGCACGCCCAGTGGGACAGATCAAGTTTTCAAGAGTCAGATGGCGTTCGTTCAAGCTGTTGCTGATGATGGTACTTTGCTTGTTGATGGGAAGGGTCAGAAGATCATGATTCCTGCACCAGTTGTTCGAGATGACAAAGACTCTTCTGAGATAACTGGCAACAATGAGTTGAACGCTTGGGAGAAGATGTCTTTGGATCAGAAGAAGCATTATCAGAGTTATTTGTACGTGTGTCAGATTAAATACTTCGACACAATCAAGATGACTTGTGGCAAGATTACATCAGTGTCAGCTCCACCAACAGTGCTAAGTGCAGAAGAATTAGCTGCATTGAAAGTTGAAAAGTTGCCAGATCGAGCTTTGGTGGAAGAAGTTATGAATGCTGCAGTTCACAATGCATTCATCAACCATTCAGGGGTGCTTGTTAACACTTTGTACAACATGCTCAAAGCACTTGCTGATGGAACCATGCAGAACGAGCCTGGATTTATGGGGCCATCATTTACTGTACCACCTACCGCGCCAGCACGTCCTGCACATCCTGGTGGTCAACCCGCAGCTCAAGAAGAGACAAGTGCTGCTGGTCAGCAAAGGCAACCATATGGCATGCCACCAGAGCTGTGGTCTCCAAGTGCTCAAGCTTTAGCTGCAGGAACTGCTCGGGTATCGGCACCAAATCTTATTGATGCGCCGATGTCCACGCAGAAGGAAGTAGAGGTGGTACATCTAATGAGCCAAGGATTGGTCAAACTCCTCAGACGAGATATCATTTGGCTCCCAATGTTAATCCTGCACTGTTCAACCAGGAGATACCGCAAGGCTATCATAGAGTGGCAGATTACAGTGAGCACTACAACAGGGAGCAACCTGCTCAGGTTCAGTCACAACCACAGCAATCGTCTCAGATGGCTGGGGGGCAAGTACAGAATACATCAGAAGATATAGTCGCCAGGCTGGCGGAAGTCATGAAGGAGCAGTTTGATCTCAAGCCCAAGGAACAGAGCTTTATGTATCGACGTCCATATCCAGAGTGGATGGAACAAGTTGCTCTGCCACATCGATACAAGCTGCCAGAATTTTGCAAATTTTCTGGGCAAGACAATGTGTCCACTGTGGAGCACATTAGCCGATATTTGGCACAGTTGGGAGAAGCATCGGCACAAGATGCATTGAAGGTCCGTCTGTTTCCTCTGTCGTTATCTGGATCGGCATTCTCATGGTTCACCTCCCTCCCTGCGGGATCCGTGCGGAATTGGGCCGATTTGGAAAAGAAATTCCACTCTTATTTCTTCACTGGCATGGCAGAGTTGAGCATATCAGATTTGACGGCTGTTCGTCAGAAGGCTGGGGAGTCAGTTGCCGATTTTGTCCAGAGATTCAGAATCATCCGTGGCAGGTGCTATAACCTGAATCTGACGAATCGGCAAATGGTTGAGATTGCTTATCAGGGTTTATTGCCTCAAATCAGAGATAAGTTTGCACCTCAGGAAGTCGATGGCTTAGCACAGCTCTTTCAGAAGGCGTCGATTCATGAAGGGCGTGTCCAGAATACACGTGGCAGACAGTTTCAGGCGGCTTATGCCGATTACTCTTCTGATTCTGATGATGAAGCTGAAGTTGCTCTTGCTAAGTGGACCAGGAATAAGAAGACTGTTCTTTGCCCGTGGGTCAAGCAAAAGGCAGAAGAAAAGAAATATGACTTTGACGTCAATAAAGCCGACAAGATATTCGATCTGCTGCTACAAGAGAAGCTTATTCAACTCCCACCTAATCACACGTTGCCTCCAGCTGAGGAGTTGAAGAAAATCAAGTGGTGCAAGTGGCATAACACTCCCTCTCATCACACTAATGAGTGCAAAGTGTTCAGGCAACAGATCCAATCGGCAATTGAGAGTGATCGCATTAAATTCTCTGGTCAAAAGCCGATGAAGATTGATGGGCATCCTTTTCCAGTCAACATGATCGGTGGATCTGCTGGATTGATCGGCAAGTACTCAAGGAAGAGAGAGAGGGAAGACAGGAGGACTAGTGATGATGACTTCGATCCACACTGGAACTGTCCTTTCTTCCAGTACTGTTGGGAGCAGGGTATGAAGTTGCCACCAATTGAAGGTTGTCCAGGTTGTAGCAGAAGATCTGGAGATTTGTACAGAGAAGTTGGTACTTCAAGCCGAGTTCCTATGCGGAGACAGTATGATCGCTTAGAAGGGAGGCTGACACCAAGGGTTTCTGTACAAGAAAGGCTTGGTCCTGTCAATCAAGTTGAAGATTATGAAGAAGAAGATCAGGGTGAATTCACAGAAGAAGGGCAATGGTGTCCGAGTGGTATTTTTACCAAGACACAGAAGAGAAGAGTACAGAGGGCACGTTGCCGGGAGCTGAACAAGGAAGTGAACCAGAAGGATGATCATGACAAGGGGCCCAAGTCAAAAAAGGTATGGAGACCAAAAGTCAAATCTCAAGTACATGAAGTTGAAGCTCCTGTCAATATGGTATTTATGCTGCCGCGAGAATTTAGTTCTTTGGATGTTAATGAATCGGAAGAAGAAGCTTCTGCCGAGTTGTTATTGGGTCCACAGCAGGCAGTATTTGAGAAGCCGTCTGGTGTTGATCATCTCCATCTGAGGGCTCTGTACCTTAATGGTTTCGTCAATGGCAAGCCGATGAGCAAGATGATGGTCGATGGTGGTGCTGCTGTCAATGTTTTGCCGATGGTGACGTATAGGAAGATGGGCAAACTGCCTGAAGAGCTGACCAAGACCAACATGACGTTGAGGGATTATGGGGGCAGGAGCTCTGAAGTCAAAGGAGTCACCAATGTTGAGGTCACTATTGGAAGCAAGACCTTGCCGACGACGTTCTTCGTAATTGAAGGCAAAGGATCGTACGCCGTACTGCTGGGTAGGGATTGGATTCATGCTAATTGCTGTATCCCGTCCACGATGCATCAGCTCCTTGTCCAGTGGATCGGCGACGAGGTGGAAACTATTCAGGCTGATAGATCGGTGAGTGTAGCAACTACAGACTTCTTGCCGACAATGGTTGAAAACTTGCCATGCATATCAGGTACTTACTAGGAAGGTGAAGCATTGGATGTTACTGATGAGGGTGTCTGCATCACGGAGGGATCGGCAACCCCGCGGTTGTTGTAGCAGTTACCAGATCTGGATGTTGATCAGTTGATGGAAGTGAAGGGAAATGCAATCGACAATCAGCCGATCGACGAAAGAGATGGGAATTCAGCCGAGCGCTCAATGCAAAGTATTTAAAGTAATACTACCTTGTTGGTAGATCTTTAAAGTGTTCGGTTGAGTTTTATCGGAGCGACGTTGAGAGCGTCGCCTTTAAGATGGCCGATGCTAATGGTATCGCCCTTAGGGAAAATATATAAAGAAAAAAGCAAAGGAGCATGAAAGTATATATTATAGATTGTAAGATAGTGTTTGGTGATTACAAGCTCATGCACGACGGGGATACAGATAATCACGGAGTACATCTAGTGCATGGGTGCGGAGATGATCAATCTCGGCCAAAACATAGTTGCCATTATCATCAGATTCGATCTCCGCAGGAACAGATGCCCAGGCGCGTTCTGAAGCTTCAATCGAGGCGTTGAGCAAGTCTTTTTGTTGGAGCATGTTGGCATTGATCATGGCAATGGTTTCTGCCGATGCCGATACTTCTTGTTCCTTAGCCTGCAGAGCTGCTCTCAAGTCCTCGGCTTCTTTCTTCAGCTGAGTTAGCCGGTTCTCCTCTTCTGTTAGCCGATTCTTCATGGAGTTGTATTTCTCCAATTCTTGCTGTGAGAGCTCAAGAGCTTTTTCTGCTTTAGCAACAAGATGGCGTTGATGGGATCGGCGGTTGATGTTTTCTTGGGCTTGCTCATAATCAAGGCGCCTGAACTCCATGTATGCTACTGGATGAAGTGCAACCCTCAGATCCTTTGGAAGCTGATTTTGGATGACTTCAAATCTAGCACGGACTGAACTTGCATTGCAAGTAAGATCTTCTGTGGTTGCAAAGTCAAGTCTGGCTTCCAGATCTAGAAGCTCATTGCGAACATCGATTGGCAGAGGTTGGCGATGATGCATGGCGATGATTGGCTCTACTACACGTGCCTGCGGGTACAGAGAATGGTTAGATGGTAAATTGATGAAGGGAACAGATCGACATTTATTACCTCAGATAAATCGACATCGGCTTCAACCGGAATAGCTTGAGAGAAAGAGGCTCCAGGATCTGAAAAACGGCTCTCTGGGATGGCCTGGGCAGGTGCTGCATGTGAAGTTTCAGGTTCATCAACAGAGAGGTTTGCCGATTCTTCTTCCCTTCGCTCTTGCATCTAATTGAATATAATAGTCAGTAAAGATATAGATGCCGATAGACAAGCCTCGAGAACAAACCTGTGGCTGAGTGTCGATGTTGAATCCCTCTGAGGCTATGCCAGCTGGTGCTTGCTGAGTATCAACGACAATTTCTACTGAAGCCGGTGTTTGATGCGTCTTGATGCCGATTTCCTCTGAGGCGGTGGCAGCCGGTGCTTGTTGAGCAATTTCGGCATCGGTATCGACGCGGACTTCGGTTTCTTCAGAATCCTCTTCAGAATGGCCCTGAAGATTGAAACAAAGGTTAAATGTTGATATTTGTTCAATCATGAAGTAATTATGTAGATGAGAATGATTACCGGGCTACTGGGAGGAGTTGGCGCAGAGCTTTGTTGTTTCAGGAGGGCCTTGTGACGCTTGGCTGGGACTTTGAAGCGGGGGCCTTGACGTTTTGTTCTAGAAGTTTGGCCCTTGAGAACTTGGGCTGGTGTTGGTGCATCAGAGCCAAGGATAGGATCTGGATGTGCAGCCACGTATACAATGCCGATTCCGCTGTTGCTTTCTGTGGGTGCATCTTCGGCATCAGACTGCAAAATAAAAGCTACAGTTAAAGATTTGTCGATGAGAAAAATGATGGAAATTGAGATCAGTTACCTCTCCTATCGGGTCGGGAAGCTGAAGATTGGAGATAAGGGATGCTGTGTTGGTACATTGGAGATGCTTGGAACATTCTGCCCACCACTGCCTAAAGAGCCTCGTGCAAGAAGAAGCCAATACGATGTTGTCGATATGGCCGATGGGTAGATTCTCAGTCAAACCAAATAGCCAAGAATACTCCAGAGTCGATCCGATGGTGGCACGAGCTTTGACCTTATCAGCATAGAAGAGACGAGGAGGAACCTGGCCAAGACCCATTTGTCTTGCAGCGAATGAAGGATTGTAGAATTCGTATGATGGTTTCTGGTGGCCTGATGCATTCAACCCCGTCGGCAAGATGCAAGGCTTGACACAGGACACGAAGATGTTTGCCGATACTGCATTCTGGAGAGGATTGTCAGCTCGGAAGGTAAAAGAAATCTCAAAATGATCCATGATTTCAGGGTTTCCATATGGGAACCAGTCAAGATGATCATTGTTGATTCCTCTGTTGAAAGCTTTGAAGTATGAAGCCAAGAGATCGGCATTCATACCAACTCCATCTATTGACACCAAAGCCTCTCCTAGTGAAGTGCATCGGCGTCCAGCCTGATTGGGGGTTGGAAAACTGTATAAATGCAAGTCTTGAAGTTGCATAGCCTTGTAGGAGTGCAGGGTGAGCCATATTTGGAGGAACCACCATGGACCACCAATATTGCCGATTGGGGTATTGTGCCAGAGCTTCTCGGCGACCTGATGAAGTGAAGAGTGGAGGGCACCGAGCAGGTATTTGCCGATAGGCATTTCAGTGCCAGCTGCCAGTCTTTCTGCTAAATTTTGCAGATTGGATACAGGCTGAGTTGGGCTCCGCAAAAGAAAAAGTGTTCAAGCCACATCATCAGAAAAGCTGCGTGTTCTTTGTCTGATACTGGTCCTGTGCCTCGGAAGGTGGTGATATATTTCTTCCATCCGCCGATACCCCTGACATCAAACCGATCTGATGGTTTGACTTTTAGACTCTGGAGGCTTGCATTAGTGGATATATCCACATCGGTAAGCATCTTAATGTCCATAAGGGTTGGAGTCATTGGTCCATGGCCGAAAAGGAAGGCATTCAGTGCATCAGACCAGAAGTAGCAGGATGCCGATAGCATTGGCTCATTCTTCTTCATATCGGCAAGGGTGAGTTCTAAACAGTGATCTATGCCGACGGTTGCCCATGTTGCCTATTTTGCAGCCTTCACTCTAAGAAACCATTCACGCCATCCTTGGATCTCAGTGGGCCATGATCTGAAGCTGCCTACCCATGTCCCTAGTGCTACTGGTGATCTCTTGAAGGGCATTCTAAGGGTTTCGCTGCAAATGAAAGTTATTGGATCTGGATCGCCCATGGGTCCTAAGAAGCGGTGTGTGGCGAGTTCTGTACGGATCAAGATTTGGTTTTGCAGTTCCTAGAAATAATGGAAATAGATTTAATCAGGCAAAGAATCTAGAGAAGAATGAAAATGGCTTATAAACGAAGGGATCTACAGTACTGCAAGAACAAGCAACCTATTCTAGTTCAAGAACGGGGATGGAGCGGAAGATTGTTACCTGGGAACGGCAGTGGAGGAAGCAGTAAGCTGTGCCATTGTGGTGAAGGAGTATGAACTGGAGATCCCGTGGAGCTTTTCCTTCTTGGTTCTCCGAGAGAAGCGCCGGAGTCAGAAGAGAGAGAGAGAATGAGAAGATGAAGAAACGCGCCGGTGAAAGGAGGAAGAAGAATAGGTGTAGTAGATGGTATCTATTTATAGGATGGGACGTGCTGCAGGCGGCGCAATATACGAAGGGGCGTTGCAGGTATGTTGAGTACGGTGCGGGAATCGAGGAGGTGCGAGAAATGAGGAAACAATCCGGCGCATGAAGATTCCATACCCCGGCTTAGGGGGCATGTGTTGACACCAAAATTTGGTCCAGGTCCCGTTGTCAGTGGACGACAGAGTATGCAGCGGGTAGGAAAAGATTATATGCCAAAGTGGTGGCCCGCAGGTTATCATGAAGCCAAAGAAATCCCGAAGACGCGCGCGCATGTGGGATTGTGTCCTTTTTTAATTCTTTTTTTCTAGATTAAGAAAGAATTGACCGAGTTATGGTCGAGCAAGAGACGTGTTTGTCTCCAAGTCGGTTGCCTCGGGTGTATAAATATAAACCCAGGTGCTTGTAAAAAGAACAACCAATCAATACAATCAACTTTTCGGCGCATCGCCACAAATTCTCGACGAGATCTCCGTCGACATCGGCATCCATCGGGGCTCCGGTTTCGGCTTGGATTTTGTCAGGTAAGCGCATCGATCTTGTTATGTCGACTTGTCCATGATTAAGATTGATGTGGCTGCTAGTTATCCGGTAATTTAGATCAATCTAGGGTTTACATTATGCATCGACTACATGGAATTGTTTAAGACCTGGTCCAATTCTTTGTTACGGTTAGTTGACTTGTCCTAGTCGTGACCTTGTTTGCCGATTGCTAATGTCGATTTCCTATTTGATCTAGTTATTCGAGTCACGGTTAAGGTGCTTGGTCGATTAGATCTGCTCTTAGTGATTGGATAGGCAGTTTGACTTGTCCTGTCTGCTTCGCTTAGTTGACGTGTCCTCGGCGAAACAGTTGCTAAGAGTTAGATTTAATTTATTGAGTATCTGGGACTGATAATTGCCGATTATATTTGTATCTATCGATCGTGTAAAACAGTTTGACGTGTCCTGTTTTACTTCACTTAGTTGACGTGTCCTCGGTGAAGCGATCGTTAGATTATGAGTATAATTAGTGGCTATTGGTTTAATCGTTTTTTCGGGTGTTTAGCCGATTGTTTACCACGTTCAGATCTATGCTTGCATGCATTTATTTATTATTGTCCCTGTTCAAGTATAGGACTGAACCCCTTTTGTCGATGTAATTCTGCTTTATCATGATGCTTGCCGATAGATCTTGCCGATGGCATGCTTTGCCGATTGCCGATTCTGATATATGCCTTGCTTTATTTATCGCGCGAGTACTTATTGTTGCGACATGTCGATTCGTTTCTAGCCGACAGCCGAGTGCTTGTTTTTATTATATTTTATTCACTAACATCGGCTGCGGTTACGCATCGGCCTGACCGGGGCCGATAGTCCGGGAATTTTACACGTTTTTCTTGTCTTTGTCGATTTGCAGGGAAAATCGACTGGCACACTCCGGAATTCACCGCGTTCCAAGTTTTGGTCCTGAACAGAGTTAAGCAAATCTCTCAGGCCACGTGTGCAAGCGGTAGAACACACATTTTACCGTCAACATGTATAATCGCAAAAAAAATGAGCCATGAGTTTGTATGGAATAATGTTGTTGGTAATAAGCAAAAACAATAGCGAAAAGTACACCAATTTGAATATAAACCATTGTACTAGAAACATTGTTAGACACTCAAGAAAAACTGTTGCAAAAGATTACAAATCTTGTACTGCATTAGCATAATGCCTTAACAGATGAAAATTAACATACCTACCATGGGCACTACCCATCACATGCATCACATGCTTCGTGCATTGTTTAGAGATTAGACACAAAAAACATGTCTAGCCTATCTCAAACTAGACTGATGAACAGATAAAAAGCCTATAATTATTAAAAATTGACTAAGAAAGGCCACGACGTGACTCAAAATATGCCAAAAAAAAGTCGACTAAGAAAGAATACGCCATGACATGACTCAAAATATGCAGCAGTGAACACAGTCAACAGACTAGATATGACTTCTTATATTGCACCTACCTAAACAACAATGCACCTAAAACCGAAAACAATTAAACTAAGACAATCCACAATACAGTTTCATTGTTCAGGCTAAGACAATCCACCAAAAAACTAGTTGTTTCAACATTATAGTTTCATTGTTCCTACAGTGCAGTTTAATTGTTGTAGCAGTATGTTTTCATTGTTCCAAAAATGTGATGCAGGTATACAAAATCTCAGTCACCTGAGAACTAGCAAACCTCTTAAACTAATACTAGTAGCTGCTGTAGGTTGACCTCTGCTTCTTCTCAGGCAATGTATCTCATTATGAGGTCAAAAAGAACATTCGGACAATTTTTCTTCAGTATCTGGAACCCACCTTTAGCTATGACTGCTTTCAGGTTCCCCGGAGAAGTGAGAAAGTCCAAGCACTTGCCTTGAGCGCCGGGCAACATTGCTGCTCCGCCAACACCAAGCCGGTCTCCACGGTGTTTAAATCGACATGCTCGCACAACATCTCCTCGCATATCTTCTTTAGCCTCTCCAGCTTGTACCTATCTGCAGCCAGAATTAGACCCTCGGCCATCCCAAGCAAGGCCTTCTCGTCCATGTCGGGCAACGAGTCGGTGTACATGAAGTGGAGCAGCGACTTGAACACCTTGGGTTCCATGTCATTGATCTGCATGTGAGCCGCCGTCGTCTTCGTCTCCTTCAGGCCAAGGAACTTTTCCTGGAACACGGCAGACCGGGCCGCCAGCAGCCATTGGTGCGCGTAGAACAACTCTCCGCCGACGTCGATGGTCACGTCCGTTCCGTGCCGGCTCTTGAGGAGATCGGCAAGATCCTTCTGCAGATCCGATTTTGGCGGAACAACAGCAGGTGGCTGATCAAGGAGGCTGTCTTCCTGGGTAGTTTCTGCTGCGGCAACGAAGACGTCGCACCGGATCTTGAAGCTGTCATCTTTGAGACACCGCGATTTCTCGAAATCTTTCCGTAACATGAATTGTTGGAAGCCGTGGCTGATCTTGTTGAAACCGTGTATTCTGGAGGCGCGGCTGAGGGACGGCACTTGCCTCCCGTCCGGAGAGAGCATACTTAACCAAAATTTTGCCGGCATGCCAGAGTTGCAGAGATCGTTGTCGCGGCTGAGGAAGAAAGAGATGTGATCGACGTCGTCGGACCTGTGGCCGTTGGGGTAGTACCGCAGGCTCCAACTGTGGCCTCCGACGTCGAAAGCTCCCAAGGTCATGTATTGGCCATTGCCGATTTCCTTGGTTTGCGAGTAGCCCTTGACATGGAAGATGTGGTGCCCACTCACAGCTCCCATCACCACGGTGGTGGAGCACGAGGGACCGCCAGCTACCTGCTTCTTGGAAGGTGCCATGGAGGATGGCGATCGATCGGAGAGTAGGAAACACCTCGATTGGTTGCTTAATTTCCAGGATTTTTGGCAATGAAAACAACAGACGCCTTGTATGATCCATAGACTACCTGATGTTTAATATATTATTACGGGATCAACTCTTCTTCGTATTGGCTGTCGGTTGCCGTAATAACTCTACATAACATGTTTTCGCACAACACACGACTCATAGGGATATTGCATACGTACGTACGTAGAAGGGCAAATTATGCTATTACTACTTGTGATTACTTCTCGATTGCATATACTAAGTAAAAAATGCAAGCTATGTACGTAAAATAACTGGATCCAGATTCTTTGTCGAGCAGCATTAGTATGATATACTAGCAATTTGACAATCCAAGTAAAAAAGTATAAGTAATATGCAACAAAGTCAAGAATTATTGTACCACATATAACAGTGCCTCCTCCCATATATGTACATATGTACCTGAATAAATGTTGTTCATTCTAATAAAGTGAAGAATCATGCTAATCCAACCGTCCTTTCATGCTTCATCAGGTTAGATGCATATTCAATTAAGTTTCTTTTCCCATAGCTTCTTCACATATTGACAAATACTAATATGCATTCATGTATTTTTTTTTCTTCTAAAAATTGCATGTATTTTTCGTGCAACCCATCCATGGTGTATCGGCTTGAGATCGATAGCAGGCTAGCAGGCCCGTGTACTTCACATCCTTTAGTTGTGGCCTTACTTGCAAGTCAGTTTTAGTGCCCCTCCTATTACGCCCATACCTCTCTCTTCTTCCTTCGACATAGTCAACTCATCATGGTGCCATTTCCTTCAAAATAGACAAAAAAAATACTCATCTTGGTGCCAAATCCAAGTCTAATAAGATTGCAGGTGTCGTCAAAATCGGAACCAAGACCAACACGCACAGAGACGCCTACGTATGCAGATGGATGGAAGTTTAGAGGCTAACGACCCCAGTTAAACATTATGAGTAGAGATACGGTGTATCCCCTGTTGTCTCAGCACGTTTAACGGATTGTGTCTCGTGGTCATAAGCAATCGCATGACACATTTATACGGGTGTGTAAACTCTGTTTTCTTCTCTGTTTGGTTAGGAGTAACTGTATTCGAAGCAAGGTACGGTAGTGAGGTTTAGACATCCCCACGAAATGCCCGTTCGAACCGGGCACTTATCAGAGTGGCCAATGTGACGCCCAAGCCGAGCTAGTGTTCTTGTTGATGAAGTCGAACAGAAGAGCTGTAAAAGCATCTCCAATGAAGCTCTCATTTTTGAGTCCTTACTCCTCCATATAAGAGCCCCCTCATCTATATTTAGACCCTTACTTTACTACCATCTCCAACAATCCTCTCAAATGTGTCCCCTTATCTTTATTTTATTATTTTCTTTTAACCACCTCGTCCTTCTCCTCTTCGCCTCCCACGCCACCACACAGATTGCGCTCTCCCTCTCCACATCCCTCCATCTCCCACGCGGCGACGGCGCGCGCCGGGCCGCGGAGGCGGCAGGCGGCAGCGCACGGCGGCTCCCGGTGGCTCCACGCGACGGCTGGCTCCCACGTGACGGCGGCGAGCCCCGACACAGCGGCGGGCCACGGAGGCGGCGGTTATACGCGGCGGCAGGCGGCTCCACGCAGTCACGGTGCTCTGCCACTCCGTCGTCGCCTCACGCGCCGGGCAATCGAGCTCGCCCCCTCATTCCTTCCTCTCCTCCCTGCCTCTCCCTCTCCGCCTCTCCCCTGCACCCCTGGACTACCTCTCCTCCCTGCCGAGACGTGACCTGGGAGAGATGTCCGCGGCAGCGCGGGAGAGCGGGCCGTTGCTCCTCTCGACGGATGAAGGCGCCCGACCGGTCTCCTACCGATGAGAGGCGAGACCAAGGATTTGAGAGCGCTCTCATCGGTAGGAGACGAGTAGGGGCATCGTTGGAGATGGATTTTCGTGTTTGAGCCCTTAAATCCGAAATAAGAGGGAGGGCAAGGGTCTCGTTGGAGATGCTCTAAGCCTTCAATGTTTGCTGTTGGAGGGTAGTGACCTTGTCATGTGAAATCACTGCTATCTGAAAAGCGGTTTGCATGATGCGTAACGCATGGATTGAAATAGTATCAGCACCTTTCCTATCTGACCACAATCATCCTATATCCTTACAATAACACTAAGTCAAGTTTTTCAACGGCCTCATGTCCTCCCATCTTAAGGCCAGATAGGATTTTTAGACTTTTGGAGGAAAGAGAATTAAGGGGAGTGAAAAATGTAATGAAATAAAGTACCAACTACTTACTCCTGCACTGGTGAAGTAGTCATTGCCATGCAACTAAAATCATTTACTTTCTTATTGAAAAAAAAAGATAAATGAAAAGAATTGCAAAGAAAATAGAAAATACAATCTACGAGTGCACAGCCAGTGCAAACATACCAAAAGTTAAAAAATTTCTATTTAAGCCGTTGAATAATCCGTTTCTTATGAAAAGAAATAGAATAATCCGTTTCTTATGAAAAGAAATAGAAAGGGAAAAGCTATGAAACAATACAAAAGAAAATCCATTAGCACACATCCCGTGCAAATACACCCAACCAATCTATATATCTTATATATATGCAACCCACTAACCATCACTAATTGCTATAAAGCTATACAACCACAGCGAGCCACGTCATCACAATTGTTTTTAGCTGTCTGATCACTACGATTCATTTGCTCTTTAGCGTTAGATCATTCCTTGGCCAGCCGTGCATTCTTTATGTCTGGCTATTAACTGATGTTGCACATTATATTGCCCATTTTCTTGACCTGAAACTGCAGCATGCTCCATCGATGTCACGCAATCAACGCACCACTTTTATTTCTCCACCATCAACATTTTCCCATTCGCAATTATGGTCTTCCACGTCCTGTTTTTATTCCCCTTCCACCAGTCCTATCGACCATGACATACCCATGCATCTCGGCAGATGCCCTTCTCTCTCTCTCTGCTGGCAGCTTCTACATCAATCGAATGCTTCTCCCTGTCAGGTTTTATTTCCGAATCTAGATTATTTCATGTTTACCAACAGATATATATATTCTAATCGATTGTTGGGTGTAGTTTTCTACACATATGGAGGCCAATGCTCCTTGCAATTTGCTTTTGTTTCAAATAATCTGCCCAGAGTTCTTGCATTATTTTCTCAGTTTTTCATGGTTATAATACTGAGAAGGAGGTTAGGAGAATGATTTCGAAATACTATTGTCTTCTTTTTTATCCCTCTCATTTCTCACATTTCAAGCACACTGATATACCTTTGATGATCTGCAGGAGCCATAAGCCCGCAACATGGAATTTTTCTCCTGCATTTTTTGCGGTATAAGGAAAACTGATGCTTAACTGATGGTATGTCTAATCTGTCATATGCTATCTTGAAATGAAAAGGAAGTCAGATTTGTGTGCAGTAAGTTGCTTTTATTTCCTTTCAAAAGAATGTAATGAGGAAAAATATATTTGCTGGAAATGCTTCTTTAACTCATGGCTACGTTAATGATAGCACTATGTAGGAAAGCTTTTATCTAATATATTTCATCTCTTACTTCTGTAAGAAGAAAGCACTATGTGGAAGCACTATTATGCTCCTCAATCAATTATGAGTTCATAGTAAACTTGATTGTATCCCACATATCTGCTGTTTTTTTCATCTTTCATCATCCAGATTGTATTTAAACTTATCATTTTTATTTCCGCAGCAACGCGCGGAGAATCACCTAGTGGAATATAAAAGCTTCAACCTACCTGAGCCGTTTAATCATTCTTTCCTTACGAAAAAATAAATAAAATGAAGGGAATTGCTATAAAATAATTGGAAAGACAATCTGAGTACACACCTGTTGCAAATACACCGAAAGATGGAAATGCTAAAATTTTCAAGGTGAACCTCAAGAGTCACTTCAAAAGTTGAACTTACTTGCATCTTTTGGTAGTTATGCAGACACCTCCCTTCACTTTTCCCTAAGTCTTGTTGTTTTAGATGAGACCCCGATTGGAGTTGCTCTAAGTCAGTGGGCCACAAGAGTTCCGCATGGCATCTTGAGGTAATCATATAGAGAGCTAGAAGTATAAACGTGCATGAAGAAGCCACGAACCAGGCCATAAAGTTTGTACCAGGGCTTCTATCAGCCACCAAATGTTTCACCTCAGTCGAGAAAACAAAGCTTTCCATCACAAATAATATTTAAGAGAATCGGGTACAGGGTGGTACGCTCCACAACAACAGATGGAGCACATTACTACTCTTGCGATGACATAGATAGCTCAAAAGCTGTTACAACTAAGTGCTTACACTCTTGCATCACTAGAAAAAAATAGCATGTGATGCCTTACTAGTTCACAGGTGAAGTTCCTATACAGCAAAACATTGAAATGCAACATTTTTGCACTGATTATACCTGGACGCTGGATTCAAGAAGAGCAGGACAGCATGCAAACTCCAGGTCTGTATGCCCAGGCTGGGGGCAACCGTGCATACTTCTCCATTCCCGGCTGCTCATCATATGGATGTTGCATCACTTTCAGGAGCCGGCGAACCTCCTCATAATCACCTTGCTCAGCTGCATCAATCGCAGACTGGCAAAGATAGTTGCGAGGAATGTACTTTGGATTGACAGAGTTCATTGCTGCCTTCCTTTCTTCATCAGGAACACCACTTTCCACCAGCTTCACGTAAATAAATAGTTCAATTAGACCAAGAAGGTTCAGACAATCTCTTACAATATGTTGAACTTCTTTCATTGAAAAAGTGACTAATGAACATACAACAGAGCATATACAAATATTAACAAATAGTAAGTGGAAAATTGTCAAGGGTTGATGTGCCAGTGTGGCAACAGAAGAAAACTGATGTGTCAATATTCACTTCTATTTTAGAAGCGAAGATGGAGAAAACAATTACCAGAAATACACATACCTCTTCAATATATGTTTGTACCCAACTAATCCATGCATCCTTTCTTTCTTTCCCAATATCCAGGAGCGCAGCCTTTAGTGGAACAAGCAGCTCATTTTCTGGAATGTCACGGTCTGCTTTGACATTTGAGAGAAGGCGGAAAAAGTTGGTATAATCAACCTTGTCAACAGCTAAATTGTTAAGCAGCTTACTAATTAACTGCTTGTTATACTTGGTTAGGCCAAGTTTTCTGGTCATGATAGATTGATACTCATCCATAAACTTCGTCCCATACCTGCACAAAATTAAAAACATTGTTGTAAATGATAATCGCTGCACACTTCTTACAATGATTTCAGATTGGGGGACAAATTTACCTCTCCATGACATAATTTGCCTCGTCTTGGCTAATAAGTTGAGCGGATGACAGTGGCCCAGTAAATTGTGCAATGTTCCACAAGCCAACATCAGGTTGATTTGCAAAACAATATCTTTTTCCAGGAAGATCAGTGGTATTTGGAGTAAAGCTAGGATCAAAGGCATCAAGAAAGCCAAAGGGTCCATAATCAATAGTTAGACCCAATACGCTCATGTTGTCGGTGTTAAGTACACCATGGGTGAAGCCAACACCTTGCCATCTGGCTATCAAGTAAGCAGTGCGCTCTGCAACCTCAACTGCCCAGGCTGTCACCAAAGCATTCCACGCGGGGTAAGTTTAGGTCTTCAACAGATAAAGCAAACTAAATGAAAAATAAAAGCAGTAGGAATAGTTGCCTGCATATTTATTGGAAGTAAGATCTATTGCTGGAGAGTCCCCAAGAGCTGCTTCGAATGATAAACCTTCACTCTTTTTCATATTTTCAAGATGCGGGTAGTGATGACGTATAGTGTAGTCCGCCAAACGACGAACAATTTCAAGGTCCTCTTTGCCCCTTATAGAGTGTATCTGGTATGAACCAAAACGTAAAAATGATGGTGCTACACGACAAACAATTGCACCTGGTTCTTCCTTTGCGTTGCCACTGTATGTATACAAAAAATAATTCAACATTAGAAACAAGTATCAATAGACACAGCATATAATGGAATACATGATCCTGGTAAGAAAACTAATCTAGTTAAAAAATCTGCCATTTGGCGTTCCTTAGCAGATAGCCTTATTGTATAAGAGACGTATTTTCTAAATCATTGCTCATTCTGGTGACATAATGAGCGCAACATGCCCGGCCACAATTCTAAAACAAGATGTAGTAACTTAAACAGTAGAGTATCTCCAGCAGCACAGAGTATACAGGGATTCAGTGTGTGCAACATGCTTGACTGTATTTGCAGAAAACTAACTTAACACATGCCCTAGGCGTTGCCGCGTTGGTCATGAAGCAATGTTGAGCTGTTTCATGTTTCAAAATCATGGCACGAAAAATTCAATATTAAGTAACGAAATTGCAAATGGGCTAATGAAATGAGCATCAAGGCCTCAATAGGCCAACTGTGGAATCAAACAGCAGATTGTCTGTACCCAATAGGTATATCGATTATCGAAAGCCAAGAAGGATGAGTAATTACGCAATCAATTCAAAAGATGGATAGGTTTTTAACCACTACAGCCTAGCAGAAGCAACAATGAGTGGCTGAAAAGCAACACGAGTGATTCATCAATGGCTGCTGCTTATACTAGTATAATTGTGAATTTCACATGATTAAAATGCCACTGATAAGACCACTACGTTAGTGCATTATGCATGTTTGTCAAGTTGTTCCATGTTCAGCTTATATAATCAGATCATATACATGTTCTTTATCTTTTCTTTCCCTTTTGTCAGAAGATCAGTTGAAATTACCTAATAGGTATTGGAACAAAATTAGGAAAATGAAGATATCATGACATACTCATAAAACATATCTCGCACAACAGATTTGCCAGTTTCAACTAGACAAAGGGCCCGAGTTGTAGGAATGCCTAAACTGTGCATAGCTTCGCTGCATATGAATTCACGGATGCTGCTGCGTAGGACAGCAAGACCATCAGCAAATCGGCTGTATGGTGTCCTTCCACTACCCTTGAGCTGCAACTCCCACCTCTCACCTCGAGAATTAACCACCTCTCCGAGAGTTATTGCTCTTCCATCCCCCAACTGACCAGCCCATACACCAAACTGATGTCCTCCATAGCACTGGGCGTATGGCAAACTGCATGTTATTTGCCCATCAGCAGGTTGATCTTAAATGTACAAAACAAAATAGTAGGGGTATTAAGATTGGTATCACGCACCTTCCAACCAGAGGAGTTGCTCCCGAGAAAAACTGAGGAAAATCGGGTCTTTCAAACCTGAAAGTGAACAAGGACATGAACAATTCGGAATTTCCATCGTCCAAAATCAGCAAGGATGCACAAAAGATAACGTAGAGCTGGATGACAACAGTAGGCAAAGTCACTGAAAACAATCACATTCAGAACAAAAAAAATAAGAAATGCAACACATGTGCTACTGTACCACTCGAATTATTTCATCAACGGGTATAAAAATGTACTCGTAACAGTCGATAGCTCTTAATTTCAAGAAACAAATTGCAAGTCAATAGACTACCGTTGTTCAACAAAACCATGAAAACTCTGTTCTGTTCTGTTCTCGTAGACCCAATATTCATGTATATTATGAACTTGACCGCTGTTACATGACTTGCTAAGGGTAAAGTACATGGTCAGCTACCACCAATGACATGGAACAATAAGGAAGCCCAATGCCCTTCAAGAGGGAGGGAAATGTTGTATTCATTTATTGTCATGTTAAAAATGGTAAATTGACACTAAATTCCTTGGAAGCGTAAGTTTGCATAGCAGAGGGAGTCTAGACTCTAGACATGTCCGTTAACCCATCATTAAGGCGGCAGGATAAGCGCCAGTGGCGGAGCTAGCTTGTTTTTTGGTAGTCTGGGGCCTACCAAAGATTTGGAAACTTAGGTGGAAATAAGGTCACCACAGCGGCTATTCATAATTGCTAACACTTTCCTACAATGGTGCCTAACCGATACAAATGTTCTGGCTCCGCCACTGCCTAGCGCCTCTACCTTGCATGCAAATGGTGTTTAAGTGTATAGAGTTAAATGTCAGATAAGCACTCGTCACTTAATTTCTCAACTGTGATCATTCCATTAGAATGTTCAATTAAAGTACAAACCAAGACCATGCAGATGTTATAGGCTGTGCAACTACCATGTGGCCATATGTTTGTGTGGAATTAGTGGCCTTACTTAAAACCTGGAACTATTGTGTGGGATCAACTACCCAAACAGATGCCCCCAACCAATCCTGTCAATAAATGCAAAAGCCATTTGGTAGTTTCAGCGCTGGCCATTGGTAGCAAAAGCAGCAGAAGACGACAAACTACCACTCTTAGTGTATGACATGACCAAGGAGAAACATGTCTGGCAAATCAGAAGTGATCGGTTCCATGGCGACTAGGGTCTACTCTTCCGACCAGGCCAACTAATTACAATATGGCGACTAAGGATCGTCTAGACGACTTGAAAACATGGATATGCCCGCGGTTGCTCTCGCGAAGTGAGCAGCAAGAATTTGAAAGCAAACTCACAGCATGATTCACGTAACCAAAAATCCACAACTAATCTTACTTCTGTATGATTCCTGGCGTTTAGAGAGCAGAGGCACTAATCAGCAATCATTTCATTTCAACAAAGCATTGACTTAATATGGGATCTGAGGTGCCAAAAATTTGGAGCGCTAATCAGACAAGGATCTCCACTAACGGCACACGAGAACAATACAGCTCAACAAGTTCGCGGCACAGGATGTCACGGCTCAAAATGCAAGGGTTTTAGTGTAGTGGTCGGCTATTTTCTTGATCCATTGCAACTAATGTTTTCCGAAGCGAATCGATTCGTTATGTTATTTTCGTATTCCAGACGAAATCCTGGCAAGTGGCAACTACAGGCATGATAATAGTAGGGGGATTAAAGCCTCACTCTTTTGTGATCCAGATCGAGCAGGTCAGCGACGGAGTCGGACCACACGACGAGCTTAGGGTTGTCCACTTTGGCTGAGGGAGCCACCTTGGAGTAACAAGCGTGCAGCACCTGCGGAGCACCAACCACGCCAATCAAAATCGGTTCATGAAAGGAAAACACGAATCGACTACGAGCAGCTAAATCGCGGTGTGAATGATACTAAGAAGCAGCAAGGGCGGCCAAACCTCACGCGGGATGGTGTCGGATCGCGGGTCGCCGGGCAGCTCGCGCACGAAGGTGTGGTCCCACGGAAGCTCCTCCAGCGAGAGCCGCCGCGGGGCCTCTCCGGCGGCGGCGCCCGTCCCAGCGGTGGGCGAGGCGGCCGGCGCCTCCCCGGCGACGGAGGCCATGGCGCGGAGCAGCGGGCGCCGAATCGGGCGGCGGGTCGCGACTCGGGGAGCGGCCGGGAGGCGGAGGGCGCGAGGGGAGGAGGGGGAGAAGAGGCGGTGGCGCGGGCAGGAGGAGGGATGCAGCAACTGCCTGCTGGAGAGGAGGAGCGCGGTGGGGAACTGGGGCGGCATGGCGATGCGTGCTGCGTATTTGCGGGTGCGCTCGTGCTGCTGCGGATACGGCCGTGTGGGTGAAGCGGCGTGGGCCGACCGAGACGTGCAGCGACCGGAGATTTTGGGTCGGTTCGGCCGAAATGTGAGTGGCCCCCAGCGCGGCGGACGTGTGGATAGGCACGTGGCCGGACGGGCGTCTGAGGACGCGTCCAGAGCGTGCACGGGCGTCGGAATGATGAAGGCGCCGTGGTCCGTGGACGCCTCAGATGTGTGGAGGGAGGAGGCCCTACATGGATTGGCCTATCATCAAGGTGGGCCGGCCCATTTGTTCAGGTATGTGTATGGGTCCTTTTTCTCATTTCTTTTTTTTTTTGCGATTACAAAGTGCAACTCAGAGACATCTTCAAATACTGAGCCGGCAAATCCTCGAGATTGACGAAGTCACCACTAGCGCCTCGCTGTCGACGGCCACGTCGCCTTCCGTTGAACGCACAACGCCGTTAAATCCTAAAAAATTCGCTCCCACAGGGAGTCGAACACAGGACCTCAGGTGCTACTGAGGCTTTTGTAACCACTAGGTTACAGGCCCTTTCGCCTTTTCTATTTCTTTTCACTTTGAATCAAGGGAAAATTAGAAAAACCCACTTGCAACTTGCAACTCATCACTGTCCCAAATTAGCACGCGTGATCACAATTGACAAAGCGAATTTAATAACATTCAAACGGATCACAGATCATAGACCTAAACAAGTACATCTTTCTTCATAGAATAAGCTGGGGCTGTTTCAGAGGTTCATGGATATAAAAAACTTGCACTCCCACGACTATTCAAATAGTTTTAAATAAAAGCTATTTAATTTCTCAAAGGTATTGGTCAAAATTTTGGGCTCTGCTGTTTACTGAACAACCTGCACATCTTTATTTTAAAAGTTCCCATGAAAGAAAAACTTTCACACCTTCAGTTTTTGTTACATGTGTGTAGTTTACTAAACAACTGCAACCTTATAAACTCTATCCTTCGGATGTTCATATTATTTTATTTGAATGAAGGGACTATTATAGAGTGTGTCTGGAGAGAATCACAGTAAATATATAGCCAAAATAAGCTATTGTAGATTCAGGAACAACAATGCCAAAACTAACGGATGAAGCTTACAATTTTAATTTTCAAATGATACTAATTTCCCTGGATTACCTTTTTATTCAATTTTGATTCATATAATCCGCATTTGCAAGTAGTTGTTGTTGTGTCTTTTTCACCATAAGTGCGCTCTACGGTAAACAATGGGCAACAGTGTTTTGTCACCTCTGGCAGGTATGTTCCATCTCTCCAGAATATAATCAGCTATTCTTACCGGTAAAACCGTTCTATATTTGTCAATTTGTCTCAAATATTATAGCACAAAGAAACAAGGGTGGACATGTGCAGGAAAAGAAGGTGGGGATTAGGGGGACCCCATGCCCCCAGCGCACCCCCCCACCCACCCACCCACTCAAGTACTCACCCCAACCTAAAGTAATTAGAACTACCATTTTTCTTTACTATTTTCTAATTTGTCTCATTTACTGTGTATGCTTAATTTTCTGTTCTTGCACAGACTTGATTTTTTTCAACATTACTCAACTCACATGATTGTGATGCCACGAATTTATCACTTGCCCAACAATTTATTGGTAAGCATATTTTTGACCGTGTAATGCCGAGAAGAGCTCATTCATGACGAAGAGGCGCGCCTTTGCCAGTGGTAAAACTAAATATGTGTTATAACCTCAGCAAGCAACATGCGCAGGAGCCAAGCCAAATCAAGGCGACTGTTTTCTCTTGCACTGGCTATGCCAAAATTTTCACGAGGGTTACATGGCACCCCGGCAAGCCACATGCTGAATCCTGAACTGCAAACGAGCCACGACACCAGTTGTGCAACTAGTAATTTATACAGCCTGAACATAGAACGAAAATACGTATCGTTCTGCAACTAGCTATATAAATCTGAAGAAGCACTGTGGCAATTAGGAACTTTAACTAGCCTCTGGCTCTATATGAAACTCCTACTATAAGTTCCAGGCGATGTGGCGCAAAACTTTGGCCATCATCGATCCCTCCTAAAGCCACAATAAAATCATTCCGACCCGTCCATTGTGACCGGAGAGTATGAACAGAGAGTCGAAGCCCTTGCGCCGGTGAGCCTGCTGCATCGGAAGAAATACTCCGGGCTGGCATGCACATAAGACCACCCACAGTGGTGCCTTTGATCGATGCTGAAAATAAGAGAGAGACTATTGGAGCACCGAATCAACCATTGCATGGACCGATGCTGAGTTACAAAAAGCATGCTGCGGATCATCTACGTTCATCGGTGCTGGTCGATTAAAAAATCATTTCACTCCACCGAAACCCGAATGACCTTGTATGCTGTGCATGGGAAAGGAAGAAGGTTGTTCTGACAAAGCTGTTCCATATGTACTTCAGCACTGATGCTAGCCGCTGTGGGCAGAAACTGATTCTCGGCATCGTAACAACATAGCCCACGAATCAGATTTTCAGCACCGGCGCCACTGTGTCCACAATGGAAAGGGGTGCTGAAAAGAATATTCCCCTGCCTCTGGACGCGATGCTTGGGATTTCACGAAAACCTGCAATGCCCAGCACCGATGCAAAGAAATGTGTGGAGCCATCCGTCAGAGTTTTCTCATTTATTTCCTTCACGCGAGCCGGGTTTGGTGTTGAACTGAGGCATGCATGTGTGTTGGTTAATAGTTTTTTATGTCCCAGCACCGGTGCTGAACATGATCCGGAGGACCCAAATTTCTTTTCAGCATCGCACCCTACAGTGGCAAACATCGGTGCTGAAATAGGAAAGAGAAGATTTCAGCACCGAGAAACTCTCCCACTGTGGGTAGTAAAAGTGCCTCTTCCACTCCCACCAGACCTACCTCCATACAGTACCAAAAACAAAAAGAGCAGGATACGAAGAGAAGATGTGATCAGACGTTTCCGGTTCCCGATGGGAGACGGTCGACGCTGCAGACAGCGGTTGGTCGCGGAGGAGAGGCCGACTGCACTCTGCACGGTGAGTGACGTAGCAGCAGCTGGGGCTTCGTTCTCCGCCGAGCGCCGACGCGCCACCGCAATCACAAAATCGTGTCGTTGATCAGCGGGTGGCAGGCAGCGCTGGCCGTCTCTGTTCGCAAGGCAGCGGTAACAAAGAAGAGGCGAGCGGCTGCGATGGTCGCGGGCAACGAAGAGCAGAGGTTGGACATGGCTCGGCCGAGCAACCACTGTTGCGCCGGAGGTCTCGTCGACGGACGGCACTGGCGCGGATGCGGTGTGCGGAGACCGAGTGGCTCGACTGCCGTTGATCTGTGGCGCTAGCACCACTCAGTCTGGCGGCAGCGGCAGGTGAAACTGGTATCGAGATGTATACGAGGCACAACGTATCTTTTTTTTTTTTTGAGTTGTACGAGGCACAGCGTTTCAGCGAGGTACCAGATAGTTACCGGAGTAGTACTCCTGTTTCCAGCGAACAAAAAAAATCCCAAGTAGTCTTTTAGGATCAACGACGACTGATATACATTGATGGGAGAGGAAACCTCCTTTCATGCACCATAACAAATCTCTTGCAAAAACAAATAGTATTGTTGTCTAGAGTTTGTCCGAGAGTTCAAATTACATATAAATTATTTTGTTATCCCATCCCATGGCTAATAAGGGAACTTGGTCAAATAAATACTAGCATGGGTAAATGAGTCTTGTCGCAGTCACTAAGGCATAAAAGTTAGATTGGACGGCTACTATGGAAAATGAACTTTCCAGTGGTCAGTAGAAAACCACAAGTTTTTCTGATGGCTTATAAAGAATTTTCCTGACTTTACTCGCATGCACGCACACATCTTCGCTCAAGTCGACATTTTCTCTGATCTGCAATAAATTAAAGAAGAATTACTGAAGCAAACGCGTACATGCTGATGCATTACTAAGGAGATGAGCCGATCCGTAAAAAGAAACTTTAATTACCTAACCCGATATCCTTGTCTTGTGCTGACGTGCAATGCTTGGCGAGCCGGGAGAGCATCAACAGCTTCCTGGAACACAACCCTCATCATCTCCGTTTCCTCATCTTTAAATATCCACTCGTCGCTCTCAGACTTTGCCTTGCTTACATGGATTATCTTGAGGTTTGGGAGGTGCTGGAGCCCTATAGGTGTAGTTTTATCCCATTAGTTTGGATGGAGTACTAATTCAAGCTCCCGAAGGTCAGGCATAGCCCCTGCCTCAAATGTCAAGCACGACAACCCATCACAGTCGAAGTCAAACAACTTGAGAACCTTGAATCCCGTGGAGCCTTCTATCACGATCCTTTCCGTCGGGACGTGTACAATCTGCAGGCTGAGCCAGATGAGGGAGGTTAGCCTTGTTCCGATGATGTTAAAGTCTTCTTGGTGTATCTGCTTTGTCACAAGTACTAACTCACGAAGGCAGCAAGATGGTCGATCCACCTTGGAACACTGGAGAAGATCAACATTCCCAGACGAAGACACTCAATGTTGCATAAAGAAGGCGAAAACGAGGACCCCAGGATAGCATCGCCACAATAGACAGTAAAGGGGCCCCACAAATTAAGAATCTTCAGGTTACAGAGTTTCTCAAGAGAAGTAATCAGAGCAGATATCAATAATGTCGGCAATGGCACAACGCCCTTATCGCGACCTGTTTGAGTACATAGGTTCAACTCTGATAGAGAAGAGAGCTCGCCCAGGCCCGTAATGCTTTCTAATGAACTCGTTGTAAGACTAAAGTGGCTGATTGTAAGCAGCGATTTCACCTTACCAATCCCGTCAGGCAATTTCCATCCCTCGAACCATGACGCGGAAACATGGGACAAACACGGCACATCAACAAGCTCTGGCAGGCCGCAAGAATTTAATGGGTCAGATAAGTCCAGAGTCTCCAAAAATGGCAGACCCCGTATTTGAGCCGGTAGCACTACCTCAGTGGAACTTCCTCGAACCCTTAAATATCTCAGTTGTTGCAAATGGTTGATACCAGTGAGATCTATTGTCGTCTTTAAGTTACCAACCTCCAGGACTAGCAGCCGCATAAACTTAAACTCTGACAGTTTAAGAATCCCACAGTTCCCTCCAAATATGTTAAGAGAACGAACTTGTGACAGCAAGCTAGTAGTGGCTACAGACATTGTGACATCCTTTGCACCACTCATGTCAATAGAGAGTCGACGAACCTTGTACCGTGCATCTGACACCTCCTGTGGATCACGCACTGCAATCAGAAAGTTATCTTCTTCACACCTCCTTAATATCAGATCAAGCATCATATCATGAACTCTGCACCATACCACCTCAGTATTGTATGCATTGTATACGGGTTGAATCATGCTCATGTTGACAAGCCCATTGAAACAACCCTCAGCAATGTCCCATACATCTCGTCCACGAGAGCTAGTTACAATATCTTCTGCGACCCATTGTCTAACCAGATCAGCCTTTCTAATTTTGTAATCCTCTGGATATTTACCAAGATACAAGAAGCATGACTTTAGATGATGGGGGAGACTCTTGTAGCTGAGGTCTAAGATGTGCATCATTTGATCCAAGGTGGGGTTTGTTGCTGACTGATTAGCTAAAGAGTTTTGTATGCACTCCCATTGCTCCTTCAGTCTTCCAGACTGTTGGCAAGCTAGAATACTCGATATTGTAATAATTGCAAGGGGCAAGCCACCACATTTCTTCAAAATTTCACATAAAACTGCCTCTGAACTTTGAAAATGAGAATCATCTCCTGAGACAGATATTCTTTTGAAGAATAATGTTCTTGAGTTTGTGTCACTTAGGGGCTGCATGTAATGGATGTATTGATGGTCAGTGCAGCATGCCCTAGCCACATCCACATGTCGTGTAGTTACTATAACTCTGCTTTGTTGATTGTTTGCTACGAAAGCACATCTAATAATATCCCACGGTGGCACACCCCACAAATCCTCAACTATGATGAGGTACCTGCAAAACGGTTCAAATAGAGGATAATTCATATTCGAATGTAGAATCTGAGATATACACATGCATGTTTGTGTTCTAAAACAGGCGGTTTTCAATCTACAACTATTTAATTAGCATTCCATAATCCATATACAAATGTGAAACAAAAACGTGATTTGAACTTATTCAAACTGTAATAGCAAAGCTCTAGTAAAACAGTAAGTAGCATCACTATCTCCCAAAGCTTTTAATCATTATAATATCACTATTTGAGAATACTTTTAGGGATTCAAATAATATGTTATGTACACTGGAATCTAATTCAGTAGTTATTTCTGGTTTTACAATGAGTTGAATTTATTGTACTCTTGAACTAAATGTTCCTTTATTTTTTGTTTTCACAACTTTAAGTTGAGACAACTAGAGTGCTAGATTTATATAATTCTTACAATGTATTTTAATGTTCAATATACTAAAAGGATTTACTAGTTAAAATACTAATAGATATTATCTCCTAAAACAGGATTAAATATGCAGGAATACCTCTTATCATGTAGATATTTTCTAAGTTCATTGACGAGATGTCGGTGATCACAAGCACTAGAGGTTTGATTTTTTCTCGAGTTGTGATAGCATGTCGGTGAGTATCCTTGTCATATCTGGAGTGCGAGAGACTGACACAAATGCTTTGCAGTTGAACCTTTCTCTGACTTCATGATACACCTCATTGGCAAGTGTGGTCTTGCCTAAACCTCCTCTTCCTACTATTGAAATCACTTTCATCTTTTGATCCTCGTCCAGCACCCATTTGATAAGCTCTTCCTTTGGATTTTCAATACCAACAAGTCTGTCTGCCTCGTTGAAGAGTGCTGGTAGACGAGCATCTAAGGTCTCTGTGGTAGTACTCATCTAAGGTCTCTGTGGTAGTACTGGAGGTGCAGTAATCATCTACTTTGTACCTCTTACGACGATCATTTATGTCTTGTAGACGAGTTTTGAGCTCCTTAATCTGTTGTGCAGTATCAAAACGAACCCTTAAGGTCATGACGAAGTTTGAAACCCTGCTGATGAGGCTAGCCTTGGCATCGGCACTTTTCACATTGCTATTGAAATCATCAATACAATCTTCAATATCGTAGGTCATATCTAGCACTTGGTTCCTCCAATTCTTCACTTGTGGATCGAGTTGTTCATTGTCCTCCAGCTTCATGAGGAGAGCCCTCATAGCGGGGAGCTCATCCCTGAGAAACTGAATATCATCGGACATGCCAATGAGGTTGGCGCATGTGTACCCAACCAGCTCATTAAGCTTTGCAAGAACATGTTCCATCACTTTACTCACCACGACTTCTGTCACGGGCCGAGGGACTTCCCCCTCACTGTTCTTCAATGTCCCTGTAGACCAAACTAGGAGGGTGAGTAGCTCATGAGAACATACTGAACGGTGGCAGATTAAAGGGAAACACTTGCAGCTAGGTTGAAGCTCAGCTCACCGGTGCTTCCTCGCCACAGTGGACTACGTACACGGATAATCTGGCTGATGCCAGATCAGGTAGCTGGATGTCAACCACGGCAACTTGGATCGGAGACTACTAGTGAGATGCCATCAACTAATCGTTTCGACAACAAACTATATCCAACTAGCAGCAGGACCTTCAATTAAAACATAATTAGCAATTAACCTTTAAAGTGTAAATATGAAGAAATACAAATAACATTGCTCCATGGCAGATGGTTTGTTGAATCATCCATCCCTGAGTGCTTAAAAGAAATCTCCAAGTGAAATAACTATACATCAAATCACGTACCAGTGTCCACATGCCTTCGACATTCTCTAGTCTAAAGCTTCTCTCAAATGAATGCCATATATGGGAAGCACAGATGAAGTCAACAGTGTTCACTCTCTGTTAGCTGGCTCCGGGTCCTTGCATATCCCGCAAATGCTACCGGAGAGCGATTTAGAGCTAGGAGCTGTAGGGTGGGCTAACAAAGTTGAGATAGTTGACGAGTAACATAATAACCTTTGGCCGGCCTCGCTTGTCTTTCTCTTCAACTTGACACGCGTGGAGCAACCAGGTAGGTCATCCTGTTGTACATGTTTATCTAGTCCCTTCTTAAAAACCTAAAAAATAGACACCTTCCTGCATTTATCTGAGAAATGATTTGGTGGAGCATACTAACTCTCATCGTCTGCATTCAGCTGTTTCAAAAGACTTCGAGACATTGTTAATTTGCACATCCTTTTCTTACTGAGCGCACGAGCCAACGACAAACGAAAAGGTTGTCCAGTAGATGAAAAGTGAGTCACGACTCGACTAGTGACAGTGAAAGGCTCCTAACCCGTCTCAATAGCGGCAATAGAAAACCAGGGCTTAATGCGTGGCTGACGGTGCAATAATGCAATGTTTTTACGTTAGTGGTGGCTGCTGATCAGACCCAGACGAGGGTAGGAGTAGCATGAAACTTAAGAGGAAGATGCATTCTTCTGTCGCTACCAACTTAGTACACAAGTACGTAGTTATTAATTGATCTGGGGAAGAAGATTGAAGGAGAAAAAGCAGGGACAACAATTCCTGGAAGATGCTAGGTACCTGCTGAGGAGCAAAGACGGAGGCCACCTAATTCTGCACCGTGTGCTTCTTGAAGGACCCGATGAGGCATGCCTGATTCCTGAGCCCTTGAGACAATCTGGTGTTGAGTAGAGGCCTAAAGCTGCAGAATGCACTGATAATCTAGTGAAGCAGATACAGCAAGATGCTCTGTTTTTTGTGTGAGGGAAGATGCTCTGTTTTAACGACTGCATATTGTGAGGGAGCCCTTGTGTTCTCTAACCATACATAAAAGATGCTCGGTTTTTGTGTCGGGATGATATGCGCATAATGTCAATGTACCAGGCCGATGATTCGCCTCGACGGCACCATCAACAGGCTTACTTGTTTCTCTGATGTTTTTTTTTCCTGATGGAATTTCTCATAATTGTACATAGCAGTAGAAAGTTCAGTGGAACAGGAGTATTATGATTCAAGCAAATACTAAGACATAGAAAGCTATACCATTAACCTGCTACCGCTATAGCTCAGAAATTAAACGCGTTCGATGGTGACAGTTGTGCGGAAGAGGAAGGAAAAGGGAGAAGCAGTGACCTGGCAGGACCGGAGCTTGGTTCCGTTTCGCGCGGCCGCGGTTCACCTGTGGCGAAGGGCGATACGAGCGAGCGGAGGGAGGCCCCGACGGCGGCGGCGGAGTCGCCCTGGCTACCTCGCCCTCGCCGCCGACGGAGGAGCAGAAACCGTTGAAGAAGCCGCCGCCTGGGAGGCGAGACGGTCGATGGGTTGGGTTTGGGCCCGCCAAAATGGAAACTTAGTTTTGGGCTTGGATGGGTCGAACTTTGGTTGATGACTATACAACTTTGATTGCCCGGTCGATGGGTTGAGTTGGGCCAGCCGAAATGGAAACTGACCCGGTCCCCGACATGGTTGAGGAGGATACTACACGATCAGTTCAAGCAGCCGGTTCAGGAACTTGGTTACTTGGGTCAAAACTGGCGCTTCATCACCTCCCAGTCCCCGACCAGTTGCTTAATTCATGACATCCTGTCTAGCTGATGCCAGAGCCAGAGCCAACGATGACGACGCTGCCGCCGATAAACGCCTGTCTCTTGATGACAGGCGTGTTGGTGAAGTCCACGGTCCTCCCCTTGCCATTGGTGAGCCGGCCATCGTCCAAAACCTGCAGCATGACATTGAACACGTCTGCAGGGTGCGCGCCTTCTCGACCTCGTCGAACAGGTTCCCCGTGTGCGGCCGCCGTCGCACCGTTTCCGTCCGCTGGCCGCCCCTCTTCGTGCTCGGAGCCGTAGTAGAAGCCCGCGACACGGTGTGATTCTCGCTCATGTCCAGCCGCACCATTGCGTCCTCGGAGCCGAAGTAGAAGCCCGCGAGGCGAGGGCCTTTGGCTTTGCCAGCTCCGTCGGGCCAGCGAATATGAAGCTGGATGGCGCGGCTTATCACTATGACGGCCGCGTCCTGCCCGATGAGACGCGCTGCCGCGCTGGTGCAGGGTCCGCCTCATCTCGAGCAGCCTGTTGGTTTCGTCGGTGGAGAGCTTCTGGACAGGCACGCCGGTCCAGTTGGACACGATGTGGCTGATGTCTTCCTCGGTGACTGACCACTAGCCCGGCAGAACACTTCAATTCGTCGCAGGTCATCTCTTTGCTCTTGTCGATCAGGGACTTGAGCTAGCTCCAGTTCACAAATCACAATCACGAGAAGCTTCCTGAAACACGCGCCACATCATCTTGGAGGTGTCCCACGGTCCCTCCTGACGCTTGCATGCTTTTGTCGACTTCCACTGCGCGCATAGGCACACCTGGAACATCGGACCTGACGGGATTACGCCATGTGTTGCAGCAAGGACGTGTAGAGAACAGAAGCAGTGGAGGCATCACCCAAAGATCACGCCCGCACCATTCTCTGTCTCTCTCCTGCATGCACTCGCACAGAAGAGTGCACACGACGACGACGCACTAAGATGTTTTGGCAAGGGCGACTGATCGAGGCGAGGGCCGCGTTAATAAATCGGTGCCAGGGCATAGATTCTCCATCATTGAGGCCGGGGGCATCTTCTTCCTGGTGCTTCAGAGTGCGCGCGGACCTATCGTCCATGAGGTTCCACTTAGCTTAAGTCGTACGAAGGACGAGGTCTCATCTCGTTTGTCTCCTGCCATATATTCTCTCTCGCCTAACCTCATCTCTAATTGTAAGCACCCTTCGCCTAGCTACCTACCTCTCCAGTCTAATCACTTCCTCCGTTCCTCAATAGGAGCCTTCCTGCCGGGCGCCGGAACGGGCCGGCAATGTGTCTGCCGTTCCTCTGCGGCGGGCACGAGGACCATGGATCGACCGCCCACAACGACACAAGGCAGCACCAGCAGCCCTCGGAGCATGGGGACGGCGGCTACCCGCCATACGAGCCGCCTTCGCCCGTGAAAGGTGCGAACCCCGGATACGGCGGCGGTGGCGGCGGCAGGAACGGAGGAGCAGGCGGCAACGCCGCCCCGCAAGGGCGACGCGCGGCGGACGCGACCAACAGGAACGGACAATCAACCGGGGCGGCCCCCATGTACATCTCAGACTCCGACGTGCCGCCGGCTTCTCTCGGCGTCGGCCTCCGAGGTCGGAAGGGCGCCGCGGAGAAGCTGACCGAGGCGTCTTCTCCGGCGCGGCAAGCTCAGGGGCAGATAGAGCCGAAGGTGGTGGCGCCTACCACTACGACGCGGCAAGCTCCTGAGCGCAAGGAGCATGTCGCTCCTGTGCCGCAGGTGGCTCGCCGGGATGACGACGACGATTATCCTCCTTCTCCTCCGGCTCCTGCTCCTGCTGCCGCTGCTGCAGCTGATCGTGCCTCCCGGGACTCTACTTCAAGCGTTAACAGGTGGAAGTAACAGTCGTGATCATGGCCGAGAGCATGATCATTGCAAGCGTGATCAGGCAAATCATGCATGGAGGCAAGGTGAGCGACGGCGACTGTAGTGTGCTTATTCGGCCTTTTCCGATCGATGCATCTGTTCTATATACATATACAAAAATATATAAAACAGTATTTGTTAAGGTTGTGGGTTATTCTTGTAGGCTATGCGTTAATTGTGTGTGTGTTCTCATTGTAAGAATATTTCAGAAGTGTAGTGACCAGTGAGTCCGTTGCCATCTCGATCTAGTTCTGTCAACTCGAACTAGACATATTTTCTGTCTCAAGTATTCATCGTTTTCAGATTTCTGTGATATGTTGGACTTGTGGTGCAGCTCTCTCATCGGATCGGATTAACAAATTGATCTTAGATGCGCTCTATGGTGCTTGTAGTACATGATTTGCGCACGTACAGGACCAAAGGAATTGCATGTGTTTGTCAAGTGAAGATTTTTTATTTTTTTTATTATTTTTTTGCGAGGAGTTTGTCAAGTGAAGATGCCACATTGCCACTTGTCGGTGCAAGAACAGAATTTGATGGATGATAAAGAATCAAATAACCTGTGGCTGCTCTTTTCTTTTCGTTTGATGGAGCCTCCCTTTTCCCTCATGTGGTTTCTTTGATGTCTTACCAAGGGAAGGTTGGTAGGAGTATGTAGAATAATTCTGTTGCCAAGAAATTTATGCAAGACCTCGGAAGTTGCTTGGTAATATTCTTCTAGGTAATTTTAGGTGTCATCAATATACTTTTTGCGGTCACGATGTTCACGGTCAAATATATCAATTATACTCAAGATAGAGTTCAATGCACAACAAAATAAGATCTACATGGTAGTTTATTCTTCAGAAATATCTAAAGTTATTGGTTTGTGTTTGTTTTTCTGTTGTTTGAGAAAGCAAAAATATAGAACATAAAGTATTTGAAGTACATCAGTGTAACCCATGCAAATCAACATTAATCAAAGAAAAATTAAAGTAGGAAATTAGGAAGAAGCAAAAGGCGGAAATAGTCTAGAGTGCAAGGTTAGGCCCCAGAACCTGTATTCTCTGGTGGCTTTTTTTTTTTCGAAACGTGGTTTATATTTTTTTGAAGGTGTCTTAGAAAAGTAGTGCAAAATCTCAGAGTTTTTCTACCAAATTTAGTTGAGATTATAAAAATTTTATCATTCAATTTTATTGTCTTGATTACTCGCACTTTGTAAGATCAATGAACCTAGAGCATGGTTCATAGGTTTTGGTGATTGATGCCAACATGGTCAATGGGACTAACAAGGTTTGCTAGTGTGCAAGATGTTTAGTCTCATGGATGTAGTGATATACTATTGGAGTGCCAACACCTCAAAGGTTGCAAGGAAGTTGATAAAGATGAGAAGTGAACATGAGGACTACTTGAGGTGACTACTACGCACATGAGGTAAGAGACAAGGTGAGTATGGCATGTGTTCCTCTATGCATCTTATACCTTGACTTACTCTTGATCATCATGTTGGTCTTGCCTTATATCATATGCCATGATGATCTTGTCTATTACGTGATGTTGTTCTTGTCTCATATCTTATGCACATTATATGATGCTTCGATCGGGTTGTCCTTTGTGACAACTAGATCATTGTGACTAACATCTTTGGATGTAGGAAAGGTGTTCATGCACATTCTTTAGGTCACAATGAAGAAGCTTCGTCTTTGAAGGAGTGCGCCAACCTATTCTCTATATCCTGGTGATTGGTTTCCTCGACGATGGATGATGACAAGGATCAAGGACTTGATGGAGGTTGCGGTTGAGGAGATGGATCAAGGCTAATGACATGCTAGATCCAAGCAAGTGTTGGCTTGGTGTAGATGTAGGCTTAAGTCCATAGGAACAACCGGACTATCAAGAGGGATCGAGTCGTTTCTCTTAGGTCACACTAGTGGTAGAGGTATGTGGATGCTCAAAGAGTCTCTCAGGCACTAGGGTGACAGCAGAGGAGAAGAAGAGCCAAGTGGACGAAGTTTGGAAGCAAGAATCGAAGAAATGATCAAGTTCAGCTTCAGCAGAGAAGACCGGACGGTACGGTCAAGGAGACCGTATGGTACGGTCTCTAATGAAGATCCAGACAGAGAAGACAAGGTTCTGGAAGCTGAGAAAATAGAGACCGGACTATAGACCGGACGGTACGGTCAAAGAGACCGTACGGTACGGTCCCTATTGGAAGAAGCAACAGAGAAGATGAAGTTTCTGTTGGAAATGAGGAAAGGAGACCGGACGGTACGGTCCTAGAGACCGGACAATACGGTCAGAATGGAGACCGGACAGTCCGGTGGTCTTTTGGCCGTGAAGATGTCAGAATCTGGAGATCGACCCAAAAGGAAAGTTGTAGAGAATTTCAAGAGCTTTCCATCAGTATATGGCGCACGTCCATCAGAGTTCGGAGCTAGGAGTTATGATCGAAATACAACAGACTATCTGGAGGAGACCGTATGGTACGATCATGAGCACCGTATGGTACGGTCACCATTTCGACTTGAAGCTGGCCGAATCTGGAGATCAGCCCAAAAGGAAAGTTGTGGGGAATTTCAGGAGCTTTCCATTGATATGTGGTACACCTCCATCGGAGTTCGGAGCAAGGAGTTATCACTGAAATACTGCAAGCTGTCCACTGATGACCGTATTGTACGGTCAATTGTACGGTCCTCACTGTGACTGGACACTTTCGGGGCAACGGCTAGTTTTTAGTGGAGGGCTATAAATAGCCGGTTGCTTGGCCCTTTAGGGTGCCTTTGGCCGTTGTTATGAGTGGGGAAACACAGTGGGAGCCAAGAGGATGCAAGAGAAGCACATGGAGAGGCTTTAGAAAGAAATCTTGGTGCTTGAGAGAGAGGAGAAGCACATGGAGAAGATTTGGAGAAGAAAGCTTAGTGCTTGAGAGGGTTGAGAGCATCCATCCACCTCTAGGACTAGTGTGGTCATAGGGAGGCGGTCTTGGTTTGTTACCCTTGGTCTATGGCAAGGCCTAGACCGGTTAGGCGTCGGTGTTGAGCTTGCCAAAGAGAGTGTGGAAGCCGACACAAGTTTGTACACGGTCGTAGAGCTTCCCGTGCGAAAGAAGCATCACTAGTGGAGCGCCCTTTGGCACGCATCAAGTGCGGAGCCTTACCTTCGGAGGAGTACCCGGGAGAAGCCCGGCGGGACGTGCCCGCGACTTCACTCAAGAGCGGTGGATGGTCCCAAGGAGGAGAGCATCGCCGGTGTGCGGCGGGGTGAAGCCCGTGACTTCACTCGAGGAGTGAAGCGTGCTCTTAGGGGACATCACCGGCTTAAAGGGTGGAGTGTGCTCTAGAGGGGATCGACATCGAGCGGAAGGACGGGGTCGAGACTCCGGCGGGAGTTACCCAACGTGGAGTAGGAGAAGGCGCCATCCTTCCGAGACCACGGGAAAAATCGATGAGCAATCTCTACTCTTACTCTCTACTACTTGCACTTACTATCTTGTTTATCTTATATGCATGTAGTAGACCTTGTGCTTATCATATGATTGCTTGATGATTGTTTCCGTGTGCTAGCTCTATGTTATCTCTAGTGATATGCGCTTTCCTTATGTGTACTTACTTGCTCATAGCTCATACACTTGCTTGATATCATCTAGTGATCTTGTTATGCTTTATGTTGTATCTATCTTGTCATGATCACTAACTTGAGCTTCCCAATATGCGACTTTGTATGCATGCTAGTTTATGTTCTATCTTATCTTATACACTAGCATGCATAGGACTTGCTTGAGCTTCCGTTTGTGTTACCCTTATGCTTACTAGAATGCTCGAGTGCCTTTACCTTATACACTAGCTTGTGTAGGACTTGTTGAGCTTATCTTGTATCATATGCTAGGTTGTTCTTATATGCTCTGTATGCCTTGCTCCTAGCATGTACAAGTCCTAGCACATAGTTATCCTTACTTGATCACTATCACATAGTGCACATGTACTCTCTAGTTATGTATCCTTTACTTTCGCAATTAGAAAGAATAGCTAGAAGTGCAAAAAGTTTTAGTTCATGGTGTGCCCGATTCACCCCCCTCTCGGTCACACGATCCTTACACATTTATATTATAATTTTATATGTATCCGTTTGTAGCTTAGAATTAAAGTAAAGAATGTTCTACCAAGCATGAATACCGTAATCCAAATCAATATAGTATACGACCAGAACCTTACTATCAACTGAAAGCACTAACTGAATGTATCTTTTAAATAGCCAACAGTGTATCTAGTGATTGAGCTACTAACCTACTTGAGCAATACCAGATTCGAGCTTCGCATGCCAAAGGAATTGGCATCATTGTTTTGATGGAAACCAGCTCACTGAGCACAAAGAAACACGGTTATAAAGTTTTTTTTTTGCGATTGTACAGTACAACCCAGACACTCACAACACACCGCAGACTCACCTATATGAACACACGTACGCAAATTCTACCCTATGAGCATTTTTGAAAACTGAGCTGACAAATTCTTGAGATTGATGAAGTCATCACTAGCATCTCGCTGTCGACGGGAGCATCGCGTACCATTGTTATAAAGTAATATGACGAGGCATGTGTACCAAAAAGACGAGATAAATATTCTGATAGCTTAAACTTTGAACGAATATTCTATAATCTGTTACACCACTTTATGGGTGCGTTTGAAAGGAGAATTGTTTCTTATTCTTGGGTGGAAGGGTCGGAGAGGTGCCAAGGAAACTAAGCTTGTTGGTAAGATTATAATTCACGAGATTTTTTGCCAACATCATGAAACTCCTTTTCGGCTTAATTTGTTACTCCTATATTCGACACACACCTGTATAGTTTTCTATAATTTTGATCTAGCTGTGTGATACCACGAATACATTACTGTATACAATTGCAACAAGTTTTAAAATTCTATTTTACAAAAATAATTGTTCACATTCCAAAATTACTTGGGAGATATGAAAAAAATTGTTGACAGATAGTAAGATTCTACTTCTCCACTTGAGTCAAGTCTCTCTGCTTCAGTTTTCACATTAACGGCTAACGGTTTTGCATTGGTGGTAGAAAACATACTTATTGAAAGTGAGGCAGTTTTTAATTAGTTTCGCCAATTTTAAGAGCAGTTTTCACGACAGATTTCTCCCGAGATCTCCTCCCCCTTCCTGTTCCTCTGCTCCATTTCCAAAAAAAAGAAAAGAAAAGAAAGTCTCCCGTTCCTCTCCCCTTGCTGCTCCCTCCCTTCCCGTTCCTCTTGCTCGAGGCCAGCCCTCCGGCGAGACCAGCCCTCCTGCGGCGCGCGTCCCCTCCGTCCCCAGGTGATCTCCTTCCCCATCCTCTAGAAAATCTCCCCCCTTCCTTTTGTAGTCGACATTTAGGTTGGACGTAGGGGTGATGGTTCGATCCCTGCATCCCAATTGGGGATGATGTGGGGATTGGGAGGGGAATTTTCGTTTCTCGGAGGAGAGGGTATCTCTGCTCTGTTGGTGTTAGGTAGGGCGGCTGCCCTACCTCGTCGTATTACTCGGTCCGCCTCTGGTTGTGTTCAAAAGGGGATTTGGAGAGTGTTTAATCCCTAGACCAGTCCCCTTTGATCCTCTTCAAACCGGACACATCCTCACGCTGCTTTGTAAATATGTGGAGATGCACTTTCCATACATGTAATCTGTCTCTTATCATGCGCGTATCTGCTTGTTTGCATTACCCACCCATTTCTGTGTATATGCATCTGGCAGGATACTGCACAATGTCCCTAGAACAAATGGAAGGGGCCATGGATGATGCTGATAACTATTTTCAAGAAGACATCCTGCCGCATAGAGGCAAACAAGAAATCCTGACCAGCGTGGACCTCAAGATCGCATTCGGCTTCGAGAAGCTGCTCAACCTGGAGATGCTGGTCATGGAGACCGCTCGCCGAGCCGCTGATATCGAGCCGCTCTTGCAGGATCCTCAGTCCATTTCCGCTGAAGCGCTTTTCATGGCTTTCGAATTCGATGTGTTGCACGGCTTTGTGGATTCAGAAGTCAGTGAGTTGGAGAAGCTTGCAAGTTCTATTCAGATGGATATTCAAAGTGTTGAGAACAGGGTGGAGGGCAAGCTGCTGGCCGCGACCGAGTCCTTGAAGCAGATGCAGGAGCTGATTGCTACTGTTAGAAGGGAGTCTGCAACTTTTGAGAAAGTCATACAACCTTCGCAAGGTACGCTCAACCATTTCAGGTGCTACTACTATTAAACATATGTGTCACTACTACTATTAAACATATGTGTCACTCATCATATGCCTTTCCTAACTCATGTGATTTCTCCTTATTTTCTTGACAGGAACTACTGAAGGAGTTGGGCATGAAAATGGTCTCATGTCACCTCATACGATCACACAGGCTGAGGATCAAAGACATTATCTCCAGATGTTACAGAAGTCATTAGCAAGTGAGTTAGATCTCGGCAAGGAACTATGCGATACAAGGTCTGAAGTAGAGGAACTGAAGATGAAGCTGTATCAGGCAGAACAGCAGTCATATTTCTTGGAGGAATCTGTTGAAGCTATCTATGAAAGAATGCTTTCTGCAGAAAATGATTCTTTATTGTTTCTGGGAATCTCAAAGGATCTCCTTGCTAAAATTAATACCATCGATTTCAATTTAAGTGCATCAGTTCATAGGGAGGGTGATCTTAAATCAAAGTTGGAGGAAGGTTTATCTAATGATAACAAGAGTTCTCGGGAGGAAGTGCCAGCAGATAGTGACAACAATGCCAGTCAGGTGCATGCGCAGACGCAGACGCTATCACCTCCTGAGTTCTTGACTTTGCGGGATAAGATTTGGCAGCTGGAGGCATGGTTGAGGGACTCTGGCTCTCAGTTGCAGTGGTCATCGCTAGCAAACAAAGAAGAGCAGAATATGACACGGCCTGAGATAAGCTCATTTAGGTATATTATCAATGAGCTTAAAGTTGCCATTTCCAATGCAGACGATAGAACACAAAAGGCTGAAGCAAGATGTGCACAGCTCACTGAAACTAATGATCAACTCTATGCTGAGCTGAACTCAGATAGGGCTGGCTTACTGGAGAAGAGACTTAAGGAATCAGACACTCAATTAGAGCAAGCAAAGGCATCAGTTGATGCTGTTGTTGAACAACAGAGTATGTTGAAATCATCAATGTCTGATATGGAGCAGATGATTGAAGATCTGAAGGAAAAGTTTTTGAAAGCTGAAACCAGGGCTGAGAATGCTGAATCGAAATGTACGTTGTTGACGGATACTAACTTAGAGCTTAGTGAAGAGCTATCATTTCTGAGAGGTCGAGTAGAAGGTCTGGAGAACTCATTGCGTCAGGCCAACCAGCTGAAAACATCCACTGCAAAAGACATTGGTATTAAAACAAAAAACATAAGTGATTTGGTCGCAAAACTTGCATTGGAAAGGGAACGTCTTCACCTACAGGTACGAATGTTCTTGTTCATGCAAATTTTGCGATGACCAGTGCGTTGTTTTGCTGCCCACATTTGTGTATGCTATTAAGATTATATGTTATCCAAAGCAATTGAGCTCAGTATGTTATTATGAAATCTGGATATGTGCATTGATGCCTATGACTTCTGCATATTGATGACTGCTAATCATATTGATGCATACTGGTAACTGCTAATCATATTGATGCATACTGATCTCTGCAGTGACCTGCTGCTTTTTCACCCGTTTTTATTCTCCACTTTTTTAATCTGAAAATGGTCTGCTGCTTTTCTTGCTCTCCCTTTATTTTTCAGATTTTTCCTGCTGCTCTTACATGAATTTTCTTACCCTTTTTTATTATCAGATAATACAGTAGATAACATGTTAATCATCCTTATTCTTGCGCGGATAAATCTTGCTGGGTGTTGATCTTATATCTGCTACCTATAATTTATGCTGTTAAAATTGGTACTATAATATTCTGTTGCGATCTCCTGGACTGTATCTGAATCTAGTATGGGATGCCTGTGCTGTACAGATTGTTACACTTACAAAGAAGAACAAGATGTTGGCTCAAAAGTGCAGAAAAAATATTAATGAAGCTCCATTATTTAGTAAAAAATCTACTGTTAAGGAAGGTGAGCTTAGACCGATTGAAGCAAAGGAGGAAGCAGTTGTAGATGCTTCATCAACAGAAAGCAAGGTCAGTTTTACTTGAGGTTCCTGCTTTTGTTATCAAACATGTAGAAGATCTGAATATCTTGATTTTTTCACACTGTTTTGGGGACTGAAATTGCCACATTTTGTGCATCATAAAATGACTCTGGACCCGGAGCTTCCGCGATCTTGCGTTTGCACTGTTCTGTCTCTTCTATAATAATTGCTGATAATGCAATGTGCTAGTAAAGTAATTCAGAATTTTTAAGCACCCAGAGCTGCGATTTTTGTCTGTTAAGATGCTAAAACATGCTTAGTGGTTGATTTACTCCGTGCATCTGATATCCTAAAAGTTCTTTGTTTGAAGTAGACCTTCCTTTTTAACTTCTCGTAATGTCATTAATGTGTTCTCACTGGTGCATCACCTAACTTTTACCTGACATTTTTCTTTGGGTTAAAGGTGACGCCAACTGACAACAATGTCCGGGATGAAGCTGAGCTGACTCCTCCATTGGAAGTCGACTCCGGCACAGAGAACAATCTTGAGACAGTGCGCACCATTGAACCATCACAGCTAAATTGGAAGTACATTTTGACAACATTCCTAGTTTTGCTGGCTGCCATTCTGGTGTACCTACTGTACAAAGAAGATGACAGGGTCCAACAGTTACTGAGGCAGGTTTTAGATTTTTAGCACCATGTGGAAAATAGGACATATCTTGTTGTAATATGCTCATCCCATAATCGTTTTAGGGATAGTCGATTTTGGTAGTAGCTGCCATTGAAAATGTTTGAGCTTTTGCGCGAGTCATGTACTGGCTCTCCTTAGCAAACCTTTTTGTGTTTGCATCGAGTAAAGCCATGCAGATCTTACTGCTTCTTATGAGTGTTTATTGATCCAACATAACTCCTTTTGGAAGCCGCTTTTGCCTCTAAGTATGACAAAATATTAGCATTCATAGATGATAAATAGCATCATTCTTCACAAGCTAGCAGAATCGTGGTACGCATAAAAGACTCAGCTTTTTTTGCAGTCTATCACACTCAGCCGTAGGGATGACATCGTATCTCCATGTTAGCACGTCTCGATGCCAGTAGATTTGCAGTTGACGTTCTGAAATCCATCCATTTGTTGCCACTTTCTCCGTTCCTGTAAAAGGGGAACCATAAGCAACAGGTTCAACTAATCGATTCCCAAAGAATCATGGGTCCTTCAGTGTTACAGAGTTTTACTATTCACAATGTCCCCTCGTCTTGAACACACTAGAACTATACTGATAATAGCATGATATATTGGAAACTGAAAGGGATGCGCTTCACAATTAAAAAAAAACAGGAAGGCTTATTATTTTAAGTCAGTGCCTTGTGGTCGGATCACTCCACCACCTACTAGAGTGTAACATTGAAAATTCAGAGAGAGAGATAGAATTGAGGCTGTCACAACCATACAAAGAGCAGCCACGAAAAGGATTGGAGAAGCAGCACCACCCATCCATCATCGCTTCTAGCTTGGAGCTGCTCACCACGAGGAGAGGACTAAACTGATACAGCGCAACTACATGTAAGTCTGAAAATTGGAACACGCGCAACCAAGCGGCCGGTAGCTTAGCTTCCTTATTTATTTTGTCATCGCCAACTAGCTAGTTACATCTAGTTAATTAGTTATGCCTACTCCGCCGTCGCCGGCCATGTGCGTGACTCTCCTCTCGGGGCCGTGCACGCTCTTCTCCGACTCGATCGCCTGCTTCCGGTCCTTCTTCCGCTCCTCCGCCTCCCGCTTCTTCACCGGGTCCGTCGTCGTCGCTTTCTCCACCTGCATATTATTATACGCACGCGCCATCAATTAAACAACGCAAAGATAACCAGCACTTTGATGTATGCGTACCTTCTCAGTGGTGGTGGCCTTGGCCTTCTCGACGCCAGCCTTGGCGGACGACGCGATGTCCTTGGCTTTCACCTTGATGGCTGACATCCTCCTCCTACACCTGCTGTTCGATCGATCGATCAGTGAGGATATCCAGTGGGTTGGTTGGGTAAATGTTCTGCTTCCGTTTATCCAGGAAACGAATGCGACTGAATAATAATATACTGTGTGGCGCGCCAAAGGCGTTCACGGTTTCGATTTTGCCACACGCCAGGACCGCGCTCTCGTGAAGGCCACAGAGGCGGCCTGGACGCTACGTGTCCCGAGAATTGAATTGTCGCCGGACACGTGGTGGTGGTGGTGCCGACCTTTACGTCGGCGACAGTCCACGAGTTATTCTTTCCTTACCCCTCGTACTACGGTGGTGCTTCATCCTTCAACCATGTCTGGATCCGGATTTGCTCAAGCATACCAGATCATGGAGAAACATGGTTAGAACACGCAAGGAATCCAGCCGACCCAAGAACGACGGTGGCGCAGTAGAGGGCAACGCTAGGTGGCGTGAAATAAAAAATTAATAGGTGACATTTTTGAAATGATATAGTTGGCATTTCTTAAACACTAAAGAAAGATATGTTTCCTCCATTTTTTTTTAAAAAAAACAAACTTCAACGCCAGAGAACTACGCATATTTATTAAAAAAAATAAAAGTATAAAATATAGACAGTTATACCCATCATAAGTGTGTTAGACTGTTAGAAATGTTACATAAATAATCTATAAAAAAAACTTTACATAGATTAATTACTCTTTGAAAGACATATCACCTCTTTTTAATGAAAAAATCTGTTCTTCTGTGGATTAGCTTCTAATGTTATGTTCATCTTTATTTATGTTGATGCCCAATCTCAGAAATATAAAGAAAGACTACTCTTTAACAAATCTATTAACAAACTCTAACTAGATAGATTATATAAAATAGATAAAATTGCTCTCTCATCGATCATGAAGTCGATTGTAAGAGCTAGTAATGAATCTAGGCACCAATATATGATTATAAGAGATATTTATTTTTATTTTTTAGATAATAAGATGTTGAGACTCAACTAATAAGTTTTAATGATGGAGATGGTTACATGGTTGGACCATATGTGTGGTGTGGGATGGGCTCCATCGACTAGATCACAGTCCTTCCATCTCGAATACACCAACTATAACGACGTTAGAAGTCTTCAATAAACTTTTGTATAAATAAATTTTTTATTCAAATGCAAATCACAGGAGAGCGCTCACGGCTCTCCATATATCATGGAGTATGATCAAGGTGGATATTATATTACTGTGGTACAAGACGGTCAAAAGGATCTATCTCTATCTGGAATGATACAATGGGTGCAGTGGCGGATCCAGACCAAAATTGTAGGGGGGGCTGAGAAAAAAATCTTTTTTTCAATGAAAAAAAACCTTTTATATGTATGAAGAAAAGATAAATTTGTGTGTGACTTTTAAATGTGACGTTGTCTTAAATTAGAAGAGAAATGGAGAATGGCGCCTACCACGAATTTTCTTTTGGGCACTGACATACAGTGTTTTTCTATGTCACCAAACTCTAAGTATGATTTTTGGTGTATTATTAGTTGTTGGAACAATTTCTTGAACTTCTTTTTAGTGAAAAGTATTTTTTGAACTTGAAAAATATGTGGCCAATGTTTTTTCGAACATGTTGTGAATCTACAGATTTATGGAAAAAATGAACTACTAACGTTAGTCACCACTTGGTCAGGAGCAGGCTGGGAAGTCGGATGGGCCAATGGGCTAAAAACAATACGAATGGGCAGTTTCTTTTTTGGGCTGCTGCTATTTAGGCCAGAGTCAATGTTTGCGCTGCATAACTTCCAATTCAGAGCTGCCGCCTGCTATTTTGGCTGGGCCAAATGGCCGCGCTGGTCAGGTCAATACGACCCAGTTCAAGCCCAACTGACGGACAGACGGTTTTCTCCGTCGTCTTCAACCTCCAGCAGCCTCCTCCAGCCCCCAAATCTCTCCTCCATGGCATGAAAAATGAAGGAGGGGCTCTAGGGGGGGCTCCACTGTCCGGGGAGCAGTAGGGGGGGCTCGAGACCCCCCTGCTGCCCCGCTAGATCCGCCACTGAATGGGTGCAAAGGGAAAGCATTGAAAAATATAGAACTGATATTTTTCCTCTTCTTACTTCTTGTACTTAACCTTCCATATTCTAAAATTATTTGCTAAATAAGATTGTTAGTTTCTGTCTTAATCATTTTCTTTTCAGAAACAAATGACGACCCTCGCATACATGAGTACTTACTTCGATAAACACGTGTTATGGATGCATATGAGATACCAGGTCGGTTGATTACGCCGACTGATCTCGGATCTCGCTAAAAAGAATTAATCATTATGATTTCGAATCTTATTAAAAAAATAATTAATCGTTAATGCAACACTAATAGGTGTACACATCTTTTGCTTGATTGTTTATGCTATTTATTGTTCCCTTTGATATGATCATGTTTAGTTGTTTGCTTTTTAGCCAGGCCTGCACTTGCATAACAACAATTGGATCTAATGGAGTAATGAATTCACACCCAAAATGCCAGACAAGATTAAGGCATGAAGGAGAAGGATAATTACTGAAGGGCTTGTTCGAATTATAGAAACTCTTAGTTGCACATTACATATATAGATGGGCAGAGCGATGAGCCTCTGCTTCTTAAAAACCCTTATTCTTAGCATTTCTTAGATTAAATCCATTGAACCTCTACCAAATGGCAGCTTACCGCTAAAAACACCGTCTGCTCCTGATTTATTTGTTCTTTTATATCCTCTTCACTAATTACATTTTCCATAGATTTATGTTCCATGAAACGGTAGAGGATCACCCTTCTTTTTTTTTTTCTGCAAAGGACAGGATCACATAGTTCATTCTATAGCGATTTCTGCTTCTACATGAACCACTCTAGCGATAGAATCCCTTTCTTCCCATGCATCAATTTTGTCGCCGTCGGAGTTCTACTACTGTATGCCCTAAATATGAAGAGAAAGCAGAGCTTCCCCAGCAAAGGTCATTGCAGCTAGGAAACGGTAGTAGAGTAGAAAACAAAAGCCAATCAATGCTCCTTCGACTTGATTATAACGAGGAATAGATTGAAACTAGAAACATAGCGCGCGGCATTGCCGCGCGTACATTGTTCTCCTTTTGTTTGGCCTGTTGTTATTACCTTTCTATAGCTGTTATAGATTGTTGAAAGCAAACAATAATCATGTGTTTCGGTTTTAAAAAATGCCAAAATAAAGTGACAACAGCCACAGTTTTGAGAAGAAAACTATCATATCACAAAAGTTACCCAAATGCATCAATCTCGCTAGAAGGATTGGTTTTGAAAGAGCATTGATCAAAAAGACATGAGTAAAGAGCATTGATCATACAAAAAGATAATTCCAACCTCAATGAACATACATAAGAATAAGAAAAATGTGAGTATTTCACCAAGTAGCCACAGCAGCATCTGTCTAATGAAGTACATTGTGTGGCCTGTTGTTAACTTTATTAAAAATTGAATAAAGTTAACACGGAACATTGTACCTCTGATTTCGGTCTCTAATTCCACAGTTGCTTTTGAGGTGGGCAGCAGCTTGAGTTCCCCTTCGTGTCGGTATTATCATAATCAAGCATGCTTGCAAATCCAAATACAGAAGCGCTTCTGCTGCAATACGATTGCAGCAAAGCTGGCAGTCCTTTGATTAGCCAAAATTTGAAATTGCTAAATTAAAAAAAAAATTAAGTCAATAGATTCATTATAGCACAAATTGTGTACCTATTTAGAATAAACAAAGGGAGCACTGGGAGACATAACCAAAAGTTAGGAGAAACTACGATACTAATTATTTATGTATGAGTACTGATGCTACTATTACAAAAAGTTGCAGATGCTGCAATGGTAGATTGAGAAACATAACATAGAGCAGAATGGGAAGGGCTGGTTTCAATCCGAATCTCCTTGACTGGAGCACTTGTTGCAGTAATGATAAAGTGTCATACTCTTCTTATGCTAGACTTATGAAACAATTTGTACTAATTTATCTGATTTTCTGTATTGAGACAGTGTAGCATGAAAGAGGCAGTTAAAATAAAGATATATTTCGTGTCTTCACCATGGATATGAGATTTTTTAAAAAAAAATCTAGAAACATATTGATAAAAGTTATATTGATAAAAGGTTATGTGGACATGGAGTTTAAAAACAAAATCTCCAAACATCTGAACCATTTTGTCCCAAATGCCAATATATTCGTAAAGTTTATGTGGACATGGAGTTACAGTAGAAATAGTGTTGAAGCAAAAGTTATATTGATAAAAGGTATTGGCGACTAATGATGGCTTATTGACCTTGGTTGCTTATGAATAATTCAAAGTAGAGAACATATCTGGTAAGAATCATCAATAAAACAGGAAAATATAGTTTCATGCTGAGCCATGTATAAGTAAAACTTTATTGGCCTTGGAGGGACTTCTGATAGATAATGATGGCTTTCAGGACTAAACTAAGCCACTAAAATCCATTCATGGGTGACAGCTGCTACATCTCAGTGCTCATGAACCTATTTGGGAGTAATTCTCATTGGTACATTGCACAGGATCACAGGATAAAGTATTGACAGAAGTAAGAGTAATCCATAGATTAGTTAGAGGTCGGAAACTTACCAGATACAGTCTCCTCAAAGTACCGAGTTTTAAAATGTTGTGATGCAAAAACAACATTCTGCCCAGGGACAGTGAACTGGCATGCTGCAGTCCCTCTGCACCACCTGGAACAATGCTCATGTGGCATGCTAGAGTCACATTAAGATTCTTATTAAGATTCTTACAGACTATACGTGCTTTAGTTAAAATTGATAAAATTGCTGGTGTAATTAACTATAAGAGACAGATGCATACAACAATAAACTTTCATAATGTTGCAACAAACAATCATGTGGTTTATAGTTATAAAAGAAAATACATAGAGAAGAATCTATTGCATAAACTGCATGATAAGGGAAGTTTAGCTTACGGACTCCACCAGGATATCATTGCATATTGCTAAGCAACTGTCATTAATCTGATCACTGTTTGATTATTTTGCATGTCAAAAGCTTCTTGAGACTTAAAGAAGTACCAGCATTATTGCAAGAAAAGATAACTGTTGTAGTTGTTATGCAGTTTGGTGCCATTCCGTCAAATTTGATCAATTCAAAAAGCATTGGCATTTGATCAAATTTTTTTGATGAGTACACTCTAGAAATACTGCGCGCCATTGCCGCGCTTCTCTTAGGTTGTGTACATGTTGGATGACCATCATATGGTTCTTCTGTTACTATGATAACACGGTCAATGAAATTGTATGTCCTACCATTCTTTGACAACGTGATTTGTTTAGATCTAGATGCATAGGTGTACTATATTGACCAATCTAAAGGACGCAATAAAATGTTGCCAAAGAATATATAACTTTAGAGGAGCATCCTATTATCACCCTTCAGAATGAATATATTATATTAAATGTGGTATCTTCAGAGACAGAGCTGCCTCCAGCTAAGAAGAATTCTACAAAGGTGGCAAGCTACACGCAAGTACTCCTGTATAGTCAACAGGTACATAAAAATCATATATTTGCCAGACATATGAAATTAAAAGGATATTATCCATTTGTATCGATGCTTCGGTGTCATAGAGATGTATCTCTATAACATAAGTACAAAATTGAGAAATAAATCAATCCTGCTAGGTGTTCGACATGCAGTGTTTTAACAGTCTGCAAGGAAAATTTTATGGCATCTGAATGTGAAAGAGCATTTGTTTTTTGAGGCAAAGTGAAAGAGCATTTTCCCTGACGTCGAATAGTTTGTTCTCCATACTGCCCAATGAGGAAACAGTGTGTTCTGCCTGAGAAGAATTGTAGTATAAATAAAAGCAATGGTAGAAAGAAAACATGGAATGGACTGAAATCGTGGAAATGTCTCAGAACTGAAATCTCCTGGAAAAGGAAAATAAGAGAGAGCATCATTTTGTTAGATAATCCTGTTATTCAGAGCATAGATGATTTTTTTTTTACTTATACCAAATTGCAAAGCAAGATCTTGCTCAAGCATCATGATAAAAAATGCAATAGTAATCAAAGGTGATATATGTTTAAGTGCTACTGCTTTAGAGAAATCTTCGATTTGCAATGTCCTCTGCCATACAGCCACTGCACCAAATGACAAGAGGTCACTATATTGTCATTTGGTGAAGCCTGCCAATCTATATTTTTTTGGCAATATGTTGTTGTATTTTGAAATAATACAATGGGGAAAAAAAAAGTGATACATAATTCTTTGACACAGCAAAAGGTAGAGCAAGCAGAGGTTTACATGAATATCCTCGGAAAAAAAAGAGGTTTACATGAATATGGCTGCTAACGTGTCCAATAGATTGCAGTTTGGACTCAATCATTCAATAAAAAAGAGCTCAAATCGAACAGGGCAACTGCTACATTAAAATTACATCAAACAATTGAAATGAATGAAAGAAAATGGATGTTTCCAATGACGACAGTTTACCGTTTTGATCATCAGAGCTTTAAATTAATTTTGATCATTGTTGCTACTGAATATGTGTGGACTGTGAAGTATTCTGTTGAGTTAAACAATACTTAGTGCAGCAAAATAACATGGAAATGAAATTTATTCTTGTGTTAGCAAAACTTCAGTAGAAATCTTTCTTGTCTGAGGTGGGCGTCTTTCGCCTTTTCCTAGCCAGGCGATGTATTGGCTTCTTCTCCCATCATCAACTTCATGTTGTGAACAGTGGGCATATCATTGTATAAATCCAAACAGATGAGTGAGGAGAGAGGAAGAATCAGATTAATTAAACCTAGGAGCGGAGGGTTAATGATGGTGTGAGGTGGCCGTCTTTCGCCTTTTCCTATCCAGGCTTGTTATCCACCGGACCTTGATGCATTTGAAGACCGTGGATGGTTCCTGGTGATGTCACATGTCAGTAAGTTAGTTGGACTCCATGTTGTTTCAATTGGTTTTACAAAATAATTTGTAATATAGATGATCACCACAATCTTTTGCACACCATTGAAATACTCTGGGTAGAGGTAGACGTGCTTCCATACATGGCACCAAGGATTTTTCAATTATGGCTGCAGGGTCATTGAATTGTAAGTAGTCAGAGTTATGGAAGATAGATGTTTAGAAAATATCCAAGTGTTTCATATTATCACTAAGTGTATATCAACATGTCTGTGCAGTTAAGCTTACTGTAGAGATCACAAAATAACTGTTGGCTGTACAAACGTGTGAACCATTGAGCATGGATTGGCAGAGAGAAAAGCAGCATAAACTCTTGCAAAATCTTGGGGGACTGAAAATAGTGAAACTGAATAGTTTCAGCATATAAAATAGAATCGATGCTGCAACTGTCACCCATTCTTGTTCTTAATGCAGTACAGAGTGGGTAGTCACCTGCAAATGGAACATGTACTTTAATTTAAAGGCTGTTTGCAAAGACTTGCTAATAAATCTATTGTTTGCAGAATCACCATATATTCTCCCGGAATGTTGAGAATCATAACATATGAAGTATAGAACACTCTAATGAGAAAAAGGTTGAGACTATTTATGTCAAAAGATTAGAAATGAAGTATATACTATATTTCTATATGAAATAAAGTATGAGCCTATTCTTCCAGAAATTAAACATTCAAATAACCCACTGAAGTATAATGTTTAAGCCTGAGACTCCATACTGGCACTTGAACATGGCATGTTCTAAAGTCTCTGCCAAGCATGCGAGCAAGCTTCCTCCAAAATCAATGGCTTTCCAGGCTGAAATATGAGGCAGCGCTGTAGCCAGTGGTGAACTACCACCAGTTTATTTGTCTCCACGTTCATTTGTCTCCATCAGTTCATATGAGGTACTCCAGTCTGGGCAATCCGTCGAACACCTTGCATGCAGTGGCCATGACGCCACAGTTCGTGAAACGACTCAACAGGGTGAGGAGAGGCTGGGCCAGCACGGACGTGCTCGACGGGGCTGAGCAGCTGGGTCGCGCTAGATAGATTGGAGCGCGGCATTGAGACGGGGCAGGAAGACGGCGGAGCTCGGTGCCGGGGCGGAGCGCGACCTTGCCGAGGCTGAACACGCTAGGCCGGAGAATACGGCGCCCGTGCAGCCGGGTCAGGAAGACGGCGCGGAGAAGACAAAGGCCGGGCAGTCGTCGCCGGTGAAGGAAGCTTCCACGCGAACAGGATTGGGTCGGAGTTTAAATTCGACAAACAGAGAGACGCAGGGGAATCGCGATGTGTAAGAGGAATACGATGCTTTGCGGAGAGGAATGGGTAGCGAGAGCGGATGTGCGCAGGCTGCGAGGATTAAGACGGAGACGGGCAGCGGCGGCGGCAGAACAGAATCGCCGGTCAGTTTTGGAGCAGAGCAGGAGGGAGGCTGGACTGCGGAGGGCTCCCTGGAGGCGGAGCGCAGCGCCGGGGAAGACGAAGGACCTCTTCCAAAGCTTTCGTGATTGGACACTTCGTGAAGGACCTAGATGCAAACATCACGAAGGCGAATCTAACGGTCTGTTTTTCATCTGTGGACGGATCGGACGGTTGTAGTTTTGATGATGACGTGGAGTGGCAATCTTGCGAGAAAACGCACGCGTTTTAGAGGAGAGCGGATGTGCGCAGGCTGCGAGGATTAAGACGGAGACGGGCAGCGGCGGCGGCAGAACAGAATCGCCGGTCAGTTTTGGAGCAGAGCAGGAGGGAGGCTGGACTGCGGAGGGCTCCCTGGAGGCGGAGCGCAGCGCCGGGGAAGACGAAGGACCTCTTCCAAAGCTTTCGTGATTGGACACTTCGTGAAGGACCTAGATGCAAACATCACGAAGGCGAATCTAACGGTCTGTTTTTCATCTGTGGACGGATCGGACGGTTGTAGTTTTGATGATGACGTGGAGTGGCAATCTTGCGAGAAAACGCACGCGTTTTAGAGTTATAGAGATGACGCAGACAAGCAGCTTGAAACTTGACAACAGAACGTGTTCAGACTACTGAGCGACCGGTGCTTGAATACAAAGTTCCCTTGATTTTCTCGGTAACAGGGGATGCTCTGGTACATCCGTGGTCCGATCACGCTCGCTAGTATAGCAACACACAGGTGCAGCAGTGCTCGTTCCCCAGCCGCACGCACACGCCCACGCCCACTCGACGTTAATCCGTGCCTAGTCCACTACCGGCCGTGTGCGTGACGTTCCTCTCCGGGGCATGGTCGTACTTCTCCATCCGCTCGTCGGACTCGATCTTCAGCTTCCGGTCCTCCTTTCGCTCCTCGGCGTCCCGCTTCTTCATCGGGTCCCTCGTCGTCGCCTTCTCCACCTGCGTACGCAAAGACCAACCAGCTGTGTTATTGCAGGGCAGACAGAGCCACCGTGCTCATACAGGGCAAATACGTACCTTCTCGCCGGCGGCTGCCTTGGCCTTCTCGACGCCGGCCTTCGCGCAGGACGCGGTGTCCTCAGCCTTCGCCTTCATGGCCGACATCGATCCTCCCATCGATCCTCTCCGTCTGCACAGCTTGCGGTGCTCGATCGAGCGATCAACCGGCGGAATTTCAGTTGGTTAATTGCACTGTGAATGATCCAGTGCTTAGTTTGCATTATAATGCGACGCGCCAGGCGAGGAGGCTTCTAGGCGTGCAAGGCGGTGTTGGGCACTGCAGGACCTTCCTTCGACGCCGTGTCTCTAGCCAGAACCGACTGACGAGCTACGTGTCCAGCTGAGTCATCAACTGCCCGACGCGTTGGCGTGCACGCGGGTTACTAAATAACACGATAAGCTCGACAAAAGCGTGGTCGACATTACAGTCTCCTCTCGATGGACTATAGTTAGGGACGTAAGTTTTTAAGTTTTTTCGAGAACGGTAAGTTTTTAAATTTTTTGGTCGACTCAAAACATTTATAACATAAATTAGAATCTTCTACCGCCTTAGAAAGCTACTAGTAGATCAAATTACCTTAGAGGTTTATACTCATTGGATACCCACTTGCATCTCTAACTATAGTCCTCAGCAAGTAGGGAGTACTGTTTTCTCAATACTTGCTACTGACCAAACAAGTATTTCAAAATTTTAAAATGTAGTGAATAATTAAAAATGACAAGCATTAAAAAGAAGGATTAATTTTCCTGTAGCATATCGCCAGCCACGTCTATGTTTGTGCAGCATACTCGTGTTTGATTTGTTTACACGGTTTATTCAAAATTGACGGTTCAATTTTGAACAATAAGTCAGGCTTAATGTATCTTTAAAATAATAAAACGCACAATAAAAAATGATATTTATACAAACTTTCAAATAAGATGAATGATCAAACGTGATGCTTGAAACTAAAAACGTAGAACAAAAAAAGTACAACACTAGCTAGAGGTAGACTTTAAGATAGTACGAAATGCATCTGAATGGTTGGATTCCAGAAATGAGCAATCGATTTGAGAGCATCATAAAACTAAGGTTCTCTAGAAAAAAGGAGAGACCTGCTGCCTTCAAATCAACATGAGCCATCTATTTGTTTCAATCTTACGGTTTAGACGCTAATAGTATCAAGGATGATAAGAGTGATGCCGGGAAGGGCTGCGTTTTCTGACCACCACCGGCTAGGTACATGACTCGGATGTTGCAGCAGATGTAGAGCAAAGTTGTAGAGGGGCGCTGAACCACTTATGCTAACATAAGTCCAATTCTCTAATTTCAATGACCTCATCAATTTGTGATGTATTAGAAGCGTTGGAATTGCTTGATATGAATAATAGTTTTTTTGGACTTGTCTCTTACAGATCAATCTTATAACAAAATTCGAAACATTATATATTTAAATCACAAGCTGAATTTGGCAAATTAAGATTTCAGACCCGGCCACTTGGGTATTCTCTTGCATGCTGCTTGACGGCAATGTGTTATTGTCCTGTTGACCGCTGCATGCCCAAGGCGTTGTTGTACCACTTGACGCCGCCGTTGTCTCGCCAGTCGAAAGCCATATCGTTTCGCAGGAAATGAGAGATTGAACATCACTGGACCAAACGCCGCTGTGTGTTATGGGTAGATCATAAGTTGTAGTGCAATCGGCCTGTTAGTTATTAGGCTGAGACGCTAGTGTGCTCCATGTAGTTGATAGTGGAGATGGATTTAGTTCGTGAAACCCTAGCCCAGCTTGCCGCTAGACCAGTTGGGCTCGAGCCCCCTTGCCGGGCGATTAAAATTAAATCTGCCACCGCTCCTCATCACTTTATAGTGAAATGCTATTATGAGACAATATATGATTGACAGAGCAATGAGTAGACACTATGTAACACACCTTCAATAATCTGGTCCTGTAGAATCTTAGCAAGAAATGGAGACGGCTGTTTGTGTCAAAGTATCTCAAAACCCAAAGATCGTAAAGGCAGTTTGCCTTGGTGCATATCCATATGGGGCAATGGGTGCTCCACTTGTCACATCTTCTGATATTGATTGAAATAGTCCCATCTACAGAGCAGGTTTGTTATTGATCATCTCATAAAATCAAGAGTTAGTGGGATTAACATATCTTTTACGTATTTATACTTGCGCTCAATCAACGATTCACGTTTCGATCACGCTATGGCTCATTCGTCTAATCTGTCACGCACTAGACGGTGTGGTGTGACTAATGAATCTAAACTAGATGGTTTTGTTTTGTATCGGATCTCCCTTTTGTTTGAATGAATATATAGACACGGCGGAGGCGGAACACATTTCTTTTCATCTTCTCTACACCACACTAGATCAGCTGACCCCGACGACCTTGCAAAAAAAAGCACTATAACACTGCTACTAACTAGAACATGAGCCCATCGATTAGCGAAATACGTTACTAAGTGACACCGGCGAGCCAAAGTTCTGGTTCCGCCACCGATTGAGCACCGTCGGAGTTCCGACTTGGGGTTTTATGCGACTGTACAATTACTTCTCTATATAGCTTTGTCTCGCTCAAGTAAGGCACTCTCTAGCTAGTTTCTTTTCTAAGCATGAATTCATGAAGAAACAACATCTAGAAATAAAGTTGGCCCCTCTTTTTGTGCTCTAGCTCCGCCATGTTTGTAATGTTTCGATGTGTGAATATTGAGTGTAAATATGTCGGATTTGTGCTTTGGAGTGCTTTTATCAATTAACCCATATGGAGTTACTCACTCACCCCATTTAGTTTTAGAGCGCATCATCCTCAAATAAATGTGCGTGTGATTTTTTCTGCTCACGATTTTCAATGCGACTAGTAGATATGTACGTTTATTAGTCGGACTGAAAATCGTGAACAGAAAAATCATAAAAGTAGAGCACATGAAAAAGAACAAATCGGCTAGTACGCTAAGCCAATCACATGTAAACAATAACTGCTTGTTTGGACCAATGGAAGATTCAGATCCAAGGCTGTGTGTTTGTGGTCCCTCAAACTATTCATTGTCAATAATGTTTTATTTTATTTTTACAAAATTATCAGTGTGTCCAAATAGACACCATAGCTTACGCATGCCTCTCCAAGTGATTTAGCTTTTTGCCATTTTTGTTGGTTGGCATTTGGAAGATTCAAAAGCGGGATGTCTGTGAAATTTGAGAAGCCGAAAATACAAGTGCTTATGGCTTTTGCTTTTGACAACATCCGGATTTTGAATATCACAAAAAACAACTGATAAAAATAACGAAAAACTGAAACAAACAGACTAGACTCAGCGCACGTGCAGCCACCAAACCACTGTGAAGACGAAGTTGAGGCGTTGATGGAGAAGAGGGACGACGTGTTTGTGTCATCTCGATCGCTCTGGCATATAAATTGCCAGACGTGATGTCACATCAGTCAATTTTTTTTGTTGTTCGTCACTCCCCCATACTTAAACTGCTTGTCACCGTCCCGTTCCGTTCTCCAAGTCCGAAAGCATCCCCCATTCGAGGCTGCAACTGCAACCAATGGGTGCCCGTTGGCTGGACCACGCGCGGCGTCCGGCCAACCGGCCAGCTGCGCTGCCAGTGACTCCGACCTGCCGGCTTCCGAGCGCTTCCCGACGGACAAGCCGCCGTTCACGCTGACGGAGATCAAGAGGGCCATCCCGTCACATTGCTTCCGGCTAGCTAGCTTAGCGCTCACAATCCTCCTCTGCGACTTCGGTGTCACCGGTGCTCTCCTTTACCTCGCGCTAGCCGTGATCCCATCCCTGCTCGCGTGGCCGCTCTACTGGGCGGCGTGTGGGTGATCGCGCACGAAAGCGAGCACGACGCCTTCTCGGAGCACGTGCTCCTCGACGACGCCGTGGGCTTCGCGCTCCACACCGCGCTGCTCGTCCCCTACTTCTCCTGGAAGCACAGCCACCGGCACCACCACTCTAACTCCGGCTCCCTCGACCGCGACGAGGTGTTCGTGCCGCGGCACCGGTCGGAGCTGCGCCCCTACGCCGCGTCCACCGCCGCCGCGCTCGCGCTCCAGCTCCTCCTCGGGTGGCCGCTCTACTTGGCCTGCAACGCCGCCGCCCGGCCCTACCCGCGCTTCGCGAGCCACTACGACTCCTTCACGCCGATCTTCAATTCACGGGCCGGCGGGAGCGTCTCCAGGTGGTCCGATCCCCGTCTCCCGCTCTCCGACGCCGGCGCCGTCGTGGCCGTCTTGCTCGCGCGGTGCCGCCTCGCGGGGCGCGCGCGCGCGTACCGCTTGTGGTGGTGAACGCTTGGCTGGTGCTGGTGACGTACCTGCAGCACACGGACCCGGCCGTGCCGCGCTACGCCAGCGGCCGCGAGTGGGATTGGCTCCGCGGCGCGCTCGCCACGGTGGACCGCAACTACGGCGCGCTCCTCAACGCCGCGTTCCACAACATCACCGGCACGCACGTCCTCTTCCCGTCGCTGCCGCACTACCAGGCCGCCGAGGCCACTGCGGCGGTCCGGACGGTCCTCGGCGAGTACCACAGGTTGGACGCGTGGCGGGCCGCCAGGGAGTGCGTCTACGTCGAGCCTCATGCCAGCCGCGACGACGGCGTGTTTTGGTGTGGTAACAAGCTTTAGGCGCGCGCCGGCTCCTTCGGCCCGAGACCGTAACAATTTTTTAACGTGGTGGTGTGGACCGGTGTGCTACTATATAGGCACGGCCAGATCTCATGCATATCAAACAACTTTCCTTGTGTTGGATTATGTTATTTTAGTTGCCATCTTGCATGATACTGGTGTATGTTGCGCTTTGTTTCAAGCAAGCAACCAAATTCGATTGCGTTGCCTACAATACGACTAGAATTTAAGGGAAGCGTTGGTCTAGAATAATTATGAAAGGTATAATACTAGGATAAATCACAGCATGCCCTATATTCTCTTGGTAAAGTACCTATATACACATCATTTCGTAATGATCACTCGTGTGGGAAGAAAATTTTACAGCTTTACATTCTCTCTTTGCATTCACTTTGGGAGTTAGGACTAGCCCCACTATGTGATTTTTTTACATGATTTTTTTTCCAAAACAAATTGTGTATATGTTATGCATACTCTAGTATAGAAGTGATTGTCTTAACAAGGCCCACACGAGGATGGGAAAACACTTGCGACCTTTTTTTTTTCCTTACTTTCAGTTACATATTGAAAAAAAAATGCGAGCAACACAACAAGTAAAAACGTACCGCAGGAAGAATGCGGTCTGCACCCACATTCGCATGAACATTTTTCCTATCGCACATACACAAATTTAACTTTAAAACAGTAATCACATGCTTATAAAGCATATGAAACCGAATTTAAAGTTTTATACCTTTTCAATACAGTACAAACCATGACATTCACAAAGGAGGTGATTGGTTGATTGGATGAAGCTCGGCCTGGCTTGCCGCATGCAACTTCTAGCTGATTGGTTGCCCGCACAAGCAGTTGGGCCTGGTTGAGCAGATGCAGAACGCCTAGCGTGGCCTGGCTCCGCGGAAACGAAAATCAATTCCGTTTCTTGCGGGCTGGCCGGTGCGGTGCAGGTCGCGTGCACGCGAGCCAACTTTCCCAGCCCGCTGCATGTATTGGAGCCAAAGTGGCGAGCAACCAATCAACATTTCATCTGCGCCTGGCCCTACCGAAGCAGGAAACCAATCAAACGTGTCTGCATGTACACGGCCTGGTCACAGTGAGCCTGGTTCTGGTGGGCAATTCGGTCTCAGCAAAAACGCTAACCAATCACGCCCAAACTCGCAAGAGTGCTCGCTCTATGAATATATAGGTACCCGCACTTTTTTTTTTTGCGGTGGATAGGTACGCGCACTATACCCCTATGACCAAGCATCCGCCATTAAAAAAATAAAGTCAGCAAGTTTGACTCACCATATTATTTTCTTCCCTTCGGATTAAATTTGTTGACGCCAGTTATAGCGCGATACCGGCAGCGACAAATTAAGTCTGGAGTAGGGATGGCAATGGAGCGGATTCGGGGCGGGTAGAGCAATTCTATGCCTGCCCCGATATGTGTATCAGGTGAAAATCTCTACCCGCCTCCGGCCCCATGGGTGAAATTCCCGCCCGCCCCGTACCCGTCTGGTATCGGGGCGGGTTTCGGGTCGCCAGCGGGTGCAACAATATTTTTTTAGAAAAGGGAATATATTTCAATATTCCAGCCTCTGCATCGACTAATGCATGTAGCTGTTCATTATTACAAAACCATCATTCTCCATGAAGGAGTTACCAAAAGCAAAGTCATACGCCATTGTCTTAAAGAAACTGAAGTCTATTACTAAAAAACCATCCATTGGTCGCAAAAACCGCCATGATTGTAATTTCAAGCACACGACATCCCCATGTAAAATGGGGACGCTCCTCCTCCTTTTGCAACAGCGCCCAGAAGCGAATCCAGTATGTACCTCGGAAGAGTACCTGCATCGGAGTAAAAGCTCGAGTGTCGTTAAAAACCACATCATTTCTAGATAACCAAATTGCCCAACATAGAGTGCAAGCTCCTACTAATGCTTTGTACTTAAGTTTCTTATTCACCCCAAGTAACCAATCATCAAAAAGATGTTGTATACTCAAAGGAGGTGTTATGTTAAAAGAAACCTGTACAATTCTCCAAATCAACTTAGCAACATGACAATCGAAAAATAGGTGTTGGATACTTTCATTAATATTACAAAAGCAACATTTAAGACTACCTTTCCATTGTCGTTTTGCTAGGTTATCTTTCGTAAGAACAATGCCTCTAATTAAATACCACATAAAGATTTTTATTTTTAAGGGCAATTTTATTTTCCAGATCACATGGTTATGATGTGCAACATTAGGCGCAGCTAACGTTCTGTACATGGAACGCACTGTGAATCTCCCATCCTGTTGCAATGTCCATCTAAATGTGTCCTTCTGATCAGTTAACTGAGTATGAGCAACTTTTGCCACAAGCTGATGCCAGGCTAGTAAGTTGTTACCCACTAAAGATCTTCTGAAAGCTACATTTAGAGGGTTCGATCCTAAAACCTTTGCAACGGTTGCACTTCTCTTTCTAACTATGTTATATAAACTAGGGAATTGTTCTTTAAATGAAGTGTTATCCAGCCATGCATCTTCCCAGAATCTTATTTGAGTACCATCACCTAAGTTGAACTTGCCTAATCCCAAAAAGTCACTTTTAACCTTCATAAGGCCTGACCAAAAATGGGAATCACCCGGCATGTACTCAACTTGAGTAATTGTTTTAAACCTCAAATATTTATTCCTAAGAAGTTTTTGCCAAACCCCATCTTCATTTATTAGCTTGAACAACCATTTACTAAGTAAACACTTATTCTGTAGGTCCAAATCTAGAATTCCGAGCCCCCCTTGGTCCTTCGGTGTACACATAATCCCCCATTTTGTCAACCTATATTTCTTCTTATGTCCATCACTCTGCCAGAAGAATCTTGATCTGTAGTAATCTAACTTTTTCAAAATTCCCCTTGGCACCTCGAAAAAGGACAACATAAAGATAGATAGGTTGCTAAGGACTGAATTAATTAGCACTAAACGACCTCCTACAGAGAGCATTTTTCCTTTCCATCCACTAAGCTTTTTCTGGAACCTTTCTTCTATCTCTTTCCAATCAGAGTTTCGAAGTTTTCTATGATGCATCGGTATACCAAGGTACCTAAAAGGAAATGACCCCATCTCACATCCAAAGATTTGTGAGTATTCTCTTTCAAGCTCCTTGGCCGCACCATAACAAAACAACTCACTCTTATGAAAATTGATTTTAAGGCCAGATAATTGCTCAAATGCGCATAGCAAAAGCTTCATATTCTTAGCCTCTTCCAAATCATTTTCCATGAATAAGATAGTGTCATCCGCATATTGTAAAATAGATAAACCATCGTTAACTAAGTGAGGCACTACTCCTCTAATCTGTCCATTTTCTTTCGCACGCGCAATAAGAATGGCCAACATATCAATAACTATGTTAAACAAAATTGGAGACAGAGGGTCTCCTTGTCTTACTCCTTTTCTAGTTTAGAAATAATGCCCCACATCGTTATTTACTTTAATACTAACACTACCTTTGGCGGTTACTTTCTCGATCCATGCACAAAAATTTGGTGAAAAACCTTTCATTCTCAACACCTGTTGTAGGAAAGGCCATTTCACCTTATCATATGCCTTTTCAAAATCAAGTTTGAGGATAACCCCGCTTTTCTTTTTCCTATGCATCTCATGTATTGTCTCATGAAGAATAACTACGCCTTCTAAAATATATCTACCTGGTAAGAAAGCAGTCTGAGACGGTCTAATTACTTTATGAGCTATCACTGTAATACGGTTTGTGAGAACCTTTGTAAAAACTTTAAAACTTACATTGAGCAAACAAATAGGTCTATACTGTTGAATCTTTGTTGCTTCTGCCTTTTTTGGTAATAAAGTAATTACCCCAAAATTTAGACTATGTAGAGGTAAATTTCCTTTATGAAACTCATCAAAAAGCTCCAAAAGATCATATTTGATTACCTCCCAGAAGTTTTGATAAAACTCTGCTGTGCAACAATATAAACACAGTTGGCTTCATCTGCTCAGCTCGTACCAGCGACGGGAAGGGACAGAGTTGGGCATACCAGCGACGAGAAGCGAGGGAGGAAATCGGGGGAGAACGCGTGCCAAGGATTCGTTGCCGATTTGTGTCCACCCTTCGAAAGATCCGCCTTGCCCCGCCCTACTCCTCTCTCCTACTCGCCGCAGTGCCGCACCATGGCTTGCGTAGCGCCAGGCCCCGCCTCCTGCGGCTGGTCGTCGGGTACCACCTTGCTCTTCCCTCAATCGAGTTGCTGGCCTGCTGCTGTGAGGGAGAGTGGTTGGAATAGGAAGGGAGCTGATAAGCTGCAGATGGGCACCGGTGCGATAGTTGGGAAATAATCCAAGTTGAAGAGGCTTCTAGCATCGTTGAGAATGAGTGGTAGAAGTAAATAGCGATTTGGATCTTGGTAGCACGAAGAAGCTTGTCTGTTCGGTGGAACTGGGGAGATTTGGAGAGAGAACGAAGGGATAAGGAGAGGAAGAAGACGGGCTGAAAATCGAGAACGAGTGGTCTGGGGTAGCTAGATGGGCTGGGCTCTAAGAACTGGACTAGGCTGAAAGTAGTAGGCTTAATTTGGGTCCCCGACGGGACACCCGCGGGTGAGAAAAAATCCCCGCCCCGGCCACGACTTAGTTCGGGACGGGTACGGGTGCCACCCATGGGTAAAAAGCCAGCCCCGTGCCCGGCCCCGTCGGGTCGGGTACTCGGTGGGTACCTGAAATCTGGCCTCGAATTGCCATCCCTAGTCTGGAGGCAGTATTGAGGCCCAATTCCAAAGGATCTCACTTTTTTTAAACAAAGCTTTTATTTTCTGAAGCATGTTTATTTCAGCCCATGAAGCTCCCATGAAAGAAGCCCATTACACTTGCACACTCTACAGTCAATGGAGTTGACTACTACTGAGGCATATCCAACAAGCACAGACACCTAGCGACGCAGACTCAGCTCCAAGTCAATGCCGTCCATATCCTTCCCCACCTGGCGACCCTGGTCCCCGCCGTCCATCACCGCCGCCTCGTCGCCTCCGTCTTGAACCGGTGGCCCCAGCGACAACGCCGCCGCCGACGCCATCCTCTGCGCAATGTTACCGCCACCACCACCGGAGGCAAGCCGGAGGGTCAGGTCAACCCGCACCTGCGGAGGAACCATCATCGCCGACAACGAGGCGTGTTGTGGAGTCAGCAGCAGACCAGGCGCAGCAGCAGCAGCCGCAGCAGCCATCGCGTTGAACGGCACAGCTGGCAGCGGCAGCAGAACCCGGTGAGGAAGGAAGGGTCCCAAGCCAAGCCGCACCGCGGCCTGCACGGCCTGCACGTGGCGCTGCACCGCCGCCCGGGCCTCCGCCGCCGCCGGCCCGGGCACCATCGTCACATCGACCGACGGCAGTAGCTGGCTCGGACGCAGGACGGTGCCCCTCGCGGCCTGCTGCTGGTTACCCATAGGGAAAACTGGAACAAACGGGAAGTAAGAGACATCAAGAGATCCCTGCACCACCTGGTTGGCCGGCGCCGGCGCCGCCGCCGCCGCACTGGGTCCCTGCGCGGCTCCCGACCAGTGGCGAGGGCGCCCGCGACGCCGTACGGCGGACGCTGGTTCGGCGACCTGGCCGGCAGGGGCATGGGTGCCACGGACGTGGGTGCTGGAGTGGCCGGCCATGGCCAGCTGCGTCGGGAACGTCTTGCCGCACGACACGCACGGGAAGGAGGTGCGCCGCCACGGCTTGGGAGGCGGTGACGACCTCCTCGCCGCCGGCAGCGACGCGCCGCCGCCGCCTGCGCTTGAGCCCGACGCGCGCCCCGGTGCCGCCGACGATGACGTGGTGCTGCGGTCCTTGCAAGGCGACATGGCGGCGAGCCGGCGACGAACGTCGATGGACGATCTTCGCCACGGCGTTGCCAAGAATGGCAGCCGTGCTGTCGTCGATCCCGATGGGTGTGCCGGTGTTGGGTGGATTGATGGAGACAGACAGGGGGAAACGGATTCTTATAAGCGTGCACCGGAGCGGGGAGAGCGCTGTTCGTGAGGCGAGAACGTGGATCGTGAGGCTAGTGTGGTCACGCTCCGTGGTGCTATGCCACAGCCGTTTCGATCGGGCAGGACGTCCTCTACGTGAGTGAACGCGTGTATGGCGAGCCGTGAGCCTGCAACGTAGGCGTGTCCGTTGCATCTTACTCCCTCCCTCGGTCAGGTTTCCGTTTCTGCTCCTTTTCTGGGTGGCTGACCGTCCGTTCCTCAGAAAGATAGAGCCCGCAAAACCTCACACTTTTGGACATACGGGAAGTCGAAAACTGCAGGATTATTCGAACTAAAAACACAATCATTCTAACTAACAACAGTTCAACAGAATTATTCAAACTGCAAACCTCGCGGTTTGGGCGAATAACGTCCCAACTGCGAGGATTATTCATCGTTAGGTAAAAACACGACGAATTGGAAGAAACACGTGGCGTTACCAATTACTAGAATTTATGACGCGCTCCGTTGAAGCGCACAGTTGACTATGCGACATGTTCTTTCTTGTCTGTGTCGCGTTTGCTTTAATTGTTTCATTTAATCTGTTAGCTAGGCGTGACGGGCTGGTTGTCTGTTTGTGTGACTCGGGGTCGGTGGCTGACCATGAACATGACCTCGGAAAGACGTGAGTCTAGAGAAACTAGACCCGCAAAAGGCCCAAAGCAGGCCGGGAGGGGGATGAGATGGACCGAAACACAGAGATGAGGCAAGGGCGAGCAAGCATGAGGAATTTCGTGAAATGTATGTGCCCCCTTTAGAACACATGAATTTCAAGAAATAATTTATTAAAAAGACACATGATTCAGGGAAAATTTCTCCAATTAAAAGAAGTCCTTAATTAGCCACAACTCAAGATTGCCCTTATCTAGTCCCAAGATTATTTTTTGCTTCATATTGGGCTACAACCAAACAACCTCTGCTTCTAGGTCCCATAAAAACGTGGGGTCCCCTTTGGTGTGGCTTTCACACTGCTTTTAAAGTTTTTTTTGCTAAAGCATCATCAAATAGGGACTTGGAAAGATACTTTTGTTGAAAATCATATTTCAAATCCTAATCCTTTTCTTTAATACTAGAGGCATAAGCACAAAAGCTGATTTATCTAGCTTCCCCTCTATCCCGAAGCATAATGGATCATCGGCATTGCTCACAACCACAAAAAAGTTATTTGTTAGCCGTTTTCAGAACAGCTTCAACCTAACCAAAAACAGCTACGATTCCAAATAAGCTAGAGTCATTTTGACATAAGCGAGAGCCGTGTGCAAAGGGCTTAACCTTATGGGCCCTAGCGCTCCAGGGCTTTCATATCATATCGATGCATCCACAGTAGGACTACTTTCAGAGGCGCCAGTCGTTTCAGCCCTAGGCGGACAAAAGCCGAGCGTAGTGTTGGGCTACCGAAAAATTAAAGCCCAGCACAGCTATGCAGGTCTTCTTCTTCCCCCTGCTCGTTCCTCCTTAACTAGAAAATTACCATGGAAGGCAGCACGATAAAAGATACAAAGTTTCATGAATAAAAATCGAATGTTCCACTACAAGAATTAAATGTTCCACTGCATGAAATCTAATGTTCAACCATAAAAGATCAAATGTTCCATAGCCGGCACCGCATCCGGCGCCAGTGAGGGTGAGACTGCGGGGTGCCCGCCCGCCCCCTCCCCCCGGCGCGCAGCTCTTCCATTGACGCCGGCTAACGAATATGCATACTAGGCAGAGAGAAGAGAGGAAAGTGATTTCATTTTGCGGTAGGCGGAAGCGACGATTCCCACTACTGGCTGTGCATTGTATTATATTCACTACGGGCAACCGCTTATTTGCCGAGCGCCAGGGGCACTCGGCAAAGGGCAAAAAGCGCTCGGCAAAGACTTTGCCGAGTGTTACACTCGGCAAAGGACATACGGCAAACAATTGCCGGCAAAGGCCTCTTTGCCGAGAGCCAAATGTCGGGCGCTCGGCAAATACTTCGCCGAGAGCCAGGAAGGCTCTCGGCAAAATAAAGTAACGTGACGGCACCCAAACGGCCGTCACGTCAAGTTTGCCGAAAGCCACGTCAAAAGGCACTCGGCAAACCCTTCATCTTTGCCGAGCGCCACGTCAGCAGGCGCTCGGCAAAGATGGCCATATTTGCCGAGAGCCAGGTACTGGCTCTCGGCAAATATGTTCTCTTTGCCGAGAGACTTAGCCAGGGCTCTCGGCAAAGATCTGAGGCACTCGGTAAATAATTGTAACAGATTGCAGTAAAATGTTTAAATTCACTATAACCTGGACCAAATTACACCAAATCAAACATAGACAATCACCGTCATCAGAGATACATATATATCATCACCATCATCATCACGGGCACAAAAATCATCACAAACACTAAACCACATGACCACAACCTCAAGTTCACATAGAAAGTGTCCACATAGTCCACATAGTTCAAATACAAGTGTCCACATAGTTCAAATTCACAAATGCAAGCACGACTAGCAAGTTTTGGTTCATATATAGTAATAGAAGTTCAAATACAACTAACTACAAGTTCATTGACGAGGTGGTGCCCACGGTGACCAAGCATTTGGCGGGAAATCAGATTGTTGGATCCCGCCGATTGATTCTGCACAAAGAAGAGATTGTGTGTGTAAGATAGACGCATACAAGCTAAAACATCTGATTACTTCATCGTATCATACTTGAAGGTAAGAATTGAAATTACAAGGATCTCAAGTGACTCGCCGGAGTACCTGTAGGAGTAACGAGGAACGGAGGAGTGCCGAGAGTAGGTTGTACCGGAAACAGCCCTGGAGGCGGCGGCGGGAGACCGGGCACACTCTGTATGTACTGGTACATCGCCCCATCATCAGCGCAGTCCTCTCCCGCTCTGCCTCCAGCTTCGCCTCCATCTGGGCCTCGATCCTCTGCCGCTCTTCCTGCAGCTTCGCGTCCATCTGGGCCTACAGTATTTTCATCCAACGTTACAATGCAAGGCAAAGCCATGTAAGAATCAATGAACGACGAATAAAAAATAACTAACCTGGAGCTGCTCAAGCTGGATCTGTGAAGAAGTCTGCCGTGGGCGTATGGGCGGGGCTGAGGCCGAGCTTCTTGCTCGGATCTGGGAGAGGGTGGGAGAAGTGGCCGTGTCCAGTGTGCTGTCTGTCTGCAATCCAGTAGCGGCCGTGCTTCTTACCTCCACCCACTGTTGGCGGTGCTTATCACTCAAATTTTACCGCCAACACCATTCAATAAAAGCCATCAACCAAGGATAAAATGAACATTCTTTTATGTTAATGGCTCTCCACGAGTTTTGTTGGAGTATTTGAATGCAGGGAGCAATATGGACCAAAATGACAGGAAATGGGGGCCAAAGCCCACCGGCCGGCCCAATCATAGGCCGGCCGGCCCACTCAGGCTCCCGATGGGATCAATCTTCCTTCCAGAGGCCTTTTGCTGCTCCCCCACGTGGAATTCAAGGCCCAACCCAACAAGAGACAACCGACATTCTAGAACATGGGCTTTTGGGCCTAAACTTGAAGGCCACTCTATTTCTGCCGCCCCCATCAAGTAGCCGACCTCCGAACTGTCATCAGGAGCGAATCTGAGACGTCCACGCAAAAGACGGTGGCGAACCGCCATAATCAATGGCCGGCCGGCCTACCTTTGCACCACCGCCACTCCATCTTCGGCTACAAGATGCATACCGACATGAGGAACCTATAAATACCCCCGGCTAGCTTCAGAGCAACTCGCACCTGGAGATACACTTGAGTTAGTCATTAGTGAGTAGCGAAGCGCTGCTGGTAGTGAGTGAGTGAGTGAGAGGCTAGGAGAGTGAGTAGTCCCGGAATGCCGGGACTCTACTTCTTCGGCGCCTCGGGTATGCTCCTCGCCTGGGAGTAGTCGTTCGAGTCTTCCAGGCCGGGTAACATGTAAGGAGATTATCGGTCGGGCAATAAAGTATGGTATTCTTCTCTATTTATTTATGGGTTTCAGGTATGCTTTAAATATTTATTTATTTATTGCATAGACTAGCTTATTTGGAGTCCTCGCTAGTTGTGACGATTGGTGTAAACGTGGTGTTTAGACCTGGAGTTATCCCTGATTTGCTCTTAACCCCACGGAGGATGGTAGCCGCGAGTACGTGTGACAGGCGTACCGGTCTCTGTAATCCACCACGTCCGGGTTCATGTCTGTAGGGCTTTCAATAGCAGGCGGATTCCCAAAGTAGTTGAACCTAATTCTCGGGTTGCTGCTTTGGCACGTTTGTGCCCCGAAATAGATAATAGAGAAAGGACCATACCAAGTTGCCCAGCTGCATAGCTCCTTGACATTAGATTACCTGGCCAGAAGACCTTTTTATTTATTGTTGCGCTCTTGCTCCCCTGTGCCACCTTGATCGGATAATTTATCTAGGATAGAGTTGTTAGTACACTGTTCGTTCCCTATGGATTCGATACCCTAGGAATACTCCTTGTGGTGAAAGCTACACCGGGTATCCGTACGCTTGCGGATTAATTTCTGTTAGGCCTTAGGACTGCCAACAAGTTTTCTGGCGCCGTTGCCGGGGAACGGTAAGCTGTGCTAAAAACTCGAACCTAGAGTCGTCTGTTTAAGTTTTTTTATTTTCTTTTCTTTTTGTATTTTGTTTTGTTTTTCTTTTCTTTTGTTATCATCACACCATGGACGCATCGTCGATCTTCGACGCCTCTGCTCCGAAAGGAGCACTATTGGAGCCTCCACCAGCTTCCAAACCAATCACGGCTTCAAGTTACGAGTTTCGACCAGAGCTAATTGCATTGGTAAAAGGATCTGTGTTCCATGGGGAAGATCATGAAAATCCGTACGCACACATACGCCACTTCGAAAGACTTTGCTCCACAGTGGTGACATCGGGTGTCCCGCAGGACAGTTTTAAATGGATATTATTTCCATTCTCCATCACTGGTGAAGCAGAACTCTGGTATGACAGGCATGTGAGTGAAGCAAATGGAGACTGGGTTACCCTCAGGAAGCTCTTTTGCCTCAAATATTTCCCTCTCTACAAAGTCATTGCTCTTCGCAAGAAGATCATTGCCTTTGAGCAGGGCAGTAATGAGTCATTAGGAGCTGCCTGGGACCGCTTCCTGACTTACACTCACCAAGGGCCAGATCTAGGAATTCCATCTCCGATCCTCCTTCAACACTTTGCAGCAGGACTTACTCCGAATGGCCGTAACTTCTTGGATACAGCCTCAGGAGGATCCTTCCTTTACAAGACAGCTAAAGAAGGGTTCGAAGTTCTTGGAAAGATCCTCAGCAACCTGGACTCCTATGAAGCATGTGCCCCTGAAAAGCCAAAAGAAGAGATACATGCCATAGTTGAGGTACCTTCAGCCAGCCCACCAGAGGAAAAGAAGGAAGAATGTGCAGTGCAACCCCAAACAGAACCTCCTCAACCACAGCCAGCTCCAGCGGCAGCACAAGATTTATTCTATGTCTGCCCGTCGAATCCAATATTATTTCAAGACAGCCAAGTTCTCTCCGAAGGTCAGAAACAAGTTGACTCCACACTCCCTCTCCTGCCATATGAAGAGGAGGTGGACCTGTCCAGGTTTGGAGACACAAGATTCTACCCTGCGGAGAAGAATTGTCATGTCGACAGGGCTGAACTTGATGAGCCAGATTTGGAGGATAAAGCAGAGCAAGAAGAAAGGCTACAACAATTGTCTGCTATCTTCAGCGATGATTGGCTCCAAGAGACTGAATGCTCAGGCGAAGTGGTCAAGATAGATCCAGAGCCTGATAGCGTTCTAGTCACATGTAAGCAAGTGCAGCAGATTAAGGCCAGCTACGACTTGAAAGCCAAGATAAATATTCTGTCTAGGCAGCAGGCCCAAATGCTGACAGTTGCACCGTTCAGCCTGATTCCGTCAAAGAAAAGGCTGATTTACCAGAACAAATGCTATCAAGCTGAAGGCATTTGGCAAGGATTAGAGGTAGAAGTGAATGGGCAAACCTTGCTCATGAACTTCCACGTTTTCGAGATACCTGACCAAAGCCTCTTCCTAATTGGGACCCCAATTGCACCCCTCACGAGGATGAAAAGTGCACAAGAAGAATTGGATGTGCCAATGGGAAAGAAAAGCTTCTCCATCGACTTCAGACGTGCTCTTAACACAAAGGCGGAAGCACAATCTGAAGGGGTGAGTGAATACACGGCCATAGAGGAAGCTGCAGCCGTCGAATTCTTAGAAGCTTCACAGCGTGATATCGAGGAAGACGTACAGTACTTCAATGAAGACGAAGATCCTTCCCCATTTGTTCCACTAAACAAGCAAGAAGAGACAGCTCCAATACCCGTAGAGCTCAAGCCGCTGCCTCCAGGTCTCAAGTACAGTTTCCTCTTTCAAGATCAAGGGACGCCTGTCATCATCAGTGACAAGCTATCCGAGACGGAAGAGAAGGAACTAGTAGCCGTGCTGGAGAAATATCGATCAGTGATAGGCTACTCACTGGCAGACCTCAAGGGAATCAGCCCAGAATTCTGCACACATCGGATCCCAATGGAGCCTGACCATAAGCCCGTTCGTGAGCACCAACGACGTCTAAACAATGCCATGAGAGAGGTAGTAATTTTGAAGCTTCTCAAGGCAGGGATTATCTACCCCGTTCAAGACAGTCAATGGGTCAGCCCCGTTCAGGTAGTGCCGAAGAAGGGAGGGATGACCGTTGTGAAGAACGAAAAGAATGAGCTGATCCCTCAGCGTACAGTGACAGGATGGAGGATGTGCATCGATTACAGGAAGCTTAACAAAGCGACCAGGAAAGATCACTACCCACTCCCGTTCATTGACGAGATGCTCGAACGGTTGGCGCAGCACTCATTCTTCTGCTTCCTCGATGGTTATTCAGGGTATCATCAAATGCCTATCCACCCTGATGACCAAGACAAGACCACCTTCACATATCCATATGGCACCTTCGCCTACCGTCGGATGTCGTTCGGATTATGCAACGCACCAGCCTCATTCCAAAGGTGCATGATGGCCATCTTCTCCGACTTGGTCGAGAAGATAATGGAAGTATTCATGGATGATTTCTCAGTCTATGGGGAAACATTCGGGCGATGCCTCCAGAATCTCGAGAAGGTACTCCAGAAATGCAAAGAGGCGGATTTGGTTTTGAATTGGGAGAAATGTCACTTTATGGTGACAGAGGGAATTGTCCTAGGACATAAGGTCTCTGCCCGAGGGATTGAAGTCGACAAGGCCAAAGTTGAGGTAATTGAGTCACTTTCACCCCCGAGGAACATAAAAGGGATCCGCAGCTTCTTGGGACATGCCGGTTTCTATAGAAGATTCATCAAGGACTTCTCCAAGAAGGCTCGACCTCTCACCAGTCTTTTGGCTAAGGATGCACCGTTTGTCTTCGACAGCAAGTGCATGGAGGCATTCAATGAACTGAAGCAAGCTTTGATAACAGCCCCCATTATCCAGCCGCCCGATTGGTCACTCCCATTCGAAATCATGTGTGATGCAAGCGACTATGCCGTAGAGGCAGTGTTGGGGCAAACCACGGATAAGAAGCATCACGCCATAGCCTATGCTAGTAAGACTCTCACTGGGCCACAACTCAACTATGCAACCACTGAGAAAGAGCTACTAGCTGTGGTCTATGCCATCGATAAGTTCAGATCGTATTTGGTTGGGGCAAAGGTGATAATATACACAGATCATGCAGCTCTCAAGTACCTTCTGACTAAGAAAGATGCAAAGCCACGCCTTATCCGTTGGATCCTCCTCCTTCAAGAATTTGATCTAGAAATCAAAGATAGGAAAGGAGTAGAGAACACAGTGGCAGACCATCTCTCACGACTGCAGACGGAAGACCCCAACGGGTTGCCCATCAACGACTATCTGAGAGATGACATGTTACTTAAGGTAACAAGCACCGACCCTTGGTATGCGAATATCGTCAACTATATCGTAGCAGGATACATACCACCAGGGGAGGACAAGAAGAAGATCATCAGGGACAGCAAATTTTACCTCTGGGACGATCCATATCTTTACAAAGTCTGCACCGATGGTCTACTAAGAAGATGTGTACCCGCCTGCGAAGCGATGCAGATCATTGACAGATGTCATTCATCTGCCTTCGGCGGTCACTATGGAGCATTTCGTACAAATGCCAAGGTATGGCAAAGTGGCTTCTACTGGCCAACCATGTACGAGGACACGAAGGAGTACGTGAGAAGATGTTCACGCTGTCAGAAAGTGGGAGGAATCAATGCCCGCGATGCTATGCCCTTAACCAACAACCTTCAGATCAACATCTTCGATGTTTGGGGCATAGACTTCATGGGACCCTTCCCTAACTCTGAAGGGTATGAGTATATACTTGTGGCTGTGGACTACGTCTCAAAGTGGGTCGAAGCTATGCCATGTCGGAATGCCGACTCCACACACTCCAAGAAAATGCTCCAAGAAGTCATCTTCCCAAGATTCGGCACACCCAGAGTGCTGATAAGTGATGGGGGTTCACATTTTATTGACAAGACCTTCGGAAAAATGTTGCAATCACTCGGCATCGAGCATAGAGTAGCAACCCCCTATCACCCACGGAAAAGCGGTCAAGCGGAGACATCCAACAAACAAATCAAGAATATTCTCCAGAAGACCGTTAATCAAATGGGCAAGAATTGGAAGTCGAAGCTGTATGAAGCACTGTGGGCTTACAGAACAGCATACAAGACTTCAATAGGCATGACCCCATACCATCTAGTATATGGGAAAACATGCCATTTGCCCGTCGAGCTCGAATTCAAGGCGTACTGGGCGATCAAGAAATGGAACATGGATTTGGACCAAGCCCAGATTAAGCGACAAATACAAATCGCCGAGCTCGAAGAATGGAGGGAGAAGGCGTACCACAGCTCCAAGCTCTACAAGGAGCGTACGAAGAGGTGGCACGACAAGCGCATCCGGGAGAAGCACTTCACGCCAGGTGATAAGGTACTCATGTTTAACTCCCGCGTTAAATTATTTGGTCATGGTAAATTAAAAAGTAAGTGGGATGGCCCCTACACCGTCGTAGAAACATCTAACCATGGGGCCGTCACTCTCCAAAGTGATGATGGGGAGCACTTTAAAGTAAATGACCAGCGCTTGAAAATCTTTCTAGAACCCTCCATGCCTGAACTCGAAGAAGTAGATGTTCTCGAGTTCGTTCCGACTTAAAGGTCCATCATCTACGGTCTAGCCCCGACCTTAACCGAGCCTTGTTTTTATTTGTTTTCACCTTTTGTTTTCTTTAGGAATAAAATAAAATAAAAAGATTTACCAAAGATAAAACCAAACAAACTTTCGTTGCACATTATCGGTTTTATGACAACTTTATTTCACAATTTCTCCTTGCTCACAAAAATTTTATTAAGGATGCTCTTGTCTATTTTGTTGTGAGGTTTGATATATGCATAAATCTTAACTTCAATCTTCTCATGATTTTCTCGGGAATCCTACTTTGCCTTTCAAATTGATTGTCACAAATTCTCTAGAAAAACCTATTAGAGCCAAATACAGTTAGATTTTATAACTCCTCAAAAGCTAATCTTTTTGCGTTGAGTTTGATTAAGGCTTAATTCTCCAAAGTTGCATGCACTCCTCAGAACCTCTGTCATACATCATATCCATATGCAAGCGTCCCCTCCACTTTATGGCATAAAACATTCCCTGATCAATTCCATCAAAAGAATTTCTATCTGTATGCTCATTGCCCCATAATCAAAGATGAAGAGGAGCCCTTCTTTGCCTCAAGTATCATGGGAACCTCTCTTCTCTATTTAAAAAAAAAAAGAAGAGAGAGAGAGAGAGAGAAAGTTCCCCCTCAAAAAAAAAAAGGGGGTGAAGAGGCAGAATGGCTACTTTATTTATTCTGGTCAAAAGATAAAGAAGAGTTATGCCATAAAGTGTGAGTCATCATGTCGCTACCATATGCATCATCTTTTTCTTGACTGAGTTATGAGGATGTGCAACGCACTTTCTAGAATTCTTCCTTAATTCGATACCCTAGGAATACTCCTTGTGGTGAAAGCTACACCGGTATCCGTACGCTTGCGGATTAATTTCTGTTAGGCCTTAGGACTGCCAACACCCACCCTCATGACGACCTCTCCATCAATGTCCTCGATGCTCGGGTCCCACTCTGGCCCGTGGACCTCCCTAGCCACCAACGTGTACTGACTGAGGCGATTGTGGACGGTGGCGTTGGTGTACGACTCGGGCGGGTCCTCCGGGTTGTAGTCGACCTCGGACGTCGCTTTGCCCTTGTGAGCCATAGCCCAAGCCTTCAACGGGGGGCAAGCCTGCCCACCGTGCGCCGCCGACTGGAAAGAAAACAGAAAGATGATTAGAAATTATACAAGATTGAACGTTACAATAACTACAGAAAGATGATTACAACAACTAGATGAATTCACGTATCCATCTAGCCGCGTACTGGTCGGGGGTAAGGTTGCCTTGGTGGTGTGCTGGACCAGGCATCATCAAACGCCGCTGCCGGCAAGCGCTGTGCGTCTCCTGCCACTGGGGGTCGCACCACCTCTCCACAATGAACTGCCAGCACCGGCCATGGGTGGCGCACCACCACGGAATCACCTACACGTCACAAAGTGCAGAAAATATGGCAAGATGAAAGTAAGCGTACTTAATCAAGTATAGGAAATGCGATAAGATCAAATTACCTCCATGTATTCTTCTCGGGTCAGCTCCATGGTCCGTGCCTCACCCTTCTTCACCCTCATCTTCCGGTACAGAGCGTAGTAGGTGATGATGGCCTGGATGCGCGCCTCGTACATCATGTCCGTAACGAGTTTAGGACATGAGCTGGACGCCGCAATGCGCGCCCGCTCCATATACTGTGGCTCAACCCTGAAGAAATCCTGCATATAGACGCGATGTATACTGTTATTATTTCAAGAATATCCAATGAATGCGATGTATTGAGTAAAGCAATGCAAAGATGACTTACAAACGGCTCCTCCACCACCCGGGCCGCCACGTTGTCAAAGTGCCTGTTATCTCGATCTGGGAAATCGGGGGCCTTTTTGTAGTGCTCCCAGGTGTAGGCCGGCTCCTCCTCGTCGCCCACAGTCACGAGGCCAGGAAAGTGCTTCCTGACCAGAAGACCCAGGATGCCATTGGGCAAACGCTTGTGGTCACCTGGAGCGATCCTCGCCCAACCCCTGCCAAAGTGATCAACACAAATGATTAGTTTTTATTGTGATTGATAAGATATCAAATGAGTTAACATTTAAAGTTACTTACTTCTTCACCGTGGGTCGAACCAACAGGCGTTTGTCAAACGGTATCGGTGTATATACTACCACTACGCGATGTTTACAATGTCTACTAGGTGAAGATAGGTCCTAATCCCACCCGACGATGCGTAGATGAGGTTAGTTTCCAAAGTCTACTCCGGTCCGAGACAGAATTTCAGCAGCACCTCCCCGCTGTTCTCCAAATACACGTCCTGGGAGGGAGATTGTGTATCCGGAGAACAACAGGGAGATGATGCCGAAACTCTGTCTCAAACCGGAATAGACCATGGAAACTAACTCCATCTACACATCCTCGGGCTGTCCAAAAAACGTGGACAATTCGAAACAGATACGGTCATAGATATGCAAAGATCTGCATATCTCCAACTGTATCTGTTTCGAACGGGAGACACCTAGGTTACGCGTTACCTACAAACATGAATATATGGAAAAGAGAGGTCTTTTATGTCTCACCTTGCTTTCCTGCAAAGCTCCGACACCTGACGGTGGAAAATCCTCTCCTCTCCTGCAAAGAATGGAACATAAAACCGTCAATTCAAAATTTTGACAGCACCTCCCCTGTACGGAGAGGTTCCCAAAACCTGCAAGAAAACAACGGCACGATGGCCGACAACCACGTCCAATTGTAACCACTTGGTCCAATTCAAACAACCAAATCACTTGGTCCAATTTCAATCTGACCAATCAAATAATTCCAAGCAATTCCTCATTTCACAAATATGTAGCAATGACCGATCAAATACCTCGTTTCCAAGAAATTCTATTTTCGAATTTCTCATTTCCACCCTATTCCTCATTTGTAAATATGTCACAACATACAAGCTATCCATTTTAAATATTAACAAAAACAGAAATGCAATCTATTTCATATTTCATTATTGACAAAAACAAACAAAAAAGAAAAAGAAAGAGAGAGAAGAACCTCACCTTTCCTGGGCGTCGACGGCCGGGGAGACCTTGGGGGCCGGTGGAGGGCGTCGGGGGCCGGCGGCGGTGGGCCGGCGGGTCACGGCGGCGGCGTCGGGGCCCCGGGGACGGGGGCGGCGTCGGGCCGGGGGAGCGGGGCCTGGTGCGGGGGGGGGGCGGGTGGAGGCGGGAGTCGGCGTCGGGGGAGGCGTCCGCGTCGCCCCGCGTCATCAGAGGCGGCCTCGCCGGCGTTGGTGGAGGCAGGCGCCAAGGGCCGGGTCGCGTGGCGTGGCGGCGCGCCCAGGGCCGGGGCGTCGGGGCCTGGCCGGGTCGAGGAGGGCCGGGGCGGGGTGGCCGGCGTCCGGGTGCCGGGGCGGAGTGGAGATGCGGGACCGGGGCGGCGTGGCGGGTGGCGGCGACGTGGGGTGTCGGCGAGGAGGGAGGACGGCGTGACGGGTGGCGGCTCCGGCGCGGGGCGTCTTCCGGGGAGCACAGACGTCGGCGAGGGGGCGGGTGGCGGCGGCGCGGGGTGTCGGCGGTTCGGGATCGATGCGAGGAAGAAGATGAATGAGAGAGAGAGAGAGAGAGAGAGAAAAGAGGCCGGCGCGCCCAAGATCTAGATCGAAATTTTGCCGAGCGCCGCGATTTGGGGCTCTCGGCAAAGATAAGGCACTCGGCAAAAACGTGTTTGCCGAGAGTCATGGGCCCACACTCGGCAAATATTTTCAAAGTGAAGTTCAAAAAAAATTTAAAAATCACAAAAAAATTTAAAAATTCACCAAACTTTGTCGTGATACATGTTACATGTTCTGTTGCCTACAAAAAAAGATTTAGAGCAAAACCATAATGTCGCCGTCGAATTGATTCGAAATCTAAACGTACACATCACAACTCTATGGATCTTCTTCGCGGAAGCTCCAGTTTCTAAACAATGTAGGTACGAACTTTTGCGAAACTTTTTCTACGATTTACCATGACCTCCACGTATCATTTAGTGATGGCAGAGCAAGTCTCATAATTTTCACACTTCGTTTGTATTTTATAAAATTAAAATACAATTCGACCCCATATTCGCTGTAATATTTTATGTACAAGAAACATGATTTTTCCTTCCATTTCATGGTTACGGCCTCAAATTGGACTTAGAAACATGAATATCATTTTTCGAGTCACTATATTTCATTATTTCAATCACTTGCAGTTCAAGTTTTACTTACCTTCAATAAATACTTTAAATGAAATAAATTACTTAAATATAGCCAACGATTCGATAAAAATACCAAATTTTGACATGATGTACCTTGCATACATAAAAGGAAGGTTAAAAAATATAGTGGCCAAAAACGAAAAAAAAATTTTATTTTGCCGAGTGTCCAGGCAAGGCTCTCGGCAAAAACTATTCTTTGCCGAGTGTTAGCCTCTGCACTCGGCAAATACCATCCTTTGCCGAGTGTCCCTAACGAACTCTCGGCAAACTTTTGACGGAGTTTGGTTCCGTTCCGCGCGGCCGCTGCATGTGCGTGGCACGTGATCCTGTTTGCCGAGGGTTTTTTTTTGCCGAGAGTTTTTATAGTCTTTGCCGAGAGCCTGGCATATGGCTCTCGGCAAAGGATATTTTTGCCGAGAGCCCTGACAGCTGGCGCTCGGCAAAGGATATTTTTACCGAGGGCCGTGTTTTTTGCCAGAGTTTTGCCCTTGGCTCTCGGCAAAGAGGCTCTTTGCCGAGAGCCCGACAAATAGCTCTCGGCAAAGAGTTTGGCTCTCGGCATATAGCCGGTTTCCCGTAGTGATTGCTAATTGTAGGAGTGTCACTTCGAACAAGAAAATGTCTGATACAATATCTTGAGTAGATGTTACTTTTTTGAATTTTTCTAGGCGCTTTAGAACATTTATTTTTACATATGTTAGCAATTAGTTCAACAAAACATCAAACTTCATGTTCCTTCTTCTCTCTATTTCCTCGTACACCAAAACTATTTCGTTCTTCTCTCCATGTTCCTTGTAGTAGGCAACGGTAGTTTTGAATCCCTCATGTTTACTTTCGGCAACGGTAAAGCGGCGGCAGCATCTCGATCCCCTGTTGGGACTCCAGCGACAGCGCGCGCACCACCCTGAAGCGTCCTCAGTGCACGCATAAAAGAACACCTCGTCAGACAGCGATCGACTGCGACAGCAGTATAATCTAAGCACAGATGGGGAGCAGCGCCATGGCATCTTCCCCGGCATCTGAGTTCTGTCCTGCCAGAGTCAAAACTCGCCGCGCGATGTCAACGCACTCGGCCCTGTTTCTTTAATCCCACCAGCTATTAATAGCATCAGCAGTACGGTCATCAAGCATCTGCCTCGCGTCGTGCCCAATAAAAACCAGATAAAGAACACTGTCGGTAGGCTGCAGCTCGCCGCTGTTCTGTTCGATCCTAATCGAATCTTGAAGCTGCTGCTAGCCATCCTGTCCGGCGCCGACGACGATGCCGGCGATCCGGGTGCTGACGGCGCTGGACCAGGCGCGCACGCAGTACTACCACTTCAAGGCCATCGTGATCGCCGGCATGTGCCTCTTCACCGACTCCTACGATCTCTTCTGCATCGCGCCCGTCATGACGCTCATCGGCCGCGTATACTACGCCGCCGGGGAGGACGGCCGGCCGGGGGTCACGCCGCCGGCGGTGGTGTCGGCGACGGTCGGCGTGGCGCTGCTCGGTGCGGTGGCCGGGAACATCGTGTTCGGCGCGCTGGGCGACCGCGTCGGCCGGCGCCGCGTGTACGGGACGTGCCTCCTCCTCATGGTGTGCAGCTCCGTCGGCAGCGGATTCTCTGTCTGCCGCACGCGCGGCTGTGTGCTCGCCAGTCTGTGGCTGTTCCGCTTCGTCCTCGGCGTCGGCATCGGCGGCGACTACCCGCTCTCGGCGACCATCATGTCCGAGTTCGCCAACAAGCGGACTCGTGGCGCGTTCATCGCCGCCGTGTTCTCCATGCAGGGCTTTGGGATTCTTGCTAGCTCCGGAGTCACCATGGTCGTCGCCGCAGCCTTCGACTCGTTCACGGGCCATCGCATGCCGCTCGACACTCCGGAGGCCGCCGACCTGGCCTGGCGGATCATACTGATGAATCGGCGCCATTCCCGCCGCGCTCACCTTCTACTGGAGGATGGCCATGCCCGAGACGGCCAGGTACGCTTGCTTGCCCCAGCTGACTGCTATCGCGTGTATGTTCGGCCATGCTCATACTCAGAGTCAGCAACTGCCTTCAAATCCTCTTTTTTGTCGTTAGGATAAGCTTAGGTACAAATTTGTACTTAGTGGCTTCTCCTAACGACAAGTGAAAAAGAAATCTGCCCTCAAAAAAAAAAAGTGAAAAAGAAATCTGAAGGTAGTTACTTTCAGTGAGGACAGGGAGCATTTCCGGAACCTTAACTAGTTCTGTGGAAGTCCAAATGTTTTAACAAATTATATACACCGTACTTAATTTGCAAATTTATTACATACTAAATTTGTACTGGATTAAGCGAAATAGGAGTAACACATAGTACTAATTTTTCTAGTACAGATTTTTATTAGAAGAAGTAGTATCCCAGCCTCTTCACCATAAGAAAGAATATGTACTTAATCATTTGTACACAACTCACCATCATCAGAGTTCATTAGTCGCAGGCTCTCTACATGGACTTGCAACTTACTCCCTCCATTTTTTATTGACGCCGTTGACTTTTTTCGTTACTTTGAACATTCGTCATATCTATAAATATATGTGTAAATAGCTAAGTATATAAGTTAACCTTAAAATGCTTTTGATGATGAATCCAATGATATTCATTTCACATTTGAAAAGTAATTATTTAAATCTATATTGTTGATCAAGTTCAACGAAAAAGTCAACGGCGTCATATAATTAAAAACGGAGGGAGTAAATCATAGCCAGTATAGTAATGTGGGTACCATTGACCGTTGTAGGTTCAAGAAACATAAAAATAAAATGCACTCTTGTTGTTCGAACTGAACTAGTAAGTATACGCTGCACTGCAGAAAAATATTTGCTACGCCTGATCACCCCAATTCACAACACCCCCCTAAATATCATACCATACAATTTTCAAAAGTAATGATGTATGTTGTATATATCCAGATTCTGGATGTAAGTTTTAGTAAGGTGGTGTTTGTTTCTTTGGCAATTTGAGCCCTATCACTTCAAAGAGAATCTTGTTATTTAAAAATATTAAATAAAGTCTAATTACAAAACTAATTGCAGAACCTTGGGCTAATTCGCGAGACGAATCTAATGAGGGTAATTAAGTCGTAATTAAAAGATTGTTACTGTAGCGCCATTGTAGCAAAAAATAGATTAATTAACGCATTAGATTCGTCTCGTAAATTAGCACCCATCTGTCAAAAATATTTTGTAATTAGATTTTATTTAATACTGCTAAATAACAAGATTCTCTTTAATGTGACAGGACTAAAATTTTTGCCACCAAAACGAACACTCCCTAAGTAAACAAATGTCTGGTTGAAGAGAAAAATACCTAAGATCCCATGAAGGAGCTATTCCTATGGTCCTCTGTAGAAATATGATGTGTTACCCACGAAGGAGACATCAGCAATTTGGTTTTATATATTGCAATATGGACTTGTTTATTTTGAAAACATCAATTGCCACTTGTCACGATCTCCAGTTGTATTTTTCCATGCCTGGTATAATATAGTATAGCTAATTAAACATATACTTGTTGCTTCGAAATTAGTACTAGCTACCATGAGCTAGTTAGCGGGCCAGGTACAACGAACCAGGTGAATGTCGCCGGCTTGTAGATGACCACAAACCACTCCCTCACGTCGCCAGTTTCCCCCAAGGCTTTGTTACCTTCTCTGGCTCTATCGCTATCCTTAGCTTCCTTCGTGGTTGATGCCTTCTTGCTGCATCGATCACCTGCATACGACATCATTGCCTTCCTTACCCACACACTTGCCACCTCCACATCACCACTACCACCACACCCCCCCCCCCCCCCCCCCCCCCCCCCCCCCCCCCCCCCCCCCCCCCCCCAAAACACCCACACCCACACCCAGACAACCTCATCCTCACCCCTTTTAACAGCTATCCTTTAACCTATGATTGGGGCGCTCATAGTCTTACTGTCTGCACAATGTTCGCCATAGTCTAATTTAGTATCTAGTTTATGTAGCTAACGAAACAGATGTAACCCCTCTTGGCCGCAAGACCAACGGTCATGTCTATTGTCTAGTTAGAATTAATGATAATAGCGAGTTTTCTACTTTAAAAATCCCTACCACATAATCAGGACAAATTAAGGAGATATTTACGTACACTAGCGATGAAAGTTAAAACAAGTCATAATGCTCCCGAGTCTTTCGGAGGCGCTCATAGAGGTAGGATGTGGGTGCGTGTGTTCATAGAGGTGAGTACTCATTGTGTATGTCTGCGTTTATACTGTGTTAATTCGCAAAAAAGAAAAAGTCATTATGCTTTATTACTGGCTCAATGCGAGCATGCTGACGGCAGGAACTGGCTGGATTCTGGAAGCATAAATGGAGGCACTTTGGGACGTGCAGGTTTACGGTGCTGGTGGAGCACGACGTGGTGAAGGCAGCCAACGACATGGGTCGCATCCTCGGCGAACTCGACCTAAACGGGATAACCGAGGAGGCAGCGGCCGCGCTGCCCCGAACCGCCATGCCGGCGCCGGCGTACGGCTTCTTCTCGCGTCGGTTCCTGAAGCAGCACGGCCGGAACCTCTTCGCGTGCGCGTCGGCGTGGTTCCTGCTCAACATCCCCTACTACAGCAGCACGCTCTTCCAGTCGCAGATCTACGGGCCCTGGTTCCCGCCGGCTCGCCGCGTGAACGCGTTCCAGGAGGCGTTCAACGTGGCCAAGTTCCAGGCCATCATCGCAGCTGCGTCCACCATCCCGGGCTACTTCGCCGCCGTGCTCCTCATCGACCGCGTCGGCCGGCGCCGGCTGCAGATGGCCGGGTTCCTCCTCATGGCTATCTGGTGCGGCGGGGAAGCTCTTCGCGGTCATCGGCTCCATCGGCTTCCTGTGGGCGTCTCAGGAGAGGGACAGGGCGCACGTGCAGGCGGGGTACCGGCCCGGCATCGGCATGATGTACGCGTTGGTCATTCTTGGCGCGATCAGCCTGGTCGGGCTCGCCATCACCTACTTGTTCAAGCCGGAGACCATGGGTCGGTTGCTGGAAGAGAATGAGAGCGTGCGAGGGCAGAGATGGCGAGCAGGAACTTCATGACCTGACGGAGCTGCCGAAAAGCTCGGCTTCCGTTGTGAGCTCTCAGGTCCGCAGGTCCTATGTGTGACACGTGAACACTACAATATTTGTTGCATAGTGTTTGTTCTTTTTGTATACGTGCAGGTTTCATGGTTTTTGGTCATAGTATTCTTCTCACCTGCAAGAATATATGATATTATGAGACATATGACAAGCTACAATAATCGTACAATATGCTATTGAAAATTATATGAGTCGAACTACCACTTATAATAAATTTGAGGATCTATGAGCCAAGTTGAATAGTTTTTACTATATATAATATATAATATATGCTAGGTTCAAAAGAGATTTTGGCAGCCCAAAATAGCAAAATTGACGATGTTCTAGTTTGAATGTCTACTAGGTGATGGAGGTCAATATTGAATAAAATGTCCATACACAAAAATGTTTTCCCACGTTGACATCGCGCATTGATTAACAATGTTAAATTTTGATTTTTCATGTCAGATAAGGCTTAAATGTGTCAGGGTTCCTTCATTTTATAAATACCCAACTATTCTCATTTTATTTTCCCTTCCTTTCATCCCTGAATGATGTACCATGTCCTGTATGTTAGAAGCTCCTCAGCTCATCGCCTCTCCACTTTGTGTGATTAGAGCCTCTGATTTCTTAGTCCCAGAGGGGAACACACCTTCAAAACACAACTATATATCTTTGCCTATTTTTACAAGATATTAAAGGCAAGCAATATTTTCGGAAGCGCTTAGCATAACTAGTCATCAACTATTCTATGTAGCCTCTTTCATATGATGTAATTCCTCTGCATATATCAATCATATCATATTTATCGATGCTCACAATTCATTACCCTCTTATTTAAAATTTGTTACATTGAATGCATGAAGACCTTTATGTTCTTTACTATCGATTTGTACATTCATTGTGTGCAGATCATGTTTATCTTTTTTATTATATTGTAAATGTATCGGTATATGACCATTCTACACAAGTTTACAATGCATTAGTGCATATTGATAGTTCTAATTTATCCGCTTGCATTGATTAATTTTCTTTTTATTAAAATCAAACCTTGAAGTATTATATTTTACAATGTGTAGGCATTTCTAACTTCACATGATGGTCAAAAAAATTTATGTTAAAATTGTCCTAGTGTGGAACCATTTGGTATGAATGGATTTTTGTTGATAACATTGAGATTTTGTCCAATAGATGAGGGTGAGTACCCTCTCACCATAAGAGAACTCTCAATCTTGAACATGATGGTGGAGAGAAGAGAGAGGCTAGGAATGCGAGATAGAGAAAGGCAGTTCTTTCTTGAATGAATGGGGTTCCTCCCCGCCATCTAAGGGGATTTCTATTATTGCAAAGAGGTAAAATTACTCCTTTAGCCCTTTTGATATTTCTGTGAGATGGGCCAAATAGTAAATATAGTTATTACAAGATCTGAAATGTGTTGTATGCTCGGGCCAGGTACTTAGAGGTACTTTCAAGACCCTTGTTCCTCTCGTTCTTCCTGCACAGACCCAGCACCGCCGTTGGTGGAGCTTGAGCAGACAACACACAAGGGGGTGAAAGGCGGGGACATTATTTAGACCCCGTTTAGGAGGGCTCACGCCTTCTTTAGCTTCACTTGACAAGTGTAGTACGAGCATGGGAGGCACATCAAAATCTGCTTCACCTCTTCGGTAGTTCATTTTGGGGTGAAGAGAGAAGTGCCTTTGCTACAATGCCGACTAGTACAGATAGTGTGGAACATTGAGTCGGTGAGAGCTTGTCGAGACGTTGAGCTTAATGACGAGAAAGAAAGGGAAGCTAATATGAGTCATTGAGATAATTTAGATCCAATCTTGACCATTCGTTTTCAATCCAATAGCATTACATGATGTTAAATTATTACAAACTTCTTCAGAAGTGTAACTAAGGAAATGTTTTTTAACACTATGCGCTTTTCTTAAGAGCAGTGCTACATCTACAAATAAGTTTCACTTAAATTCTACGCAACGTGGTGAGGCAGGGCAGCGCCACACTCAAGGCTTCCTGAGCGAACGTGAAAACATCCATGTGGTGGTAGAGGATAGAGTAGGATCGTAGCTAGTATAGTCTGAGCCAAGAGGGGAGGACCGCCGAGCAGCGGCAAGGCATCTTCCGATCCCCGGCATCTGAGTTACGTTCTGCCCTGGATAAGCACTCTTCGCCATGTCAACGCAAACAACCGTTCCCTCCTACTTAATCCCAGCACGTAACCATCACCAGTACGGGCAGCCAGCAGCCATCGCCCGCGTCGCATCAAGCCCAATATATAAAAGCCAAGAAAAGAACACAGCTTGTGGTGGCTGTTCAGTCAGTCCTCTGTTAATCAAAGCTGCCGACCGGCCAGTGACGAGGCTGCCTCTGCAGCTGCGCGCGCGATCGAGATGCCGGCGATCCGGGTGCTGACGGCGCTGGACCATGCGCGGACGCAGTACTACCACTTCAAGGCCATCGTGATCGCCGGCATGGGCCTCTTCACCGACTCCTACGACCTCTTCTGCATCGCGCCGGTCATGAAGCTCATCGGCCGCGTCTACTACGCCGCCGGGGAGGACGGCCGGCCGGGGGTCACGCCGCCGGCCGTGGTGTCGGCGACGGTCGGCGTGGCGCTGCTCGGCGCCGTGGCCGGGAACCTCGTGTTCGGCGCGCTGGGCGACCGCGTCGGCCGGCGCCGCGTCTACGGGACCTGCCTGCTCCTCATGGTGTGCAGCTCCGTTGGCAGCGGCTTCTCCGTCTGCCGCACGCGAGGCTGAGTCCTGGCCAGCCTCTGCTTCTTCCGCTTCTTCCTCGGCGTCGGCATCGGCGGCGACTACCCCTTGTCAGCGACCATCATGTCCGAGTTCGCCAACAAGCGCACGCGGGGCGCCTTCATCGCCGCCGTGTTCTCCATGCAGGGCTTCGGGATCCTGGCGAGCTCCGGCGTCACCATGGCCGTCGCCGCGGCCTTCGACCGGTTCACGGGCCACCGCGCGCCGCAGGACACGCCGGAGTGCGCCGACCTCACCTGGCGGATCATACTCATGGTCGGCGCCGTCCCCGCCGCGCTCACCTTCTACTGGAGGATGGCCATGCCCGAGACGGCCAGGTACGTACGTACACCTTCCGATGCTACATACATATGCACCGACCGCTTAGTTGGGGTCGTTTCCGCGTCTTTTCGTGCCATTCTCTCAACGGCAGTGGTGGGAGCAAGATAGTGTGACCAAAATGATTAGTGCGATATAGATAGAGCTCTTTTTCCGTACATGCTACCTGCATTTTAATTAGTACTCGACCTTTATCTAAAGTGACAGGAAGGTTTAGACGTGCTGCGTTAATGTTTGCTTGTTGTCACTCGTTAACATAACAAGGACGTCCTAGGCTCCTAGCTAGGGGCGGAGCCTGAACATGGATCCATTGGTGTCACCAAACACTAATATTTCTTGATCAGTACTCATAAGTTTAGCCAGTGTCACACATTGCTCTGCGGTTGCAAGCTTGGATGTTGTTCTTAGTTGCAGGTTTCCATTGATGCATGATTCAAATGCATTTTCATCCGGTGTGTGGAAAAGGAGAATTGCATAGAGGAAACAAAAAAAATTGTTCGGGCTCAATATTTTCCCTTCAATGGCCACTTCTTCAAACATCAATGGTACATATTGATCCTATCCGTAGTGGTAGGCAAGGCATTTCTTAAGGCTTGGGGACGTTCTGTGACCATAGTAGGCCAACGCTTCCAAACTACAAGGATGAAGAATGTAGAAGAATAGAGTTGGTGGAATGGATGATTGTATTGCTGAGCCTCATGGGCGGATTATATAGGAGTACATTGCTTGGAAGGTAATTAAGGAGCCTCCGGTAGAGATAAGGCTAAGTCGGGATTACATATCCTAATCTACCATATCTAGAGGATATTCCAATATACTCTAACAAAGAAGATAGGAATGTTCAAATAGAGGGTGACAGTGATCACCGGTAAACCGGCCTCAACGGCACCGGAATGTGATCGAAGAGCGGATGAGGACGGTCGGATCTAGGTCTAGCAATCCATGAAGCAATTAAATTTCTACACTGCCAAGCTAGCAATTGATATCCTGACGCCTGGACTAAAAGATCATCGTACAACAACCTCAAGGACCAATGATCGACTTTGTATAGTAATAATTAAAGAAATAGCGATGACGTTATAGTTACTTATAAGCAAATCACAAGTTGAAGAATATACTGCGCGATACCTTGCAACCCAAGAAGATACTGTTGCTGAAGACCAGGGTAGAAGTAGAGCGCGCTATCAGCTGTCACCTTCACAGGGACTTGTTCCCAAATCAGCTGGCGTTTGTTTTCTTCAAAATTTCAGTTCTTTTTAAGATTAACTATGCCACTGGCCACAAGTCACAATCACATCATCTGAATTCGTACTTATTTCGTATCAGAATTCGTACTTTGACCTACCAACTTTTGGAACTGATCAACTCATCGTGCAGCTTGTCAGTAGTTTACCGATTTTTAAACTCCGAATGTGTAGATTACTCTGGATCTCAGTCGATTAGCTACATATGTCAGTGGAGACGTCACGTTGATATCTAACATATATATTAATCAATGAGAAGGATTCATTGGCATTGATTGTGGTACCTACGGTCCTAGGTACCGCACTTTAGCTAGCTTTCTTTTCCGCTACTGACAGTCATACAGGAAATAATTATTTCACAAAGGGACTACGGCGGAAAAGTGGCTGTCGCAGTGTCGTGCCGCCTGCTAGGCTGTTACTGATGATCATCGTACGTGCAGATTTACGGCGCTAGTGGAGCACGACGTGGTGAAGGCGACCAACGACATCGGCCACGTCCTCGCCGACCTCGACCTGAACGCCACCGACGAAGATCACTACGAGGAGGCCGCCGCCTTAAGCCGCCCGACTCCGCCGGCGGCGGCGTCTCCGCACCACCAGGGTCTCTTCTCCCGGCGGTTCCTGAAGCAGCACGGCCGGAACCTGTTCGCGTGCGCGTCGGCTTGGTTCCTTCTGGACATCCCCTACTACAGCAGCACGCTGTTCCAGTCCCAAGTCTACCAGCAGTGGTTCCCGCCGGCTCGCCGCGTGAACGCGTTCCAGGAGGCGTTCAACGTGGCCAAGTTCCAGGCCGTCATCGCCGCGGCGTCCACCATCCCGGGCTACTTCGCCGCCGTGCTCCTCATCGACCGCGCCGGCCGGCGCCGGCTGCAGATGGCCGGGTTCCTCCTCTTGGCCGTCTTCCTCCTCGCGCTGGCCGGGCCCTACGACCGCTACTGGCGCGGCCACGCCACGGACGCCTGGTACATGGTGCTCTACGCGCTCACCTTCTTCGCCGCCAACCTCGGGCCCAACACAGTCACCTTCATCCTCCCGGCCGAGCTCTTCCCGGCGCGGTTCCGGTCGACGTGCCACGGGATCTCCGGCGCCGCCGGGAAGCTCGGCGCGGTCGTCGGCGCGATCGGGTTCCTGTGGGCGTCGCAGGAGAGGGACAGGGCGCACGTGCAGGCCGGGTACCGGCCCGGCATCGGCATGATGTACGCGCTGGTCATTCTCGGCGGGATATGTCTGCTGGGGCTCGCCGTCACGTACCTGTTCACGCCGGAGACGATGGGGCGGTCGCTGGAGGAGAATGAGAGCAGTGAGCGGGGGCAGAGCCTGGCCGGCAACGGCGATGGCGAGCTGGAATTTCAAGAGCTGGCGGAGCTGCCCAAGAGCCCGGCGTCCATTGTGAGCTCGCACGTCAGCACGTCGCCCATCAATCCGCACAGGTTCTCTGTGTGAAAATTATTGATGCAAAACGTTGTACGATTCCATAGCTGTATTTTTCTTTTTATACACGCGAGTTGCAGATGTGGATATCCTCATGGCGTATTGTTGCTCGTGGTGTGACCGACGCTGCTACCCTTGGCTTCCATCTTAGAAAGGGTCACAAAGGCAATGGTAATCATGTCAAGTGAGCCAACAATTTAAAGTGACCAAAGAAACAAATATTAGCCATTATGGAACTAAAACTTAAGTGGTCAAGAGTTACACTAGACCATTTTTAATCGTCTGAAAAATTTTGTTATACTTTTGGATAAAATTATGAACCATTATAAGTCAATAATTTTACAAGTCGTTCACAAAAAGAATACATTTTATAAGTCAATAATTGTGTTATATCTTTTGCTTTCCATGATCATAATTTATTATTATTTCACCAAGCAACCACATTTATCGGTAGCCTCACTCTTCTATGAGTATTTCACCAAGCAACCACATCAACATGTGACTAATCAAGTACATCACAACACATATGCATGATTGTGGATGTAAGCTGCTGAAGAAGCACAACATCACGAATAGAATGACATTGTAAGTACGAGAAATTATTGATACGAATATGTTATAGGAGATAGAATATAAATTTAGCATGGAAAATCGAGGTACGTGTTCTAATTAAGAAGATGTTTGGAAAAGCCTACGAGGCTTCTGCTTATGCCTATTGCTATAGTGTTTTGTACAGTAGCTGCAGTGTTAAAAAAATACATAAGCCACAGAGGCAAAAGATACTACAATCCATACCAAACTGCTTCTTATACTCTCTACTTGTTTTTTTTTTTTTGCGAGGGACTCTACTTGTTTTTTTGTGCGCTACATCTTTGGGACTAATCGGATGTGCTGGCAAGCTCAACAGACCAAGAAGACTTTCCAACAGAAATATTCACCTGCATCCATATCATTACATTTCAATCAATATCTTTATATGAGAAGGTTCAATTAAATTTGGAAAATATGGGTAAAATTCATATCAATACAAATACAGTTCTTTATCCCAACATGAATTCTGATCTTTCACAACTTTGAATTGATCATTTAGTCTCCACACACAATAGTGTCGATCAGGAGAAGAAGTTATTTATGTCTCTCTAGTTACGATGAGTTATTTCTATGCAATTTTTGCATTCTTTTTATTACATGTTCTCAACTCAAGATAATAAATTGGGTTCAAAAGAGAGATTTTGGAAGTAAAAGATATTGGTATTATTGGAAATATTCACTGAAGACTTAAAATTCTAGCATACGAGTGACTCTTAAAGGATTTTAGAATTTATGCACAAAATTTTAGCATACAAGTTTTGTTCCTAGATACATACATCATTGTACCCGATAACTTGCAAAACAATTAGCTCATTTATCATACATTTTTGTTTGAGTTTCCATACAGTTTTAGTTGAGTGATATGATCTATGTGTATTGTGAAGAATGGTCACCGCAGAATAATAGCATTTGTTCGATCAACCAACATCCAAAGTATCTACCGCTCTGATATGATCGTTACTAAAACTAATTGTTCAGGTTAGTCGTTACATCGCATCTATATAACAATCTCTTTTTCACACAATGTTTTCTATATACTTTTAAGCAATAAATTTGAGCATCCTGCTTGAAAATATCAAGCTTCATACAAGATTCTATAATGTTTCTAGAAACGTGTTGGGAGTTTTTTGTACTATAGTAATGATTAACTTTTGTGCGCACACAAATCAAGTTAAAATCTGGTATGCCCATTTAAAATTAGAAGCCTAAAAAAATCAGATGTCCAAAAATGATAGAAAATCCATATGGATATAGACGTTCTTGAAATGACAATATATATATTTGTTGTGAGTTGAAATGATAATATTTAATTATGATGATTACAAGTAGCTTCAGATTGTCAAGGTAGTTTGTGTTCATTATGTTCCCAAGTTATTTTAAAGCCACACATTTGGTTTGCTCGTATCTTTACAATTTTTACTTGTTTGTGAAAACAAACAGAGGCAAAGTAAACATGGCACATAGGCGGGAGAACATAATACTGTATTTATCTCATGAAGTCAATTCCATAATATATCTTTGTCTTGAAATACTCTCTTCGTACACAAATGTTACTTGCATTTTTTTGATTTTCAGACATCACGCGTTTGACGATTTCGTCTTATTCAAAATATTTGTAAACACCACACCTAGTTGGCCGGCACCGCTGCACTCGGCCGGTCCCTGCTCCCGAACGATCAAACGACGCAAACAATTGATCAACAATGAAACTGGATTTTTTGATCAAACGATGCGAACAATTGATCAACAATTGAGACACTCAGCCGGTGTGTCTCAGACGCTAATTCATTTGGCGCCGTAGCCTTCTCTTGACGGCGCCAAACGAATTAGCGTCGTATTCTACCACATCTGATGGGGAAACACGCTCTCATGCCTCTTCGTTGTCTCAGTAGTACGGCGCCAAATAACACGGCGCCGTACGAAGGGTCTATACTTTTCTCTGAAGGATTCAAATGTGATAAATGTTTTTCAAAAAGTTAGTTTTATAAAAAATCCACGAGTGTCAAGTGCATGTTTAATGGGCTCATCTCAAAGGAGTTTCATGGGCTGACGAAAACATTATTATAACTTTGGCCTTCCTATATGTGGCTTTCTAATCTCCAAATAAACATTAGGTTTTTTATAAATGTCTTGCAAAAGCTGGTGCATGATTCAATGAATTAAAGATATCTTGTACAAAAAAAAGTGTGATCACCTCCTTCCGAATTAGTATTGCACTATAACCGGTGTCAACAAATTAAATCCAAATGATGTAAAAGATAAGTCGAAATTGGTACCTTCGATCACCTTGGTTTGTAAGCCTCCGGGCCTCCTCATAACAAAATTTGAATTCGGTTGCGCATGCTTTACATTTGAGTACTGTTTTTCAGTGATAATTTTTATATCTGTGGTAGGAGACATGCTCATGAGAGTGCGATTGCAGTACGCTTGGGTTAATGTGCACGTTTTGTTCCCGTATTATAACAAAAAAGGAAAACACAAAAAATGGTTTGCAATTTCCCTTTCTCGTGGGCTTTTTTTTTGGTTGAGCTAAAAAATTATAGTAATGTCTAACCGAGTATATTCTCATGTTACAAACACTCTGTAAAAAAAAGATTACAACTAAGAGCAAAACTCAATCCAGATTTTAATGGATAACTGCATAAGCAAACAATCACCAAGTAGGCAGAGATTATGTGCTATGAAAGGCGGCAAACTTCCTGTTGGCGAAATTCAGCATAATCTTCTTCTTTCTTGTGTCTTTCTTTTTCTTTCTTCTGTCACCGAAGAAGAAAAAAACTAATCTCAATCTTCTCACTAGTTTTCAATCGTGATCGAATCAAATCACGATAAAATGGAGAAGGGTCTAGAGAATTTTATTTTATGACGGCAACATCATCATCACCTCGATGTCGCTATCTGGTAATCTAATTCTCCATGTTGCACGTCGTTGCCGCCATCACCCTCGTTGGAGCAGCCATGAGGAGACAAAATCCACCCTATACGCATGTTGCGATAACTCGAGACCTATACATGTATCCTTTCTTCAACAATTCTAGTCATGCGGTTGGAAGGAAAGGCACTCGAATTCGGTAGCGCGCTTGCACACTAATCTAAACTAATAAAGCACGAGTTATGCGACTAATGACCCCCACCCAACCTTTCTCTACCCACTCTCAAAATCCCCCCTTGATCTAATTGGGTTCACTACCTCCTAAACCTTGATCTCGAGCCCTCAACTCCTGCCAGTGGGACGGTAACGTTAGCAAAGGAGGTGTTACACCCTTATTTATGGATACCGTTCCGGTATCGTCCGGTATGGCCGGTATGTACCATACCAGTGCCTTAGCCGGTGCACAAGAGGCTCTATCCTATACCGGCCAAAATACCGGTCAACATTGGTCAATACCGTCCGGTACCGGCCGAGATGCCGACAATATCGGTCCATACCACTCTAGATTCAAGATAATATGTAATTTGAATGAGCAATATCCCATTATTACACTAAAAATAATCACTATGGATAAAAGATATTTATTGTAAACATGATTATAATCACTCAGGATGCGGGAAAAGTTTCGGTGTGTTAGAGTTTGGGTCCACAATATGGCAGGACGGCTCAGATGGCACGGTAAATCAGATGGCAGAGTGGAACATATTTTCCTCCCAATTGGTTCTTTATTAGTTTAGATAGATAACATTGAACTCCATGTCAGGTGATGCTATTGCTTCGTGTGAAAAGATATGAATCAACCAGTATAGTAATATTTGTCTTGTGTCCTTTTATTTTGACAAATATGTTTTATCATATAAATTTATTAGTTTAATTAACATATTTTTGTTATTTTTGTTATTCAATTAAAATATGTTATCAGCTCTATCGTAAATATAATTTTGAGCCTTTTAGATACGTACAAGCGAATATTTAATTATGTAACTAGTTACTTAACATGAAATCAATCTCATTAAATCTATCATCAAAGCACTTCTAAGTTAACCTATATATTTAATTGTTTGCACAAATATTTATAGATAAGAGAAATGGTCAAAGTAGCGAAAAAGTCAACTGCGTCATATAAATAAAAACAGAGAGAGTATCTTATTTTTTTATTATCATGCCACATAATCACATCAAACTACATCATGTTGAAAACTTTTCTCGTGTGCGTGTCGCACATGCACAGTTAACGTAAGCAATAACATACCAGTATGGCAGTATCATGCAAGAAGACAACTTAAATAATTGGGCATGAGGAATGGGAAGTTGATAAGCAGGTACACTGTGCATGAGATCTGGCCGGGCCTGTAGTAGCACACTGGTCCACCACCACACCGGCGGCCGGTCCCAGTGCACATCCGACGTTAAGCTGTTGCTATCTCGGCCCTACGCCGAGGCCAGAACGCATCTAAAACTTGTTGCCGTACCAGAAGACGCCGTCACGGCCGCCGTCGGGCTCAACGTACACGCACTCCCTGGCCGCCCGCCACGCCGCCCGCGCGATCGGCGTGGCGTCGAACCTGTAGTATTCGCCGAGGACCGGGCGGACTGCCGTGGTGGCCTCGGTGGCGTGGTAGTGCGGCAGCGACGGGAAGAGGTGGTGCACGACGTGCGTGTAGGCGATGTTGTGGAACGCGGCGTTGAGGAGCGCGCCGTAGTCGCGGTCCACCGTGGCGAGCGCGCCGCGGAGCCAGTCCCACTCGCCGCCGGCGTAGCGCGGCACGGCCGGGTCCGTGTGCTGCAGGTACGTCACCAGCACCAGCCACGCGTTCACAACCACCAGCGGCGCCCCGTACACGCGCGCCACCGCGCCGAGCCCGTGCGCCGCGGCGAGGCGGCACAGCGCGAGCGAGACGGCCAGGACGCCGGCGTCGGAGAGGAGGACCTGGAGGCGCTCCCGGCGGCCGGAGAAGATCGGCGCGAAGGGGTCGAAGTGGCTGGCGAAGCGCGGGTAGGGGCGCCCGGCGGCGTTGCAGGCCAGGTAGCGGGGCCACCCGAGGAGGAGCTGCAGCGCGAGCGCCGCGAGGCAGCCGGCGGCGCTGCGCGCGTAGGGGCGCAGCTCGGACCGGCGCGGCGGCACGAACACCTCGTCGCGGTCGAGGGAGCCGGAGTTGGAGTGGTGGCGCCGGTGGCTGTGCTTCCAGGAGAAGTAGGGGACGAGCAGCGCGGTGTGGAGCGCGAATCCCACGGCGTCGTCGAGGAGCGCGTGCTCCGAGAAGGCGTGGTGCCCGCACTCGTGCGCGATCACCCACACGCCGCCCAGCGCGCAGCCCTGCGCCGCCCAGTAGAGCGGCCACGCGAGGAGGCGGAGCGGGGCGGGCAGGGACGGGATCGCGGCCAGCGCCAGGTACAGGAGCGCGCCGGCGGCGGCGACGTCACGGAGGAGGTAGGACGAGGATGTCAGCACCGAGCGCTGGAAGCAGTGCGGCGGGATGGCACGCTTGATCTCGGCGAGCGTGAACGGCGGCTTCTCCGTCGGGAAGCGCCCGGGCGCCGGCAGATCGGAGTCAGTGGCAGCAAGGCTGGCCGACCCACTCGCCGCCGTGGTGCGACCACCACCGGCACCCATTGGTTGCAGCTTCCAAAAGGCGATGGCGTGGGGGTTGCAGAACAGTAGCTTCCACTACTGTGGGAAAGAGAAACAAACTCTAAAAGGTGATTGTCAAGTGAGATCACGTTTCGGATTTTATAGGCCTAGGAGATGACGCAGCACGTCGTCTCTCGTCTCCATCAACACCTCCCCTTCGTCTTCCCAAAAGTCTGGTGCCTGCGCGTGCGGTGAGTCCAAAACACTTGCAAAGTGGCGTTTATTACTGGAAACATAATTTGTTGAAAAAACATTAAAACGTTATTGCCATTGAATGGATTGAAGATCACAAACACACGGCCTTGGATCTGAATCTTCCATTGGTCAAAGATGCAGTTAAACGCACATGTGTGTTCTAGCCGATTTCCATGTGCTCTACTTTTGTGATTTTCCTTGCGAAGAAAATTATATTATAGCCCACTGGCAGAAGAGGCCCAGCCCACGTCAGGAACGAGCATCAGAGAGCATAATATATTGTAGCCCACTGGATGAAGAGGCCCAGCCCACGTCAGGAACGAGCATCAGCATCTGCGGCGGGCGGCGCTTCCGCAGTTCCGTTCCTCTTCCTCCGCTTTCCCAGCTCTCAGCCGGAGCAGCAAAGCAGTCAGAAGATTTCTTCGCCTTCCTCGGCGAAGAATCCGTGCCAACCCAACCGCTTCCCTCGAAGAGAGCAGTCGGATCGCGGAGCTCGGAGCATGGAGAGCTCGTCGCCGTCGGTGCCGTTGCCGCTGCTGCAGGGGCCGGTAGAGACCGCCTACCGCGCCTGCACCATCCCCTACCGCTTCCCCTCCGACAACCCGCGCAAGGCCACCCCCGTCGAGATCCAGTGGATCGACCTCTTCCTCAACTCCGTCCCTTCCTTCAAGTAAGGCCCCGATGCTTAATTCGCTTCCATCTCAGGCTCCATCCCCTGTGGCGGTTCTGGTTCATCCCCGTCCTCCTCCGATTGAACTTGCAGGCAGCGTGCGGAGAACGATCCCACCGTGCCCGACGCGCCGGCCAAGGCCGAGAAGTTCGCGCAGAGGTGCTTGACTCTTCTTTCACTTCCGCCTTGTTTGTCATTGAGCAGCGATCAGTATCATATTTGTAGTGCTACATCTTTGAACTCATCAGTGTGCTTGTTTGCCAGTTTAGAAAACTGGTCTGTGCTATAAGGTTTTGCTAGTTTATTAGTTCTAGAGGTAATAAGTTAATGGGTGAGGCTGATGTCCATCTTGTTTATAGCGAATGCAGATTTGGCCATCATGAGTGGAATTTGCCTATTGTATCGTTGCCGCGTTTCCCATGATTATCGCTGATTCGCTTCATTTTTAGATGCTATTTGTCTCTTTTTAAAAAAATATATAAAAAATACCCCCTTTCATTTTGCATGCCAAGTTGCTCTGGCAGTATTCCCTCGATGTATTTGCAATGTGTCAGTTTGTGAGAACTTTGGGCATGCCGATGCTTGATCATGACAACCATTTGCATGAATTTGGTAGTACACGAACAGATGTGTTGGAATCCTACTTTTGTGTGGCTTGAATGTTTAGAATTTCTTGTACCTGTGGAAGGCACCTCAAGCTGCCATAGGTGTCAAAATATGGCTTGGTTTTGGATGTTCAATTCTGGATCTTTTCAACATCTGTGTCCAAGTATCCCCAATTCACATGTTATCTTACTATCCTCTGTAGACAAGAAGATGGGACCATCATTACAAGCTTTCTGCATGATCAGCCTTTTGGTCATTATTAATTTTCTTCCCTTTTTTTTTGGGTTTCAAATCAACTGAAGTTATTAGCAAGAGACATGCCCCACTCCACATGGAGGGGAGCGTTACTGCCAATTGTTAGCTCTTTTAAAAAAATCATAATTTTTGAAGTGGCAATTTATCAAAACATGTAATTTCTATTTGCAATAATTGAATTAGTATGGCAACTAGTTTTGGTACTCCCACAGGTACCAGTACCAACTAAATGTATATGTGTGGCAGCATCAGTGGTTTTCTTAACGAAATTAAATGCCTGCCAGTTTATTTGGCTTCCTACTTGACAAGAAAGTAGCTGGTGTTCAACCTACGATATTGACAAAAGCAATAACTTGAATGTTGATACCATGGAGTGAAATTTGTCCAAAATATATGCTGATTCTAATAGTTTGCTAATAATGTATGAACTATACAAATACCAAGCTTAATTGGTTGCGACGAAAGATTGCTACAGCGACAGTTGACCACCAGACAAACTTAGCAAAATTGTTGAATATTAGAGTAAAAAATGACTGCTGTTCTGTTTGCCAAACCAGTTTTTCTGGTTATATGAAAGTATAATACAGAAAAATTCATTATCTGAACTAGGTTAGTGGGCAGTTAGCATTTGAGCCACGAACAAAAATTCATGCACTTAACAAACAATTTCAAAGTTGTATATTGTGTAACCTCGCATAAATATAGTACACCATTTTCAGATATGGGCCTATGCCTAATGTATGCATGCCATTTTTTATCTTGACAAGTATTGTTTTCACTATTGCTAAGTGGTTGGACAGTGCAGAGGGCAGTCAACTTTTGCTAGTGTGCTTTGTTGTTGCCAAACAAAGTTGCTGTATCTCTCTCTATCTAAAGAACATAGTTCTAAGATGAAAATTAGTGCTCTTTGAAATTGTGAATGAAAATGTTACTCCCCCAATTTAGGTCCATATAGGTGGTCTATAATTCTTGCATCCTGTTGGGTGGTGCAGGTACACAGCAATGCTTGAGGAGTTGAAGAAGGATCCCGAGAGCCATGGGGGACCACCAGACTGCATTGTATGACATTGGTAGATGAGTTCTTTGAGAAATTCTTAAACTGTGATTACTTGTTCCCTCACTTTTGGAACTTGTCTTAAGCTTCTTTGTAGGCTTCGTGAGCTAGTACTTAGAGAACTGGGGTTTAGGGATATCTTCAAGAAGGTTAAGGTAAACTTGGACAATGTTAATTCCTGTATTTACTTCTTTTGGTGGATTTTTTTCTGACCTTTTAAAAGTTGTTGTAACTTCATGCTTCTTTGATGATTATTATGATTAGGATGACGAGAATGCCAAGGCTATGTCACTTTTTGAGGGAGTTGTCCAGCGGAATGACGAAATTGAAGATGATGGTAAAAGAGTTGAGAACTTGGTCCGTGGAATCTTAGCTGGAAACATATTTGATTTAGGATCCGCACAGGTATGGATTGTCACTTGCATTATTGGTATCCACTTGTTATGGAACTTTGATGTGGGTATTAGGATGACGAGAACTGCTATACTCGTGAAATCTAAGTTAACCTCGTACTTAGATTGTGAAACCAACAAGTCACGTTCATCATTTTGTTCTTTTTCTGTATTTTCAGAAGCTGTTGCTTGCACTTACCTCTGACAACTATGTTCTCTTATAATTTTGAAGCTTGCAGAAGTTTTTGCTAAAGATGGTATGTCGTTCTTGGCAAGTTGCCAGAATCTTGTATCCCGACCTTGGGTTATTGATGACCTGGATGCGTTTGTGAGTAAATGGACCAAGAAGTCATGGGAAAAGGTGATTTTGCTATCTCATTACACTTTTATTGCTATTACATGCCTGCCTCTATTCATCATACAGCTGGAATCTATATGTAATAGTTTACTTAAGTCCTGTCATCATTTGTAATTGTTTAAGCTGCCATAGGACTATAGGTTCATGCTTATTGTAGATGCACAGATGATCTATATGTGATTATGCACTTTTTTATTCCCTTCTAATGCACTTAGCGTAATCTTTAGTTCTTTTTTTTCTTTTGTTTAATCTTGCAACAATGTTTCCTATTGTTCTGCCTCCATGCCAATACTGAGGTTGTTAAATGTCGCTGGTCAAGTTAAACAGTTCAGCAAACAACACTTTTAGTTTCTTATGGCTGTTTCGAGCAATGGAAAAGTTTGATGTTTGTGCAGGAACAGACATGTTTACTATGGAATTCCTGCATTTTAGACAAGCCCTAGGATAATTGTTTCCCAAAATTTTGTCAGATTGAGATGTTAATTGATTTGTTCTTGATAGATCTATTATTAGTAGTATTTAGTATCATGTCTGGTCATCCTCACATTTTCTCCAGGGAATGCCCATTGTTGATTCACAGCTGGGCATAGACAATATCTATACAATAAATATACATTGATATTCAACCTGTGTGCATCTTCATAAGGAGTTATTGACAACATAAGCTTTTTTAGTCATTTCGAGGATTTAACAACATAAGTTTTTACGTAGCTAAGTCATTCTATTAAACGTTGTAGGCAGTTATTTTTGTTGACAACTCTGGTGCTGATATCATCTTGGGAATTTTACCATTCGCAAGGGAGTTGCTTCGACGTGGCACAAAGGTTTGTGTTAATCTGTTCACACTCCTTTTGTTTTCACTTCAGAGTTGGGATTAATCCTTGGAAAACAGTTTGCTTGTCACCTCAATATTTCTGTTAGATTTTTCACACTAGAACATATCACTATCAGGCTATGAATCTTTCATCATTTTGTGTCATGGGCATAGAATAGAGAGCCCTGTACCCAAGCAGCAGGGCCATGTAGCCTGGCGGCTGCACGAGTGCTGGGTTTGTGAAGGGGATAGAAACTTTGATATATTTCTTCCTTAATCAAATGAGTAGACTGCCATTACCTAACTAACAATCTACTCTTCCTCAACCAAATGAGGAGTAATCCTGAGACTAAGTGACCTAATCCAAACTGCTTACTTGGTGCTAGAAGTTGAAAAAAAAAAAACTATGTTGTTGCTGCCAATCTGCTATGCTGGGTGCTGGCAGACCTTGGCATCTGAAACCACATCATGACATACTGAAGGTGTATCACCTTGTTGTGAAACTATATTAAGAATCAACAGGTAGGGCAACATGTGAGCTTTCCAATAACTTTCTGGGCAGAAATAAGCTGCCAGGTTTTCATATCATTATATGCATGTCTTGGGATCTTCTTGGATAGTGCCTTTCAACACTGTCCTACAGGAAATGATTCGATTTCACCATGTATGACTCAACTGTACTCCAATACGACAGTAATACATACTTTTGAGAAATAGAATAGGGCCCCTGCTCGCATATGTTTGTATGCAGCTGTTTAGCTTAGCTGACTAATGTTATAACCCCAGTTTGACATGTGTTTACAACCATCTTCCTAACTATGAAAAATTCCAAGTGTGTTCCCACTTTTTATACTACTTTGGATTAAGATTTTCTTCAACAGATAAGCAGCATTTAATTAATATCCAAATGCAAAATTCCAAAAATACACATGTTAGCTTTACCAATCATTATCCATAGTTTTTATTCATGTGGTGCATGGTATAAATAATTTTCTTGGCATGTTTGATTTGCTCATAATTACTACTAAAATTATTGTGAACTAGAAAAATAATATAATGTATGTTACTATGTCCCTTAATAATATGCCATGTTCTTAAAAGATAGTAAATCGCACAAAAAATAAAATAAGAGCAAAGCCTTGGTATCTTCAGGAAAATTATATTGTTGCATTTATGCCCCTACAGATCATGTTGATTATCAACATTTCTCCCATCTTCATAGTTTTTTTCCTGGATAAGACGGTAGACATTTAGGGAAAAGTGGTTAGTATGGTTGGCGTAATGTTTGTGCAATTTAACACATTTTCATGCTTTACCTTCTACCTATGCTCTCACTTTTCCTCTTTACCTGGAACCTTGACCATATTATGAGCATATACATGTGATAAGCATTGTTGCTCCACTCTCTTTTTTAACCTTTTGCCATGTTTTAGTATATAGCCAATTAAAAGTTACAAGGGTAATTTGCAAACAAATGACTAGATGGAGTAAAGTAATTTTCTAACAGGAATTTTAAGTTGTTAGTGTAAGAAGCTGGTAGTGGTTGTGCAATCATTCATTGAAAAGAATGTGTTGTGGAAACATGGGATGCATCAGCAATATCAAATGACTTTTGGGGACATGGAGGTAAAAAGAGGCCCTGAATTAGTCCCTTAACAAGTCTGTCGTCATCAAGATTATTGAGGTGGCAACGACCTGATCGACTGAGATTTTGTAGGAAAAAATCCAAAAGACCAGTAATTTGATGTGCATCTTTATTGACTTGTGGAGTATGAAGCAGCAGTAACTCTGACTTCACAATAGCTTATGTTCTTTGCTGGGCCACCTTGTGCTGCTAGTTCAGAATTGTCAACTAAGCTTTAGGTTGAATATGCTTCAATTCACAGGGGCAGCTTGTATACATCTTGGTTTAATATATCAATTATTCTGTGGATGATAATTGCAACGAGCCAGCCAACAAGATCAACAAATTTCACACATCTACACTGGCTGCATTGCACTTCTGCTCTCACATATTTCCTTGCCTTAATATGATATGCTTTGAACTCTTGAAATGTGCTTTTGTATCATCCATTGTGGTTTTTGAATGTATTCCTTTCTTATTAAATAATGATCATCAATGAATAGCTATATTTCTTAGTGCAGGTGGTACTTGCTGCCAATGACATGCCATCAATCAATGACGTCACTTACCCAGAGCTGGTGGAGATTATAAACAAGGTAACTAGTAAAAAGGTAAATCATATTTGTCACGAGAATCTTACTCCTGTTTTGCACTCATTTTCAGCTCAAGGGTGCAGATGGGAAGCTTGCAGGGGTGGATACATCTGACCTCATTGTTGCCGACTCTGGTAACGATCTGCCTGTAAGAGTCTATTGAACCTTACTGTGACTTACACTTTGGCGGCCTCGCTCTGTTGTGTCTTGTTGAATTCTTAAATAAATCAAACTCTGTTCCCAGGTAATTGATTTGTCTAGTGTGTCACCAGAACTTGCCTTTATGGCAAACGATGCTGATCTGGTTATCTTAGAAGGCATGGTAAGTGTACTGCAACATCCAACTAATTTTGTTTTAATTTTTCACGTATTTTTTAAGGATTCACTGGGTTTGCTGTTTTGTGTTATAGGGGAGAGCAATTGAAACTAACCTATATGCACAAATGAAATGTGACTCGATCAAGATCGGAATGGTGTGTTCTGTGCCTTGCTCTATCATGTAATTTGTACTGTATAATATTCAAACGGGACATAATATTATTGGAATTTAATACCTTCATTACCTGTTATGTTTCAGGTTAAGCATCCTGAAGTTGCCCAATTTTTAGGAGGACGACTTTATGATTGTGTCTTCAAATTCAATGAGGCCTGAGTTCTAATCCTCAGATAACAGCAAACACAGTGCCTTTTCTATTTTTTTACTTCTTTTGTCTCATGTTAAACCGATGCAATAATAAATAAGCTATATATGGCTTGTTGTAGTGTCAGGGAGGTTATGATATTATTTGCTTTGTATAAATTCTTAGTACGCCACTTTCCATTTTTGACACTCCAGTTGCCAAATGTGCTCCCTGCGCTTCAGTTCATATGCTTTCCGCCAATGTTCAATGATTTTCGTTGGTTCGCTGCCACTGCCTTTATGTTAACCCGCAGATATTTGTTCAGATTTGAGTTTTAATGCATACGGCACCTGATGAATCTGCGCATATAGCGTTTTAACCTGGAGCCACGTTGTGAGGGCATGAGCATGTTTGTTCCTACCACACATAAGGAAGGTGCAAAGATACGGGTCCATGACCGGTAGGTACCGGCTTGGCAAGCTGCTATTGTGAAAGAAAATTGTGGTATGATTTTAACGTGGCAACGTTGGGTTCAAACTAAGTGCGGAGTTCTTGGCGTGTTATGTTTAACATGCAGCTAGCGCAGCTAGCTGCAAGGGTCCATGTTCGAACTGGTTTTGATATAGCATTTTTCGCTTGTAAAGATTAATTGACCCCGATGGTATACACGGTTCCCTCCTTCAAAGAATGGCTTGCAGGTTCTCAAATTTAAAAAATACAATTTGCTTCCGGCGTTGTAGAGTTTTTGGTCAAGCAAACAAGCATTCCATATTTGGATCCTTGACAAGACTTGGCTTGCCTAGGATGTGCAAGAAAATGAAGCCGATTGTTTGAATTCATGACAAGATGGTTTCCTTCGTCCACGCATCCGCTCTGTAGCACTCAGAACCATTTATTTCCATTCGGTACACTTCCACCACCCTTTTTGTCCATGTGCGGCCTACGTCTATCATCCCCCCATCCACCACCCACACAAGGGAAGTGGATCCTGTGACGTCAACTTCACCGTAACATGCTCCCTGACATGCGAGCCCAGTCCCACATGTCAGTGACAAGGTCGGTCATGGATGGGGCTGATTTTTCTCGTGTGTGCCTGGCGGGGCGGGCCCTGAATGGAAGTGGTGCAGCAGGTGGGGATGATTTTCCCTGTGGAGGCCCATGGTGCCCGAAATGAGGCAAACTTCTAGAAATTCAGACGGCCTAGAAGCCCACCGAGTCCACAGGGCATATATAACCGTTCTCGGCCTCCCAAACCCTAATCCATTTGGGGTCTCCATCCTCGGCTCGTCAACTCCCCGTGTCCCGCCGCCCTTAGCCACCCCTGCACCCTCTGCTCGAGCCCACCAACCACCACATCTCTCACTCTCCTGCTCCTCAGATCTGCATCTCGAGGAGCTTAGATTCGCCGCCCCCGTGGTTGCGCCGTCGCCGCCACTCTCGTTCGCAACGCTTGGTCGCGCATGCTTCTGCAGCTCCCTCGGCCCTTGCCTTTCACTCTTGCGTCATCACCAGCCGCCGTGGAAGCACGTCACGCGCCGTCATCCGCTCAACAGTGACCTCCACGGTTCTCCGGCGGGGTCAGGGATCTGCTGGGGACGGGGCAAGCTTTTGCCCCGATATGATGTCGAGGATAGGGTGGATTTAGGGATGAACTTAACGGGAGGCGATGATTCTCGTTGCCCTGGCCCCACCCCGCCTCGCTACCAGAAGGAGGAGCTAGCCACAGAGCTCTTGGCTGCCGCTGCGAAGGTAATTCCACAACCTTGTTTTCTTTCAATGTTTTTTAATTGATTTTTTATTTAAAACTTTTCTATCTACGTAAACCTTTTTAAGTCGATTTTATTTTTTCCAATTTACATGGATCTGATTTATTTCAGATTGATTTCCTATTTTTCTTTTATTTTTCTGTTTTTATTTCATCTGTGGAATTGAAAACGTAGAGTAGGAAATTGGTGCTAGTACTGACGGGGGGATCGGAATAGACACTGCCCGATCTTAGGCTATTTAGTTGGGTTCGGAATAGACACTGCCCGATCCTCACAACCTTTCCTCGTTTTCTTGGTTAGTTAATTCGGCTCTCCCAACTTTTAGCAAGGCAAGACTAGCCTGGATGTTACCAGGGAGTGGCAAAGCTTGTTGGGGAACCAAACGGACCCTTAAATTATGCTACTTGAGTAGTTTTGCCTAACAAGAAATGATTCACTAAAACAACAGCTCAAAAGAAAAAAAAAAAGAAGAAAAAAACACCTCAAAACGCATCCATCAACATACCACAGATGCCTCAATAGAACTATGGCCAAGGATAAAGATAACAACGGTTTGATAGGGAACCCTCTTGTCACAGGCTACAATCATCTTGGAGTTCTTAAAGCAACAAGCTAGAAATTTATTCTGACAACCTTACAAATTGCGAGGAACATATCCTAGCAATTTCAGGTGCATGGCATGTTTCAAGAGAGAATGATCTAGTGATCGAAACACGACAAATCATCAGTTCCTGCAGCAGTAGCATCTAATATGCAGCAGTGAAATTTAATCTCTGTAGCAGGGGCTAAAGATTGGCTTCGTTCATTTCCATGGGGGATAGTTAGGAAGACCTGGCTCGTTAATGTTAAGCGAGCCAGCAGCAATTGGTGGGCTTCCATGGCCACCAGAGGATCCACTGGGAGCCCCTCCAGATGATGGACTGCTTGAAGACGCAAGGGGATACACAACCCTCCCAGGTGCGAAACTAAAGGTGTTCCTCCTTCCCATCAGATAAAAAATTCCCAATGACCACCTGAACATGAGAATAATGAAAACATAAGCCATCATGATTAAATGTCAACTTTTCTAAATTGAAATAAATTACATACAAATAATAATTGCATATTTTTGTTATTATAGACATGATAATAATGATATGCATAATTAAAATGTGATGTCAATTAATCGGCATATCACTTCCATCAATGGTGATGCATTAAAAGCGGAGCATATTACTTGTGAAACAAGTTGATGAAGCTTTGGCACTACAAATGATATGGTATCTCCGATGTACATAAAAAATTAGCATTCTGTATAAAATGGGAACCTGAACTGGCGAAGCTGCAGTTAAAGGTCCTGCTACAAAACCACCCAAAATACGACCATCAGGACCAACAAGAGAAACAGTGAGTCCACCTGTACGACTGCTCAGCCCCCCGCAGTCTGTCAGCAGATATGATCCAGCTAAAGAGAGAATCTCAAAACGACCCTGCATGTTGGACGAAAAGCACTATGTTATTTTTCATAATTCAGTAGAAATCTATAAGTCAAACAACATCAATTATTTCCCAGTCGGCAAAACAATGTAATTTCTCCTTATCCTCAAATTACATTCTTAATTAATATATTTCTTTAAATTTGGCCGGTGGAGCTGGGTTATAAATTCAAAGATACAATAACAGAAAAGGATTCATGGTAGAAAAAAGGTACAAACCTCGTAAGTTACGGTTCCACCAGAAGAATCTCCTTGACGGAGGGTTACACAGGGGCGAAGCTAGGTGAGCCTATCGGTGTCAGCTGACACCGATGACTTGCAGCAGGATCAAGGGAAAATCACTTGTTCGTTGCTGTTCACCAAGGTTCTGACCCCGTTAACAAAGCTGGCTGACCCCGGCGACCTCGCGCTCTGGCTTCGCCCCTGGGGTTACATTGGATACAACACCACTGGCTGAGATGATACAAACAGCCCATCCATTGCAAGAAAATGACATGACTCTTGATGTTACATCCTGAAATCATGGATCATTCTTCAGCAGCTTACCAAGGAATGTAGAAGGTGTGACACAAGAAAAAGGTTTTGGAAGGGGAAGTTGGAGAACATGCAAAAGGCAGCTATTTAGCTTAAGTTAAATTGAATAAAAATACTAGAAAATTAAGCTTGAGTTAGATAAAATGTAGTATCATACTAAAAGTAAATAAAAAAATTATAATAGCTAACATGCAGCAAATAAGGACAACTTTTCTCTGAAAAAGCAACAAAAAGATTAGGATATAACATGAGTTAGAATAGTACCAGCAAGTAATGAAAGTTGCACATATATATGAAGCATATTAGGATATTAAAGAGATACTAAGTAAGAGTGAATGAGGACATCTGTAGGAGCCTCGTAAGAATAGGATATATAGTGTGTACCTCTCCAGCTTGGACTGTTAAAATATTAGGGGTCACTCCAATCAAGCCTGACCCACCTAGAAAAGAACAAGAATCAGCAAAGCTTGGATCCAGCATATGGTATCAAGTCGATCCCATTATGTAATCAAGTAAATGCTATCAAAGTATTTTGAAATCTTGGGTAAACTTCTCGCGCCAATAACTGAAGGTTTTCAGTGGTTCAGCATTCATGAGAAAAGGCTCAAAGTGGAGGTACAACAATAATTTACAGCTGTCAAATATATATTAAGCAGTGATCAGACGTGATCAGACGTCTAATTCTTCATGAACAGTAGGAAAGGAACAAAGCTCAATCAAATTATTGAAATCTTTGGTAAATTCCTGGCGTCAATAACTGCAGGTTTTCAGTGGTTCAGCTAGCATTCATGAGAAAAAAAAAGCTCAAAGTGGAAGGTGCAACAATAATTTACAGCTGTCAAATATTAAGCAGTGATCAGATGAATCTCATCTAATTCTTCATGAACAGTAGGAAAGGAGCAAAGCTCATGAGTTTAGTTTTTGCCCGTTTTTCTAAAAAAAAAAAGCACTAGCAAGTCGCAAGGCCATAAAAGTTAGGGCCTCTTTAGCATGGCTTATCGTGGCTTTTTTTTCACTGGTTTACGTACTTTCTGATACTGTAGCACACTCATGAGCTTTTTTGTTACTTTTTCTGCTTACTTTCGTGTAGCTTGGAATAATCCATCGCTGATGAGTCATGCCAAACAGAGCCTTATTATCACCCAGTGTGATTCCTTTCTGAGACCGCAACCCACTTCGTGGTGGGTGGTCACCCACAGAAGCAACAAATAATAATAATCATCTCACACACAAAATAAAAAAACTCGCCACGGTACCCCGTTTGCCCATCCCATACTGCTACTAGTACATGATACGTGAATCTGAACTGAAATACCATCAAAAACATCATCCTAGCCTTTTTTAAAAAAAATTGTATGGCTACCTGCTCCCGCAGGCAGCAGAAAAGGCAGACAAAGAGCACTACCTGGCGCTGCCATCTGTGGAAAGGGTTCCAGCTGCGCCTTCAGCTTCATGTTGGACTTCCAGGTCCCCGGCAGCCGGACCTTCTTCTTGGCTCGGGAGGCCTCTGAAACCAGCGGTGGTGGCGCCTGGTGACTCGCCATGGCTCCAACCTCCGTGTTGTTGCAGAAGCCAGAAGGAAGGGTGGGTGTCCCCAGGCCAGAGCTACCAGCAGCAGCGGCAGCAACAGCTGTTGCTCCTGTCGACGGCGGCAGGATGACCAACGCCATGAGTTCGTCGGCCGTCGGGGCCCTCGGGGGTGTACTTGCGCGGGCGCCCGCGCCCGCGCTTCTTGGCCTCCGCTTTCGCGGTGGCACCGCGAGACGAATGGCCCCCGCCGCCTGCGCGGCGGCATTGCCACCGGCGGGTGCCTGGTAGGCGGCGACCACATGGGAGTTGTTGTAGGCGACGCCGTTGTGCATGTAGAGCATCGCGCCGGTGCTGGTCCGCTGCTGCTACACGGCCCCGATCTGCGCGCCTGCGCCGTACGCTGCCTCGCTCGCCGCCGACATGGTTCCTTCCAAGCAAGACAGCGGAGCAGCCAAAGGTTTCTCCTTTCGATTCCTCCGCAGCCCAGCGCCCCAGCAATCAAGCATTCAACAACCTAAACGACGTTTCCGTTCAAAGAAAAAAAAAAACCTAAACGACGCCCATGTGGCCGGAGTAGTCCACATGAGAAGCTTACTGGAGAGTGTACTTGAGGAGTAGTCCACGACCTGAGGAGGAATTCAGTGAGATCAAGAAGCTTACTGGAGAGTGTACTTACTCGGGGGCACACATGGGAGACTCCTTGTACGAATCCCCCTTTTTTTTTTCTTATGTTTTCCCTTTTCTTTTCTCTGATGACAAGATCCACAGTAGCACGGAAAATAAGATTAAAAAAAAAGAATTTCTCTGGGATACGAAATACGGTGGAGAAAACGAAAAACCCAAGATGAAATCCTACACAATACGCGAATCAAACGGGGAAAAATAATCAATCAGCACGGCAAGGACCCACAGAATTACCTATACCTTTTGCAAACCTTCTCCTCGGAATCCCCAATCTCTTTGAATTTTTGGCTAGACGAGAAGAGAGCGACGGGAGCAGTGAAAAGAAAATGACCAAGGCCGTGGAATTATAGAGGGGATGAGATCAGCTATTTTTTACAGGAGGCCCTGAAAATACTCGGAATTTGCAGCAGTTACTCTCTTTAGGCCATTTTCTCCTCGCCTTATTTCAGCGGCTGCGAATTTTCCGGCAACCGAGGGGGTTACTGAAAAGCTGGTGGGTGAGATATTTAACTTCTCGTCAGCGTTCTCATGACTCGACATTTTAAATTTTCCAATTTTCTATTGGAGAAAATAAGTTTTCCGTTGTGTTCACATGATGCGACCATGTCATCTTTTGGAAAGAATTTGTTGCGGCGCCAGGCATTTAAACCACTACTCTTTTTTTTTAGCACATTTAAACCACTACTGTAGTACACTGGCAACAACCACGGTTCTGTTGGCCCGCCTCGTCAGCAACAGAAGGGGACGTCTCAAATCCACTTTCCCATTGTCGTGCGCTTAACAGATTCCTTGGATTTGGAAAAAAAAAATTTGACAAAACCAAGTGCAACAATTTTTGCTGACAAGATTTATAATAATCGTGGGATTTCATAAAATTTCCATGTTCACATCCCTCATCCAATGCCTTACCTTGTTTTTGCCCGCCTCTAGTCCTCTGAGCCCCAACACGAATGTTGGTCGTCTCTGCTTTTTCGACAACCTCCCCCATTGGATACCTAACTGTCGGTCTTTGCCACGTTTGTCCTCTCTCGGTTTGACAACCAGGCCATGACAATAAATCGGATGCGTAACTTCTTAACAACCACACTCCCTTATCGGGTTCCCGACTTTCCTTTTCTGGTAAGCTACCCGTCTGCAACTTTCCATTTTCATCAAGAAGTCTTCTTTCTTATGCCTGTTTTCTTCCCCTACGCCGACATCCTCCGTCCACGCCCGTTGCCCGCGGTCACTGACGTCACCCACGGTGCTGCTGTGCAGCTAGCCGCCTCGCAGTCGATGGTCTCTTACACCACCCACGACCGGCAACGAACTTGCCACTTCGACGCGCAACTCAACTACCATTATGGTCTCCCTCCTCCCCGCCATTCTCTAATCTTGTGGATCCTTGTCCCCTATGTCTACCCGTCGTCGTACCTTCTCGCATCCGACGATGCCATTGTCGCATCCCTTCGTCATGTCGTATCCATAGTAACTAGGTGACGCTGTCGATGCCATTGTCGCCTCCCTTCGCCGTAGGTGGCGCCAGTGACCGCGGGTAGCGGGCGTGTCGGCGTAGGGGAAGAAAACAGGCATAAGGAAGAAGACTTCTTGCTGAAATGGAAAGTTGCGGGTAGATAGCTTACCAGAAAAGGAAAGTTCGAACCCGACAAGGGAGTGTGGTTGTTGAGAAGTTACGCGCCCGATTTATTGTCATGGCCTGGTTGTCGAACCAAGAGGGTGCAAGCGTGGCGAAGACCGACAGTTAGGTATCCAGTGGAAGAGGTTGTCGGAAAAGCAGAGACGACCAACTGTCGTGTTGGGGCTAAGAGGACAAGAGGTGGAAAAAATAAGGTAAGACATTGGATAAGGGATGTGAACATGGACATTTTATGAAATTCCACGATTTTTATAAATCTCGTCAGTAGAAATTTTTGCACTTGGTTTTGTCAATTTTTTCAAATCCAAGGAATCTGTTAAGCGCACAACGGGAAAGTGGATTTTAGATGTCCCCTTTTGTTGCTGTCGAGGCGGGCCAACAGCGCCGTGGTTAGTGCCAGTGTATTACAGTAGTGGTTTAAATGTGCTAAAAAAAGAGAGTAGTCGTTTAAATGCCTGGCGCCCCAACAAATTCTTTCCAAAAGATGACATGGTCGCATCATGTGAACACGGAAAACGTATTTTCCCAATAGAAAATTGGAAAAATTAAAATGTCAAGTCATGAGAACGCTGACGAAAAGTTAAATATTGTACCCATCAGCTTTTCAGTAACCTCTTTGGTTGCCGGAAAATTCGCAGCCGCTGAAATAATGCCAGGAGAAATGGCCTAAAGAGAGTAACTGCTGCAAATTCCGCGTATTTTCAGGGCCTCCTGTGAAAAATACCTGATTCTCATCTCCTCTACAATTCCACGGCCTTGGGCATTTTCTTTTTGCTGCTCCCGTCGCTCTCTTCTCCTCTGGTGAATTTTTAGCCAAAAATTCAAAGAGATTGGGGATTCCTAGGAGAAGGTTTGCAAAAGGTATAGGTAATTCTGTGGGTCCTTGCCGTGCTGATTGATTATTTTTCCCCGTTTGATTCGCGTATTGTGCAGGATTTCATCTTGGGTTTTTCGTTTTCTCCTCCGTATTTCGTATCCCAGAGAAATTCTTTTTTTTAATCTTATTTTCCGTGCTACTGTAGATCTTGACATCAGAGAAAAGAAAAGGGAAAACATAAGGGAAAAAAAAAGGGGATTCGTACAAGGAGTTTCTCATGTGTGCCCCCGAGTAAGTACACTCTCCAGTAAGCTTCTTGATCTCACTGAATTCCTCCTCAGGTCGGATTAAGGTTTTGGAGGCTGAGAACAGTTATATATGTCTTGTGGACTCGGTGGGCTTCTAGCTAGGCCGTCATAACTTCTACAAGTTTGCCTCGATTCGGGGCACCATGGGCCTCTGCGGGGAAAATCACCCCCCCCCCCCCCCCCTCCCACTTCCATTCCAGGCCCGCCCCGCCAGCCCCATACGAGGAAATTCAACCCCACCTCCGACCCGCCATGTTCGGGTCTGCACCCCGGGGGGCCTGTCCTCAACAGGAAAGTGTCAGGGCGACTCTCCAGTGTGAGCAGTGTAGCAGCGGATCCTTTAGGCGACTTTGAACCCAGTATGTCCAGAACCCTTGTATAGATGTACCATACGATCCCCTTAACAGTACCATACGGTCTCCATTTTTCCTTCTATCCAGAACATATCTTTCTCTGTCTAGAATCCTTATAGGAATTGTATCCTACGGTCTCCTTGACCAAACCCTACCATCTCTATTTCTGCAGCTTATTAACCTAATCTTCTCTTAATTCTTTCTTCCAACCTAATCAAACTTAATTGGTTCCTGGTCGCAAAAAAAAAAACTTAATTGGTTCCTCTTCTCGTCTGCTGCCACGTTAGTGCCTGAGAGACCCAATAAGCATCTACTCACCTCTACCACTAGCATGACCTGAGAGAAACAACATGACCCCTCTAGCTTGATAGTCTGGTTTTTCCTATAGACTCAAGCCTATATTTACACCAAGTGATCACACACACACACACACACACACACACGCGCACACACACACACACTTGGTTCTAGCATGTCCTTATTATCCTTGATTGATCTTCTCAGCCGCAACCTCCATCAAGTCCTTGATCCTTGCCATCACTATCATCGAGGCAACTAATCATCGGGGTGGAGATGGAATATTGTTGTTGCTCAATCAACTCTCCAATCAAGTGACCACAGAGTTTATATGAAAATTATTTATTCATTGAAAATTTTTAGTCACAATGATCTCGTTGTCATAAAGGACAACTCGATCGAAGCATCATATAATGTGAATAAGATATTTAACTATATAAAGACATTATTAATAATTAACCAACATCAAACTTTCAAACATTGAAGCATTCATTAAAATAGTCTGATTTCATAGATTTACATGACAATAAATGCATTACAAACCTGAACTAAAGATGATAATTTATTATTGATAGTCAACGCATACATGAAATTCTATGGAAAATGCTTGAGAGGCCATGGCAAGAACTTGGACTGATGATGACCAAACACATCAAAGCTTCAAAGTGAGATCCACTTTTTTAGTTTTTATGTCCTCATCGATATATCCTCCATTCCAGAATCTCGGCCTCCTTGCTTTGAGTCATTAATAACATGTTACTTGATTCAACTTTCCCATGTAAGGAACCATGGTTTTTCAAGGGGATGAATGTGATTTCTTCTGGTTTCCCCTTTTCATCATCATAGCTCCTCCAATATGCTATATTTGGTTCTAGAAACTCTATGGGAATCCTGCTACACACTTGTTGGCCATGGGCTCCCAAATATTCTGCCTCCTTGACATGAGCTCATTGCGATGCTTTCTCATATGTCCACCAAGGGCCCCTGGGCACTTGAAAGACATAGAGCACCAAGAACAATTGTAAAGCGGGTGATGAGGAGTTGAAATTATCTCCCTTAGCTTCGATCCACTATTTTCTAACCCTGGTGCCATGGCACGCAAAAGAAGGCTAGCAATATTAAAAGTGATTCATACTGTTTCGATCGGCCTCGGGTTGCTTTTATAGATCCTGTGGCCGGCTCGCAACAAATACTACTATGGAAAAATAATAGACTCAAGTTAAGGATATCTTTGTGTGGATATGTTGACATTAATTTGTTGTGCAGTCACATTGGAAGGCAATAGTATTGTGCTACACAAGTATGGCATCCATTGTTCACTCTCAAAAACCATCAGTCATGTACTAGTATCCGAAATGCACACTTGATTTGCCAATAAGTCTCAAACACACACACACACACACACACACACACACACACACACACACACACACTTGGTGCTAGCATATCCTTATTATCCTTGATTCATCTTCTCAGCCGCAACCTCAATCAAGTCCTTGATCCTTGACATCACTATCATCGAGGCAACTAATCATCGGGGTGGAGATGGAATATTGCTGTTGCTCAATCAACTCTCCAATCAAGTGACCATAGAGGATATATGAAAATTATTTATTCATTGAAAATTTTTAGTCACAATGATCTCGTTGTCATAAAGGACAACTCGATCGAAGCATCATATAATGTGAATAAGATAACATTATTAATAATTAACGAACATCAAACTTTCAAACATTGAAGCATTCATTAAAATAGTCTGATTTGATAGATTTACATGACAATAAATGTATTACAAACATGAACTAAAGGTGATAATTTATTATTGATAGTCAACGCAAACATGAGATTCTATGGAAAATGCTTGAGGGCCATGGCAAGAACTTGGACTGATGATGACCAAACACATCAAAGCTTCAAAGAGATCCAATTTTTTAGTTTCCATGTCCTGATCCATATCCTCCATTCCCAGAATCTTGGCCTCCTTGCTTTGAGTCATTAATAACATGTTACTTGATTCAACTATCCCATGTAAGGAACCATGGTTTTTCAAAGGGATGAATGTGTTTCTTCTGGTTTCCCCTTTTCATCATCATAGCTCCTCCAATATGCTATATTTGGTTCTAGCAACTCTATGGGAATCCTGCTACACACTTGTTGGCCATGGGCTCCCAAATATTATGCCTCCTCGGCATGAGCTCATTGCGATGCTATCTCATATGTCCACCAAGGGCCTGTGGGCACTTGAAAGACATAGAGCACCAAGAACAACTGTAAAGTGGGTGATGAGGATTTGAAATTATCTCCCTTAGCTTGGATCCACTATTTTCTAACCCTGGTGCCATGCCACGCAAAACAAGGCTAGCAATATTAAAAGTGATTCATACTGTTTTGATCAGCCTCGGGTTGCTTTTATAGATCCTGTGGCCGGCTCGCAACAAATACTACTACGGAAAAATAATAGACTCAAGTTAAGAATATCTTTGCGTGGATATGTTGACATTAATTTGTGGAGCAATAAGATTGGAAGGCAATAATATTGTGCTACGCGAGTATCGCATTCATTGTTCACTCTCAGAAACCATCAGTCGTGTACCAGTATCCGAAATGCATGCTTGATTTTGTCAGGTCTCTGAACACTGAAGCCTGCAATACTGAAGAAGCAACAGCATAACACATCAACGGCGCAGATGGCATGGTGAAGGTTATGAAGATCTAACGGCGGAGAAGCCACCGTTACTCGCACTGTTAAAATTCCGATAATACTGTAACTTGTTGGTTAACTGTTGTTGGTAATTTTCGTCCTGCATATAAGCAGCGACCGCCGCCTGTGGCTTGTATCGATGTGAACGCTAATCTTGCTCCTTCAATAGAACAGCTTAGCTCCTATCCACTCCTCTCAGTTCTTACATTTCCTTTTATTTCTGCAATTACTTGCTTTTATTCCTTAGATTTCTGCCCTTTTCTTTATCAGTTCTTGTCCGGATCACGCTGGTCCTGACAATTTGGTATCAAGAGCAGGAAATCCTTGGCCACCAAAACCCACCCATCCCTTCCCAAATTGCTTCGCTGAGCACGAGATCCGCTCGGGGAAGCCGCTGCATCCGTAGGAGTTCATCACATCTGGTTGGGGAAACAAGTATTCCCTGTAAAATTCCAACGAATCCAAGGATTTCAGCTGCCTACTTCTGTCGTGATGGTTGGAGGGAATCACATCTCTCTGTAAAATCCCATCTCGCAGCTCGACCTAGCAAGGAGTATGATCTGGTGACGTTTGAGGAAAGTCTCTGTGATTCCTAGCCAGCCTCTTCTTGTCAGATCTGAATTGGTGAACAGCTGGGGTATGAACTGGTGACGGCAAGGGAATTCATTCGCTCTGAGACCTAGCCAGCCTCTCCTACGTCAATCACTCCATTGACCATAGGGGTATGAACTGGTGATGGCATGCGAATCTGTTCTCTGTGAGACCTAGCCAGCCTCTCCTCTGTTCTTTACTCGGCCTTCGTCAGTCAGGTGGGAGTAAGCAATCTCTCTGTTAAACCTGCTGTTGTCAAGGTGCCGAAGAAGCCTGAAATCAACCCTGAAGAAGAGAAGGTTGTGAATCCTGAAATTGAGGAGCTCAAGTCTCAACTAGCAGCAGTCAAAGCATCAGTGGAGGAGCATAATAAGAAGCTGCAAGAGGAGATGAAAGAATCTCAAAATGCAATGAAGACCCAAATGGAGGATTTCTTCAGTAAAATGCTGGCCTTGCAGATGGGACCAAACACAGACCACCATGATCAGGCTATGACAGCAAACAGTGCAATTGGGCAAGTAGCTGGTGATGGAGTTCCTGGCATGGGTGATCATTCTCCAGCAACACCACTGTATCCACCTATACCACAACTACCCATACATCCCATAAGCAAAAGACCATTATTTCCTGCTTCACAGCAAGGACCTTCCAAACCACCACCACCACTTCCACCAAAGCCCTTCCCACAGCCACCCAAAACAAGCCCACCTATTCCATCCACTGCAACTACAAGTACAGTGATACCATTCAGTCAACCTGAAAACCCACAATATGGTATGCCCACATCATTGTGGCCACCAACACATACTCAGCAAACAAACCAAATACCTCCAAACCATTACACACATGGTTACAATCCTTTTCCACCGCCTCAACCTTATTACAATTACCAAAGCCAACACTACCAGTCTATACCTACTTATGCACCACCACATGTCTCTTACATGCCCTACTCACAGAAAGGGTATTACCCTCCACCATTTCCCCCATTAAGTACCTCTAGAAGCGAAAACCAGACACAAATACAGCCTATTACCACTGCAACCTCAAGCCATCCCAACCCACCCTTTCCACAGCCAAACCATACAACCCATCAACCAATGTCACACCAGTACTACCCTGAGAACAATGAGCGAAACCATTTTGCCCAGTCCTTCAGCAAAGGGTTGAAACTGGAATTTCCTAGGTTTGATGGAGAAAATCCTGCGGGGTGGATCAGACAAGCAGAAAAGTGTTTCAGTTTGGCAGAAACTCCTAATAATAAAAAGGTGAAGTTTGCTGAAGTCTTCTTTATAGGAAAGGCAGATCACTGGCTAAGGAGCACAGGAATACAAACTGATAACCTGTCTTGGCATGAATTATGTACCATGTTACTGAATAGGTTTGCTGCTGAAACAAGTATTGATCTCATTGATGTCTTTAAGCACTTACAGCAGACAGCAACACTTACTGAGTACATTGACACATTTGAAGAGATTATGGGGAAATTGAGGATGAAGAACCCTAGTCTGCAAGATGACTACTTTGTGGGCTGTTTCATCTCTGGACTGAAGGAACACATTAAAAGCCCACTGAAATCTCACAATCCAACAACTTTAGTGCAGGATTATACACATGCTCGAAACTATGAGCATATGCATGTTTACAAAAGGAGCTATGGGGAATACAACAAATATTCCTACAAGCCAGCACAACAGCCACATACTCCATGGCAACAAACTACCAAGAAGGATTCACCTGACACCAACAAGCCAAGCCAAGATAAGAAGAAGTGCTATAAATGTCAGGAACCATGGATTCCAGGACACAATCGAGTATGCAAAATGAGAAATCAGCTCAACATGTTGGCAACCCAGGAAGAAGATGATCAAGACAATTCATTTGAAGATGATCAACATGACACTGATCTTCAAGAGGATGACTCACCAACATTGCAAATCTCTATGCATGCTCTGTCAGGTACTAGTTCCAAAGGAAAAACATTCCCACTATTCTTACAATTTGGCAATATCAAGACTGTGGCACTAGTAGATACCGGAAGCACAACCACTTTTATAGATCCATCTATTATCACGAAAGCAAGGCTCCAGATTAAGAATCATGATCCTATTAAAGTAACTGTTGCTAATGGTGAGGTCTTGTGGACAAATGCCGAATGCTCTGACTGTCCCTATACCATTCAAGGACAACAGTTTACTTCTGATTTCAAGGTATTAGAATTGAATGGATATGATATTATCTTAGGAGCTGATTGGATCTATCAATATAGCCCTGTTGGTTTGGACCTGAAAACAAAGGAGTTTTCTGTCAGAAAAGAGAACAAGACAGTGGTTTTTCAGGATGAAACCCTCCCAAATAAAGATTTTCTGATCAGCGACAGGAAGATGAAGAAACTGTTAAAACAAGGTGCTGTTGGAGCTGTTGTCTATGTTAAAGCAATACAAGTTGGTGATCAACAACTTACACCTGATATTGGGGTGCAACATATCCTTGCACAATACAGTGATGTTTTTCAGGAACCAAAAGAATTACCTCCTGAGAGAGATGTTGATCATACCATAGTATTACAACCTGAGGCTGAGCCTGTTAATATAAGGCCATACAGGATTTCACATCATCAGAAGAATGCTATGGAAGATTTGATCATGCAATTGTTACAGAACAAGATAATCAGACCTAGCATCAGCTCTTACTCTTCTCCAGCAATTTTAGTGAAGAAGAAAGATGGCACCTGGAGATTGTGTATTGACTATAGGAAGTTGAACAAACTGACTGTGAAAAATAAGTACCCTATTCCAATTATCGAAGATCTGCTGGATGAGCTAAAAGGAGCCAAAATTTTCTCCAAGATAGACCTCAGGTCAGGATATCATCAGATAAGGATGAACAAGAATGATATTGCCAAAACAGCATTTAGCACTCACCAAGGCCATTATGAATATGTAGTGATGCCATTCGGACTGACAAATGCACCAGCAACATTTCAGTCCTTAATGAACAAGATCCTCTCTTCATATCTGAGAAAATTTGTTCTGGTATTCTTTGATGACATTCTTATATACAGTACATCTGAAGAAGAACATCAACATCACTTGAAATTAGTATTGGAGATTTTGAGGGAGCACAAACTCTTTGCTAAGCAAAGTAAGTGTGTCTTTGGCCAGAAGAAAGTAGAGTATCTGGGACACCTTATTACATCTGACGGTGTCTCTACTGATCCAATCAAAATTCAGGCAGTCAAGGAGTGGCCAAAACCTAGTACTCTTACCCAATTAAGAGGATTTTTGGGTTTAGCTGGTTATTACAGGAGATTTATACAGCATTATGGCATCATTTGCAAGCCACTGTTTGACAGCATAAAGAAGGGCGAATTCAAGTGGTCTGAACCTCAGCAAACAGCCTTTGATCAACTTAAGCAAGCATTAACAAACTCTCCTGTACTAGCACTGCCAGATTTCACACTACCATTTGTCCTGGAGGCTGATGCAAGTGGCACTGGAATTGGAGCAGTGCTAATGCAAAAAGGTAGACCTTTGGCATTCTTAAGCAAAGCACTTGGTCCTAAAGCAGCTGGCATGTCAACTTATGATAAAGAAGCTATGGCAATTATCACTGCACTTAAAAAATGGAAACACTATCTGACAGAAGCTGAACTGGTGATCAAAACAGATCAGCAAAGTCTCAGATACATACATGAACAAAGATTGGTGGAGGGAGTACAGCATAAGCTCCTAATCAAATTGTTGGGCTACAACTACAGGATAGAGTACAAGAAAGGATCTACTAATAAAGCAGCAGATGCCCTGTCCAGGAAGTTTCAGGAACACTCACTTTCTGCTATCTCTGTAGCTGTCCCACTATGGGTTAAAGATGTACAAACCGGTTATATTGGAGATGACAAAAGTAAAGAGATAATGGAAAAATTAGCTGTCAATGCTAATTCGTTGCCCAACTTCACCCTCAACAAAGGTATCATAAGGTACAAAGGCAGGTTATATATTGGCTCCAATTCTGACTTGAGATCTCAGCTACTTCAATCCTTTCATGACTCCTGTTTAGGAGGACATTCTGGTGAGAGAGCAACTTACCAGAGATTGAAATTGATCTTTCACTGGCCTGGCAAGAAAACTCAAACAGTGGAGTTTGTGAAAACCTGTCCTACTTGTCAGAAAAACAAAAGTGAACATGTGCCATATCCAGGATTGCTGCAACCACTACCTATTCCTGACATGGCTTGGCAGCACATCACCATGGATTTTATAGAGGGACTCCCCAAGTCTGAAGGCAAGGACACAATATTGGTAGTAGTGGACAAATTAACCAAATATGCACATTTCATACCTTTATCACATCCTTTTACTGTCAACACAATTGTGCAAGTATTTGTGGATAACATCTTTAAGTTACATGGGCTTCCGTTAGCCATTATCACAAATAGGGACAGAATATTTACAAGCAAGCTGTGGCAAGATCTTTTCAACACAATGAAAATCAAATTGAAATTCAGCAGTGCCTATCACCCCCAGACAGATGGTCAATCTGAAAGGGTTAATCAGTGCTTGGAGAACTACCTCAGGTGCATGGTATTTCAAAGTCCAAAGAAGTGGAAATCAAAGCTGTCTATTGCTGAGTGGTGGTACAACACAAGCTTTCATACTTCCTTGCAAATCACACCATTTCAAGCACTTTACAACATGCAGCCACCAATGATAAATGAAGGCTTAATATCTGATGATGCTCTGCCTGAGGTTAAGAATATAATGCAAGCAAAATTGATAGCTTTGCAGAATATCAAGAACAACCTGCAGCAAGCACAACAGCGTATGAAGAAATATGCTGACAAGAGAAGAACTGAGAGAGAATTCCTTGAAGGAGACATGGTCTACCTCAAAGTTCAACCATATAGGCATACTTCATTGGGTTTACACTCATCACTGAAGTTACACTCAAAATACTATGGCCCATTTAGAATCTTACAGAAAATAGGGCCAATGGCATACAAACTATTGCTTCCTCAACACAGTGCTATACACCCAGTTTTTCATGTAAGTCAGTTGAAGAAACATAGAGGCGACAAAGTGATTGCTTCATCTGAACTACCACTGATTGATGCTGAAGGTAACATTCAAGTAGGTCCTCTGAAAATTCTGGAGAGGAGACTCATCCCACGCAACAATGAACCAGTGGTCCAATGGTTAATTCAGTGGATTAATCTATCACCTGCACAAGCAACTTGGGAGGACGCTGACTTCATCAGGAAAGTTTTTCCGGGATTTCACCCTTGAGGACAAGGGTCTCGAGGAGGGGGCAGTTGTCAGGTCTCTGACCACTGAAGCCTGCAATACTGAAGAAGCAACAGCATAACACATCAACGGCGCAGATGGCATGGTGAATGTTATGAAGATCTAACGGCGGAGAAGCCACCGTTACTCGCACTGTTAAAATTCCGATAATACTGTAACTTGTTGGTTAACTGTTGTTGGTAATTTTCGTCCTGCATATAAGCAGCGACCGCCGCCTGTGGCTTGTATCGATGACTTGAACCCTAATCTTGTTCCTTAAATAGAACAGCTTAGCTCCTATCCACTCCTCTCAGTTCTTACATTTCCTTTTATTTCTGCAATTACTTGCTTTTATTCCTTAGATTTCTGCCCTTTTCTTTATCAATTCTTGTCCGGATCACGCTGGTCCTGACAGATTTGCCAATAAGTGTCAGCCACACTCACTGATCTCACACACACGCACACACACACACACGCACACACACACACACACACACACAGCAAGTTGCACACCGGCAGAACCCGGAAGATATTGAGAAAAGCTGGGATAGTGGGAGCAGGCCTGGTAGCAACCAGACTGAGTCACTGAAAAAGCACAAAAGATATCAGAGAAAGCACACAACGGCATCCGGCATCATCGGACTGCCTTTGTCATGGCAAGCTAGGGAGCCGAGGGAGGTGACGCGCGGGAGGCTAGCTAGAAGCGGCAGTGCGCCTTGCAGTTGGCGTCGCAGTCGTAGAAGCAGGGGCCGTCGCAGTGCATTGGGCACAGCAGCCGCATGCCACGGCACCGCCCCGCCGCCGTGCACCGCGCGTACTCGCCCACGCGGTACAGGCTCGAGCTGTAGCTCGGCCGGTGACGACGCCGCGCCCTCCTCTTTCTCCCGTGCGCTGCTCCACCGCCATCTTCGTGCCTCTCGGTCGTCGTCGCCGTTGTACCACCGCCTCCTCCGCCTCCTCCTCCGCCGCCGCCATTGCCGCCACCGCCACCGCCACCGCCGCCACCTCCACCTCCGCCACCCTGTGTGCCCCAGCCCCAGCCCCACCCATAGCTCCATGAACTCCCCCCACTGCTGCCCCCTCCTCCGCCACCTCCTCCGCCTCCGTCCTTCCGGCCGGCGACGCTGCTGGCATTGTAATGACTGCCGTTCAGCGCAGCAGCCGGCTCTACGCTTTGCACCTGAACCACCCTCCCTGCTTCCACATCGCCGGCGGCGGCAAGCATCGGCATCACTTCTGCCAACACCAAGAACGGCAAGAAGAGCACAGCTGCGCTGGCGCCGCCCATCACGGGCACTAGTACTGGGGCACGCATCACCGTGGTGAAATGAGCAGCCTATCGAATACTCTGTGAAAGCAAAGCTACTGATGACTACCTGCAGCTGGTTATATATAGCACGGCATGGCCGACGGGCAAGTGGTGGCCAAATGATGGAGACAGTTAGGCATGGCGGACAGCAAAGAACGAGGTGAGATCGAGAGAATGCCCAGTTGACAAAGACAGGAGATGACTTCAACCGCACTTCTCTTCGACCCCAGCAACACATGGCGGTATCATACCACGGTCCATCGATGTGCGACGGCTCACCAGGAGAATGTGCGTGTAGCTAGTACGAACATGTGCACATGGTCTTCTAAAATCTTGCTTCCCCCAGCAACACATAACCATCGCATTCAGGTGGCTGCGAACCGTTTTATCATGCTCTTTTAGTTTAGTTATGGTGACTAAGATTGGCTTCACTGGGTTTAGTCAAGTCAGTCCCCCACACATCCACGAGATGCAACACAATGGTAGGGAAAGAGAGTACGTGAAGACAAAGCTATCTTCAGCTAGCCTCGACCTTTTCTAAAAAATCTTCAGCTAGCCTCGACCTCCATCTATTCATATGATTCACTATTTGTCGTGCCTGATGATGGTTGTACTGTTGTAGGCCCCGTTGCATCATCGGTTCTTCCTGCTGCCTTACTCTTTTTGCCCCGGATGCCCCCCTGTTGTTAATTAATTGTTGGTACTTGAGTGTTTGAACACCAAGAATCTGTTGCTAGACCTTTCTGTTGTGTTTGTTTTCTTTACCTAATCCATAGGTCTTCCCTGCATGGATCCATCTGTACATGGATGGTATCTAAGGGAGGGCCGGAGGCCTTGCCTCGCTGTGGAAAAGACGGTTGTCGTTTTAATTTCTCTGACATCAAGATGTACATTTGGGTAATGGTTCACAGCAATATCTCATCTTGTTCGAGTACTTTAATTTCATTACTTTGGTCGTCAGTAATGTGATGGCATGGAGGTTATAGAGCAGATCTTTTGGAGCTTGTGGCAGCATTGGCCTGTGGTGGTCGGATCTTGGCTTAGTTCTAGAGAGGTCGTCAAAATCATGGGCACTGTTGTTTGCCGACTTCACGGACATGCTTCCATTATCTAGTCAAATGGTACCGGAAGGTTTTTAGTTTCTATGAGCTACTCCCGTCTTATCTTATATTTACTAATTGGAGGCTCCTTTTGAGGCCTCCACGTTAATCAGAAGAAAATGGTAGAAATTCTCACAAAAAAGCAAAACATCCAGCCGTACAAAATAAAGTGAAATAAACAATAGCCTTTAGATGTAACGTGATTTAAATTACCCACCTATGTCATTACAAAAAAAATTAGTCAAAAGGACCCCTAATACATATTTACAAATTACACACCATGCCATTATGAATAAAAATATATAAATTTGGAATTATAAAAACTAGCCAAAAAATTCCCTTAATTTCTGTTTCTAAATTACCCACCATGCCATTTTGAGTCAAAATAATTTCGAAAATAGAAACAATAGCTAAAAACACCTCTAATTCGTATTTCTAAATTATCCACCATGCCATTGTGAGTCAAAAAATAGTTAAATTGGGAATTATAAAAAATAACAAAAAAATACCCATAATTCCTATTTCTACATTACCATCATGCCATTATTAATAAGGAAAAATAAATTAAAATGAAAATTAATAAACCATGTGAATGTTGAAATAAAACCCATATGAAAATGAAATATAATTTCTTTCAATTGTGAGGGAAACGCACCTTTATAAAGGATCCCATAAATAATAAGTAACTAAAATTCATATAAAATAACTAAAAAAGATAGGCATCTGGATATAAAATAGAAATACTTTAGTTGGAAATATGATTTTTAGTGTGAGATGGAGTATGAAGTGAATAAAATGGTATTTATATTTTCCTAGCCCGTGCGATGCACGGGTTGAAAGGCTAGTTGTACTTGAATTCTTAACGTTCCGACATAGAAGGGTAGCTCATTTTTACTCAAGTTCATATCTATTGTCGGAAATGACACCAATTGGCAAACGGAGGTAGCATTACTTAAATCCTTGTAAACAGTCTTTTTTTTATTATGTTTTCACAAAAGAAAGTCTTCTTTATTATTACAAGAAGCTAAACGAAACGGAGAAAAGCATGCTGCATCCACTACAACAATTGTGGGCTTCTATGACGTTTTTCTTGTGACAACACACCATTTCGTCATAAAGTGTGTTGGGTTTATGACGTTTTTGAGGAAATCGGGTGTTTTATGACGAAAACCGAGATTCGTCATAAATTTGGTCACAAAATCGTCATAAATCAAGACGTCATTATATTATGACGAACAAAAACGTCATAATTAGTAAAAAATAAATGTCATAATAGTTATGACAAATATGAATTGTCATTAACAAATTTTTTATTATACACCAAAACTTATGACAAATATGAATCGTCATTACAAGGCCCACTTGTCAACCACCTGTCACGCGGGACCCACATTTAATTTTTATTTGAAAAATAAAAGCAAAATGTAATTGATAAAATGTGAGTTTTTTGTTGAATAATTTTTTCAGATCATGCACACATGGCCCACGCGTGCTTTGGTCCTACAACATGTCAAGTTTCATATCTTCCTAGGAACAATTAGATTAATTTGATTGAACAATTTTCCGGCCTATGGAACAATTTGATTTCTTTGATGGAACAAATAATTTTTTTATTGGAACAAATAATTTGGATGTTTGGAACAATTAACTTTAAACAATGGAATAATTTATTTCGAACAATTTATTGGAACAATGTTTTCTTAGACTTATTTAACATTTACTTTGGAAAATAGAAAATAGAATAGGAAAAGAAAAATAGAAAAAGAGAATAGGAAGCCTCAGCCAGACCTTGGGCCAAAACCTCCTTGATCCGTTTCCTTGTTCCTTCTCTTCCTCTACTTTTCTTCTGCAATGGACTCAATCTGTGTGGCCCATTTTCGTGGGCCTTTTCTTTTCTCCTTCATCCCCCCTCCCGACTGGGCTTTCTCTTTCCTTTCCTCTGCCCAACGCCCTCACCCGGCCTGCTTCCCCGCTCGGCCCGATTTAATTCATTGCAGAATTTTGATTCATTGCATTTTACAATCGTTTTTCTCAATTTGATTCATTGCTGAATTTTAAAAGTTGTATATATTTTGCATACGAAGTCCAAATGACCTCTTTTTTTCCTCGGCGTTGATAAAAATATTATCTACCTATTTGTAGAATATATGGAACTGCCCTATATGATATAACTGTGCCGTATCCCAAATAACTGATGGCCACTTTTTAATCAAAATTTTGTTATTTTTGTAAATCTCGAAAGAAAATGTTTCTCGACGTGAATTTTTGTGGAGATGGACAACTAAATCACCTCTACACAAATTCGAATTATGTTACAATTTTTTCGAAGCTTTTGTTGAGGACATTGTTCACTTATAGGTTAACTTTGTTGTTAGTTTCATGAGATGTGTTTAGAGTTGTCCACTTTGAACACATTTTGCTAAAAAAAAACTTTAAAAATTAACAAAAATTTCCATAGGTTTGGGTTGACATGGAACAGCCATAAACCAAAAATCAGCTCAAAAAACGTTATATTCCGCGAGATAAAATTTGACAAAACAATTGGAAAATGCACTCACTTCTTCTCTTTTTTATATCTCACAAAGTTTGTTGCAACTTCGGGTGGAATTTGGTAAGAATGTGTATCTGGACGATCCAAATGAACACTTATTTTGGTTGAATTTTTGAAAATCATTTTTATATGTATCATTTTCAAAATACTAATGCTGGGTGCCTTTCCAAAGTGAAAGCGTATTCCCATAATAGCACATCCTTCTGACCCAATGACATGTGCCCATTATTAGGTTGAGAGCGCCAGGTTTGGGTTGACATGAAACAGCCATAAACCAAAAATCAGCTCAAAAAACGTTATATTCCGCGAGATAAAATTTGACAAAACAATTGGAAAATGCAATGAATCAAAAAAAACTTTTGGGCCTTTCCGAAGTTGAATGGTCTGCGAAATTAACAGGCCGAATGTAAAATTCTATGCGAAAATTACATATCGTCATAAACATTTAGTGACAATTTTTCGAGCGTCATAAATGTTTATGACGTTTCTGTGGACCGTCACAAATTTATGACGAAAGTAGTGAAACTGTCATAAAAGGGAATCAGCTACGTGATTTTCGTTACCGTTGTGTTATAAAGAGTAGCTTGTGATGAATTTTAGATATTTTATGACAAAATTATATCGTCATAGAATGTCAAAATTGTTGTAGTGATCATACAGCCACGTCAGCTAGTCCCTCTATTGTTTCTTGCGTGAGTTGTGTGAATCAACCAACCAAGACAGCATCAAAGTGAGAGATTCATCTACAACGTGCTGCACCGGGCAGAGGTCACACACAAGAATGGGCTGTAGCAGGCGGGGCATGTGGGCTAGGTGCCTAGGTCACACACTCCTTCCACGCTCATACCAGGGGCACCTCTTCCGGGTTGGCCTGCGTGACATCTGGACATCTGGTGGTGTGGTCGCTGGCGGGATTTGTCCGTACGTGATTTGAGCAGCATCCTTTGAGAGAAGGGAAAAAAGAAACTCCAGAGCAAATGGATGAAACAATTGTGATCAATATGCAGAAAAAATCATTATGTCAATTTATACGACCTTCACATTTTAAGCAAATATCACCTCCGTCAATAGAATCGGTACAGTATTTTTGCTGTTGAGGACTTGAGATCTACATCAAACTATTCACTAAATTTCGATCATCGCAGCATGTTCTTCAACGAAAAAGAAAAACAATGGGACATGCATATCCAACAACAACAAACAATGAAGCATTTTTATCCCGAGCAAATTGAGGTAAGCTAGAGATGAAACCTGTAGAAGAGAGGACAAGAAAGTAGAATAAAAATAGAAAGAAAAGAGGAAGAAGGTAGAGATAAAACCAACTTTTTTTTTTCAGTTCTCCAGTAACAAACAATCGTCTTGCTCTTGATACCAGACCGAAGCACCGCAAATCTCCTAAGAACGTTCTTATTACAATGCAATGAAAGAAAGTGTCGTCCTTAATTTCTGGTAAGTAGCATACAATCTATGCACTTACACCCCTTACGCTTGTCAATCTCAGCATAAATCTTGCCTTCCGGGTATTTTGCTAAGCATTTTGAGAGGCATGTACTACGGTCATGGCAATTCTTGTCGATAAAAGATATATTACATCCGGCAGGAATTACTGAGCCAAGCGGTGCCGCCTTTGGCAGATCTGTAGGTTCAATGGGGGAAGAGGATTCAGGATTGTAACACCACACATTTGTTATGAATCTTTACAAGAAAACAAGTCATGATCTGAGCAATGTACAGTTAGTAGGAAGTAACTTTTATGTAGTCAGTGTACCTGAAGATACCAAGAAGAGGACAAGGCCTACTATTAGCATCGCCAGCGTAAGCCTCATCTTGTAAGTAGGTGTTGGATGACTAATAAGATAAGGTTAGTGGTGGGATGCTATGGATCTTGAGAAGGTTGGATTGATTTTATAGTAGATATATGATGGGGTTTTTTTTTTTGAACAAATTTATTGGCCAAATGAGTTGGCACTGTGATGGTATCCAATTTATATGTCAGTGAGTTTTATAGAAGTAATTTATTGTTGCTTGAGTATGCATATCTGTTGCAAATTAATGTTTTTAAATATTTGGCTAATATTGATGTATGTCTTTTATACAGCTCATGGTATATGGTATATTAATGTTGAACCTAAGGTATGATTTGATCTCTTCCTCAAATAATAATAATAATACTAGTGAAATGCATGAATAGCAATTTTTGTGATCCACGCCCGCTGTTCCCCATATCGGGAACTTATGCGTCCACGCTTCCCCAATGTTCGGATACTTCTCCCTACAATAATCAGACAGTCCAGTGAGTCAACAACCAGTAACATATCAAGCAACTAATACGCTAAAGCCTTTTAACTAACCAAGTGGATTGCAAATGACAAACCGGGATGGGAAGGTGAAACAGGGCAATAGCAATAGACATCCTCCTCCGTAGGCTTAACACATAGCTTGATCGATCTCGCCAAAGAAGTGCTGGGAATGTCCACTGTGGTCCTGAGCAAGGAAGTAAATGGTAACAGCAGCTGCTGCCTAGCTCTTCGACACATTCAAACCCATTATCGATCCAATGCCTCTACTTGTAGTCAGCCTGCATGCGCAATGGACAGGTGTTTTACTTAATTATCGTTGTTGTTAGTTAGTAACAACCTGTCATGTGCAGCAGTATAGCTCAAAATTACATATCGGTGCGACTGGGCAGGGAGGGATGAGCTTGCCTGATGCTCATTGTTGTAGCGCTTGATGCAAAGCTTTGCGTTCCTGACGAAATGGACCCACCCAGTGGCAGCCACCTCTGGTCCGAGGCCAGGGCACAGTTTAGCTCCTCAATGTTGTCAGAGCTGTCGTGGTCCTCAGTGTTGGTGCCACACATTTTGTTGGGTAGGGCAACCAAAAGGTTTTTTTTTCTATTCATTTTCTTTTGACTTTTTCTTTGATCTAACATGTTTATAACCTTAAAATGGGCAGGACCTGTCTAAATGCACACTTGCCGGATACAAAACACTGGAGAAACATGCACAAACCCTTAGTGCTGAAGGAATTGAGGAAATTGTGGAATAAAGAAGAACCTGATCTCCCATGGGAAAGAGGGACTGCTCACCTTTGAATACATTACTTGTGGATGATTCTCCTTACAAAGCTCTGCTCCAATCCTGTATTTATTCAACCTCTTCTATGTAGCCCATTTTTTCAATGCGTACACTTATATTGAATTCGACTCGCACTCTTTTCATGTTTATCTTGTGCAGCCACATACAGCAATTTTTCCTCGGCCCTACAGTTATCTGAACTGGAATGATAGATCATTGGGTATGTGCTCTGCGGTTATCATTCCTGATAAGCAGGACCCGGTGGAGATCTTCGCTTGTATCTACAGAACCTAGCCACTGCAGATGATATTGAGTCTTATGTTAGTAACAATCCATTCGGTCAACCTTTCATTACTGAGAGTGATCCACACTGGAACTTTTATGTTCAAATTGTTGAGAAAAGAAACACAGTTGCTGATAAAGGGGCCACCCCCTTAACTTGTTGTGCTCATCAGAATGGCCGGAACGCACCCGTGTGCCAAGGGTGGTCTGTCGGCAGGGCCGGTCCTGTGAATTTGGTGGCCCAGGGCAAAGTTTAAAGCCAGGCCCTGTATATATATGAACTAAAGTTGTATTTTTATATAGAAAAATATTGTTACAAATGAAAACAATAACATATCAAAATCATATTCATATGAAATGATTGTACATATTACCTTAAAAGCTTCTCCAAACATTTCTAGATGCAAAGTCAGTGATGATGGTCTCGATGTCAACCTTGTCCAATAATTTCTGCTTGATGTACAAATTGGCCAAACCATTCAATCTTTCTTGAGACATTGTGGACCTTAAATAGTTCTTCAATAATTTCAACAATACATCTCTAGCTAGCTTTGTTATCAAGACTGTCCCAATCTCTTCAATAATTTCATAAATATCCATAGTGAAAACAGGTTGTTCATCAATACTAGCAGAATCTATAGAAGATGGACTGGTGTTGTTGTCCTGATCACTTATTACATTGCCATCATTCATATCGATGTAACATTGTCTTCTGCCGAGAGAGACATGGCCTTCCATATTAAAATCTGTGTGTTCCTCCTCCACAGGAACCATCGCTAGCTCATCTTTATCTGGATTCTGTGAAGTGCTCGGTCTAATCTTAACAAATTTATCCATTGCACCTTTCTGTGATCCCAGGAACATGTCCTCTCGTCTCTTCCTTTCCCTTTCTCACTCCCTGATGCATACTTTCTAGTCGACGACATGCTGAAAATTGTAAAAAGAATCAATCAAACAACTTGAACTTTTGATCATGCAATTAGACTCCTTCCAAGTAATGCAGCACGTTCTGACCAGTCGTAAAGCTAGGCCATCATTTTTCGCTTAGCAGCTAGAGCTGGAACCCACTTATTAGTGACCTTTTGCCACCGAGGGTGCTTAATTAATTACCGATGTGAGTAGTCGGAATTTACCGGTCTGTCTGTAACTCCATTTTATTTACTTTGGTGGGTGAAAAAATGAAAATCCTCCTATGACAAACCGTGGAGAAGACTGAGCAGTGATATGGAGCCATGCCAAACTCCGGTGTGGGTGTGGCTAGCTTGCACTCAGGATGAATCATGGGTACAAGAGGAATACTATTCCAGGTCAGAGTCAAATGTTTGTCCATTCTTCGATCGCTCTATTTATACATACGTAGCTCGATCGGGAATTAGCAAGGAACAATAATGGCAACAGCAATGATGAGAACGAAGACGGCCGTTGTGCTGGTGTCCTTGTCGCTCCTCCTCCTCGCGGCCGCCGAAGACAGCAAGGACACGGACAAGGTGTTGGGTTGCCACGCCGACGACAAGGCGGCGCTGCTGGCGGTGAAGGCGGCGCTGGGCGACCCGTACCTGCTGTCGTCCTGGACGCCCGACACGGCCTGCTGCGACGACTGGTCCGACGTCAACTGCGACGGCGCCACCGGCCGCGTCATCGGCCTCGCCATGTCCCAGGACGACAACGTCACCGGCGCCATCCCCGACGCCATCGCCGGGCTCACGCACCTCACCAGCCTCGACATCCGCCACCTGCCCGGCGTCACCGGCCGCATCCCGCCGGCGATCGGCAAGCTCTCCGGCCTGTCCATCCTCATCATCTCGTGGACGGGCGTGTCGGGCCCCGTGCCGTCCTTCCTCGGCGCGCTCACCAGGCTCACCTTGCTCGACCTCTCCTTCAACTCGCTCTCCGGCCACATCCCGCCGGCGATCGCCGCGCTGCCCAACCTCTCCGGCCTCAATCTCAGCCGCAACCGCCTCAACGGCACCATCCCACCCCTGCTCTTCAGCAAATTGGACTCGCAGCAGCAGGTCTACCTGTGGCTGTCGCACAACAACCTCTCCGGCCGCATCCCGGCCGGGTTCGCCGCCGTCGGATTCGAGCACGTCGACCTGTCGCGCAACTCCCTGACCGGCGACGCCTCGGTTCTGTTCGGCGCCACCAAGGACCTGCAGTACGCGGACCTGTCGCGCAACGCCCTCAGCTTCAACCTCTCCGGCCTCCAGCTGCCGGCGCGGCTCGTCGGCGCGGACCTGAGCCACAACTCCATCTACGGCGGCGTCCCGGCGCAGGTGGGCAACATGGCCGGCCTCTACCAGTTCAACGTCAGCTACAACCGCCTCTGTGGGCCGCTTCCCATTTTCAACGGCAGCATCGCCGCCAGGTTCGACGCCTACAGCTTCCAGCACAACAAGTGCCTCTGCGGGACGCCGCTTCCTACCCCCTGCAAGTGATTCTGTTGTTGAGTCTGTCGTGTTCAACACAATCACCATGATGATGCAATCAGTGTGTGCGTAACTATATGATTTCATTTACTACTCCTACTGTCTGATGATGCAATGCAACAAGGTCGCTGTAATAAAATACCCGTGATGCTTACCTTACAACGGTTTTGGCCTTCCCGAATGGATGGGTAACAAAACATTTCGTCTTCCCTCGTTTCCAATTTGCTCAGTGCGTAAATTTCTGCTTCTGGTAATCCCCTTGCAGTAAGTTTCTGCTTCTGGTAATCCCCTTTCTAGAGGTTGAGAATCCCGGAATCATCCAAGTTGAGAATCCCAGAATCCGAAGAAATCTATACAAGTAATCAACAACATACTACCCTCCAGTTTCCCTCCACCAACACCTATTAACTTATTATAGCAAAAGTGTCCGAGCGTTGCCACGAACTAGCCAAAAGATAAAAAGAAAAAAATCATTCGATACTCACAGGAATTTAACTATAATATAAAAAAAATATTTGAAATAGTATATTACTTATTCCATCTCTTGAGTATTTTTACGTATGATCTTCTTAACACTCTTTGTACCTTCCATTCCAATTCGTACGCTCGACTATTAATTGCATGTTCCAGTGTACACAGGGAGTCCCTGTATATCCGTTGAAGTTGAACAAAGAAACAATATCCGTTGAAGTTGAACAAACACTACAAAAATCTGACTTTTCTCTTACAGTTTTCATTTAATTCCCTACAGTTTTCATCCTCTTAGTTCATTTCTTTTGAGTGGCCGACAGTGTTTCTTTCACAAAATGATGTCTTTCCCCACGGTTTTAATACTTTACCTACAAAGATATTCCCCACAAACTAATTAGCCACAGTTATTTTTATGCTTAACTAAATGTGCTAGGCACTGTCGGCCACTTGCTTGAAACTGTAGGGAAATGTTACAACTCTTGCAGTGAAAGAAACAATCTTCAATTGAATATTGATTGAGTAGCAAATCCCATGCCGATTGTAGATCGTTGATGATTGCTCAAAAAAAAAAGGACATTGAGGACATCTTTGCAATGTGAACTCGTTCACCGGAATTTTCCATTGTTGCTTCTGCCTTGTCCTAATTGTAATCAAGGGCAACTATATCTGGTCATCTCGGAGAAGTTGCTGAGCTTCATGTGCAGCGAGTTCCATGGCGCAAGATATTGCACCGTCGTAGCGTTTTAGATCATAGTGTGAAGCAGGTCTAATTTCCTCATTCAGAGAAAATGTACTTTGTTTTGTATGGTAGAATCGGAGTAGGAGTTTGATTAATCAAGTCTTAATTATTCTAGAAGGATTTGTATTGTCTAGAATTTTATTTGAATCGGAGTAGTAGTTTTGTGTGCGTCCTTTCAGTAGCATATGAAAGTCGCTTTTTAGTTTAGTTGAGAGGTTTAGACGTCGCAGATGATGATGTGCAGCGATAGGTGTTTTTTGATGAGAATATTTTTTTTATTTAAATAATTGCAGCTACCTTCATGGTTCATCGACATGTGGTCTGGAATGGTTTTAAATAATTGAAGACAGGGACTCGCGTTGGGGCGGAGGGTGGTCGATTAGCGGCGTGGGTCGAAGAGGAAACGAGTTTGATCTCGGGGCTCAGTGTGGGAAAGCGGAATCGATGGCCATGCGCTCCAAGCTAGCTCCCCCGCCGCGCCATGGTTCACGTTGGACATCGTCGAGCTGTAGCAAGCCTAGAGTGGAGACGGCAGACACACGGCGTCGAAGTGGGCAACGAGATGGTCCGGCATAATTTAGGTGGACAGAATTGTCCCGAAATTGTGGGTATATTCTTTGTGGCGGGGCTCTATTCAAATGCCTCGAAAAATAGGATGAACCCACCGCATCCCAACCTCATCCTACCATCCAAACACATCGCTAGAGCCGCAGCCGCCGCTGTGCACATTTTTTTTTTAAAAATTTTTTTAGGGGCCCTGTGCACCTTTTCTGATTGCCGTGGGCCGCTGCAGCCGTACGTACTGCGTGCGGAGGCTGCACGGCGCGGGCCGGTATAAAACGCCGCGCGTGCCCCGCGGTTTTAGGCACTACTGTACTTCATAGCGTTAGCCGTCGTTCTGCCCCCAAAACGCGCAACAAGCAGGTACCGTCCGATCCGCCAGGGAGAAGAAAGAGAGAGACAGCAGAGGAGGCCCCGGCCGCCGACGAGGAGCGCGAGCGATGGGCAGCGTGGCGATGGAGTCGGACTACGGCGCGCCGCGGGAGCTGTCGCCGCTGCAGAAGTCCCGCGCGCTCTACCGCCCCGACCTCCCGCCCGGCCTCCAGGTACGTCTCTCCCTTCAACGCTGCCTCTCGCTCCTCGATCGGCGGCTCCCTCTCTAGCTAGTTCCCCGCCACGCCATTGCCAGGGAACCAACCAGCTCCAGACCCTGCCTGCTGCCTGTATGAGTCGATATTGCCGAGGATGAGGAGGGTAGGTGCAGTGCGATCCCATCTGCTCTCTGCTTCGAATTTTTCCCTTCGCTTTCGGGATGGTTGGGTGGGGTAAGTCGTACTGTGCGGGGGTTTGGTTTGGTGTGCCAGTAATGAGCCGACGACGATGCGCGCTCCACTGGGCCACAGATGGGATCCGGGTTGGGTCCCCATGGCCGAGCGAGACTGCGAGAGCCACAAGAGCATTCTTGGGCACGCAGACAAAGACACAGTAAAACTCCTGGCCTCCGTTTCTCCCGGAGAACGCGACGAGGCAGAGTGAAAGCGAGAGCATGCCAATCATTCACCACCACTACTACTACTAGTATACAATGACTCCATACTTATCTAGTACTAATACATCTAAAAACGAATTCTATATTCTCTCATTTTATATTGTCGTAGTAAAAAAACAAACACAAGCAGGTTCTTCACCCACAAGCTGACCGTTTCTTCTTCATCGTTTGGTCTCTGAACGGGATGCTGTAAAGCAGGGCACCGCGGTCAGGGTGGAGTACGGCGACGCGGCCACCGCGGCCGACGTCGCCGGTGCGCACGTCATCAGCCACGCGTTCCCCCACACGTATGGCCAGCCGCTGGCGCACTTCCTCACCAAGACGGCGCCCGACGTGCCGGACGCTGCAGTCATAACAGAGCACCCTGCCGTCAGGTACGTTCTTGGTACAGAGCAGTCAACAAAGAATGTTTATCATTTCTTTTTCCCCTTTTGCTGAATGTTTGTCCTTTTTGCTCAAGCCCGTAGAGAATACATAATTCAACTGGACGCGTGATCCCTTTTTTTAAATAGTGCCGTACGTATTCATTTCGACAATATTTAGCTACACGAATTCACGTGTTTGGGTTTTGTCATACGTTAGTATTTCACAAATCTGATGTACAGGTCCATTGAATAGGGTCAGAACGTTTGATTGTGTGCCTGCATATTTTTCCTGATGTGCATTCAAAAAATACATGTTCGATGCTGCAGGGTTGGTGTTGTCTTCAGTGGGAGGCAGTCCCCAGGAGGGCACAATGTTATCTGGGGACTCTATGATGCTATAAAGGCGCACAACTCAAACAGCAAGCTTATCGGTTTTCTTGGTGAGTCCATAGCCTTTCTTAAGGTGACAGTTGTGATTTAACAAAATCGATCTGTAAACTGTATTGCTCCACTTCTTTATGAGTTTGTACAAACTGTATGTTAACTAAATTATGATGAGGATTTATAGTTGTTCAATTGTCTTAACTGCATTTTTTCTTAAATGCAATTTTATTAATCTATCAATGAAAAATTCACGGTCTAGTGACAAATTACTTTTTCTAGCGGCAGAGGTTACATAACATTTTTAGAGGAATCAACAATACCTAGTGATTGAACTAAAACAAGGAAGTACTTATATGTTGGGTTCTTAGTAGGACACTTGCTTGGACAATGATGACTATAGCTACAACATCTATTGTTCAACTAATCTGTATATGCTCCATTATTAACTTGTTTCTCTTCTTGTGTTCAAACAGGAGGAACTGATGGCCTATTTGCTCAGAAAACTATTGAAATCACCGACGAAGCTCTTTCTTGCTACAAAAATCAAGGTGGCTATGATATGCTTGGTCGGACGAGGGATCAGATCAGAACGACAGAGCAAGTAAAGGCAGCAATGAATACTTGCCAGGCTTTGAAGCTGGACGCTCTTATCATAATTGGAGGTATATATTACTTATTATATTAATCAGTTGTCTTTTATCTATCATTTACACTGCTTGCAAACTATAATTTCTGCCTTTTATTTTTAAGGTGTCACATCCAACACGGATGCTGCTCAACTTGCTGAGACATTTGCCGAGTCGAAATGTTCAACAAAGGTTGGATGAGAGGGTCTATTTTATTTAATTTTTCTTTAAGTTGGTTCCACACCAGCACTAACATTCAAATTTTCATATATAAGTAGATAACCTGACACAATCTTTTTTGTTAAATAACAGGTAGTTGGTGTTCCTGTAACTCTAAATGGAGACCTTAAAAACCAGTTTGTTGAGACAACCGTTGGTTTTGATACTATATGCAAGGTAAAGAGTTTCACGATTCAAACTACTGAGCTGTATTCTCCATCTTGCATGTAGGCTGTAGCTCCATATCTTCATGTTATTTGCATTCTATTTCATTTACTCCTGTATTTGTTTTTTTTTGTGCTTGTATAGAAATGTTCTGTAGGAAAGTAGGCCAAAGAATTTTTCTTTATCCTGTACTTTTCTGTATTTTAATATACATATGTTTAGTACTATGCCTTCGTAAATTTAATTAAATTATGAGCTGCAATGGTCATATAAACTTTAACATTTCGAACAGGTGAACTCACAGCTCATAAGCAATGTCTGCACTGATGCTCTTTCTGCTGAGAAGGTAAAACATACCACATATTATTCATCCCAACATGCATTTCATAATCACGATACTATGGACTGAAAAAAGTATGGAAAATTGATTCTGTTATAAAAACATTGTGACACATATGGGGAAAAAATAATTTGTTGCTGCTCTAATAAAAATCGTCCAACGAACTTGTCAGTTTGAAATGTGCTTGGAGGATGCTGATTTTTGGCGGCTGTTCTGCTCTGCAACTGTCATGAACTAGGATGGACTGGTCCTGAACCCAAGGAGCGCGGCCTCGCAACGGCGGCGGCCGCACTCCAAGGGCAGGACGATATGGGACTGCTAGATCTAATCACTTCTTGCCTAATCCCTAATGACTGCCTAACCCCTTTCTTATATAGAGGTTGACCCCTAACCCTAGGCGTGCTACAGTAGCCGCCGCTACAGTGGGCCGCGCTACTGTAGCCCACCAGCCCATGACTATGCCCATGACATTTCACCCCTCCTTTTTAAGCAGCTCGTCCTCGAGCTGCAGGTGGGGCGACAACGACTCGACACATTGACCAAAAATAGGACTAAGCCTTTTACATCTCGGCTTAATATCTTATTATCCACTAAATAATACTAAATAAACTAGGGACTTTATTCTGGAAGTTGGCTCGGCATGACCCCTCTCTGGTGGGCCCCACCCAGACTCACAAAGATTATTGAGGCTTCGTCGATTAGCCACACCAGAACCAGAAGCATCGACTGCACGGCATGTGCTGCTCCGGTCCAAAGCGTGAGACCCACCTCTAGGAGCAGCAACAGTAGCAGGCACATGGGCAGCAGCAGGTGCGCGATAGTTGTAGCTCCGCTTCACGCTGCCGTTCTTCTCAACGCAGAGCTGCGCATGGCGGCGCTGCCCAGCGGCGCACGGCGTCCCGAGTAGCCGCTCAAGCACAGCTGCCGACGCGAGGCTTTTCTGCTCCCAAGAATGAGGGCCCGCCAGGCCTGCGCGGTGCGAAGGTGACTGAGAGTGCGAGCTGGCTGGATCTGCGCGGCGGAGAGGCGTCGACGAAGGGGGGGCCGGACGGCATCCTTGCCTTGACGGCCTCCGGGCCTCGCGCTGGTCGACGTGGGGCCCTCTGCCGGGCGGCATGGTGGCCACAGCGCCTCCAATCTGGTGGCCGTTGCCGTCGATCTGATGGCCGCCAATCCTGTGGTGACGAGCGGCGCTTACCGCACGTCGCTGGCGCCCCCGGCAATTGAATCGCCGCCTCTTGAAGATGACGCGATGGGGAGGCGCAAAAGAGGGCGATGGGGAGCGCCGACCAGATCGCGTTGACGGCGACACAACACCAGGTTGGACTGCTCCCTTCGCCTCCTCTGCCGCCACCATCTTCTGGGCCATAGCCCTCATCTCCTCAAACAGGGCCAATGCCTCATCGATGCAGGCCTTGAAGTCGACGGTTGGGCACGCCATGGCTGCCCCCGTTGGCGGCGCCCATGGGGATGGCGACGGCGGGAGCAGCGACGGCGTGCTGGAATCGGCGGCAGGTCGAAAAGGCTGCGCCACGGCTGACTTCGGTGGCGCCGCCCATGGGGATGGCGACGGCGAAACCAACAGCGGCGCAGTAGGAGCAGCAGCAGCGGCCATGGATCGAACCAAAGCTAGCTGATACCAGATGTCATGAACAAGGATGGACTGGTCCTGAACCCAAGGAGCGCGGCCTCGCAACGGCGGCGGCCGCACTCCAAGGGCAGGACGATATGGGACTGCTAGATCTAATCACTTCTTGCCTAATCCCTAATGACTGCCTAACCCCTTTCTTATATAGAGGTTGACCCCTAACCCTAGGCGTGCTACAGTAGCCGCCGCTACAGTGGGCCGCGCTACTGTAGCCCACCAGCCCATGACTATGCCCATGACAGCAACACTGTCAGAAAATGGACAGATTAGTTTCCAGAATTTATCTAATGATCCTATCTATATGGAACTTCTATGATTCTTTTTTTTTTTGAGAAGCTCTAAATATCGTTGACTTTCTTTTTAGACGAATAGCAGGGGGAGCCCCCTACTAAGTATTAGTTTTCAAAAGGAATATATACAATGTACAAGGCCCAAAAGAAAGACCCTACTAGAAAGAAAGTTGGCGTAATTTACATATCCACTCATCTAACAGAAGTTTTAACTAAATATCAGTTGACTTAGAAATAGTACTCACGGTTTATTTGTAACTGGCTTCAATATTTAGTATTTCTGCACTTGGGTATAAAATTATTAGGGTTCAACTCCATTTGAGTAGAAACACAAATTTGGAATGTGATTGGGCATAAAATTATTTGGTCCTTTGCAGTATTACTATTTCATTCGGCTGATGGGGAGGAAAGCATCTCATGTTGCATTGGAATGTGCTCTTCAGTCACATCCAAATATGGTCTGGATTCCAGCCTTTCCATTGTATTAACCTCGTTTGATTCATATGCAACATTTATTCATATTCATCTCACACGAATCATGCTTAGGTTATCCTTGGCGAGGAGGTTGCTGCATCAAAACTTACTATCTTTGATATTACAAAGCATATATGTGATGCTGTGCAAGCAAGATCCGAAAAAGGTTGGAATAAGTAATACTTGGGAAGCGACATATACTCATTATATTGTACCTCACAAATATTGTGGTTTGCAAATATTTTTAACGATAATGCTATCCTATGCAGATAAATATCACGGGGTTGTACTGATTCCTGAGGGACTTGTTGAGAGTATTCCCGAGCTGTATGCTTTGCTTCAGGTCAGTATTCCTACCTGAGTGATAAGTACTGTGTTTATCAATTAAAAACTTTACAGATTGAGCTCGTTTTTCTAGGAAATTCATGGGCTACATGAAAAAGGCGTTGCCACAGAAAACATTTCTTCTCAACTTTCCCCTTGGGCGTCTGCGCTGTTCAAATTTTTGCCTCCATTCATTAGGAAGCAGGTACAGATGCATTTGTATCTGTTCACATATATTCAGAAATTCATAATTTTAAGAAGGTTATTGTGGATTCAATCATATTATTTCTGGAGTGCAGCTACTTCTTCATCCTGAATCCGATGATTCTGCTCAGCTTTCTCAGGTCCTGTGGCATTTCTTTTTTTTTTTTCATTTGACATTGTTCACTGCGCATTCAAGGAAACGTTATCTATATATATTTTCAGATCGAGACAGAGAAACTTCTAGCACAATTAGTAGAGGATGAAATGAACAAGCGCCTGGTAACAATTTATGGATTTCACATACTTGCTGATCTTAGATAGATTTACCAGTCAAAATTTTGTTGTTACAAGCACTGGTTTTACCAATGCACGTTGTTTTTGGCTTTCCTTGCAGAAGGAAGGCACTTACAAAGGGAAGAAGTTCAATGCAATTTGCCACTTTTTTGGCTATCAAGCAAGGGGCGCCTTGCCTTCCAAATTCGACTGCGATTATGCCTATGTAAGTTCAAGTTCGTTTCGCTGCTTTCCTTATAATGTCGTTATGATCTGTTAAATCACCAGTGGATTTCTTTTTGTTTTAGGTCCTTGGGCATGTATGTTATCACATCATAGCTGCTGGTTTGAACGGTTACATGGCCAATGTGACAAATCTAAAAAGTCCAGTTAACAAATGGAAATGTGGTGCTGCGCCCATTACGGTGAGTGATGGCTATTCATGTCCATTTTTAATCATATTAGCTTTCCTTAAGAGTCCACGTCAAATTCTAAGGGCTTAACATTTCCAATAATGCTTCATTACCAGTCTATGATGACCGTGAAGCGATGGTCGCGTGGTCATGCCGCCAGCCAAATCGGCAAGCCTGCTGTCCACATGGCGAGTGTCGACTTGAAAGGGAAAGCATACGAGTAAGTATATTAAATGCAGCTTTCTACTTAAGATCATCTCTGCTGTTGACATTGTGAAGCTCTTTTCTTCTTTTTGTATCTATGTCATGCTCATTTTTTCTTCTCTTTTTATTTAACTTTTTTTCTTTTCTTTGTTTCCCAGGCTGTTGAGACAAAATTCTTCCAACTTCTTATTGGAAGACATCTACCGAAACCCTGGGCCACTTCAATTCGACGGACCAGGCGCTGAGACAAAACCTATTTCATTGTGCGTTGAAGATCGAGACTACATGGGAAGGATAAAACAGTTGCAGGAGTACTTGGAGAAGGTACTACTTTATAGTATATTAATACAATACCTTTTTCATTCGAAAAAAAAGGCACTTGGGTTGCTTTGCTATTATTTATTTGCATCACATTGCATCGGCTTACAACTTCATTTATTTGCTTATTATTGCGTTTACTTGCCACCATGAAGGTCAAAAGCATTGTGAAGCCCGGGTGCTCGCAGGATGTCCTGAAAGCAGCGCTGAGTGCCATGGCGTCTGTGACAGAGATGCTGACCATCATGTCTGCCCCGTCTTTTGTTGGCCAGGCAACAATCTGAGCAAGAACCCAAATATGTCACATGCTGTGGTTCTCTCCGGTTCTCTGTCTGAATATACCAAATCGGAATGTTGATAGGTCTCTTGTTCAGATCTCTTTTTTAGTTTGTAACTGATCCATAAGCGTGCTGGAGAACTGTGGATCAATTTGGGACAGGAATAATTGTTTGGCCACCGCAAAAAAAAGGAATAATTGTTTGGAACACACAGGGCCGGATCTATATTTTGGAAGGCTGTGGGGCGAACTCTGCGCCGGGGCCCCTTTGGCTATGCATATACAAGTACTTCACAATTTACTCACAAAATATATATATCAGAAAAATCAATAAACTACTAAACATAAACCAACAAATAGGATTAAAGTTGTGTTTGACAAAGGCTTCTTGTGTGACTTATTAGCTGGCTTGTGGTGAAAAAGGCAAAAGCATCTTCCTAGGAAACAGCTTATGGCTTATTTGAAGGGTGTGTTTGTCAAACGCTTTTTGAGTGGCTTCTTTGATGGCTTATAATAAAAAGGCAATAAGCCCTCCCAAACACCTCTCAGGAAAACCGCTTATGGGTGAAAAATGCAATAAGCTGTTTTCTAGTTTGTACTAGAATAAGCCATTTGCATAAGCCAGAAATAGTAGCTTATTCTGGCTCACTCTCTAGATAAACTGTTCTATAAGCTGTTTTGCCAAACACTTTGACTGGATAAGCCAAATAAACTAGAATAAGTCAATAAGTTGTTTTTTCAAGATAAGCCAAAGCAAAAGCTGTTTTTTGCATAAGCATAAGCCGTGCCAAACATGCCCGAAGAATAAGCCGTTCTACAATTTGAACTAGAATAAGCCGTTTGGCATAAGCCAGAAAAACTAGCTTTTTGTAGCTCACTCTCTGAATAAGCTGATTTATAAGCTGTTTTGCCAAACAGCATGACTGATAAGCCAAATAAACCAGAATAAGCTGATAAGCTATTTTGTCAAAATAAGCCAAAGCAAAAGCTATTTTTTTTATAAGCATAAGCCGTGCCAAACACACCCTAACTTCTAACAGGTTCTCATTTCTCAAAACTAACTAAAATATTACAATGAAGAAAATTAGAGCTAATAAGATCACCTTGTGCATCAATCGTAAAAGAAACATCCTTCTAGCATTTCTAGATGCAAAATAATTAAGAATAGTATTCCGATCAATGTCCGAGATATTCTTCCCTACACAATATATTTAGAAGTGCACATTCAGTGGATTCGTGAAAACTCTCAAATATTATATTTAAAGTTTTGAAAAATTTGAAAGTTGTCGTACATGTAGCTGACATGGTTGGAAATATGAACACAAAATTTTAGATCAAAATTTAACAAGATACAAAACTAACAAATCATCCAGGAAGAAGAGGAAAAAGACAAAATAGTGATTGTGCACTATTTTTGTCATAAAAGGTTTACCTTCTGCACTAACTCTAGTGACTGTTGGCTCTTCTCCAGTAGCAGAAGACACTAACGTCACTCCGTCCGCATTGGTGGGTGCTCTGGGTACTGTAGCTTTGCTCGCATCAGCTCGTTCGCTACTACTAGGCGCTACAGTGCTTGACACAGGCCTAACATTGATGCGTTTCTTTGTGCCCGTCACTGCTATTTTTTTAGCTCCGTCACTAAAGGCTTATTTTGTACTAGTGTAATCATAAAAAGAAAGCTCCTTCAATAATTTTTCTAGATGTAAAATCATTGAGGATAGTATATAGCCAGTCCTTTTAATCTTTCGTTTGACATAGTTGACCCCTGTCTATACATCGCCTAGGCATTTTATTAGATAATAATGCTTGAATTTTCAACCATCAGATCTTGTTTTTGTGGATGAGATTTAGTCTCACATGGTAGAGAACAAAAATTCAGGCATTTTAACGGATCTTAGCGCCTGAATTTTATTTACACCATCTATGCACAAAAATTACACCAAAATAATCACTGTAAATTTGGTATATAATAGGTGTAACTTTAATATATATCGGTTTTAACTAAGATGAGAAAATAAATTCATGTATTCAGGCCTTAAAATACATAGATTTTATTTTCTTACCCATTCATGCTTGCAACTTAAGAAGAAATGTTGGAAAGAAAATATGAGCGCTATAAAGCAATGGAATGCCTGTGCAATTTTTAGCAATCCCATTAATTTTTCAATAACTTCAATTTTGAGAAACTTCTTTATTTTTTGAAAGATTACCAAGTAGTTGGCGAATGAAACAGCATGTGGAAAGCAGGCCGCCTGGGCTGGAAGGTGTTCTACATGGGCCGCCGAAGTGGGCTCGCTTATTTCTTTCCTTCTCCCCAAGAAAAAAAATCCTCCATTCACCTCCAACGCTCTAAACCCGTCCAAAACCCTAACCCCGCACCGCAAGCGGCCGCCGTCCGTCCACCCCCGACTGAATCCAGCAGCAAAACAGAGCCCCGGGCCATGTCGCCAGCGACCCTCGCCGCCCGGCTCCTCCGCCGCGGCGCCGCGTCCTCCTCCTCGCCTCTGCGCGCACTCACCCGCCGCGCCCTCCACTCCTCCGGGCCCTCTCCCCTCCCGCGCCGTCTGCCCGCCACCGCATCCTCCGCGCTGCACTGGAACGCCGCCCGCCGCTTCTTGGCGTCGCAGTCTTCGGCCCCTTCCCCCTCCAAGTCTTCCGCTGACGAGAACCTGAGGCGGGTTATCGAATCCGAGATCGAGTGCGTCGTGCAGTCGGAGGAGAGCACCCCGGACAAGGTATCTTTGCTTCCTCGACATTTAGCGCTACCTTCTCTGCATTCCATTCTTTTTTCTTTGCCGTTATATTTCAGTACTATATCGGGGTGATTAGTTTAGTCTTTGCCCTTGTGATAATGATATAGGAGAACCTGAAGAAATCTTGCAGTCTTTGTTTGGATAAAGGGGATTAGGCTCAAGGCCTTGCTGACATTACTGGAAGTGTTAGGATCCGTTCGAAAATTGATATGCATTTGGGTATGCTTGTGTCCTTTTTTAGACCAGATGGAATTGTGCGCTAATACGTTCACATGGCAGTCAATGGCTTTTATCGTTAAAAATTTAGCTATATGGTTTGATGTCGTGTCAGAGACCTTCCAGTTTATAATTCACTAACCTGGTCCTTGAACTCTTGTACATAATCTACACTAGCAGGCTATTCAGCCATCAGATCATTTTATCTGTACAAAAAAAAAACCTTTATTTGGTGGTTGTCCAATTTCTATGAATCAATACAGAGGAAAAGATGGAATAAAAATGCGTTTTCTCTTAAAAAACTAAATAAAAGGGGGGAATTTCACTCGCTCTATTGTAGCAGGTTTTGAGATTCCTATTTAGCATTTTATTCTACAAGCATGATGTTGAGATTCCTAGTTAGCATTTCATACCTACTTTCTGTTTATTTGGGTGTTGATCAATGCATTTAGGTTACAGAGTAAATATGCAAACAGTTTGATTTCGTTTTTGATGTTACATCAGCGTGATTTTTTACGTCCATGTTGTATTGTAATCCTTACAGTAGTGAGGCTGGCCTTTGCAAGTCTAATCCTTCACTTGGCAATATGCCTACATGTGCAAATCATGGTTTGTAATATACTTTAGTTTCTTATATGTTTGTTTCCACACATAGCAGCATGTTATTACCCAGTGGATTTTTAATCATTATCTTCCTTTACAAAACATAAAACCTGGTGGTCATGAAGGTTTGAGCACACAAACACAAAATGTTATGTAGGGTTCCAATTTTAAGGAAGCACAAAATCTTGTGATTATAATGCTAGTACCTATTAAGTAAAAGGTGACATGAAGCTGTAGTTTCTGGAACAAAGAAGGGAAATCAGTTGGTAAATATAAAATACTATCATGGGTGCTAAGGTCATCTATTCTGTCTGATTTTGAGAATCCTTTATCAGCATTTTATACTAAAGCTTGATCCATCATGTAGATTTGTAGACTTAGTTAACTTTGGTTGATTGAGAACAATTTCACATTGCTGTTCAGATATGCAGTATCAGTTTCAGTATCCTTTTGGTAGTCAATGGAGCTAAGATGCTGATTAAGTTTGCAAACATTTGAAATGTATGGGTTTGTTAGGTTTACAGAAGGATAATTTTATGCCATGTAATGCTAGTTATCATAAATTGCATGTAATCCAAGATTTACAATGTCATGGTTGGGCCATCTCTTTAATTTTATTTTTTTGGAATGTGCTTTGATTTTTTTTTGGAAATATGTTAATATTTAATTTAGCTTTGTGACTATTTGTTACAGGTAATAATACTTGGTCTCATTTTTCTGGTTATTACAGGCTATCGATCTACCAGATGACTTCCCTTTTGAGATCATAGACCAACCTGGTGATCAATCCATAACCCTCAAGAGAGAGTTTGCTGGGGAGACTATTAAAGCTGCTGTCTACACTAACTTTGATACAGAGGAAGATTTGAACGAGGATGATGAGGATGACAATGATGAGGGTTCTTTCAAGCCAGCTATTCAGATGGTTGTCACTGTTGAGAAAGCAGAAGGCCCTATCTTGGAATTTGATTGCAACTTTAATGATGATGAACTGGCGATTGAGAATTTTAGGATGCTGAACCGTGATAATCTTGATGCTGAGAATATGTACGAGGGGCCACCATTTTCGTAAGTTCTTTCTTCGATAATTTATTGCTATTGTTCGTTCATTCATAAGAATAAGTTATATTGAAGGCCTCTAAGAATCCAAAAAATAGCATTCCCATCAAGAACATGTAACCACAATCCACTAGCACACTCCCTATATGAACTTTATCTCATGGATTTTCTTTCTTGTTTCAGAAATTTTGTTCGACAAGTTTTCACATATTGTAGTCACAGCTCACTAGCCCTGTAAATTTGTTTATCCTGGTGATTTGAGCGATTGGCTTTTTGCTGCTTTGGTTGGCTACTTGTTCAGTTCGCTCCTTGTTGTGAAGCTTAGTCCAAATGTGCAAAATTTTCACAAATGTATCATATTGGTTCATGTAATGACACAAGATTAAAAGATGCAACTATTATGCGCATACATATTAATTAATGGGTTTGACTGACGCAACATAGGCAGATATATTGTCATGACTTACGTCACACCTCAAGACATTGTTTGTCAACATGCACTAACTGACTAACTGCAACCAAATAATATCTCTGTCCACAGAAACATTTAGCAGTCTAGGTTTATCAAAACATAGCAACTCCACACACGTGGAGGAAAACAACAGCAAATTTGTGCACCGGACGTACTCCATGCATTGGGTCCTGTGTTTTAGAGGCCCCTTGTGAATGCATCATTTTGACCTTTTCTATTCAATTAATTCAAAAGTAATTGTGCAAACTAAATCAATCTAGTAGGAGACATGGTAACATATTGGAGTATTTACAAAAACAGGAAAAAATGCAGGTGAGCAGTAAACTACAATTAATGGGCAAAAGTTGATCATGAGAAGCATGCAACTTGCAGCAGCTAATAACTACAATCTGTTGGGCAAAATTGATCGTAACTAACTAGAGAATTTCTTGTTGCTATAGACTGCGGGGCTTAACTAAATAGATTTTAACTACTGCTAAGTTGAGAGATGAGCTGGCGAGACGATCTCGTGCTGGGTGGTGGGATTTGGTTTGGCTTGGCTTCGCTGAGCTTGGGAGGGGAGGAGGGGATGAGGGGTCTTCCGGGGTTTGGTTGAAGACATGGCATGAAAAAAGGTTTGATTAGCCGAAACCCTAACTGCTTAATCTTACACTAAAACATGAAGACTTACTTAGAAAACTTACTAAGCTAACACATCTAGTCGTGAAAACATACTGATCTAACTGACTGGATCGGGTCAATATTTTGATGATGTAGGACAGTAGCTGGTCACTATCTACATGGAAAAATCCAAATGTAGCATGTCGATCATTCACACCAATGCAAATAAATCTCTCAAGATTTATCTGATCTGTCACTGAATCGAGAATACGAAATCTGGCCTTAATGCGGTGTTGGATCAGTATGCTACCAATCAGACAAAATGCCTCTCGCCTGTAAAACGAAGGGAGTTCGTGTTTGTGTCTCTGCTCGGTGAGAGACGTTGCGGAGAATTGAATCGGGGGAATTACGTTTTCGACTCCCACAGGCGGGGATTAGCAATTACCGCCTCTCTATGTCCCCACCGAGCAGAGACACAAACACGAACTCCCTTCGTTTTACAGGTACCTTGAGGTGATCTATGATCTATGATGTTCCCATGTTGTAATGCCAGATGATAGAGACTGAGCTATATTTTTACCCTCTCATGTTTAAACTTTCCCCTAACCTTCAGTTTCTCATTTTTTGCTGCAGCGTTCTGGACGAGAGCTTGCAGAAGGCCTTGCACAGGTACCTTGAGGTGAGGGGGATCAAGCACTCGCTGCATGACTGGCTGTATGAGTACATGATGCACAAGGATGAGAAGGAGTATGTTGTTTGGTTGAAGAACATGAAGGAGTTCATCGGCAATTGAGTGCCTTTGCCCTTTTTTTCGTTGTAAGAATAGGCCTGGTACTTATTATATAGTACTCCGTCTTAACTATGCAACGTTGCCTTGCATGGCTAGTCGTATTTGCTGGTCCATAAGTTTTGTTGACCTGGCATGCGGCATCTGTTACTTTGTGTTAGCTCTCGCTCTCGTTGGACCTTGCGATTGATTGAATGAATTACACAAGACTCCGGATGCTATACCTGATTGGATGGAAATACGATGGATTTGTCAGTTTGGTGAGTTGTCCATAACTGGAGTCGCCAAAACCTACAGCAGCGTGATAAGATCCGTCCCTTCCGGGCGTATCCGGTTCAATTGAAATCAGCGTGAGATCTGTCCCTTCCGGGTGTATCCGGACCGGGCTTAATTGAAATTTTCAGCTGCTGAATTAACCATTGTCAACTATAGTCCACTTTCTGGTGCATCTCCTGTGCAAGAAATGAACTTGAGGCGCGGAGCATCTAGAAAACGAGCTGGCGAGTGCAAAAGCGCCGGCGTATTGGCCGGGGCCACGTGAATGTGGTGACGAAGTAAATCTTCACAACGGTACGGTTCCTTTTTTATTATATAACGTTTCCGACTTTTTTCGTTACTTTGGCCATTCGACTTATATCTATAAATATTTAGGTAAATAGCTAAGTGTATAAGTTAATTTTAAAGTGCTTTTGATAATGAATTCATTGATATTCATTTCACATTTGAAAAGTAATTATTTAAATTTCTATTGTTGGTCAAAATTTAATTAAAAGTCAACGGCGTCATATAATTAAAAATAGAGGGAGTATTTTCTTTCCGTGTTACGTATTACATCGGCCTGGCAACCACTAGCTACTCTCCACATTGGAGAGTATATGAAACAATCAATTTCTTAGAAGTTAGAATCAGCTACAACCCATGGTCAGATGATAACGCATATCCAAATGATAGCCCCTGGATCATTTAGCATAAATAAAACAAAGGCCCCAATATTAACGAGAGGGTAGGGAAACCCTAAAAAAAACCCGAAAGGGTAGGGAAGTGCTCTTGCTACTCCACGATGCGGAGCGGAGGGTAGAGATTGATCGGTGTCACGGCTTAAGATCCCGAGTATATTGACCCTAATGTTAAGAAAAGAGTAATTGGCAATTAGGACCTACTTTGAAAATAGATATTCGAGTCTCTGAGCTTATTAAATTGTACCATCTAAGTAAAAATTTAATTTCTTCTAAAACCCATATGGTCGATTAAGCGGATGTCATATTCTCTCTCTCTCTCTCTATCTCTAAATCAACGCCATCATCACAATTCATGCTAGAAAATATTATTTGACCGCATCATGGCACAATCACAGATTAAGAGATGGAAAACCATTTCTTATAAAGATCCATATCAACAACAAAAAAGGGTATTTCGGAATTTTATGCTTAGATGATAAACTTTAGCTAGTTTAGAGACCTAAATATGAACTTTGAGAGTTCGAGACCAGAGAAGTTTATAAATTGAACCCTTGATAAAGTTCACTCTTCACATTTCAAAATGCTTGTATCTACACCACACCCAACAATCTCATTTCTATGGGAGGCTATACTAGCCACCTTTAGCTTATATAAACCCGTGTAATTTTGAATTTAAATGAAGCAACATTTAAAAATAAAATATTAAATAAATAGTGTTGGAAATAATATGGAACAAAATCATAATAAAATTTAATATTTCATCAATACAAGGTCATCTTGTCTTGCCCGTATCACGCTTGCTTCACGGTGAAGTAAGGTTAGCGCAGTCTGAATAAGTGAAGACATAATTATGCCATTAGTTAACGATAGAGTTAGGATAATATTCCCTACAATATTTTAGCTGTCACACTGAATATAGAACCGGTGCTTGATGTAACACTGATTCCTTTTCAAATATACAATTGCGCATATGTAGTTGCTTATCGAAATATGAAGAACCGGTGCTTGATGTAACACTGATTCTTTTTCAAATATACAATTGCCCATATGTAGTTGCTTATCAAAATATGAATTTCAGGCTACGTTTCTCCGCCGTCTCCAACCAAACAAAGCCTCGTGTGTACTCAAGCCGAGGTAAACCGTATTCAGCCTGTTCGGCTCGCAGTTACAGTCGCAGTTGCAGTTTTTCTGAGAGAGAACACTGTAGCTGCTGGAAGTAGTACTGTAACCATGTTTTTTTCTTTTGAACAAAAATATTATAGGCATGTGAGAGAGAAGAAGGAGCAGCCGGCTGGAAAGCGTTCAGCCGAACAGTAAATCCGCTACTCTGCCGCCTGCGTGGGTCCCCGTGGGAATGGAGAGAGCAGGAGACGGTGGCAAGGTGCGTTCAGACCCCTGGCACAGGCGCACGCCACGAGCAGAGGAAATAACACGCTGACGTCCCTGCGGCGCCGCGCCGGCAGCCACGTCGCGCCTGCGTGCACGCACGCGGCAGCGCGGTCCTTGATAAACACAAGCAGCGCCGATCCGGGGCCACCGCCGGATCCGACGGCCCACGCGGGCGCGAGGTGCCGTCGAAGCAAAAGCCAAGCCCACCGGACCGGCCGGCCAACGGAAGCGGGGAGCAACGAAACGCCGCCCCGCCCGCCTCTTCTTGTCTCCGGGACCGGGGAGGAGGAGGAGAGACCCGGCCGGATCCCCGCCGGCCGCCGAGATGGGCGCGGACGGAGGGGTGGGCGGCCGAGCGCCGGCCGCCGCGGGGAAGCCCGAGGAGGTCGACGGGGACGGCGGCGGCGGCGGGGCGAGGGTGTTCCGGTGCACGGAGTACTCGCTGCCGCGGACGTCGCTGGCGCTGGCGCTCTGGCTGGGCGGCATCCACTTCAACGTCGTCCTCGTCCTCGCCTCGCTCTTCCTCCTCTCCCGCCGCACCGCCGCCATGTCCGTCCCATCATCCCACCCATTCCTCTTACTCGATTTGACAAAAAAGAAAAAAGAAAAAAAGAACCGCCCTTTTTTCTCTGGGGGAAGAAAAAGGACGCGCTTTGAATCCCTGCTCCTGTCAACGCTTCCAACGCTGATGCTAACTCGTCTCTTGGCGCAGAGTGGTGGCGTTCCAGCTCTTCTTCATGTTCGTCCCCGTCAACGACAGGGACAGATGGGGCCGCAGCATCGCCAGGTACCTGCTCGTCCTGCACCAATTTCGTCCTCCGTATTTTGGTCGTCGCAAATTTGCTTCGCTTCTCTTATGCTTGCTGGATTAGCTGACAGCATCCTGCCGCCGCGTGTAGGTTCATATGCAGGCACGCAATGGGCTACTTCCCGATCACTCTGCATGTGGAGGATTACAAGGCCTTCGATCCCAACACGGCGTACGGTGCGTCTCCAGTCCTGTTTCGTTCACGGATAGATGCTGCATTCGTATGTCCAGCACCTAGTGGATTCTTTAGTTTAAGGCTGGGTGCGTTCTTCCATTTCACCATCTTTTGTTGCTGACGATAACAAGAGGGGGGGGGGGGGGGGGGGGGTGGGTAGGCAGATTTGGATGAAATCTGTTTCGTACATAGAATGGCACTTTAGGCGAGCTAGTCCTGGCTCTAGCAGCCAATTCAGTTTTCAATGCTGACAGCATATGAAGGAAACCTTTCTGAAGATTCTGCGGTGTGGTGATGCTTATGTTCCGTATTTGCAGTGTTTGGTTATGAGCCGCACTCTGTCCTGCCCATAGGGCTGTCAGCTCTTGCTGACCTTCTTGGATTTTTGCCCCTAACTAAGATCAAGATCCTTGCGAGCAGCGCTGTGAGTCAACTATTTTTCGTCCGGCTCAATTTCTTTGTTGACGGAGTGCAATTGTCTTTTAAGGGTCGGTCCTTGACTTTGTCGATTTGAAATTGGCATTAGGTGTTCTACACCCCATTCTTGAGGCAGATTTGGTCATGGCTTGGATTGATTCCTGCAACAAGGAAGAATTTCTACTCCTACCTTGAAGCTGGTTATAGCTGTATCATAGTGCCTGGTGGTGTGCGGGAAATGCTTCATATGGACCGTGAATCAGAGGTTTGGTTTTTAATGTGTCAACGACTTTGTTGGATTGTTCTAATTATTTACCCACGGCTCAATGGTACTATCATCATGCTTTGGGCATATTACTTCACTGCTTTGTTGTGTGTTTTGCAGGTTGCTTTCCTTAAATCAAGAAAAGGCTTTGTTAAGATAGCCATGCAGTCTGGCAGCCCTTTGGTCCCTGTTTTCTGTTTTGGACAGGTACCAGTATTGCTTGTGTTCGTTGTATGCTTCACACAATACTGAAAACAAAGGAAAATAATATGTTTGTACTATAATTGTTTGGTGCGTGTAAATATATTTTCTGCTTGTCCTAGAAGTTTCTCTATTAGGTCACTTATCAGTAAATGCAATTGTGAAAAATCCTGATACTGATACTCTGTTTCTATCATCTGGTCAGAGCTATGCATATAAGTGGTGGAGGCCAGGTGACAAATTGTTTGTCATCATTGCTAAAGCAGTTAAATTTACTCCTATTATCTTCTGGGGAAGATACGGGTAACTCCATCCTTCATAGCTGTACATATTTGGTTATTTTCATTTCTTGTTATCATTGTATTAGAAAATTTACACGATTGGCGATATTTGAATACAGAACACCATTCCCCTTCCCAAGACCGATGCATGTAGTTGTGGGTAGACCAATTAAGGTCGACGAAAATCCACATCCTACAATTGATGAGGTGAGAGCTCATCTTGACTCTGTAGTTCATAATCATATTTTGCAAATTTAATGTCAAGCTAGTTTAGAGATAAATAAAAAAGACAAAAAGAAAGGCTGACGCCAACAGGTTATGGGATTGTGCTAGAAAGCTTATGATCTCTACAGGGGCTCATGCTTCATCACTCTGAAACCAACACAACTTTGCACTAACAAAATACTAATATCAATGAGTTGTTGATATTAAAGGAAATGTGATTCTTTCCCTTACTGTAATGGTGTCAGTCTCATTCCAATTACAGTTGTTTTCATATTTCATACCTTCCGATTTTGGAAAATGTGTTTTTGGTGTTACCAGATAAATGAAGTCCACGAGCAGTTCATCATCGCCTTGCGAGAGCTATTTGAAAAATACAAGGCGAAAGCTGGATATCCTGGCCTCCATCTCAGAGTCCTATGACACTTCAGCTCTAGGTGCAAGTTAGGATTCAGTAATAGCATAGCCTTAATGTGTTCCTAGCACCGTGAGTGCGTTCAGGATTGCATTGTGTCACTTATGCGTGCGGTCATATTTCAGAAGCTCCAAGCTGTTGTGATGGCGTTGTATTAAGCGCCTACCTCTACGCAAAAATGTCACCGGTTGATCATAAATATGAAGCCTTAACTGGGCGACCGCAACTGAAAATCAGTACTCTGCTTTGAATATTGGTAGCTGAAATGATATGTAAAGATAGACGCTGTGCATATAATAAGTACACAATACTGGATTGGAGAATCTTGCCATTTGGTGCAATCTTAGTATGAGCTCCCTGTTTTAATCTTCTGAATGTCAGCTAGTGCCCTCCGAGCTTCACATGTGTGGCACTCCACTTTAGTATGCTGGCAACCAAACAGTTTAAAAAGTGAAGATTCTGCATATCTTAAGCGTGGTTGGCCTCTTGTACGCAAACCAAACACACCCCTAGTGGGCAAGTAATATGGGCAGTAGACATTCACAGAGGCCAGATTTCATAATGTTCCAACAAAAAAAAAAAAGGAAAACAACACTTGCTGAGGAAACCAAAATTAAACAGAAACTGCAGTACAGTACAAAACGAAGAGGCTATAGAGAAACTTTGATTTTTTCCTGAGACCTCCCTGTGCCAAAATAGTTGTTAGCTGTCACTTAAAGAATAGTATTTCTTAGCCGTGGCTTACAAAATATTTAGAATATTTTACTGTTCAAAACAATAGTCATTATTTTATCAAATGGAGGGTAATATTGGAAAAAAAAAGAGTGGAAGAATTGTACTATTTAGTAGTTTTGTGTTCATAAAAAGTAAAATTAGTAATATGATTAATATTTGTTATTTATTATTATGATTAATAATTTGTTTAGTAGGGTAGGATTAGAGTTTTTCTTTCTCGTCATAAAACATAAATGCACTTACTAAATTACTCTTAAACTAATGGTCATTAGTTTTGAGAAACTAATGACCATTTGGACATTAAAACTGCTCAATATTTATATATTAAGAGCATCTCCAAGAGTTGCCAAAAAATAGGCTCCCAAAAACCGGCTTTCGGGAGCTTGCAAAAAACTTTTGGGAGCAAAGCAAAATCTCTCCACCAACAGTTCCCGACATTCGATTCCCAAAAAACTCAAACAGGCTCAATTGCGATATGGGCCCAGTTAAAATAATTGACCTTTTGCCGTGGGACAGGGCATGGGATGGCCGTCGTGGACTGAAGAAATGGCTGCTGCGCCTTGCTCTCGACCACGGAGACCCTAGACGCACGCGACGAACTACAACGGGTGCTGCGGCGAACGAGAGGAACGCTTCTGCTGGACAGGCATCGCCCTGGATGCAGCAGGCGGAGGAGCGGCACTTGATTTGACGGGTCGAGGCGGCGCCCTGGTCTCGACGAAAGGATGTGGTGCTTTGGAGTTGATTGGCGGCATCGGCGCCAAGAAGAAAAAGATGACAGGAACGAACCACGCCGGAGGAAGCGGTGCCGTCGCGCTGGAGATTGCAGGCGCGGGAGGAGAGAAATTGGCGGCAGCGAAATTTTGGGAGCGATTGGGAGTTGGAGGAGACGGCGGAAAGATGGCCACCGAGCCGGCCACGATTGGGTGCAGCGGAAAAATTGGGAGTACACCTAAGTACAGGATGGTTCCTCATCTGTGCCGCTCAGGTCACCGGAATGGTATATTCCGGCCGTTCCGGCCGGTACCGGTATGACATTGAAAAGCAAGCTGTCAGAGGTGGTGGGTGCATACAGTTTAGAAGCGCTTTGTAAAGGCCTCGAAGTGATCTCCTGGCCGCATACCTAAGTAAGTGTCATATGCATGGCATAATAGAGGATTTAATTACTGCAGGTGATGAAATCATGACATGTGGGTAAAGTAGTGCAACCTCTACACAGTTTAAAAACTATCTTGACAGCCGTTCTGTAACACCCTACGTCCAAATTCCGCTTATCGCCCAGCCCCCACGCGGGACGGGCACGCGCATGCACATAGCACCTCTCTTACACTTTCGTCCTCGCTTCGAGTAAAAGGGTTAACCCGGAGGTGCTATGCTTGAAACCAACAAGGGTTATATGCTGACCCTCACCCACCTAAACAATCCATGTGGGACTATTCCCACAACCACTTCACTTCTGAACCACTTGGGCCGAAACCACTACTAACATGCTACAAACGGGCTGGAGTGTTACACGTCCTCACGGTCACAATGGACTTATTTATGATTAGTTGGTTGTGGCTTGTTTTGTTGGTAGTCGGGTGGTGGGAACCAGAGTAGTTGGTAGCCAGGTGATGGGAACATGGTGAGTCTTGATAGCCAGGTGATGGGAACATGGTGCGTCTTGGTAGCCAGGTGGTGAGAACCTCGTGAACTATTTGTTTGTCGGTGTTCGGGAGTTGTCATCACATTTAGCAATTAGGATGCTTTGATATAGGAGTTTTATGAGGATTGTATAGATGCAGACACGAGTTAAGCCTTTCTTGATAATTGACTTGAATGTCATATTTTCTTACACTTTTTGAGTACTCTATGTACTCACGCGCTTGCTTTTTCCGTATATTATTGTTGCTCAATGAGGTAGAGACGGTCGCGTTGCCGCTAGTCGTTCGCCTTTCCAATATCATACCTCCTCCAATATGCTATATTTGGTTCTAGCAACTATATGGGAATCCTACTACGCTTGTTAGTTATGGGCTCCCAAATATTCTGCATCGTCTTGACATAGGCTCATTGCGATGCATTCTCATATGTCTGCCAAGCGCTTGTGGCCACTTGAAAGCCATAGAGCATCGAGAACAGTTGTAAAGTGGTTGATGAAGAGTTGAAATTATCTCGCTCAGCTTGGATCCAACATTTTCTAACCTTGGTGCCTTTGTATGGAAAAAGATGAATTGCAAGATTACAAGCGATTCATACTATTTTGGTTAGCCTCGAGGTGCTTCAATAGATTCTGTGGCTGGCTTGCATCAAATACTATTATAAAAAATAATTAATATATTTAAGTCAAGTATATCTTTGCATGGACATGTTGACAATAAATGGTGGTACAATAAGATTATAAGGCAATAATTTTGTGCCTACGCGAGTATCGTATCCATTGTTTGGTGGCTATGGTTCATTCATGATACGATAGCAATCCAAGGCTCCAAATATTGTGCAATGAATATTGTTTCTCGAACATTGACACCTATATTAATTCACCAAACAATGGATTCAATAGTCACGTTGGCAGAAAATTATTGCCTTCCAATCATATTGTACCAACATTTATTCTCAGCATATCCATGCAAATATATCCTTGACTTAAGTATATTAATTCTTTTCATAGCAGTATTTGATGCGAGCCGGCCATAGTATCTATAAAGCACCTCAAGGCTGATCGGAATAGTATGAATCACTTGTAATCTTTCTATTCTTCTTTTTTTTTTTTCATACAATGACACGAGGGTTAGAAAATGGTGGGTCCACGATGAGGGAGATAATTTCAACTCTTTATCGCCCACTGTAGAAGTGTTCTCAGTGCTGGCTTTCAAGTGCCCACAGGACCTTGGCAGACATATGAAAATGCATTGCAATGAGCCCATGCCGAAGACGATGCAAAATATTTCGGAGCCCATGACCAACAAGTCTAGCAGGATTTCCATAGAGTTGCTAGAACCAAATATAGCATATTGGAGGAGCATAATGGAAAGAGGCCAAAAGAGATCGCATTCATCGCTTTGAAAGACCATGGTTCTTTACTTAGGGAAGTTGAATCAAGTAAAAAATGATTACTCACTCAAAGCATGGAGGCCAAGATTCTTGGAATGGAGGATATGGATCAGGTGAAACTAACAGAGTGGATCTCACTTTGAAGCTTTGATGTGTTTCATCAACACGAGTGAAAGTTCTTATCAGGGTCTCTCATGCTGTTGTAACGTCTCGCTCCCCGAGCCGGGCCCGCTTACACCTGTCAGCTCTCTAGGATGTCAAGACTGCCCTCACAGACCAACATAAGTCTTTTCCGCACACTTTATCCTCACTCGTGCGCACCCGGGAAAGACTTCCCAGTCGGTCACCCATCCCGAAATTGCTCCAGGCCAAGCACGCTTAACCTCGGAGTTCTTTCGAGATGAACTTCTAGAAAAGAAGTTGCAACTTGTTGTTATGAGTATTCTTATCAATCCTATTAAGCCCTGGGCCGGATGTCACAGCTGTTTTCCTAGAATCTCATCTCGTCCTCCCTTATTTAGGGCCAACGCTAACTTGACCTTGGGACTGTCGGTTCTTTTTGAAGGATCCAATATTGTGAGTTTCAACTTAAGAAATATCATGAGTCATTTCTCATGCATATGCTTGTTCAATGCTCACAATCCGTCCTACATATCGACAAATACTTTACAATTTGGTGGCAATGGTTCAATCATGATACGATAGCAATCCAAGGCTCCAAATATTGTGCAAAGGATATTGTTTCTCGAAACTATTATTTTTCAAGGAATACTCTTATTTAGACCGGATAAATATTTGCCGAGCATTGAAACCTTTTTTTAATTCACGAAATAATGGATTTAAACTCGCGTGGGCAGGAAATTATTGCCTTCCAATCTTATGGACCACCATTTATGGTCATCATATCCATACAAAGACAAAAATTCCACATTCTGGTGGCCATGGTTCAATCATGATATGATAGCAATCCAAGGCTCCAAATATTGTGCAACGGATATTGTTTCTCGGAACTATTTTTCTCCAATTTATTTAGAATGAATAAATTTTTGCCGAACATCGACACCTATATTAATTCACCAAACAATGGATTCAATAGTCGCGTATGCAGCAAATTATTGCCTTCAAATCTTATTCTATCACCATTTATTCTCAGCATATCCATGCAAAGATATCCTTGACTTAAGTATATTAATTCTTTTCGTAGTAATATTTGATGCAAGCCGGCCACATGATCTATAAAAGCACCCTTGAGGCTGACCAGAATATTACGAATCACTTCTTTCTACTCTTTTTTTTTTCATACAATGACACGAGGGTTAGAAAATGGTGGGTCCAAGATGAGGGAGATAATTTCAACTCTTCATCGCCCACTTTACAAGTGTTCTCGGTGCCCTATGGCTTTCAAGTGCCCACGGGCCCTTGGCGGACATATGAGAACGCATCGCAATGAGCTCATGCCAAGGACGATGCAGGATATTTCGGAGCCCATGACCAACAAGCCTAACATGATTACCATGGAGTTGCTAGAACCAAATATGGCATATTGGAGGAGCTATGATAATGGAAAGAGGCCAGAAGAGATCGCATTCATCCCTTTGAAAGACCATGGTTCTTTACCTGGGAAAGTTGAATCAAGTAAAAAAATATTACAGACTCAAAGCGAGGAGGCCAAGATTCTTGGAATGGAGGATATGGATCAGGACATGGAAACCAACAAAGTGGATCTCACTTTGAAGCTTTGATGTGTTTGGTCATCAGGTGTGAGAGTTCTTATCAGGCTCGCTCATGCTGTTTTCCAATAATCTCATGTATGCGTTGACTTATCAATAATAAATTATCACCTTCAGTTCATGCATGTTTGTAATGCATTTATTGTCATGTAACTCTATCAAATCAGACTATTTTAATGATTCAAATGCTGAATGTTTGATGTTGGTTAATTCTTAATAATGTCTCTAAACGGTTATATAATTTTTGAAGTAGATAGTTAAATAATGAAAGGAGAAACTAATGGTAAGCATGAGTTTTATTTGAGTATCTTACTCCTTTTTTGTTGATTCCAATTTTGCGGTGTATTGTTTACTTTCTTTTCCTTATGTAGCTATTGATGTTTCTTATCCTTTAGAGGGATAAATTCAGTTAGTCTGCAAGTATACGAAACATCTTCGCCCATGAGTACTCTAGGTTATCACAAGAGTACTGTAATTAACTAAGAAATATTTATCTGAAATAACAGCAAAACCAGATTGAGGGTGAAGGATGTGATAGGCTCATGACACCCGAAGAAAATAACACTTAAATTAAATGACAATAAAGTAGTTGGAAGGACAATGAATCAGCCCTCAGGTTTGTATATTCCTTTCTTCTTAACATGTGAGCCAACACAAAGAACTAGGTCAGAGTACTACTCCAGTGGAGAACTATAGCAAGAAAAGATATCACCTCTCTTCATGGTTGCTGAAGCAGATTTCAAGAAATGTGAAAAACCTACTATGAAAAGAAATGTGTGTTGATCGGTGACATTTCATCTTGTGATAAAATATTAATATATACTCTTTTTGATGCTAATCATGACTTGTGATGCTCATCAAAATGAATATTTTGACCTAGCTCATAGCCTCATCCACCTTATATAACTCATCCAACAACATGAGTACCTTATATTTCTTACCATCATGCTCAAGCTTTTGGTTCTTCTTGTTGTTGATGATGGTGTTAGCTTTATTGAGCTGGCGGGTGAGGTCGTTGTCGAAGGGACCATCTTCATCATTCTTTTGTTCTCTAATCTGGCATTATGATGCATGGCTCCTTGAAAGTACCCACATAAGGGGTAGAGGGGAATTGGTATTTATATGTCTTCGTCGAGGCAAGACCAATGACTTTCTCATCTTAACGAGAACCATTTATTTACAATGTAGGATTCGTGTGTTTCTCTCAACATATATCTGTTTAGTGGCATGCGATGAGGACATGGGCCTGGATCTTCTGAAAGGTAGGTTAAATTCATTTGACGGGAGTCTTGATATTGTCGTGCAAGCTAATAATTCAAAAATTTCAATCCTTGCAATTCCCACAAGGCTTTTACTTCAAGTGAATCGAAGAACACAAGCAAGAATATAAAGAATACAATCTAAAATTGTAGATAGATATGGAGCGAATTGATGATAACAGGTTTAGATCTTCGTTCAAACGACTAAAGGCCACTGATGACACTACTGCAAGACGCCAGTTGGACACAACAATGGACAACTCAGAAGTGTCTACGACTGAAACCAAACAAGCAGTCAGTTCGATATTCGACAAAATGTCAACCTCTTTCCAAGTGGGCCTGATCAAACGAAATAAATATTGGCCTAGTGATAAAGGTACATCTGATTCCATGTTCGAAGGCCTCATATTTGTCAATACATGAGTCACTATATAAAATACATGCACGAGTACTCTATGATTTTCTATACCTAGCTTAGCTTGAAAAACTCTTCTCATCTTGTCCTCCCTTATTTAGGGCCAATGCTAACTTGACCTTGGGACTGTTGGTTCTTTTTGAAGGATCCAGTATTGTGAGTTTCAACTTAAGAAATATCATGAGTCATTTCTCATGCATATGATTGTTCAATGCTCACAATCCCTCCTACATATATCGACAAATATTTTACAATTTGGTGGCAATGGTTCAATCATGATACGATAGCAATCCAAGGCTCCAAATATTGTGCAAAGGATATTGTTTCTCGAAACTATTTTTCTTCAAGGAATACTCTTATTTAGGCCAGATAAATATTTGCTGAGCATTGAAACCTTTTTTTATTCACGAAACAATGGATTTAAACTCGCGTGGGCGGAAAATTATTGCCTTCTAATCTTTTTTTGTTTGCGGATAAATCTATGCCGAGCATTGAAACCTTTTTTAATTCACGAAATAATGGATTTAAACTCGCGTGGGTAGAAAATTATTGCCTTCCAATCTTATAGACCACCATTTATGGTCATCATATCCGTACAAAGACAAATATTCCACAATCTGGTGGCCATGGTTCAACCGTGATATGATAGCAATCCAAGGCTCCAAATATTATGAACAGGTATTGTTTCTCGAAACTATTTTTCTCCACAGAATACTTTTATTTAGAATGAATAATTTTTTGCCGAACATTGACACCTATATTAATTCACCAAATAATGGATTCGATAGACGCGTAGGTAGAAAATTATTGCCTTCCAATCTTATTCTACCCCCAATTATTCTCAACATATCCATGCAAATATATCCTTGACTTAAGTATATTAATTCTTTGCCTAGTAGTCTTTGATGCGAGCCGGCCACAGTATCTATAAAAGCACCCCCGAGGCTGACAGGAATAGTACGAATCACTTCTTTCTATTCTTCTTTTTTTTAATACAATGACACGAGGGTTAGAAAATGGTGGGTCCAAGATGAGAGAGACAATTTCAACTCTTCATCGCCCACTTTACAAGTGTTCTTGGTGCCCTATGGCTTTGAAGTGCCCACGGGCCCTTGGCGGACATATGAGAACGCATCGTAATGAGCTCATGCCAAGGACGGTGCAGAATATTTCGGAGCCCATGACTAACAAGCCTAGCAGGATTCCCATAGAGTTGCTAGAACCAAATAGGTCATATTGGAGGAGCTATGACAATGGCAAGAGGCCAGAAGAGATCGCATTCATCCCTTTGAAAGACCATGGTTCTTTACCTGGGGAAGTTGAATCAAGTAAAAAAATATTACTGACTCAACCCGACGAGGCCAAGATTCTTGGAATGGAGGATATGGATCAGGACATGGAAGCCAACAAAGTGGATCTCACTTTGAAGCTTTGATGTGTTTAGTCTTCAGGAGTGAAATTTCTTATCAGGATCTATCATGCTGTTTTCCAAGAATCTCATGTTTGCGTTGGCTTATCAATAATAAATTATCACCTTTAGTTCATGCATATGTTTGTAATGCATTTATTGTCATGTAACTCTATCAAATCAGACTTTTTTAATGATTCAAATGCTAAATGTTTGATGTTAGTTAATTCTTAATAACGTCTCTAAATGGTTATATAATTTTTGAAGTAGATAGTTAAATAATGAAAGGAGAAACTATGGGGTAAGCATGGGTTTTATTTGAGTATCTTACTCCTTTTTTGTTGATTCCAACTTTGCGGTGTATTGTTTACTTTCTTTTCCTTATGTAGCTATTGATGTTTCTTATCCTTCAGAGGGATAAATTCAATTAGTCCGCAAGTATACGAAACATCTTCACCCATGAGTATTCCAGGGTATTCATAAGAGTATATTTAACTAAAAATACCAGCAAAACCAGATTGAGGGGTGAAGGATGTGATAGCTAGGCTCATGACACCCGGAGAAAATCATGCCTAAATTAAATGATAATAAAGTAGTTGGGAGGACAATGAATGAACCCTCAGGTTTGTATAATCCTTTCTTCTTAACATGTGAGCCAACACAAAGAACTAGGTCAAGTACTACTCATGTGGAGAACTATAGCAAGAAAATATATCACCTCTCTTCATGGTCGATGACATTTCATCTTGTGATAAACTATTCATATATACTCTTTTTGCTGCTAATCATGACTTGTGATGCTCAAATCATGAATATTTTGACCAAGCTCATAGCCTCATCCACCTTATATAACTCATCCAACAACATGAGTACCTTATATTTCTTACCATCATGCTCAAGCTTTTGGTTCTTCTTCTTTTTGATGATGGTGTTAGCTTTATTGAGCTGGCGGGTGAGGTCGTTGTTGAAGGGACCATCTTCATCATTCTTTTGTTGTCTAATCCGGCATTATGATGCATGGCTCCTTGACAGTACCCACATAAGGGGTAGAGGGGAATAGGTATTTATATGTCTTCGTCGAGGCAAGACCAATGACTTTCTCATCTTAACGAGAACCATTTATTTACAGTGTAGGATTTGTGTGTTTCTCTCATCATATATCTCTACAGTAGCATGCGATGAGGACTTGGGCCCCAATCTTCTGAAAGGTAGGTTAAATTCATTTGACTTGAGTATCGACATTGTCGTGCAAGCTTATAATTCAACGATTTCAATCCTAGCAATTCCCACAAAGCTGATCCGTATTAACTCAATTGGCCTTGTCGAGAGAAGGCTTTTACTTCAAGTGAATCGAAGAACACAAGCAAGAATATAAAGAATACAATCTAAAATTGCAGATAGATATGAAGCGAATTGATGATAACAGGTTTAGATCTTCGTTCAAACGACTAAAGGCCACTGATGACACCACTGCAAGACGCCTGTTGGACACAACAATGGACAACTCAGAAGTGTCTACGTTGAAACCAAACAAGCAGTCGGTTGGATATTCAACAAAATGTCAACCTCTTTCCAAGTGGGCCTGATCAAACGAAATAAATATTGGCCTAGTGATAAAGGTACATCTGATTCTATGTTCGAAGGCCTCATATTTGTCAATACATGAGTCACTATAGAAAATACATGCACGAGTACTCTATGATTTTTCTATACCAAGCTTAGCTTGAAAAACTCTTCTCATCTTGTCCTCCCCTATTTAGGGCCAACGCTAACTTGACCTTGGGACTGTTGGTTCTTTTTGAAGGATCCAATATTGTGAGTTTCAAGTTGAGAAATATCATGAGTCGTTTCTCATGCATATGCTTGTTCAATGCTCACAATCCGTCCTACATATATCAATAAATATTTTACAATTTGGTGGCAATGGTTCAATCATGATACGATAGCAATCCAAGGCTCCAAATATTGTGCAAAGGATATTGTTTCTCATGCATATGCTCGCTCTTGACCGTGAGCACGGCTGTCATGACAGTTTTTATCCTTGCAAGGTTTGCACACATTCACCACAAGTCAATGTTATCCCTTTTTTGCTTTACACTACCCAGGTGTCAAGCCAGGTAAACATTGAATAGCCTTTCAATATCGCTACAACGGACAAGTCCATTTTACCTTGCCGGCCGTAGCCCCCATTTGCGCCACAACAACAACCGATGGTGCTACAGTAGATAAGAGACAACTATTTAATTAGCTAAGCCGCACCCATTTAAGCCACGTGGTTGCGCTGTTCAGCCAGGTTACATGTCCACGAACCGGTCCTTAGAATGTAGCACAGGCACCGATACAAACCACATCGTGCACAACAGCACCATACCAAACCATCCAGCCTGTCCAAATTCCCTAAGCTGCATGTGTTGCTAAAAACAATTACCAACCCAATGAATTAAGTAGAGCATTAGTCAAATTAATTAACCGGTACCCAACAGCACAAACATGAATCTACCCAAACTATAGACATGCTACCCGAACAAAGGCTTCCAGGAATAATATGGAAAAGCTAGTAAACCAATAAACATGGGATTCATACATATTATGACACAAGCATGCAATTTATAAACAAAACATCCTAAAAGGAATCAAAATGCATCAAGGGCACTTGCCTTCCTTGTTTTGCTGCTCAAACTCTTCAAATTCTTGATCTGGGACGTTGAACAGCGGCTCTTGAATCGATTATGCCCGCGTAAGAACACCAACAAACAAGCAACAAACAATACTAAGAAAAACAGTCCAAACAGCACAATGGCAGTAAACAAAGTGTATCATCATAAAGCCTACGCCGTAGCGGTCGCGTGAGCGCAAGAATCAAGTGAATCAGAATTTGTATGAAAAAGTTATAAGGTTTTGAAGTAGCAGGGGTTTTACTGAAAAACTGTCAGTGTATACGTGACTATAGAAGATTAGTTTATACTGAAAATACAATAAGGTTGCGTAGGCAAAGCGTCATCATGATGCAGAAGACATAAACTAATATAATTACCTGGAAACTGCTCACGTACTGGAATTACAGTTCAACATGCATGCATGATTCGATTTGGAAAACGAAAACAGACGCAGCTATCTACTCTACTGGATGAGAAGGCAACTAGAACGTGAAGCAGCTGGCGGCAACTATTCTACGGCAGCGACGCGATGCCATGCCATGGCGGCTTCGGAAAGCTTGCTGGAAAGAACGAAACGACACTACAGCCTACAGGCTAAGCGAAACACACAACAACCATCGAGGTAGGATCGTTTTCTCACCACGGGCTTCGCAATGATGGCAGACAACTTGGTGGTCACTTGCAATGGCGGCGGCGGGTGATGATCGTTGGCGTCCTTCGAAGACCCAACTGCAGCACCGGTGGTGACGATTGATGGAGGTCCTCGGCGTTCGTCGAGAAGCAGGCTGCTGGCGATCGCTGCAAACGGGATTTCTGAGGCGGCAGAACGACGATGATCGGCTCCGCGGACTCCGGACTGCAGGTCGCCCAAGACGGCGGCGGCGTTGGGTTTTTCTTGAGCGGGCTAGATAGGAAGTTGGGCAGCCTAGGTTTTTGCTTATATGGATAGGGAGAGGCAGAAGTCAGTTCTGGATACGTAAGTTGATCCACAATCCCTCTCCGAGACCAACTCTCTTGGAGATAGAGGCACGGTGGCATTGCTGGGCACGATAAATCTCATGACCGGAGAGAAAAACAGGGTTGAGGATTTAAACTCCTCATGGTTTCTACTCTAAACTAATTTCTATCGAATGTCAAATATATTTTCACACAAAGAAAGCGCTACTGCAAATCTACCCAACATGAATGCAACAAGCAATCATATAACCAATATTAATTGATTTAATTTAGAAAATAAAGCTTTTGCATAATAAAGTGATCACACCTATTTAATTCTATATAAATTTTTAATTTATTAAGAAATCTGAAAATCAGGGTGTTACATGCTTTGCCTAGTAGAGTTTGATGCAAGCCGGCCACAGTATCAATACAAGCACCCCCGAGGCTGACAGGAATAGTACGAATCACTTCTTTCTATTCTTCTTTTTTTTTCATACAATGACACGAGGGTTAGAAAATGATGGGTCCAAGATGAGGGAGACAATTTCAACTCTTCATCCCCCAATTTACAAGTGGCCTCGGTGTCCTATGGCTGTCAAGTGCCCACGGGCCTTGGCGGACATATGAGAACGCATCGCAATGAGCTCATGCCAAGGACGATGCATAATATGTCGGAGCCCATGACCAACAAGCATAGCAGGATTCCCATAGAGTTGCTAGAACCAAATATGTCATATTGGAGGAGCTATGATAATGGCAAGAGGCCAGAAGAGATTGCATTCATCCCTTTGAAAGACCATGGTTCTTTACCTGGGGAAGTTGAATCAAGTAAAAAATATTACTGACTCAACGCGAGGAGGCCAAGATTCTTGGAATGGAAACCAACAAAGTGGATCTCACTTTGAAGCTTTGATGTGTTTAGTCATCAGGAGTGAAAGTTCTTATCAGGATCTATCATGTTGTTTTCCAAGAATCTCATGTATGCGTTGACTTATCAATAATAAATTATCACCTTTAGTTCATGCATGTTTGTAATGCATTTATTGTCATGTAACTCTATCAAATCAGACTATTTTAATGATTCAAATGCTAAATGTTTGATGTTGGTTAATTCTTAATAACGTCTCTAAATGGTTATATAATTTTTGAAGTAGATAGTTAAATAATGAAAGGAGAAACTAATGGGGAAAACATGGGTTTTATTTGAGTATCTTACTCCTTTTTTGTTGATTCCAACTTTGCGGTGTATTGTTTACTTTCTTTTCCTTATGTAGCTATTGATGTTTCTTACCCTTCAGGGGGATAAATTCAATTAGTCCGCAAGTATATGAAACATCTTCACCCATGAGTATTCCAGGGTATTCATAAGAGTATATTTAACTAAAATACCAGCAAAACCAGATTGTGGGGTGAAGGATGTGATAGCTAGGCTCATGACACCCGGAGAAAATCATGCCTAAATTAAATGATAATAAAGTAGTTGGGAGGACAATGAATCAACCCTCAGGTTTGTATAATCCTTTCTTCTTAACATGTGAGCCAACATAAAGAACTAGGTCGAGTACTACTCAAGTGGAGAACTATAGCAAGAAAAGATATCACCTCTCTTCATGGTTGCTTGTTGGCGATTTCTAGTATACCATTTTATATGCCAACTGCGCCTTATTTAGAGCATAAATGTCATCATTATAGGCCATTAACCCTTGATAATAGCACTATATTTGTATATATGTCGTTCTGGAGATTTATTGTAGAAACAGATGAAAAGGACGACATTCTAGACATTGTGGCTGATCTAGACCTGAAGAGAAGAAAAGCAGCAGCAAAGGCTTGACCTCGAAGAAAACTGATCGGAAGGCCCACATGGAAGCTACCTAGGACTCTCGAACCGACTTAGAGAAGAGACCGAGTTGGACACGAGGTGTGCCGATCGGCACGGCCCTGTGCCGATCGGCACGAGGACTCTCTTCCCGAGATCCTTTTCCTTCTCGAAACACAGCCCGATATAAACCTGTAGAAACCCTAGGGTTTCGAGATCCGCCGCCAGAGGGACAACACAGCTAGTAAGTTTAGAGCCACCGGGGCTAGCCCCATTCTTCATGTTCTCAAGTTGTTAGATCAAGAACCGCTTGTGCTAAGAGGTGATCCATCAAGGTAGGCCTACTAGATGGTGATGTATCTTGTACTATGTATTATCAAAGTATGGTTGAATATGTGGATGAATGGTTTTGATTAATTGCTTGCCTGGATTTTATGGTCTTTACATGCACTTGTTCCTACGCTTAGTGACGACTAAGTATTAGATGTTATTTTAATTGTGGTCGCAATAAGAGGTGAGAGATTCAATCTCTCACTATCTCCATTGTGGTTAAGATAATATCGGGATCTTGTAATGCGCCATAATTGCATATTGTCTCTGTACCTCAACGCGTTGGAATATGCGAGATCCTTGAGATGGTGTGTAGAATGGGAAGAGGCTACCGATTACGAAGGTTGGTCGTGACAGGGCTCGACGGAAAAGGGTCTCTTCCTACCGATCAATAATCAAGTAAATCCGTTTATGATGCTATTTAACTAGGCTTTTTGGTTACGATCTCAACTAGCAGCTTAGGCTAACTTACCCAGTGATTTAATCAGGTTCCTTAGGCTGTTCTAGCAACACTCGGACGACTCAGCCTCCGTGCCGACCGGCACACCAGCTGTGCCGATCGGCACATCCCTTAATTCTCCCAAAACTCATGCTCACGCTCACTAGAAAGCCTGGCTAACTCTTTTACTGATAATTCTGCTTAATTCCCATTGGTCTCTGTGGATTCGATATAAACCTTGGAATACTCTTCTGGGGGAAAAAGCTACAACGTACACCGTCCACTTGCGGTATATAAATTAGGTGCGTTACAAACGACCAACAACCGGCGGCGGGTTCCTTCCCTTGGACGCCTTGGAAAGCTATAAAAGGGGGCATCACCTCCTCCATTTTCGCCACAACTTCCTGGTAAACCTCTCCACTCCTCCACTTATTCAATTCGCGCAATTCGCTTCCGTTTTCGCAGGAATGAAGGGGCTCGGATCCACGATCAAGAGCGTCGGCAAGAGGGTTCGCCGGGGGTTTAGCTCCGGCGGATCCCAGCAGTCCGGCGGCAACAACTCCGGCAGCAACAACTCCGGCAGCGACTCCGGCTCCTTCACCCACCGCGGAGGGCAAGTTCGGCGGGCTACGATAGCCCCGAGCTCTCCGTCGAGATGACGCCGCCACGAGGGCGGGACGACTTCTACATCGCCCATCGCGACTCCGGCATTCCTGGAGGACCGAGGCCGCACACAAGGAGCGCAACCGCCGCCGCCGCCGCCGCCGTCGTGGCGGGTGGACTGTCGACGGAAGCCGAGTCGAGCGCGCCGGCATATGTGCCGCGCGCGGTTCGGGAGGGGTTCACCCTCACGAGCTTGGAGGAGGAGTACATCTACACCAACATACGCGGCCGCATCGTCTCCAACATCGACATGGATGAGGAGTTCTTCACCAAGGTCGGGGTATGGTCGGACCTCCGACAATGCCTCATCAACCTTGGGTGGGAGACCCTCCACGACCAAGTGAGCAGCTTCGACATGGAGATCGTCACCGAATTCATCACCACCATGCGCCGCGAGACGAACGAGCAAGGTGACGAGGAGATCAAGTTCCGTGTGCGGGACGAGCCCTATTCAATCGAGATCGGGGATCTCTCCGAGCATCTCGGTTTCGATGGGAGGCTCTCGCATACGGAGCGGCGACTACGGAGCAGCTCGACGCGTTTTGGCGCCGCATCGTCGACGCGGAAGAGCGCAAGAGGGGGCACATCAAGAACCCCACGATCCAAATCCTTCACCGGTGGATGGCCGCACGCACCACCGGCCGCCTCGACACCACCAACATCTCCGACACGGACTTGCGTTGGCTCTACAATGCCATCGCAAGCCCGTCCAAGTGCAACCCCATCATGTTGATGGTGGGGAGTTGGTTTAGCCAAAGGGCCAACCCTAAGGCGAAGCTGGCTTTTGGAGGCTACCTCCAAACAATCGTCTTCAAGGTCACCGACGACAACCTCATGATGAAGGACGATTGCTGGGTCAGGCCGGCCCTCATCGACGAGTCCATGGTGCACGGGAAGACCATCACGGGAAGCGCCAAGCTCGGCTACTACGTCTGCGGCACCAACATCAAACTCCCCTACCCCGAGCTCGGCCTCTTCCTCCCGAACAAGATCGATGGAGGGAATTGGCTCGAGGCCGACCTCCGCGAGCAACACAAGGTGACAAAGACCAAGCGCGGAAGGAAGGAGGTCGTCGGGCAGTCTTCGGCGAGCGCAGCAGCAGCAGACTGGGACAGCTGGGACTCCGCAGCAGCTGCTCCCAGCCAACCAACGCAGGAGGCGTCCGTGCCGGTCGGCACGGGCTTCGCACCGGTCGGCACAGGCTTCGTGCCGTTCGGCACCATCCCAAGGTATTACGGAATGCCCCTTGTCTACCCTCAGTACTTCCAGGTGGCACCCTACTATGCTCCGGCAGGTCCTCCGGGGGCGAACTTTGCCCCTATGCATCAATACATCGACAACAACATGCAATACGTTGAACGCATCGACAACTTGGCGGGCGAGATGCGGAGCAACACCGACACGATGATTGATGAGTTCGCAAGATTGGAGGCGGCGTACTACGACTTCGACTACACGCAGCCGCCTCCATTCGAGTAGTGTGTTGTGCACGGCACAACTTGTATCGGTTTCCCGGTTTGGCGTTTTTCTTTCCCTTTCGCATTCCTTTTTATTTTGTTTATGTGTGTGTAAGCGGGTTGGGAAACCATATATCGGGTGTGTTTAGTTTGTTTGTGTGTTTTTATTTATGCAAGTGTGCTAGTAGTCTAGTTTTATTTCGTAGTGTGTTTAGTTTGATACATCATCATGTAGTCCGAGCTTTCAAATCCAATATGATGATGATCTTTATGCTTTATTTGGAAAATGATACGAGTATGTATGTCTATCTTGAGAAGTGTTAATGATAATCGAGCGATGTTGAGCACAAATAAAATTTCGAACTTTCACTATAATGTATTCGGCAAATACTTCATATGTGGCGTAGTTCGTTTCAAAATTCCCATGCAAGGTGTAACAATAGGATCAATTTGGATGACATGACTTAGTACCTATTTCTTTATAAAAATTCAAATGTTCTTATTGTGAGCTTTAGAATCACTCCGTATCATTCGATTACGTCTACCAATGCCAAATATATGCAACTCAAATTAAGCCTTTGATTGGTAGACTATGATTGATAATTGAGCTCGGTTAGGATTTAATTCTTCGGGTATGAGACTTGAAAAAAAAATTGGCCATGTTTTTTGCGTATCGTGTTGATTTTCTAGCCTTATTTCCAATTAAGCTATGCAAATTACCGAATTGGAATTATGCATAATTCGCTGAGTATCCGATACTTGAGAACTAAATTTCTTGATTCAACTACCAATCCTTGACCAGATCCTACTGTATTCTTGGCTACAACTCTGACACAACTATTCAGATGAAAAATCCAGAGCAAGTCGGCAGGTACAGACCTTGTGCCGACCGGCACACAGTTGTGCCGACCGGCACAGAGAAGAAAATAAAAAGAGAGAGAAAAAAAAGAAGAAAAGAAAGAGAAAAAAAAGAAAAAAGAGAAAACAAAGTCTGTACCTTGCGCAGTTTTGCTCGGGACTAGCAAAAATTTAAGTGTGGGGGGAAGAGTGAATTCCCTTGAATTCCTATCATCAAATAGTAGCCAAGAATTTCTTTTTCCAACCATGTACACAATCCAAGATCAATCTTTGCTTTGTACATGTCCATTATTCTAAAGATGTGAGTTTCTTTCTCAAAGTTCAATTCCTAATGGCCTTTTTGACAAGTCTCAGTAAAACCAATTAGAGTTATTTCTTAGCTTTGCAAGATATTATTGATTTATGTCTATTTTTCCTTGTTGTTCATTTGATTGTTTGAGAAGGATGGTTCTTTTGCTCACAATACTTTTTAGTGATTTACACAAGTGGAAAAGTCATGATTATCAAGTTGAATATTTTCAAGATTTGCTTTGGGAAATACTCTTTCACGCTTAATACCCATATTTTGAACATATTTGCTGAATAATAGATTGATTTGATCTGACAATGACTAAATGCTCAGCTCGTGTAATTTGAAATACTTTTATGATTGAGGCGACTATATGCAAGTTGATTTTCATTCTTGACTTTCCTCGGGACGAGTAAAGGTTTAAGTGTGGGGGAGCTGTTGGCGATTTCTAGTATACCATTTTATATGCCAAATGCGCCTTATTTAGAGCATAAATGTCATCATTATAGGCCATTAACCCTTGATAATAGCACTATATTTGTATATATGTCGTTCTGGAGAATTATTGCAGAAACAGATGAAAAGGACGACATTCTGGACATTGTGGCTGATCTAGACCTGAAGAGAAGAAAAGCAGCAGAAAAGGCTCACTGTGCCGACCGGCACAGGGGACTTCAGGGCAATCGAGGCTGGCCCACCATTCAGTTGATTCTAGAAGGAGTCATCCGAACCAATCTTTGGAGATAATCGTCACGAAGAGATAAAAGATACCTGAAGATTTAAAAGAGCAATGCAAGACTTGATCTCGAAGAAAACTGATTTGGAAGGCCCACATGGAAGCTACCTAAGACTTTGGAACCGACTTAGAGAGGAGACCGAGGTGGACACGAGGTGTGCCGATCGGCACGGCCTCTGTGCCGATCGGCACAAGGACTCTCTTCCCGAGATCCTTTTCCTTTCTAAAACACAACCCTATATAAACCTGTAGAAACTCTAGGGTTTCGGGATCCGCCGCCAGAGGGACAACACAGCTAGTATATTTAGAGCCACCGGGGCTTGCCCCGTTATTCATGTTTCTCTAGTTGTTAGATCAAGAACCGCTGGTGCTAAGAGGTGATCCATCAAGGTAGGCCTACTAGATGGTGATGTATCTTGTACTATGTATTATCAAAGTATGGTTGAATATGTGGATGAATGGTTTTGATTATTGCTTGCCTGGATTTTATGGTCTTTACATGCACTTGTTCCTACGGTTAGTGACGACTAAGTAATAGATGTTATCTTAATTATGGTGGCAATAAGAGGTGAGAGATTCAACCTCTCATTATCTCCATTGTGGTTAAGATAATATCGGAATCTTGTAATGCTCCATAATTGCATATTGTCTCTGTACCTCAAACCGCTGGAATATGCGAGATCCTTGAGATGATGTGTAGAGTGGGAAGCGGACACCGATTACGGAGGTTGGTCGTGACAGGGCTCGACGGAAAGGGGTTTCTTCCTACCGATCTTCGGTTATCAATAATCAAGTAAATCCGTTTATGATGCTATTTAATTAGGCTTTTTGGTTACGATCTCAACTAGCAGACTTTGGCTAACTTACCTAGTGATTTAATCAGGTTCCTTAGGCTGTTCAAACAACACTCGGACAATTCAGCCTCTGTGCCGACCGGCACACCAGTTGTGCCGATCGGCACATCCCCCAATTCTCCCAAAACTCACGCTCACGCTCACTAGAAAGCCTGGCTAACTCTTTTACTGATAATTCTGCTTAATTCCCATTGGTCTCTGTGGTTCGATTAAACCTTGGAATATTCTTCTGGGGGAAAAAGACTACAACTGTACACCGTGCTCTTGCGGTATATAAGTGGGTGAGTACATACCACCAACATTGCTGAAGCAGATTTCAAGAAATGTGAAAACCTACTATGTATGAAAAGAAATGTGTGTTGATGGATGACATTTCATATCTTCTGATAAACTATTCATATATACTCTTTTTGCTGCTAATCATGACTTGTGATGCTCAAATCATGAATATTTTGACCAAGCTCATAGCCTCATCCACCTTATATAACTCATCCAACAACATGAGTACCTTATATTTCTTACCATCATGCTCAAGTTTTTGGTTCTTCTTCTTGTTGATGATGGTGTTAGCTTTATTGAGCTGGCGGGTGAGGTCGTTGTTGAAGGGGCCATCTTCATCATTCTTTTGTTGTCTAATCCGGCATTATGATGCATGGCTCCTTGACAGTGCCACATAAGGGGCAGAGGGGAATAGGTATTTATATGTCTTCGTCGAGGCAAGACCAATGACTTTCTCATCTTAACGAGAACCATTTATTTACAGTGTAGGATTTGTGTGTTTCTCTCATCATATATCTACAGTAGCATGCGATGAGGACTTGGGCCCCAATCTTCTGAAAGGTAGGTTAAATTCATTTGACTTGAGTATCGACATTGTCGTGCAAGCTTATAATTCAACGATTTCAATCCTAGCAATTCCCACAAAGCTGATCCGTATTAACTCAATTGGCCTTGTCGAGAGAAGGCTTTTACTTCAAGTGAATCGAAGAACACAAGCAAGAATATAAAGAATACAATCTAAAATTGCAGATAGATATGAAGCGAATTGATGATAACAGGTTTAGATCTTCGTTCAAACGACTAAAGGCCACTGATGACACCACTGCAAGACGCCAGTTGGACACAACAATGGACAACTCAGAAGTGTCTACGTTGAAACCAAACAAGCAGTCGGTTGGATATTCAACAAAATGTCAACCTCTTTCCAAGTGGGCCTGATCAAACGAAATAAATATTGGCCTAGTGATAAAGGTACATCTGATTCTATGTTCGAAGGCCTCATATTTGTCAATACATGAGTCACTATAGAAAATACATGCACGAGTACTCTATGATTTTTCTATACCAAGCTTAGCTTGAAAAACTCTTCTCATCTTGTCCTCTCCTATTTAGGGCCAACGCTAACTTGACCTTGGGACTGTTGGTTCTTTTTGAAGGATCCAATATTGTGAGTTTCAAGTTGAGAAATATCATGAGTCGTTTCTCATGCATATGCTTGTTCAATGCTCACAATCCGTCCTACATATATCAATAAATATTTTACAATTTGGTGGCAATGGTTCAATCATGATACGATAGCAATCCAAGGCTCCAAATATTGTGCAAAGGATATTGTTTCTCGAAACTATTTATCTTCAAGGAATACTCTTATTTAGACCGGATGAATATTTGCCGAGCATTGAAACCTTTTTGAATTCACGAAATAACGGATTTAAACTCGCGTGGGCAGAAAATTATTGCCTTCCAATCTTTTTTTTTGCGGATAAATATTTGCCGAGCGTTGAAACCTTTTTTAATTCACGAAATAATGGATTTATACTCGCGTGGGTGGAAAATTATTGCCTTCCAAACTTATGGACCACCATTTATGGTCATGGTATCCATACAAAGACAAAAATTCCACAATCTGGTGGCCATGGTTCAATCGTGATATGATAGCAATCCAAGGCTCCAAATATTGTGAACGAAAATTGTTTCTCGAAACTATTTTTCTCCAGGGAATACTTTTATTTAGAATGAATAATCTTTTGCCGAACATTGACACCTATATTAATTCACCAAACAATGGATTCAATAGACGCGTAGGCAGAAAATTATTGCCTTCCAATCTTATTCGACTACCAATTATTCTCAGCATATCCATGCAAATATATCCTTGTCTTAAGTATATTAATTCTTTGCCGAGTAGTGTTTGATGCGAGCCGGCCACAGTATCTATAAAAACCACCCCTGAGGCTGACAAGAATAGTACGAATCACTTCTTTCTATTCTTCTTTTTTTCCATACAATGACACGAGGGTTAGAAAATGGTGGGTCCAAGATGAGGGAGACAATTTCAACTCTTCATCGCCCACTTTACAAGTGTTCTCGGTGCCATATGGCTTTCAAGTGCCCACGGGCCCTTGGCGGACATATGAGAACGCATCGCAATGAGCTCATGCCAAGGACGATGCAGAATATTTCGGAGCCCATGACCAACAAGCCTAGCAGGATTCCCATAGAGTTGCTAGAACCAAATATGTCATATTGGAGGAGCTATGATAATGGCAAGAGGCCAGAAGAGATCGCATTCATCCCTTTGAAAGACAATGGTTCTTTACCTGGGGAAGTTGAATCAAGTAAAAAAATATTACTGACTCAACGCGAGGAGATCAAGATTCTTGGAATGGAGGACATGGATCAGGACATGGAAACCAACAAAGTGGATCTCACTTTGAAGCTTTGATGTGTTTAGTCATCAGGAGTGAAAGTTCTTATCAGGATCTATCATGCTGTTTTCCAAGAATCCTGCGTTGACTTATCAATAATAAATTATCACCTGTAGTTCATGCATGTTTGTAATGCATTTATTGTCATGTAACTCTATCAAATCAGACTATTTTAATTATTCAAATGCTGAATGTTTGATGTTGGTTGATTCTTTTTAACGTCTCTAAATGGTTTTATAATTTTTGAAGTAGATAGTTAAATAATGAAAGGAGAAACTAATGGGGTAAGCATGGGTTTTATTTGAGTATATTACTCCCTTTTTGTTGATTCCAATTTTGCGGTGTATTGTTTACTTTCTTTTCCTTATGTAGCTATTGATGTTTCTTATCCTTCAGAGGGATAAATTCAATTAGTCCGCAAGTATACGAAACATCTTCACCCATGAGTATTCTAGGGTATCATAAGAGTATATTTAACTAAAATACCAGCAAAACTAGATTGAGGGGTGAAGGATGTGATAGCTAGGCTCATGACACCCGGAGAAAATCATGCCTAAATTAAATGATAATAAAGTAGTTGGGAGCACAATGAATCAACCCTCAAGTTTGTATATCCTTTCTTCTTAACATGTGAGCCACAAAGAACTAGGTCGAGTACTACTCAAGTGGAGAACTATAGCAAGAAAATATATCACCTCTCTTCATGGTTTCTGTAGCAGATTTCATGAAATGTGAAAACCTACTATGAAAAGAAATGTGTGTTGATCGATGACATTTCATCTTGTGATAAACTATTCATATATACTCTTTTTGCTGCTATCATGACTTGTGATGCTCAAATCATGAATATTTTGACCAAGCTCATAGCCTCATCCACCTTATATAACTCATCCAACAACATGAGTACCTTATATTTCTTACCATCATGCTCAAGCTTTTGGTTCTTCTTCTTGTTGATGATGGTGTTAGCTTTGTTACTCTGAAACCAACACAACTTTGCACTAACAAAATACTAATATCAATGAGTTGTTGATATTAAAGGAAATGTAATTCCCTTACTGCAATGGTGTCTGTCTCATTCCAATTACAGTTGTTTTCATATTTTCATACCTTCCGATTTTGGAAAATGTGTTTTCGGTGTTACTAGATAAATGAAGTCCACCAGCAGTTCATCATCGCCGAGCTATTTGAAAAATAAATGCGAAAGCTGGATATCCTGGCCTCCATCTCAGAGTCCTATGACACGTCAGCTCTAGGTGCAAGTTAGGATTCAGTAATAGGATAGCCTTAATGTGTTCCTAGCAGTTCCAAACAGCACCGTGACACGTTCAGGATTGCATTGTGTCACTTATGCGTGCGGTCATATTTCAGAAGCTTCAAGCTGTTTTGATGGCGTTGTATTAAGCGCCTACCTTCTACGCAAAAATATCACCGGTTGATCATAAATATGAAGCCTTAACTGGGCGACCGCAACTGAAATCAGTACTCTGCTTTGAACATTGGTGTCTGAAATGATATGTAAAGATAGACGCTGTGCATATAATAAGTACAAAATACTGGATTGGAGAACCTCGCCATTTAGTGCAATCTTAGTATGAGCTCCCTGTTTTAATCTTCTGAATGTCAGTTAGTGCCCTCCCAGCTTCACATGTCTGGCACTCCACATGTTTTTCTAGTGGGCAAGTAATATGGGCAGTAGACATTCACACAGGCCAGATTTCATAATGTTCCAAAAAAAAAAAAGGAAAACAACACTTGCTGAGGAAACAAAATTAAACAGAAACTGCAGTACAGTACAAGACCTCCCTGTGCCAAAATAGTTGTTAGCTGTCACTTAAAGAATAGTATTCTTAGCCCTGGCTTACAAAATATTTAGAGTAGTTTTACTGTTCAAAAAAATAGCCATTAATTTTATCAAATGGAGGGTAATATTGGAAGAAAAAAATAAGAGTGGAATAATTGTAATACTTAGTTTTGTGTTCGTAAAAATATAAAATTAGTAATATGATTAATATTTGTTATTTATTAATATGATAAATAATTTGTTTAGCAGGGTAGGATTAGAGTTTTTCTTTCTCGTCATAAAACCTAAATGCACTTACAAAATTACTCTTAAACTAATGGTCATTAGTTTTGAGAAACTAATGACCATTTGGACATTAAAACTGCTCAATATTTATACATTAACTACAAACGATCGAGATTATCAAAGGTCGCTTTTAAACTTAATTTCTTAACGGTTGCTCTTGACAATTGTTATATCAAAGTTCTTAAAATGCCAGTATAAGAGAGTCATCATATTTCAAAAACACCATTTATGTTCACATTTCCTTGAGCCAAAAGTCAGGGGAGCCGGCGCCACTGATTAAGCAAAAAATATACTAAACAGTAGCTGATTTACTATTCATCTAGTGTAGATTAGTGCAAAGAAGGGGGAGCCATGGCCTAGGTTCCGTCTCTGATCTCATGGTTTAGAGATAGATTTAGAGAACCTGACAGAGGCTATCATACTCCCAACATAAAACAAACTTTGGGTGAATTTTTTTTAGGTCATGTCCACGTTTTCACAAACATATTAAATTTTATGGAGCACTAATTAAGTTATTTTCAATAGAAATTGTTTTCTATTTTTGAAGTAATGTCATGTCAGGACCAATAGGAGGACTAACCGGTTGTCAATTGATAGCTCATTACCATGAGGATCACTACTGAAGGCTATTACCACATAGTATAGCTCGGTTGTTAAAGTATAAGATCATCCAAAGTTTCTATTTTGAGATGTGAAGCATTTTTGCTATCTTTTGTTAAGAAAATAAAGTAAATTTGTGTTATGTGAGGAAAAATGAATTTATAAAATCATAGAACATATTAAGGATTGTTATGGTAGATAACTCGTTGTTAAATCCCCTCCAATTCCCTATATCATTTTCTCCCAATTTTCTCATTTCCCCTTTTTGATCCAAAATTCATAAAACCTCCAGCCGGTCGTTGGGCCGAATTCCCTTGGCCCATGATGTTTTCTCCTTTTTACCTCTTTTCTATTTGTCTCCTAGGCCGGCCTTTCTCTTCTTCGTGCGGCCCATTCTTGTCCAGCCAGCTCCAGCCCACCTAGGCCCAGCTTCGCGCGCCCCACTCAGATAACCCTACCCAGCCGCCGCCGCGTCGTACGACGGCGTCGCCTCCTTGGCATGCGTGCCGCGCCGCACTAGGGTTTCGTGCCCATAAAAGGCGGGCCCCCAACACCTGCTCCACTTTTCCCAAACCCGCCCTCAAACCCCATCGCGCCGCCGACGCCGCGTCGTCTTCCTCTGCACCGGCTGCCGAGCGCCGCCGCCGTCGTCCCCTGCACCGAGGCCGTCATCCCCTGCACCGAGGCGCCCCGGCCTTCCCCGACCCAGCGCCGAGTTTCCCGCGAGGCGCCGCCCCTCCTCGGTCCACTAGTCTTCGATGAGCTTCTCACGCCGGGGCACTTTCCCGTCGACACCGACGAGCCACCGCCGTCCCTCGACGTCGCGTTCCCTTCTCCGGGCATCTACATGTCCACGCGATCCAGAGGTGAGCACGCAGCATCCCCCTCCCGCCCCCTCCGCCCTTCGCGGCGAGCTTCGGCCCACGGGAACACCATCCCGGCCGCACTCCGACGAGCCTCCGCTGTGGCTGAGTAGCGGCGCCGCCCCCTCAGGCTGTCCGGTCCACCATGGACTAACGGACTGGCACCCAAGCTGCGGTCCCCAGATCCGTGGACCTATTCCACCGTATTTTCCAGTACAAATAATCCATAAACTCCCTAAAGTGCACCCATATCTGCTTAGCCCTTGTCCTTTCTATTCTGCAGTTGCTCCATCTCTACTTGTCTTGCGAAGGAGCCCTCGGGAATCTCAAGAGTAGATTTCGAGGTTGAAAAGCAATCCAAGGATATGAAGAGCAAGAGAACATCAATGAGCAGCGTTATATAAACAGGCAAGTGTCGTTGAACATTATGATCCTATTTAGATTGATTTGTAGTACATTCCTTGGATGCATGCAGTCTTAATTCTGAATCTTATGTGTTATTATCCTATTCCTTATCGTTTATTTGGTAGTGTCTATGTTCTGGTTAGATTCATGCTTAGCTTATTATATGTGGGGACGGGAAGTTGTCTTAATCTTGACTATGATCTATGCAACTAAGGTGCTGTTTGGTTTGAATTCTGTAACGCAATCGTAAACGCAATCAGGATACGCTGTGACTCCAATCGGAATGGGCAAAGCCTGGTTTTGTTTGGTTGACACCTGTAACGGTATCTGAAAGCATTCAGCATTGGAACTGCAAACTGAGCAGAAAAAAATGGAGCTGTTCATCTTCCATTAAAATTTGCAAACAGAATCTTTTGAAGCATACAAACAAATCCTTATGGCCATATCCTGGCACCGGCTATACAAAAATTTGTTGGAAAAAAAAGGTGGGATAACGGAGCTAAAATCCGCTTCAATTAGTCGATGTATATGGCAACTCGAAAATCCTAACTGAATCAGATCGATCCCCTCCGATCTGCGAGATCTGAAGGAAGGAGGAAGACGAAATCCGACTTGGCACAGACGCTGATGCGGACTGCCTGATTTGACCTCCACACGACAGCGATGGTGCTTCGCTAGCGCCGCCCGCCGCAATCAGTTGGAGACAGCGATGGAAGCGAATGGGGCGCAAAGGAGGATGAGATGCAGTAGGAGAGGAGGGGAGGGCGCGTATTGGGGAAGAAGCGCTGGAGCTAATCGATGACCGGAGTCCTCGGAGGCGAATGCAGGCCGGAGTCTTCAGAGGCGAAGAGGCTACGGTCGAGCGAATACGCCGGCATTACGGGGGCAGGGGAGCGGTATCGGATTTGTACAGGCCGGTATCCGATTGCGTGTGACTCGATTACGGACAAGGCTCAAACAAACAGAATTTATCGTAATCATATAACGTTGTAACGAGAATACGTCACAAACAGCCAAACCAAACACCACCTAAAGTGGGTTGGTAGTGGTTAGCAATATATAACTTACGGAATCTAAGCAAGATGGTTGCAAGATGGTTGGTTTGGTACGGTGTCGTATACGAGATTACGATTCATGCTTGTTTCATGCTTTAGATTATAAGGACCGGTTCATGAAGCATGTACCCGGCATGTATGCGGCATCACAAGACTGCTATGTAACAGCTTGGCTAATTAAGTAAATGTCTTCTTACTTTGTTGCACCATTAGGTGGTTTAGTGGCGCCAGAGGAGGCTTCTGCAGCGGAGATGAAATGGACTCTAAATCTTACTTTTGGATACCGTTCCGGCAACTGTTCCGTTTTAGTGGTTGGAATGGAACGTTCCGGTACCAGGCCATACCGACGTACAATTCCGGTTTTTAATATAATAATATAAATATACTTCTATCAATTTTAAAATCGCAAATTAAAAAGAAAAAGAGAGAAATGAGAACAAAGAAAAAAATTGGCAGGAAAGAATTGGCCTGGCCCGGCCCGGCCCGGCAACTAGCCTACCAACCAGCCCATGTGCCGCTCCACTTGAACTCAAGTGCACGTTAGGTTTTCCCAAGCCAGGCACCAATCCAGCGCCGCTGCTCTTGGTTCTCACGCTCATGGCCTTTGTTGGGGATTCCTCATTCGAGGGGCAAGGAATCCCAAACACGATACAATAATTGCGACAATCTAACCATATAGGATCACATCATTTCATTACAATGGTATCTACTGTCCCATCCGTCTTCGTGGGGGTGGGTGGGTATTTATCGGGGAGATCAAGAGTTATTTTGGCTTGACCAAAATACCCTTGACTACCTGCTACATTTCTGGAATGTTGTACAAACATGTCATAAGGTTATAATTGGTATTCCGCCTAGGACCTGAACCCTAGAACCAAACCCTAATTCAGTGACATCATCATCCGGTCCCACCGGCCATCTCGCCCTTGTCGGCCTCCCATCGACTTTTCTCCTCTGGCTCTGAGAGACGAACATCCGCGAGAAAACCGTCAGGGCCATCGCCATTTCGGGCTTTAGATGCCTACACACACAGATAAATGGCGAGAGCTAGAGAGTGTCATTGCGACATTAAAAGGCGACCCGTGCCTTGCTGTCATCATTTATGCGGATTCTGATCCCCAACAGCCACTCTCCCTCCCTCTCTCTCTCTCTCTCTCTCTCTCTCTCTCTCTCTCTCTCTCTCTCTCTCTCTCTCTCTCTCTCTCTCTTCTTCTTCTTCTTCTTCTTCTTTATTATATCACTGGCCTCTCTGCAGCTCTGCTCTAGCTGCTCCCCACTGGCCGCTGCAACTCCTCCCTACGCGGACGTCCCACCCCCTCCTTCCTCCACAAATCCCCCTCTCCGTTTGCTCCTGCCGCCGGGTCCAGAGTACCAGCGCCCCGCCAACCTCGTTGTCCGAACCGTTGTGGGCTCGTTGTGGTCGCTGACCACCTGCGGAGCGGATCGATGCGACGACAAAGCGGCTTTAATCGGGGAAGATTCCTGGTACCGATATCGCTAGAACGGACGGAACGGCCGGTATTGATTGAAATGACCGGTATTGGTCGGTATAAGCGCCGGTACAGGACGGTTCCTCATCTGTGCCGCTCAGGTCATCAGAATGGTATATTTCGGCCGTTCCGGCCGGTACCTCTATGACATTGAAAAGTAAGCTGTCAGAGGTGGTGGGTGCATACAGTTTGGAGGCGCTTTGTAAAGGCCTCGAAGTGATCTCCTGGCCGATACCCACTTCCACTTCAGTTCTGGACCACTTGGGCCGAAACCAATACTAACAGGCTACAAACAGGCTGGGGTGTTACACTTTCTCACAGTCACAAGCAAGCGTGGACTTATTTATGATTAGTTGGTTGTGGTTTGGTTTGTTGGTAGTCGGATGGTGGGAACTAGATGAGTTGGTAGCCAGGTGCTAGCAACATGGTGAGTCTTGGTAGCCAGGTGATGGGAACATGGTGAGTCTTGGTAGCTAGGTGGTGAGAACCTCGTGAGCTATCTGTTTGTCGGTGTTCGGGAGTTGTCATCACATTTAGTGAGCAAGCCAAAGACTATGTTGAAGATGAGATAGAGAAGGTTGCGTTGCCGCTAGTCGTTCGCTTGTGGAGCCTCCTGGTGTCTTCTTTTGCGGACGTGTTTTGCTGTGGTCTATTTTACTACTGTTGTTTTATTCGTTATAGAACTATATATCACTGCTTATGTATGCTTAAATAGATACTGGCATATCTATAGAATGATTTACGTATTCATGGTTGCCACATCTGAACACTTGAGCAACCACGACAGTGGGCGGTGGTCTTAGTACTACATCTCTTATCTTAAGTACAGTAAAATACACAACCTATGGAATAATTAATCGCTCTCAGGTTATCGTAGCTACTTTGATGATGGGTTTACTTCAGATAAAGTTGTAATTACTCACTTCGTGGAGATATAGTGTCCACACCTAGAAATTTTCACACAGATTAGCTGATGGGGCTGCGATCGGCGCTTCCTTGTCCACGGTAGGGAAGCAGAGAGAAGGGGCACCACACTTCCATGGAGGACGGGATGGAGGCAGAGGATCCATGGGGACGCTGGAAGTCAAAACGGATGGGGATGGTGGAAGGAAGAGGGAAGAGGAATGAGAGGGGAAGGAGCCATGAGAATTGGATCGGTTTAATGATGCGGATTTGTTCTACTCCGTGATGTTGTAGGACCCACTCAAATGGACACTATATTGGACAAATGAAAATGCATAGATGGACACTATTTTTGGACGGAGGGAGCACCAGACTGACTATTGGCTTTCCTATTTTGGTTCCATTTTGCAACTTATTTGTTGTGATATGTTTTGATGGGGTAACACAAAACAAAAATGATTATGCTACAAAATTAACTCTAAAGTTTCAATAGTTTGAAGATTTTAGGGCCCTTTCGGAAGGAAATTTCCTATGATACAAAATAAAACAAAATGTTTAGGGCTCTTTCGAAACAAAGGAAAAATTTGGAGGACTCGAATCTCGAAGGAAAGTTTACTACGGATTCCTATGGAAGAAAGGATTGAGTTCATATGAATCTATGAGATTCCAATGGAATCGATGGGGGCGGGGGGTGGGGGGAGGGGGTTATATTGTGTCTAATTTGGCTAATACAAATTATACGACAACAGCGCGACAATGCCCCGTGACCTATTCCACACTACCTTTTGTCAAGGAGTCATGCATCATAATGCCATATTAGGGGACGAAAGAACGATATTGATGGTCCCTCCTACAACGAGCTCATCCCCCTTCCCTAACATCATCATCATCAACAAGAAGAAGAACCAAAAGCTGGAGGACGATGGTAAGAAACATAAGGTACTCATTTTGTGTTGAATGAGTTATTTAAGAAGGATGAGTTACATGACAATAAATGTATTACAAACAGGAACTTAAGGTGATAATTTATTATTGCTAAGTCAACGCATACATGAGATTCTATGAAAATTGCAGCAAGAACTTTGACTCATGATGGATATCTAAGCTTCAAAGTGAGATCCACTTTTTGTTATTAGTTTCCATGTCCTGATCCATATTCTCCATTCAAGAATCATGGCCTCCTTCCTTTGTGCCAGTAATAATTTTTTTGCTTCATTCAACTTCCCTTCGTAAATAACCATGGTATTTCAAAGGAACTAGTGTGATCTCTTCTGGTTTCCCTTTCCAGTATCATACCTCCTCCAATATGCTATATTTGGTTCTAGCAACTATATGGGAATCCTACTACGCTTGTTAGTTATGGGCTCCCAAATATTCTGCATCGTCTTCGACATAGGCTCATTGCGATGCATTCTCATATGTCTGCCAAGCGCCTGTGGCCACTTGAAAGCCATAGAGCATCGAGCATGTTGTAAAGTGGTCGATGAAGAGTTGAAATTATCTCGCTCAGCTTGGATCCAACATTTTCTAACCTTGGTGCCTTTGTATGGAAAAAGATGAATTGCAAGATTACAAGCGATTCATACTATTTTGGTGAGCCTCGAGGTGCTTTTATAGATTCTGTGGCTGGCTCGCATCAAATACTACTATGAAAAAGAATTAATATATTTAAGTCAAGTATATCTTTGCATGGACATGTTGACAATAAACGGTGGTACAATAAGATTATAAGGCAATAATTTTGTCCCTACGCGAGTATCGTAACCATTGTTTGGTGGCTATGGTTCATTCATGATACGTTAGCAATCCAAGGCTCCAAATATTGTGCAACGAATATTGTTTCTTGAAACTATTTTTCTCCAGGGAATACTTTTATTTAGAATGAATAAATTTTCGCCGAACATTGAACCTATATTAATTCACCAAACAATGGATTCAATAGTCACGTTGGCAGAAAATTATTGCCTTCCAATCATATTGTACCAACATTTATTCTTAGCATATCCATGCAAAGATATCCCTGACTTAAGTATATTAGTTCTTTTCGTAGCAGTATTTGATGCGAGCCGGCCACAGTATCTATAAAAGCACCTCGAGGCTGATCGGAATAGTATGAATCGCTTGTAATCTTTCTATTCTTCTTTTCTTCATACAATGGCACGAGGGTTAGAAAATGGTGGGTCCACGATGAGGGAGATAATTTCAACTCTTCATCGCCCACTTTACAAGTGTTCTCGGTGCTCTGTGGCTTTCAAGTGCCCACAGGACCTTGGCAGACATATGAGAACACATCGCAATGAGCCCATGCCGAGTACGATGCAGAATATTTTGGAGCCCATGACCAACAAGCCAAGCAGGATTCCCATAGAGTTGCTAGAACCAAATATGGCATATTGGAGGATCTATGATAATGGACAGAGGTCAGAAGAGATCGCATTCATCCCTTTGAAAAACTATGGTTCTTTACCTGGGGAAGTTGAATCGAGTAAAAAAATATTACTGACTCAAAGCGAGGAGGCCAAGATTCTTGGAATGAAGGATATGGATCAGGCCATGGAAACTAACAAAGTGGATCTCACTTTGAAGCATTGATGTGTTTGGTCATCAGGAGTGAAATTTCTTATCAGGCTCTCTCATGCTGTTTTCCAAGAATCTCATGTATGCGTTGACTTAACAATAATAAATTATCACCTTTAGTTCATGCATGTTGGTAATGCATTTATTGTCATGTAACTCTGTCAAATCAGACTATTTTAATGATTCTAAAGCTGAATGTTTGATGTTGGTTAATTCTTAATAACGTCTCTAAATGGTTATATAATTTTTGAAGTAGATAGTAAATTTAGATAATGAAAGGAGAACTAATGGGGTAAGCATGGGTTTTATTTGAATACCTTACTCCTTTTTTGTTGATTCCATTTTTGCGGTGTATTGTTTACTTTCGTTTCTTTTTGTAGCTATTGATGTTTCTTATCCTTCAGAGGGATAAATTCAATTAATTTGCAAGTATACGAAACATCTTCACCCATGAGTATTCTAAGGTATTATAAGAGTATTGTAATTAACTAAGAAATATTTAACTAAAATACCAGCAAAACCAGATTGAGGGTGAAGGATAAGATAGGCTCATGACGGAGAAAATCACACCTAAATTAACGATAATAAAGTAGTTGGGAGAAAAATGAATCAGCCAACAGGTTTGTATATTCGTTTCTTCTTAACATGTGAGCCAACACAAAGAACGAGGTCTGAGTACTACTCAAGTGGAAAACTATAGCAAGGAAAAATGTCACCTCCCTTCATGGTTGCTGAAGCAGATTTCAAGAAATGTGAAAACCTACTATGAAAAGAAATGTGTGTTGATTGATGACATTTCATCTTGTGATATATTCATATATACTCTTTTTGCTGCTACTCATGACTTGTAATGCTCAAATCATAAATATTTTGACCTCATAGCCTAATCCACCTTATATAACTCATCCAACACAAAATGAGTACCTTATATTTCTTACCATCCTACTCAAGCTTTTGGTTCTTCTTGTTGTTGATGATAGTGTTAGCTTTATTGAGCAGGCGAATGAGGTCGTTGTTGAATGGACCATCTTCATCATTCTTTTTTTTCTCTAATCTGACATTATGATGCATGGCTCCTTGACAGACCCACATAAGGGGTGGAGTGGAATAGGTATTTTTTTGTCCTTGTCTAAATCGAAGCTAGTGAATAGAGTAACATACGCTGGCGGCCCCTAAACTTGTCTTGTTTTGTCACTTAGATACTCGAACTCGCAAAATGGGTATGCAAAGGCCTAAACTTGCTAAAGCATGTCATCTATGTGCGAAATACCAAAAATGCTCCTCTGTTGTTGATGTGGGTCTTTATATGGCACGGATTTACATCTATATTTGTGATCAAGACATGATGCCGTCAAACAATGTTATCTAATACGAATTGTGACGGTTATAAGGATTTGAGAAGACAAGTATGACAAATCAACAACCGCATCAACTGCTATAGAGGTATGTTTTAGAAAATTTTGACATAGATGACGCACTATAACAACTTCAGGTACCTGAATACCCACCGAGAGTTTGGAGACCTAGATAACACGTAAGACAAGTTTTACGCCTGTTGGTGCACCTTAGTCTAGTAAATACATGGGATGTGTTAAATTTATACATGTATTTAAGTTGAATGCAATACATTTCCACTAACTAATTCTATCTTACCACCCTCTAGTACTTTGACACTTGCGAAGAAAAATTTGTAGGGTCTTGATTTCATATTTGAAAGATCGAATTTTGAAATTCCCAACTTCAAGCGAAGGCTCAAAAGGTTGTTTTGAGGCCTACGCCCGTTCCCTTTCCGCCCCTTTCCCCCTTATTTTCCTGGGCCGTTCCGTGTCGATTGCATCGCCATTTTCCGTTCTTCCCCCTTGCCCCCGTAGCCAGGTGCAGACTGCATTTCAGCTGCTACACTCCACCTACCACAGCTTCTTGCCACCGGTTGCTCCTTCGGTCCTTCCAAAATCTGACCCCAAGAGCTTTCTGCTTGGGCGGCGCTGGCCAGGATTTGGTTTGAGGACGAGGAGTTGATGCGCCCGTGCGCCCCGACCTGGAATACGCCCCCACTTTTCTCCTGCATCCAGCTGCTACTACTCTTAGGTCCACTTGCTAGCTAGCGGCGGAAAGATTCGCCATTGATTTGTCCCAGCTAGTACTAGATTGCGGTACTTCTTTGTCCCAGCTCTGAATATGCTAATGTTTTCTTTGCTGATTGGAGCCTGATTCATGCCCCACATTTGTAGCGCAGCGCAGGTGAGGAGATCAATCAAGGTTTTTCCATCTTGCCAGGAGGCGAAGGCTGACACGAGATCAAGAAGCTGGCGGCAAGCAAGTGGTGGGAGAGCGGCGGAGAGGGCATCATGGCCGGGATGGACCCTGGCGGCGGCGGAATGGCGTCGCACTACGTGGATCTCCTCCGTGCGCAGCAGCAGCAGCCGTCCCCCACATCCCACGTCAAGAGGGAGCGGTCCGGGCCGTCTCCGGACAGGGACAAGAACCCGCCCCTGGACGCCGACCCAGGTGGGATCGACGCGGGTGGCGGGGATGGACCCTCGTCGTCGGCCATGGTGCCGGCTGAAGGCGGCGGAGGCTCCGGTGGCTCGACGAGGAAGCCGCGCGGCAGGCCGCCGGGGTCCAAGAACAAGCCCAAGCCGCCCATCATCGTGACGCGGGACAGCCCCAACGCGCTCCACTCCCACGTCATCGAGATCGCCGCCGGCGCCGACGTCCTCGAGTGCGTCGCCGAGTACGCGCGCCGCCGCGGCCGCGGCGTCAGCGTGCTGAGCGGCGGCGGCACCGTCTCCGACGTCGCGCTCCGCCAGCCCGGCGCCGAGCCCCCGGGCAGCCTCGTCGCCAACCTGCGCGGGCAGTTCGAGATCCTGTCCCTCACGGGCACCGTGTTGCCGCCGCCCGCGCCCCCTGGCGCCAGCAGCCTCACCGTGTTCCTCGCCGGTGGGCAGGGGCAGGTGGTCGGCGGGAGCGTGGTGGGCCAGCTCATCGCTGCAGGGCCCGTGGTCCTCATGGCCGCTTCCTTTGCCAATGCCATCTATGAGCGTTTGCCGCTGGAGAGCGAGGATGAGGAGGCAGCCACTGCCGCAGCCACCACAGCCGCGGAACCGCAGGGCACAGCACAACCCGCTGCTGCACGAACCCAGCAGCCGGAGGCGTCCCAGTCGTCTGGGGTCACCGGAGGTGATGCTAGTGGCGGCGGCTTTGGCCACGGAATGTCGCCGTATGATCTTGGAGGAAATGTGGGTGGCTACCAGTTTCCTGGAGACAACTTCGGCAGCTGGACAGGCGCAATGAGGCCACCATTTTGATTTACACAAGCTCTTGGTAATGGCACGGTATCAGGGTACATCTCGATAGGTTTCCATGGGTTTGAAGCTGTGATTGATCATTCTGATCATGCATTTTGGTTGAAGGCAACACTTTTTTGTGATGGGCTGAAGAAAATTGGTCAGAATACATGCTGTGCTACTGTTCCATTGAGAATTACTCTTGAATTAATCTCGAGCATGGCAAAGTGAGCATCATTGAGTGTGGACTTTTTTTTCTGGCTGGGGGAGATCAAGCAGCTAGTCCAAGAAGAAGAAAGGTCAGTAGGTCCAGTTTTTACTTTTCGTTGTCCATCCTGTAGTCTTTTGCTCTAAGATGATGCTTGTTGAGATGCCATGGTATGTTGGACTTTCGATTCTATTTTCCTTTAGAAGGACGCTTGTATTACTATTTCTACTACTGGTTACACTTTCCAGTTGCTGTGCCTCACATTGAGTCCTTCAAATTTGCTTTTCTAACTACAATAAACCTGTAACCTTTTTGTCTTTGCTCCAATGATGATACTGGAAGTAGTATAATTTTGCCTTTGTTAAAGCATATTCTACAAATAGTCCGTCAGAGTGACTGACAAAATAGAGCCTTTTTCATACTTTGTGATACTGGGATTTTGCACCCCCAAATAAGTCGTTTTTGGACAGTTGAACCAGTGATGCTGAGTAGAGCATTACTCTAAGCACCAGGATATTTTTTGTTATCGAATAACAGTCTTTATTTAATATATATGACATTGGTTAGTTTAGTTATTGATTAAGTATGGTCCCTCGTTTAGAAATTTCTACAATCTTGTTTTGGAGAAAATTTTATAAATGAACCTAAAAGTAGTTACCTTTTTCACCGGGCTGTTGCAATTAGCACAAATCATGGTGCCAAGACATTTGGTGTTGTGGGAACAGCCAACACTGTAGGCTCGCACCATCATTTCTGGTAGAGGTGTGTGTGTGTGTGTGGGTGGGGGGGGGGGGGGGGTGCCACATTTTTTCACGACACTGCTCATATTCATAGCGGCAATTTTCTGCTCACATTTTTGTCCAGTCAAATCTGAAGATGAGGAAATGTAGCCAGGTCAACATTTCAAACCCTAGACCATTCTCTGGGATACGTCCAGGATAATTTTTCTGGCACTAGTGCAGCCTGTGCCAAATTTGCGATCTTCACGAGTCCTTTCGGCAGAAAGGACTGGTTCTGCAGTCGACAAGGACACCCAAAAGCCTTCTGTTCCTAGGCCCTACGTTTTGCTCGAGATGCTTGGCCAGGTTCAGCCCCCTTGGGAACCAAACTGCTCTTTGCTTTGTTTTTATTCGAACCGATGCGCTTAGTTCTTACCGCTACCATTATTAAAACCGAACAGTATATGGATCGGATCAAGGTCCGCAATTTGCTTGGACAGCAGAACCACAGGTTATGAGCACTTAAGCATGGCATCAGTACGTAATTCCTGAAGTAACATTATTGTATCAGTAGCGATGTAACATATAGTTATATAAAAAAAAACTTAGCACTGCTAGTACTGCTGAGATGCGTGCGAGACGAAAAACACATTTAGAAGTTGCTATTCCACAAATGATGGTTTTGTACAGTTGTTGCTGTCATTGTTTTTTATTTACATTTAACTATTCATCTTATTTAAAAAATTTAAAAATTATCACACTTTTATGTTTTGTTATGATTTATTTTATCGTTTAAAAAATTAAAATAAAACTTATAAATTTGCATATTTGAGCTAATATTTTGAATAAAATAAATAGTCAAACGTGACTCAAAAAGTAAACGGCCACAGCAATTTCATAAAGTGAAGTATTGTATCTTGTTTTATTGAGACGAGCAACTTTATGACAAAAATGAGTATTGTGCAGTGGTGCATGGTCGCTAATATATTTGCATTCAGTAATACTATTTTCAATTGAAGAAGTATTTACGCTCCCTTTCAAGCACAATGTAAATGTTTTTTTTTGGCAAAAATAAAATGACTCGATATGCTTCGCCCAGCTGACTTCACCGTACCTCTGGTTCATCCAGTCGGCTCGGCACAACAGTACGTACGTATTACTCGTACCATTTTGCTCACTGAATAGTCGTGCCATTTTGGTGCTGTATGGCGTATTATAAGTTGGTCAAATGTTACTTTAAGCATAATGTTCTTTTTTTTTTTGGCGAGGACTTTAAGCATAATGTTCAAAGGGCTAGTGTGGCCCGGCTTGGTCTATAACTCTATATGCACCCAAGAATTGGGTACTTTGTGTCAAACAAGTTTATCTCTCTCCTCTCCCTCGGCCCAAAAATCTTTTTTTTCTATTGATTGCGGTGTGACAAATTGCCACAAAAGAACGGGAAATGATCACGGATGTAAACTAGCTTTGTGTCATTTGGCCAATTCCATGTTACAGAGTTTCAGACCAAATTTTAATCCTTATACTAAACCAGCAGCTCGAGAGCCTGGAAATGATAACGCACAGCAAAACACGCGGTTGCAAAGGATTCTCATCCTGCATAGCTTTGGAAACCTGAAAACTGGACAGGAAACCTGAAAGGCTCGGCTCCCTTTGCGCGTTGCAGAGAAGACTGCATAGCTTCGGAACTTGTACAGCTTTAAAGCTCTTGTCCTTTTGATGCCACAACCCTGCCTTCTCGGTTCTCGGTCAAAGGTAATCTCCGTGCCTGGCGGGCTCTGCTGCCTGCTCGCGGAATCCATGTGTAGGGTAGGTCCACAGGCCACAGCTATGTCCCTTCGGAACAGTTTCGTTTGGTGCTGATGACGTGGATACTTATCTTCAAACTCTCAAAGTTTTATTCAGATTTTTAATGCAAATATTTTTTTTATAACTTGTTTTATCATTAAATATATTTTAATCATAACAAATTTGTTTTGTTATTTTCGGTTGAAGATGATGTCTAAAAGTAAAAAACGACATTTTGTTTGGACGGAGAGAGTACTATTCATTCCATTCTAAATATTTTTAGTTTTAAAATATTACTTATTAGTATCATTAGATCCATTCTAAATTATATTTTCATACTAGCATCTTTTTATATGACATAAATGCCAGTAGTAACTTAGTTTGACTAAGACCAACTATAAAAACATACATATTTTTTAGGATAGAGACAGATGTAAGTAATTAGCAACCTTTTTCCATCACGAGATACATTTTTATGCAGTACAACCAATAAAAAATTTGTATGAAAAGTCACCTTTGTTTGCATGGCAGTATTCAGCCATCTTAATTATTTCTAGAGCTGATTTTGAAAGATACTCATTAATATCATTAGATCCATTCTTAATTATATTTATTTTTATTTAATAAATGCTCGTAGTAACTTAACTTTGTTTGACTAAGACCAACTATAAAAACATATATTTGTTTTTAGGATAGAGGTACTATGGATGTAAGTAATTTTATGTTGTACGGTCCAATAAAAATTTGTACGAAAAGTCACTTTTGTTTGCATGGCAGTATTCAACCGTCCTAATTATTTTTAGAGCTTATTTTAAAAGATACTCGTTAATATCATTAAATCCATTCTAAATTATACTTTCGTAGTATCCTTTTTGATATAATACATACCGCTGGATCTTAATTTGGTTTGACTTAGAACGACTATATAAATATACACTTATTTTAGGATAGAGGAAAAAAAAAGGAATCGAGTAATGAACCTAGAGCATGGTTTATAAGTTTTGGTGATTGATGTCAACATGGTCATTAGGACTAACAAAGTTTTCTAGTGTGCAAGATGTTTAGTCTCATGGATGTAGTGATACACTATTATAGTGCCAACACCTCAAAGGTTGCAAGAAACTTGATAAAGAGGAGAAATGAAATGAGGACTACTCTACGAGGTGACTACTACGCACATGAGGTAAGAGACAAGGTGAGTATGTCATGTGTCCCTCTATGTATCTTATAGCTTGACATACTCTTGATCATCATGTTAGTCTTGCCGTATATCCTATACCATGATGATCTTGTTTCTTACGTGGTGTTGTTATTGTGCTAGTTCTTTATCCTATGCACATTATATGATGCTTCGGTCGGGTTGTCCTTTGTGACAACTAGATCATTGTGACTAACATCTTTGATGCAGGAAAAGTCTTCATGCATATTCATTAGGTCACAATGAAGAAGCTTCGTCGTTGAAGGAGTGCACCAACCTATTCTCTATATCCCGGTGATTGGTTGCCTCGACGATGGATGACGACAAGGATCAAGGACTTGATGGAGGTCGCGGTTGAGGAGATGGATCAAAGGCTAAGGACATGCTAGTCCTACGTGTGTGTGATCACTTGGTGTAGGTATAGGCTTGAGTCCATAGGAAAAATCGGATCAAGTCATTTCTCTTAGGTCACACTAGTGGTAGAGGTGAGTGGATGCTCAAAGAGTCTCTCGGGCACTAGAGTGGCAATGGAGAAGTTGAGGAGCCAAGTGAACGAAGTTGGAAGCAAGTTCAAGAAGATATGAAGGAGTTTCAGCTTCGGTGGAGTCAGTGTATGGTACGGTGATAGCCAGGCTAACATACGGTGACTCAAGAGATGGAGTCTAGTAAGACAGGATCTATGGAGTCACTGTATTATACGGTGAAGGTCATGGTATCATACGGTGAGTATGGAGGACCAAGTGGGAAATGTTTCTGGAACCGTAGTATCATACTGTGATATCATACGGTGCATCATACGGTGACTCAGTCCTGTGCAACGGCTAGTCAGTGATAAGTCACAGGATCATACGGTGGTAGTCACAGGATCATACGGTGATAGGTCACGGGATCATACGGTGGTATCATACAGTGACTCAGTTGGCAGACCACTTTTGAGCAACGGCTAGTTTTGGGTTGGAGGCCTACAAATAGTTGGTTGCACGCCCCTTAAGGGTGCCTTTGGCTATTGTTACCTGTGGGGAAACGTAGAGGGAGCCAAGAGGATGCAAGAGAAGCACATGGAGAAGTTTTAGAGAGAAATCTTGGTGCTTGAGAGAGAGGAGAAGCACATAGAGAAGATTGGAGAAGAAAGCTTAGTGCTTGAGAGGGTTGAGAGCATCCATCCACCTCTAGGACTAGTGTGGTCATAGGGAGGCGGTCTTCGTTTGTTACCCTTGGTCTATGGCAAGGCCTAGACCGGTTAGGCGTCGGTGTTGAGCTTGCCAGAAAGAGTGTGGAAGCCGACACAAGTTTGTACACGGTCTTGGAGCTTCCCCTGCGAAAGAAGCATCACTAGTGGAGCGCCCTTTGGCACGCATCAAGTGCGGAGCCTTACCTTCGGAGGAGTACCCGGGAGAAGCCCGGCGGGACGTGCCTGCGACTTCACTCAAGAGCGGTGGATGGTCCCAAGGTGGAGAGCATTGCTGGTGCGCGGCGGGGTGAAGCCCGTGACTTCACTCGAGGAGTGAAGCGTGCTCTTGGGGACATCACCGGCTGGAAGAGTGTCGTGTGCTCTAGAGGGGATCGGCATCGAGCGGAGGGACAGGATCGAGACTCCGGCGGGAGTGACGCAACGTGGACTAGGGGAAGACGCCATCCTTCCGATACTACGGGAAAAATCGATGATCATTCTCTTACTCTTACTCTCTACTACTTGCATTTATTATCGTGTTTATCCTATATGTTTGTAGTAGATATTGTGCTTATCATATGATTGCTTGATGATTGTTTCCGTGTGCTAGCTCTATGTTATCTCTAGTGATATGCGCTTTCCTTTATGTGTACCTACTTGCTCATAGCTCATACTCTTACTTGATATCATCTAGTGATCTTGTTATGCTTTATGTTGTATCTATCTTGTTGTCATGATCACTAGCTTGAGCTTCCCATGTGTTACTTATATGCATGCTAGTTTGCTTGTCTATCTATCATATATACTAGCATGTGTAGGACCTACTTGAGCTTCCGTATGTGTTACCCATATGCTTGCTAGAATGCTTTGAGTGCCTTTACCTTATACACTAGCATGTGTAGGACTTGTTAAGCTTATCTTGTATATTGTCTTATGCTATGTTGTTCTTATATGCTCATGTATACCTTGCTCCTAGCATGTACAAGTCCTAGCACATGGTTATCCTTGCATGATCACAAATCACATAGTGCACTTGTACTCGCAAGTTATGTATCCTTTACTTGTGCAATTAGAAAGAGTAGCTAGAAGTGCAAAAAGTTTTAGTTCATGGTGTGCCCGATTCACCCTCCCCCCCTCTCGGTCACACGATCCTTACAAGTGGTATCAGAGCCAATTGCTCAATTTAGGGCTTAACCGCCTTTGAGATGTGACCGAATGAGTTTGGGTTTTCATCCCTTATGGGTTTGGGCTTTGGACGTTGAAAGAATCGCTTGAATAGCTACCTTATGTTCATAGTTCCAAATGAATTGTGGGATACCATGAATAAATTCTCTAGCACTTTCACGGATAACCATGTTATCATGATGATCTTGTTGTACTTGTTATATCTTGTGATGATCATGATTGTGTGCTTACGGTTTATGATGATATTGTTGCTAGTTTTCTTGATGAGGAGTGATTTTGATAATCTTGCCATATTATTTAATGAATCACTTACTTGTGTCTTCGCTTGGTTATGCTAGATAAGTGGATCGATCCATATGACATGTGAAGAGCTCAAGTTGTAAGGTTATCATGAAGATCTTGAAAGCACCTCCTCAATCAAGATTCGGCGGCAACATTTTTGCACTTCAACATGAAGATCTTGAGAAGCTACAATTTGAAGAAGTCTTGCTCATGACCATGTCACATGATGAGCACTCAAGGAAATGTCTCTCATTTTGAGGACATCTCAATTGGTGATGGTGGTTCTATTGAAGATCAATCTACAACCGTGAGCAAGCTTCCATCACTTGAAGAGCAAGCAATTGAGAAGAAGATAATGCAAGCTCGGGATACTCACTTCCTTGATCACTCAAGTGAACCTACATATTCCTTGGAGAATGCAAAGATGACGGTATATCTAGAACCGAATTTCAATTCTTTATCTAACTCATCTTTGTGTCTCATTGTTAGCAAGGTGACTATGAACCGATGGTGAAGTTCAAGTTACTATTGATATCTTGATGAAGACTTCACCTCCTCCATCTCCAACCGTGTGCCTCACTACAAGACATGACTTGTGAGTCATCGACAACAAGAAGGTGGTGATGGAAGGATCAAGTGAGAGTGATGAAGAAGAAGATGATGCTAAGGCCAAATACAAAAAGTTTGTGAGACAAGACCAAGGTCAAGAAGAAGGAGATGTCATCTCACAAGGGTTTTTATTGTTGGTGAGAGGATTGCCAATGATGAAGACTACGAGATTGACTCTTCTTCAAAGGCATATGCAAACATGTTGTTGGTCTTCATCTTCACATGCACCTCCAAGGTAAAGGAGGTAAGAAAAGTACAATGTGGCCATATTTCGTGTTGGCGTGCTTGATGAGGAGTTCAAGGATCTCATGTCATCTCATGAGGCTCTATATATGAGTTGAGGGCTCAAGTTGGATAACATTGAGCTTCTTGAGAAGTATGAGAACCTTGAGATCGCTTATCAAGCTACCGACCTTATCTTGCTTGCTTCTTCTTCATCCACTACTCCTAGTTCATCTATCTCGCATTCATTTATTATTTGTGATGAACTAACCCTCCCTTGTGAGATCTCTTTCTCTTGAGTCTTTGTTTTGAAGGAATACCATAAGCTTAAGAAGAAAAGTGAGTCAATAATGCAAGCGTTCACAAGACTCGCAAGAGGGAAGGGAGTGGACTTCTCCGGTGAACATGGAAGCCATTGGCAAGATGATGCCACACCAAGTGAAGAAGTACCGTTGATGGCCAATGATCACTATTGCAAGCATTGTGGCATAAGTGGCCATTCAACAAATGATTGTTTGGTTCCTAAAGCTCCTACACTTTCATTTGATTATTTACTTTATCTTGACAACACTTACTTGTTATGAGTTGTGATGTAGTGTTGTGAAGGCAAAGTCAATATATAGAAGCTTTGGACAAGAGGAGGAAGATGAGGATGCTTTGGGTGCCCAAGATCTTAGTGGACCGGATGAGACCAGCCAATCATGTGGAGGCGCCTAAGTACAACACTTGAGTTTGGAGGTGGTGGACCGAGTTCAATACATGGAGATCATTGAAGGCCACCACAAGTGTCAAGGGCATGAATGACAACATCTACTTTTCAAGATATCTTAGTGTAGTTTTCTCTTTTCGTTCTAGCTCCTTTGCTTTTTAGTAGCTCCTTTGTGAACTAGTATGTTGTGCACTTCATGCATCATGTAAAAACCTAAAAGAAAAGCACAAAAATATTAGTTCGAGGTCTAACTTTCTCAAGATAGCTATGAGCATGGGGGATGCTTGAGTTGGTAGACCGATAGACTCAAGGCAAGGTTTGGCTCATAGTGAGTAAGCTTGAGAGAGGTTCGAACTTGACCTTGAGTAGGTTTCCTTTATGCATTATACTTAATCTTGCATGCATTCATCATGGCATATTTAAGTTTTCCCTTGCATTTGTATTATATGCTTGTTTATGCATTGCATATAAGAAATCACAAAAGAGTCTTTCACCCGTGTGTTCTTTGTTTTAGTTTTTATCATGAGGTTACATGTCATAATGTCTTCTCTCCGAAAGGTATGCCTAGAACCGATCTCTTTCAATTATCTTTTGTTCTAACTACCATCCATAACATAGTTTAAACTACCCCATGTGTTTCACACAATGATATGCATATATCTTGCCTCCACTATAAGTATGCATAACTCTAGGGGGAGTTTAGCCTATGTTATGAGGCTTTCATGATCATGGTCCAAATGCCTTCCACTCAAAAGGACATGGTTTATGAAGCTCTTGTGTGCATTTGACGTTTGCCTGTCTTGTTCTTTTTCTATATTGTAAGATCAATTGTAGAAACAAGAGGGAGACACAAGAAACAAGAAATAGGAGAGAAGATGATGAAGAAATCTAGATCACCTCAAGGGGGAGTTGGCGCTCATGAAGATCAAGTGATCAAGATGATCGATCTTCTCAACAATCTTGAGGTGAGTGCATTTGTCAAGGGGAGCGGACTTCTACAAGGTAAGCATGAAGGTAATCTTCTTATACCCTTGTCATCTTAGCATTAGTGCTTGTCATAGCTCCTTGTGCTTTCATTCACTTGTGGTATGAGTTTTTGCTCTAACTTGTGACATCGTATGAGCTATGACTTGCCTCGACCGGAACATCAAGGTAACATCCCCTTTTAGCTCATATTGCCTCTTGTATGTGCATCTCGTGATGATATGTTTGTGCTTGATTGCATATTGTTCTTTTTCATATCATCACTCCTTCATGCTTGTCATTTGCTCCATATGCTTAGCTTTATCTTGTGGTACCCTTTGTTGCTATATTGCGTATCTTTCAAATGGTATCTTATCTTGAGCTTTGACTTGCATGCTTGTCTTCTTACCATCATGTGTGTAGTGTCCTTATATTTCTTGCATGATGCCTTGTTGTGTTTGAGATGCTTTACCCTTGTCTTTTACTTCATATGTATATGCTTTTACAAGTGGTAAAGTCTTCTATGCTTTCACTCATATCCTATACAAGTGGCATCTATTTATGCACTCATTTCATATCTCTTTATATGCCATGATCCGAGATACAGGGTAGTCTCCTTGACTTGTCTTTCTTGACAAAAGTGCATGTGATGCACAACTTTAAGGGGAGTCTATCCTATGTCTTGAGATTCTTGAGACTAATGCATTGGCAAGTTTATCTTTGTAGCCTCTTGATAGAAATGACTACCTACTTTGAGGTGCCATGATTCTCATATGACACATTCTTTATGGCATTGGAAAGCAATCACATCCCCGAAGGTACGCTAAGTTTTTCATTCTTGCAAGTAGTTAAGGTTTTCCTTTATTCTTGCTTTATCTATCTAGCTACCTTCCATAACATAGATTAAGGTCTCCCACTTACTTAATTGTTAAATTGTGCATATACTTTGCCTTCCATCACATGTATGCACAAATCTAGGGGGAGTTTAGTCTAGTTATGAGGCTTCATGATTTTGATCCATATCTCATCCACATCCAAAGGATCACTATCTATGAAGCTCCCTTGTGCTTTTAACGTTTGCCTTGTTTGTCCCTTTTCGGTGCTTGATGTCAAAGGGGGAGAAGTATATCCACCAAAGCAAGAAGTTGCGGAAAGAGAAGAGACATGAAGCACAAATAAGGAGAACATGCTAATGGGGAGAAGTAGTTGCAACCACGGAATGAAGATACATTCACGAAGGCGAGGTATGAGCAAAGTATTCTATGGCATCAATACATCCTAGGCAAGTAGTTGTGCTTCATTCTATCTATTATCTCTTGCTTTGGTTGTGTGCCATCAATCACCAAAAAGGGGGAGATTGTAAGATCAATGAACCTAGAGCATGGTTCATAGGTTTTGGTGATTGATGTCAACATGGTCATTAGGACTAACAAGGTTTTCTCGTGTGCAAGATGTTTAGTCTCATAAATGTAGTGATACACTATTAGAGTGCCAACACCTCAAAGGTTGCAAGGAAGTTGATAAAGAGGAGAAATGAACATGAGGACTACTCTACGAGGTGACTACTACGCACATGAGGTAAGAGACAAGGTGAGTATGTCATGTGTCCCTCTATGTATCTTATAGCTTGACATACTCTTGATCATCATGTTAGTCTTGCCTTATATCCTATACCATGATGATCTTGTTTCTTATGTGGTGTTGTTATTGTGCTAGTTCTTTGTATATATCCAATGCACATTATATGATGCTTCGGTCGGGTTGTCCTTTGTGACAACTAGATCATTGTGACTAATATCTTTGGATGTAGGAAAAGTCTTCATGCATATTCATTAGGTCACAATGAAGAAGCTTCGTCGTTGAAGGAGTGCACCAACCTATTCTCTATATCCCGGTGATTGGTTGCCTCGACGATGGATGACGACAAGAATCAAAGACTTGATGGAGGTCGCGGTTGAGGAGATGGATCAAGGCTACAGACATGCTAGTACCAAGTGTGTGTGATCACTTGGTGCAGATATAGGCTTGAGTCCGTAGGAAAAACCAGACTATCAAGGGGGATCAAGTCGTTTCTCTTAGGTCACACTAGTGGTAGAGGTGAATGGATGCTCAAAGAGTCTCTCGGGCACTAGAGTGGCAATGGAGAAGTTGAGGAGCCAAGTGAACGAAGTTGGAAGCAAGTTCAAGAAGATATGAAGGAGTTTCAGCTTCGGTGGAGTCAGTGTAGATACGGTGATAGCCAGGCTAACATACGGTGACTCAAGAGATGGAGTCTAGTAAGACAGGATCTATAGGGTCACTGTATTATACGGTGAAGGTCATGGTATCATATGATGAGTATGGAGGACCAAGTGGGAAATGTTTCTGGAACCGTAGTATCATACTGTGATATCATACGGTGCATCATACGGTGACTCAGTCCTGTGCAACGGCTAGTCAGTGATAAGTCACAGGATCATACGGTGGTAGTCACAGGATCATACGGTGATAGGTCACGGGATCATACGGTGGTATCATACAGTGACTCAGTTGGTAGACCACTTTTGAGCAATGGCTAGTTTTGGGTTGGAGGCCTGCAAATAGTTGGTTGCTCGCCCCTTGAGGGTGCCTTTGGCCATTGTTACCAGTGGGGAAACATAGAGGGAGCCAAGAGGATGTAAGAGAAGCACATGGAGAAGTTTTAGAGAGAAATCTTGGTGCTTGAGAGAGAGGAGAAGCACATAGAGAAGATTGGAGAAGAAAGCTTAGTGCTTGAGAGGGTTGAGAGCATCCATCCACCTCTAGGACTAGTGTGGCCATAGGGAGGCGGTCTTGGTTTGTTACCCTTGGTCTATGGCAAGGCCTAGACCGGTTAGGCGTCGGTGTTGAGCTTGCCAAAAAGAGTGTGGAAGCTGACACAAGTTTGTACACGGTCTTGGAGCTTCCCGTGCGAAAGAAGCATCACTATTGGAGCGCCCTTTGGCACGCATCAAGTGCGGAGCCTTACCTACGGAGGAGTACCCGGGAGAAGCCCGGCGGGACGTGCCCGCGACTTCACTCAAGAGCGGTGGATGGTCCTAAGGAGGAGAGCATTGCCGGTGCGCGGCGGGGTGAAGCCCGTGACATCACTCGAGGAGTGAAGCGTGCTCTTGTAGACATCACCGGCTGGAAGAGTGTCGTGTGTTCTAGAGGGGATCGCCATCGAGCGGAGGGACGGGGTCGAGACTCCGGCGGGAGTGACCCAACGTGGACTAGGGGAAGGCGCCATCCTTCCGATACCACGGGAAAAATCGATGAGCAATCTCTTACTCTTACTCTCTACTACTTGCATTTATTATCTTGTTTATCCTATATGCTTGTAGTAGATATTGTGCTTATCATATGATTGCTTGATGATTGTTTCCGTGTGCTAGCTCTATGTTATCTCTAGTGATATGCGCTTTCCTTTATGTGTACCTACTTGCTCATAGCTCATACTCTTGCTTGATATCATCTAGTGATCTTGTTATGCTTTATGTTGTATCTATCTTGTTGTCATGATCACTAGTTTGAGCTTCCCATGTGTTACTTATATGCATGCTAGTTTGCTTGTCTATCTATCATATATACTAGCATGTTGTTGGCGGTGCATATCACTCAAATTTTACCGCCAACACTATTCAACAAAAGCCATCAAACAAGGATAAAACGAACATTATTTATTGCTAATGGCTCTCCACAAGTCTTGTTGGAGTGTTTGAATGCAGGGAGCAATATGGAGAAAAATCAGAGGAAAAGGGGGCCAAAGCCCACCGGCCGGCCCAATCATAGGCCGGCCGGCCTACTCAGGCTCCCGATGGGATCAATCTTCCTTCCAGAGGCCTTTTGCTGCTCCCCCACGTGGAATTCAAGGCCCAACCCAACAAGAGACAACCGACATTCTAGAATATGGGCTTTTGGGCCTAAACGTGAAGGCCACTCCATTTCTGCCGCCCCCATCAAGTAGCCGACCTCTGAACCGTCATCAGGAGAGAATCTGAGACGTCCACGCAAAAGCTGATGTGAACTAGGGTTCCCGATCTTCCGAAAGGTTCTGATAACTCTCGATTTGGTGGAAACTTGACACGCGTCGATCCGGCTTCAGAACAACACGTTCTAAACCCCGCAATCGCAGCACCACGTCTCCTCAGGTTATCGACCGGCGGTGCACGGTCGACCTCGCCAAGAAGGCTTATCCTTGCCTGCGAATCGAAGAACAGAAGCAAGAACACAGTAGATTGCAACCAAAATTGCTGAAAACTGAATTAAGCTCACGAGTTGGGGTCTCACAAACCGATGAACGACGAAACTGTTCTTGACAGAATAATCTAAGCAAAACCCAACCCTAACTTGGGCGGCGGCTACTGTAGATATAGACCTTAGGGCGTGCAAGACCCCCTGGACGCGCCCCTAATGGGCTCCAACAAGATACAAGCCCAAAGGCCAGATTACGGTGACGCAGCACCGGGACAGATTCTGGACGTCAACTTGTTTCGACGATTCCCGATGACTCCGGACGAATTTTGACATGAGACCGGCGCCATTGGAAAGGTTATCAAATTGTCATTCCATGCATATGAAGAACGTCCAAAACCAAGCCCGTATGCGACCTGGGCGACCCTTTTAGTGCAGACTGCTCCTGGACTCCGAAACCGATCCTAAGTCGACTTGAATTGGGCCTCCAACTTGGTTTGGACGCCCTTGCTGTCCCTCCACGCCTCGAAGCTCCTCTCCAAACATCTTCTGGTCCACTCCATGGTTCCTAATCACAATATAATCATTAGGTAGCAATCTATCCTCAAGTTCATATAAATGAGTGCTTAGGAACGAGCTCACCTCTAGATTCAACTGTCTTGCGCGAGCTCTGGTGATTGGACCTTGTATATCCAGCGGAGGTGTGACATGTGTATCCGAAGGAGCGATGTCCTCATCATCCTCCCCCACTTGAATTGGAGTCGTCCTCGACTCAAGCTCATGTTCTTCTCCCAAGTAAGGTGTCAAATCTGAAATATTGAAAGTAGGACTAACCCCGAACTCGGGAGGCAACTCAAGTTTATATGCATTATCATTAATCTTTTTAAGTATTTTAAAAGGACCATCAGCTCGAGGCATTAACTTAGACTTTCTCAAATCGGGAAATCTATCCTTTCTCAAGTGCAACCATACTAAATCACCCGGTTCAAGTTTAATTGCTCGCCTGCCCTTACTACCAGCAATTCTATATTTTTCAGTCATCTTTTCAATGTTATACTTAGTTGTCTCATGCATTTTCAAGATAAAATCAGCACGCTCTTTAGCATCATTATTTATCCTCTCACTAGTAGGCAAAGGTAGAATATCAATTGGAGCACGAGGATTGAAACCATACACTACCTGAAAAGGACTTACCTTGGTGGTAGAATGTGTTGCCCGATTATATGCAAACTCCACATGAGGCAAACATTCTTCCCACATCTTCAAATTTTTCTTCAAAACAGCTCGCAGCATGGTCCCCAAAGTGCGGTTCACCACCTCTGTTTGTCCATCAGTTTGTGGATGACAAGTGGTAGAAAATAACAATTTTGTACCCAACTTGTTCCACAAAGTACGCCAAAAGTGACTCAAGAACTTAACATCACGATCTGAAACAATAGTAGAAGGCATACCATGCAAACGAACAATCTCTTTGAAAAAGAGGCCAGCAATATGAATAGCATCATCAGTCTTATGACATGGTATAAAATGCGCCATCTTGGAAAAACGATCCACCACAACAAAAATGCTATCCCTCTCCCTCTTAGTCCTAGGCAATCCCAAAACAAAGTCCATAGAAATATCTGTCCAAGGAATAGAAGGAACAGGAAGAGGCATATATAAACCATGTGGATTCAAGCGAGACTTAGCCTTTTGACATGTGGTGCAGCGAGCCACAAAACGCTCCACATCTTTCCTCAACTTTGGCCAAAAGAAATGAGTGGCCAAAACATCCGCTGTCTTTTTGGCACCAAAATGCCCCATCAATCCTCCTCCATGCGCTTCCTGCAACAACAATAGACGAACGGAACCAACTGGAATGCATAGGCGGTTAGCTCGAAACAAAAACCCATCATTCAGCACAAATTTGTTCCATGCCCGCCCTTCTTTACAATTCAGCAACACCTCTCTAAAATCAGGATCAAGCGCATATTGTTCTTTAATTGATTCAAGGCCAAAAATCCGACAATCAAGTTGAGACAGCAAAGTATATCTTCTAGACAAAGCATCAGCAATCACATTATCCTTCCCTTTTTTATGTTTAACAATATAAGGAAAAGTCTCAATAAATTCAACCCATTTAGCATGTCTACGGTTCAGATTATTTTGAGAACGAAGATACTTAAGGGCCTCATGATCAGAATGAATAACAAATTCTTTAGGCCACAAATAATGACGCCACGTCTGTAAAGAACGTACAAGTGCATACAATTCTTTATCATACGTGGAGTAATTCAGAACAGGACCAGTTATTTTCTCACTAAAGTATGCAACGGGTCTACCATCTTGCATCAAAACACCACCAATGCCAATTCCACTAGCATCGCATTCTAGTTCAAAAGTCTTACCAAAGTTTGGAAGTTGCAGCAACGGTGCGTGTGTAAGCTTGTCCTTCAAAGTGCCGAAGGACACCTCTTGTGCCGTTCCCCAATGAAATACCACACCCTTCTTCGTCAACCCATGCAGCTTCGTCAACCCATGCAGCGGTGCAGCAATGGTACTAAAATCCTTGACGAAGCGGCGGTAAAAACCTGCAAGACCGAGAAAACTACTCACCTATGTGATAGACTGAGGAACCGGCCAGCTAGCAATTGCTTCAATCTTCGACTCATCCACCTCAATGCCCTGCGGAGAGACAACATAGCCAAGAAAAGAGACACGATCCGTGCAAAAGGTGCACTTATCAAGGTTACCAAATAAACGTGCAGCTCGTAAAGCATTAAAAACAGCACGTAAATGATCCATATGTTCATCCAAAGACTTGCTGTAAATCAAGATATTATCAAAGTAAACCACCACAAACCGACCAATAAAAGCTCTTAAAACCTCATTCATTAAACGCATGAAAGTGCTAGGTGCATTAGTCAAACCAAAAGGCATTACTAACCACTCATACAAACCGAATTTAGTTTTGAAAGCCGTTTTCCATTCATCTCCAAGTTTCACTCGAATTTGATGGTAACCACTACGCAAATCAATCTTTGTGAAAATTATAGAACTACACAACTCATCAAGCATATCGTCTAACCTAGGAATAGGATGACGATAACGAATAGTAATATTATTGATGGCTCTACAATCAACACACATACGCCAAGTACCATCTTTCTTAGGAACCAAAAGTACAAGAACAGCACAAGGGCTAAGGCTTTCACGTACATACCCACGGTCCAAAAGTTCTTGGACTTGTCGCTGAATTTCCTTAGTCTCCTCCGGATTGGTCCTGTAAGCAGCGCGGTTGGGTAATGTTGCACCTAGAATCAAATCAATTTGATGCTCGATCCCTCTCATAGGTGGCAATCCCGGGGGTATCTCTGCTGGAAAAATGTCCTCATACTCCTGCAAAAGGTTAGTAACAGCAGGGGGCAACGAGCTAGCAATATCATCAATTGAAAATAAAGCGCCCTTACAAATCAAAGCATAGCAAACATCATCATCGAAAATTTCAGCAAGGTCACTTTTTGTAGCAAGCATAACGGCACCCTTCAATTTAATCCCCTCGGCCTTAGAATTATGTGTAGACTTATCATTTTTAGGTGGAAAAAGAGAATTAGCAACTTGCTGATTTTCAGATTTAGCATTATTCAAACTAGCAGTTCGCTCTCTATCAGCCTCTACAATTTCAGCAGGGGTTAAAGGAACCAAAATAATTTTCTGTCCTTTATGCACAAAAGAATATCTATTGCTTCTACCATGGTGCGTAGCATCATTATCATATTCCCAAGGTCTACCCAACAACAGATGACAAGCGTGCATAGGTACCACATCACAGTCCACAGAATCAACATAAGTACCAATAGAAAATGAAACTCTGCAAGTGTGTGTTACCTTAGCTTTTCCAGAATCAATCAACCACTGAATATAGTATGGATTTGGGTGTGGGCGAGTTGTCAAGCCAAGCTTCTTGACAAAATCAGAACTCACTAAATTATTGCAGCTACCTCCATCAACAATGACACGTGCGCGACCTTCCTTGATGACGAAGAAAATCTGGAACAAGTTATGTCGTTGTAGCTTGTCCGGTTGGTGCACTTGTGTGCTGAGGACCCTCTGCACAATGTGTACGCCGTAGGACATTGTGTCTTCCTTGCCAAAAATCTGACCGTCTTCCTCCACGTCGTCATCATCATCTTCAATGTCGGAGGTGCTAATGTATCCTCCATCATCTGTTGAAATATATGCCCGCTGACTTGGGCAATCCCTTTGCATGTGACCAAGCCCATGGCAGCGATGGCACTGAATGCTAGAAGAGCGTCCCGTCGATGAAGAGGTAGCACCCTTAGTAGGTGCCGGCACCACACTCTTTCCCGCATCTGAAGGCCGTGCGGGGGGCTGTGTTGTTGCTCCGGCAGCAGTGCTGGAGGCTGCTGGAGGCGGCTGGGAAGGGGTGGACTTGGACAGCCCCGAAGGTGGCACCCTGCGTGGTGTGTATGTGGCGGTCTTGTTCCTGTTCTGCTGTTCACGTCCCTGCAATTCTTTCTCTGCGAGCATAGCAAACTGGAACAACTTGTTGACGGTGTTAAATTCTTTATAATCAAGAATATCCTGAATCTCACGCCTCAGACCAGAATAAAAACGAACAAGAGCGGCCTCATCGTCCTCTACTATCATGCAGCGTTGCAAACCCTTTTGAAGCTCCCCATAATAATCCTGTACCGATTTATCCCCTTGTTCTAGGCGCTGCAATTTTTTTCGCAAATCTCTATAATAAGAAGGAGGGACAAAACGATCTAGCATAGTTTCCTTAAGTTTATCCCAAGTTCTAGGAATTTCATCACCAAAAAGAGAATTCCACCAAACAATAGCAAAGTCCTTAAACTCACTAGTAGCTTGCCGAACTCTATGCTGCTCAGGAACAAGATGGGCACTAAATTTTTGCTCTACTGTCATCTCCCAATCAAGATATCCCTCAGCATCATATGCACCCGAAAACGATGGAATAGTAAACTTAATTTTAGCATAGGGATCGTCAGGAGGTCGATTACCATGTTGTCGGTGATGATGACCCATACCGCGAGTGTTATTTTCTAGGCGACGTCAATCCTTGTTCTCAGTATGCCCATGTCGATTTCCATCTCAGTAACTTTGCCGGTTAACGTAGTAACCAAGGAGGTTACAGTGGTAACCGTGTCTTGATTGGTTTGAACAGTGTCTAGAAGTGCGGATATCCTCCGGTCCAGCCGCTCTGTCTGGTTGCCGACAGATTCATCAACCGACTTCTGGATCGTCGCCTTCATGTTCTCAAGAAACTTGTCAAGAGCAACCTTTAGCTGCTTCTGACTGACACATTCGTTGAAGTCCTTGGGAGGATCGTCAACTGCATCGTCGTCTCCTGCCATGATAGACACAAAAACAGGAACAAACAGTGAAGGTTATCCCTATCAAATACTACTGCAGTGGTGCCTCTCAACACAGCAAAAGGAAGCCTCTAGCCAAGCTCTTGCAAGGTTCTTAGTAACAAAGCAAAGGATACCTGGAAGGCGTGCTCCGCGATTGCAAGGGTCAAAAACCTATGCTGTCCAGAAGTGATATGTGGAGCTAGGAAGGCCAAATATGTGAGTGGTACACAATTCAAAAACAGATAGTAATGCTGAATAAATGTCCAAAGCACTGGTCCTAGTTGCTGGTAGACTCGTATCCAATTCCAGAAGTGAACAATAAGGAGCAGAGAACAAGAAATCAGCCAATGACAGAAAGGGTGTTCCTATGTGCCTCCTGTTTTGTCTTTTAGCACTAGTAGGAATCACAATGCTTTTGATTTTTCTTTTTTCTTTTATTTTTTGATATTTTTTTCTCAATCAGGGGCACAAGAATAGGAACACCACAAAGTATCAACTCAAACTGAGAGAAGATGCGGTCTACAGAAAATCAAACACGTTTCCTGAAAACCCTGAAATCACCTTCAATGAATTTTTTCTTTTTCTTCCCGATTTTTTTTGAATTTTTTGAGAAACCCAAATGGCATAAAGGCAATTTGTTTTGGCCCTTTTGGAGTCACGAATCTGCTGTAAAAATTTCAGCTCAAACGGAGCACCGAGCGAAAAGTTATGCCTGTTTTACTGAAGGTACCTCAAGTCATGGTTTGAAACAAGGGCAAACTGAAATCGGGGAAGGAGAAACAAATTCGGATGGTTGCAGCGGGTGTTTGGGTGTGGTGGGTGGGATGTAGATGAATCAAAACACTGAAATATGGTAGGAACAGAGAACCAAATTCAGGGTGTGGTGGGTGGGATGAAAAAGACTAGCGAAAACAGGGTGTTGCGGCTAGGGTTTCAACGATGAAGTGCAGCGGATGGAAAAATCACAAACTGAAATCAAACACGAACTAAAACCAGCAACAAAACACGACTAGGACACAAACTCAACACTACGGACTCTGAAATCAAATTATGCAGAAAGGCTAGACGTGGTTCTGGGATAAGGAAAAACTAAAACCTAATTTTTTTTTTTGGCTTTTTGTGGATTCTAGGATGACGACGACGACGACGAACACAAATAGATCTGAAGGATAGCCGAACCTGACGGTATACCTGAGTCTCTGATACCACTTGATGTGAACTAGAGTTCCCGATCTTCCGAAAGGTTCTGATAACTCTCGATTTGGTGGAAACTTGACACACGTCGATCCGGCTTCAGAACAACACGTTCTAAACCCCGCAATCGCAGCACCACGTCTCCTCAGGTTATCGACCGGCGGTGCACGGTCGACCTCGCCAAGAAGGCTTATCCTTGCCTGCGAATCGAAGAACACAAGCAAGAACACAGTAGATTGCAACCAAAATTGCTGAAAACTGAATTAAGCTCACGAGTTGGGGTCTCACAAACCGATGAACGGCGAAACTGTTCTTGACAGAATAATCTAAGCAAAACCCAACCCTAACTTGGGCGGCGGCTACTGTAGATATAGACCTTAGGGCGTGCAAGACCCCCTGGACGCGCCCCTAATGGGCTCCAACAAGATATAAGCCCAAAGGCCAGATTACTGTGGCGCAGCACCGGGACAGATTCTGGACGTCAACTTGTTTCGACGATTCCCGATGACCGAGCCCGGCGCCATTGGAAAGGTTATCAAATTATCTTTCCATGCATATGAAGAACGTCCAAAACCGAGCCCGTATGCGACCTGGGCGACCGTTTTAGTGCAGACTGCTCCTGGACTCCGAAACCGATCCGAAGTCGACTTGAATTGGGCCTCCAACTTGGTTTGGACGCCCTTGCTGTCCCTCCACGCCTCGAAGCTCCTCTCCAAACATCTTCTGGTCCACTCCATGGTTCCTAATCACAATATAATCATTAGGTAGCAATCTATCCTCAAGTCCATATAAATGAGTGCTTAGGAACGAGCTCACCTCTAGATTCAACTGTCTTGCGCGAGCTCTGGTGATTGGACCTTGTATATCCAGCGGAGGTGTGACATGTGTATCCGAAGGAGCGATGTCCTCATCAAAAGCCGGTGGTGAACCGCCATAATCTATGGCCGGCCGGCCACCCTACTAGGCCGGCCGGCCTACCTTTGCGCCACCGCCACTCCATCTTCGGCTACAAGATGCACACTGACATGAGGACCCTATAAATCCCCCCGGCTAGCTTCAGAGCAACTCGCACCTGGAGATACACTTGAGTTAGTCATTAGTGAGTAGCGAAGCGCTGCTGGTAGTGAGTGAGTGAGTGAGAGGCTAGGAGAGTGAGTAGTCACGGAATGCCGGGACTCTACTTCTTCGGCGCCTCGGGTATGCTCCTCGCCTGGGAGTAGTCGTTCGAGTCTTCCAGGCCGGGTAACATGTAAGGAGATTATCGGTCTGGCAATAAAGTGTGGTATTCTTCTCTATTTATTTATGGGTTTCAGGTATGCTTTAAATATTTATTTATTGCATAGACTAGCTTATTTGGATGTCCTCGCTAGTTGCGACGATAGGTGTAAACGTGGTGTTTAGACCTAGAGTTATCCCTGATTTGCTCTTAACCCCACGGAGGATGGTAGCCGCGAGTACGTGTGACAGGCGTACCGGTTTCTGTAATCCACCACGTCCGGGTTCATGTCTGTAGGGTTTTCAATAGCAGGCGGATTCCCAAAGTAGTGGAACCTAATTCTCGGGTTGCTGCTTTGGCACGTTTGTGCCCCGAAATAGATAATAGAGAAGGGACCATACCAAGTTGCCTAACTGTATAGCTCGTTGACATTAGATTACCTGGCCAGAAGACCTTTTTATTTATTGTTGCGCTCTTGCTCCCCTGTGCCACCTTGATCGAATAATTTATCTAGGATAGAGTTGTTAGTACACTGTTCGTTTCCTGTGGATTCGATACCCTAGGAATACTCCTTGTGGTGAAAGCTACACCGGTATCCGTACGCTTGCGGATTAATTTCTGTTAAGCCTTAGGACTGCCAACAAGCTTTCTGGCGCCGTTGCCAGGGAACGGTAAGCTGTGCTAAAACTCAAACCTAGAGTCGTCCGTTTAAGGTTTTTTTTATTTTCTTTTCTTTTTGTATTTTGTTTTTGTTTTTCTTTTCTTTTGTTATCGTCACACCATGGACGCATCGTCGATCTTTGACGCCTCTGCTCCGAAAGGAGCACTATTGGAGCCTCCACCAGCTTCCAAACCAATCACGGCTTCAAGCAATGAGTTTCGACCAGAGCTGATTGCATTGGTAAAAGGATCTGTGTTCCATGGGGAAGATCATGAAAATCCGTACACACACATACGCCACTTCGAAAGACTCTGCTCCAAAGTGGTGACATTAGGTGTCCCGCAGGACAGTTTTAAATGGATATTATTTCCATTCTCCATCACTGGTGAAGCAGAACTCTGGTATGACAGGCATGTGAGTGAAGCAAATGGAGACTGGATTACCCTCAGGAAGCTCTTTTGCCTCAAATATTTCCCTCTCTACAAAGTCATTGCTCTTCGCAAGAAGATCATTGCCTTTGAGCAGGGCAGTAATGAGTCATTAGAAGCTGCCTGGGACCGCTTCCTGACTTACACTCACCAAGGGCCAGATCTGGGAATTCCATCTCCGATCCTCCTTCAACACTTTGCAACAGGACTTACTCCGAATGGCCGTAACTTCTTGGATACAGCCTCAGGAGGATCCTTCCTATACAAGACAGCTAAAGAAGGGTTTGAAGTTCTTGGAAAGATCCTCAGCAACCTGGACTCCTATGAAGCATGTGCCCCTGAAAAGCCAAAAGAAGAGACACATGCCATAGTTGAGGTACCTTCAGCCAGCCCACCAGAGGAAAAGAAGGAAGAATGTGCAGTGCAGCCCCAAACAGAACCTCCTCAACCACAGCCAGCTCCAGCGGCAGCACAAGATTTATTCTATGTCTGCCCGTCGAATCCAACATTATTTCAAGACAGCCAAGTTCTCTCCAAGGGTCAGAAACAAGTTGACTCCACACTCCCTCTCCTGCCATATGAAGAGGAGGTAGACCTGTCCAGGTTTGGAGACACAAGATTCTACCCTGCGGAGAAGAATTGTCATGTCGACAGAGCTGAACTTGATGAGCCAGATTTGGAGGATAAAGCACAACAAGAAGAAAGGCTACAACAATTGTCTGCTATCTTCAGCGAGGATTGGCTCCAAGAGACTGAATGCTCAGGCGAAGTGGTCAAGATAGATCCAGAGCCTGATAGCATTTTAGTCACATGTAAGCAAGTGCAGCAGATTAAGGCCAGCTATGACTTGAAAGCCAAGATAAATATTCTGTCTAGGCAGCAGGCCCAAATGCTGACAGTTGCACCGTTCAGCCTGATTCCATCAAAGAAAAGGCTGATTTACCAGAACAAATGCTATCAAGCTGAAGGCATTTGGCAAGGATTGGAGGTAGAAGTGAATGGGCAAACCTTGCTCATGAACTTCCACGTTTTCGAGATACCTGACCAAAGCCTCTTCCTAATTGGGACCCCAATTGCACCCCTCACGAGGATGAAAAGTGCACAAGAAGAATTGGATGTGCCAATGGGAAAGAAAAGCTTCTCCATCGACTTCAGACGTGCTCTTAACACAAAGGCGGAAGCACAATCTGAAGAGGTGAGTGAATACACGGCCATAGAGGAAGCTGCAGCCGTCGAATTCTTAGAAGCTTCACAGCATGATATCGAGGAAGACGTACAGTACTTTAATGAAGACGAAGATCCTTCCCCATTTGTTCCACTAAACAGGCAAGAAGAGACAGCTCCAACACCCGTAGAGCTCAAGCCGCTGCCTCCAGGTCTCAAGTACAGTTTCCTCTTTCAAGATCAAGGGATGCCTGTCATCATCAGTAACAAGCTATCCGAGACGGAAGAGAAGGAACTAGTAGCCGTGCTAGATAAATATCGATCAGTGATAGGCTACTCACTGGCAGACCTCAAGGGAATCAGCCCCGAATTTTGCACCCATCGGATCCCAATGGAGCCTGACCATAAGCCCGTTCGTGAGCACCAACGACGTCTGAACAATGCCATGAGAGAAGTAGTAAAGAAAGAAATTTTGAAGCTTCTCAAGGCAGGGATTATCTACCCCGTTCAAGACAGCCAATGGGTCAGCCCTGTTCAGGTAGGGCCAAAGAAGGGAGGGATGACCGTTGTGAAGAACGAAAAGAATGAGCTGATCCCTCAGCGTACAGTGACAGGATGGAGGATGTGCATCGATTACAGGAAGCTTAACAAAGCGACCAGGAAAGATCACTACCCACTCCCGTTCATTGACAAGACGCTCGAACGGTTGGCGAAGCACTCATTCTTCTGCTTCCTCGACGGTTATTCAGGGTACCATCAAATACCTATCCCCTGATGACCAAGATAAGACCACCTTCACATGTCCATATGGCACCTTCGCCTACCGTCGGATGTCGTTCGGATTGTGCAACGCACCAGCCTTATTCCAAAGGTGCATGATGGCCATCTTCTCCGACCTAGTCGAGAAGATAATTGAAGTATTTATGGATGATTTCTCAGTCTATGGGGAAACATTCGGGCGATGCCTCCAGAATCTCGAGAAGGTACTCCAGAAATGCAAAGAGGCGGATTTGGTTTTGAATTGGGAGAAATGTCACTTTATGGTGACAGAGGGAATTGTCCTAGGACATAAGGTCTCTGCCCGAGGGATTGAAGTTGACAAGGCCAAAGTTGAGGTAATTGAGTCACTTCCACCCCCGAGGAACATAAAAGGGATCCGCAGCTTCTAAGGACATGCCGGTTTCTATAGAAGATTCATCAAGGACTTTTCCAAGAAGGCTCGACCTCTCACCAGTCTTTTGGCTAAGGATGCACCGTTTGTCTTCGACAGCAAGTGCATGGAGGCATTCAATGAACGGAAGCAAGCTTTGATAACAGCCCCCATTATCCAGCCGCCCGATTGGTCACTCCCATTCGAAATCATGTGTGATGCAAGCGACTATGCCGTAGGGGCAGTGTTGGGGCAAACAAAGGATAAGAAGCATCACGCCATAGCCTATGCTAGTAAGACTCTCACTGGGCCACAACTCAACTATGCAACCACTGAGAAAGAACTACTAGCTGTAGTCTATGCCATCGACAAGTTCAGATCGTATTTAGTGGGAGCAAAGGTGATAATATACACAGATCATGCAGCTCTCAAGTACCTTCTGACTAAGAAAGATGCAAAGCCACGCCTTATCCGTTGGATCCTCCTCCTTCAAGAATTTGATCTAGAAATCAAAGACAGGAAAGGAGTAGAGAACACAGTGGCAGACCATCTCTCACGACTGCAGACGGAAGACCCTAACGGGTTGCCCATCAACGACTATCTGAGAGATGACATGTTACTTAAGGTAACAAGCACCGATCCTTGGTATGCGAATATCGTCAACTATATCGTAGCAGGATACATACCACCAGGGGAGGACAAGAAGAAGATCATCAGGGACAGCAAATTTTACCTCTGGGACGATCCATATCTATACAAAGTCAGCACCGATGGTCTACTAAGAAGATGCGTACCCGTCTGCGAAGCGATGCAAATCATCGACAGATGCCATTCATCAGCCTTCGGCGGTCACTACGGAGCATTTCGTACAAGTGCTAAGGTATGGCAAAGTGGCTTCTACTGGCCAACCATGTACGAGGACACGAAGGAGTACGTGAGAAGATGTTCACGCTGTCAGAAAGTGGGAGGAATCAATGCCCGCGATGCTATGCCCTTAACCAACAACCTTCAGATCGACATCTTCGATGTTTGGGGCATAGACTTCATAGGACCCTTCCCTAACTCTGAAGGGTATGAGTATATACTTGTGGCTGTGGACTGCGTCTCAAAGTGGGTCGAAGCTATGCCATGTCGGAATGCCGACTCCACACACTCCAAGAAAATGCTCCAAGAAGTCATCTTCCCAAGATTCGGCACACCCAGAGTGCTAATAAGTGATAGGGGTTCACATTTTATTGACAAGACCTTCGGAAAAATGTTGCAACCACTCGGCATCGAGCATAGAGTAGCAACCCCCCATCACCCACAGACAAGCGGTCAAGCGGAGACGTCCAACAAACAAATCAAGAACATTCTCCAGAAGACCGTCAATCAAATGGGCAAAAATTGGAAGTCAAAGCTGTACGAAGCACTGTGGGCTTACAGAACAGCATACAAGACTCCAATAGGCATGACCCCATACCAGCTAGTATATGGGAAAACATGCCATTTGCCCGTCGAGCTCGAATTCAAGGCATACTGGGCGATCAAGAAATGGAACATGGATTTGGACCAAGCCCAGATTAAGCGACAAATACAAATCGCCGAGCTCGAAGAATGGAGGGAGAAGGCGTACCATAGCTCCAAGCTCTACAAGGAGAGGACGAAGAGGTGGCACGACAAGCGCATCCGGGAGAATCACTTCACGCCAGGCGATAAGGTACTCATGTTTAACTCCCGCGTTAAATTATTTGGTCATGGTAAATTAAAAAGTAAGTGGGATGGCCCCTACACCGTCGTAGAAACATCTAACCATGGGGCCGTCACTCTCCAAAGTGATGATGGGGAGCACTTTAAAGTAAATGGCCAGCGCTTGAAAATCTTTTTAGAACCCTCCATGCCGGAACTGGAGGAAGTAGATGTTCTCGAGTTCGTCCCAACTTAAAAGTCCATCATCTACGGTCTAGCCCCGACCTTAACCGAGCCTTGTTTTTATTTGTTTTCACCTTTTGTTTTCTTTAGGAATAAATAAAATAAAAAGAATTGCCAAAGATAAAACCAAACAAAATTTCCTTTCACATCATCGGTTTTATGACAACTTTATTTCGCAATCTCTCCTTGCTCACCAAAATTTTATTAAGGATGCTCTTGTCTATTTTGTTGTGAGGTTTGATATATGCGTAAATCTTGACCTCTATCTTCTCATGATTTTCTCGGGAATCTTACTTTGCCTTTGAAACTGATTGTCACAAATTCTCCTGAAAAGCCTATTAGAGCCAAATACAGTTAGATTTTATAACTCCTCAAAAGCTAATCTTTTTGCGTTGAGTTTGATTAAGGCTTAATTCTCTAAAGTTGCATGCACTCCTCAGAACCTCAGCCATACATCATATCCATATGCAAGCGTCCCCTCCACTTTATGGCATAAAACATTCCCTGATCAATTCCATCAAAATAATTTCTATCTGTATGGTCTTTGCCCCACAATCAAAAGATAAAAAGGAGCCTTTCTTTGCCTCATGTATCATGGGAACCTCTCTGCTCTTAAAAAAAAAGGAAAAGAGAGAGAGAGAGAGAGTGTTCCCCACTAAAAAAAAAGGGGAGAGGCAGAAGGGCTACTTCATTTATTCTGGGCAAAGCATAAAGAAAAATTCAGCCATAAAGTGTGAGTCATCATGTCGCTACCATATGCATCATCTTTTTCTTGACTGAGTTATGAGGATGTGCAACGCACTTTCTAGAATTATTCCTTAATTTTACAATACCTGCAAAAGATTATGCTCTCCTTACCGAACTCCAGATATAAGCCATATCAGAAAATAAGGAAAGCATTCTGTTTTGAGAGAGGATAGGTTTTTCCACCACTCTGAGTGACTCAGAATTTGAGAATTTTTGTGACATGATGGGAGAAGGGAAGAGTTTGGAAACCCGAGGGATCTTTGGGATTGAGAAGGGTCTTTGATTTTTCACTATTCAACCTTTCAACTTCTCAAGACAATGAGTTTTAGCCACTTCCACATAGTGAGCCTGAGGAAATTGTTGAGATATCTTTGTCTTATCACCTTGATGATGTCTTTTTCTTTGGTTCAATCTTTTTGCTCGGGACGAGCAAAGATCTAAGTCTGGGGGGGATGTTGGCGGTGCATATCACTCAAATTTTACCGTCAACACCATTCAATAAAAGCCATCAAACAAGGATAAAACGAACATTCTTTATTGCTAATGGCTCTCCACAAGTTTTGTTGGAGTATTTGAATGCAGGGAGCAATATGGAGAAAAATCAGAGGAAAAGGGGGCCAAAGCCCACCGGCCGGCCCAATCATAGGCCGGCCGGCCTACTCAAGCTCCCGATGGGATCAATCTTCCTTCCAGAGGCCTTTTGCTGCTCCCCCACGTGGAATTCAAGGCCCAACCCAACAAGAGACAACCGACATTCTAGAATATGGGCTTTTGGGCCTAAACGCGAAGGCCACTCCATTTCTGCCGCCCCCATCAAGTAGCCGACCTCTGAACCGTCATCAGGAGCGAATCTGAGACGTCCACGCAAAAGACGGTGGTGAACCGCCATAATCTATGGCCGGCCGGCCACCCTACTAGGCCGGCCGGCCTACCTTTGCGCCACCACCACTCCATCTTCGGCTACAAGATGCACACCGACATGAGGACCCTATAAATACCCCCGGCTAGCTTCAGAGCAACTCGCACCTGGAGATACACTTGAGTTAGTCATTAGTGAGTAGCGAAGCACTGCTGGTAGTGAGTGAGTGAGTGAGAGGCTAGGAGAGTGAGTAGTCCCGGAATGCCGGGACTCTACTTCTTCGGCGCCTCGGGTATGCTCCTCGCCTGGGAGTAGTCGTTCGAGTCTTCCAGGCCGGGTAACATGTAAGGAGATTATCGGTCGGGCAATAAAGTATGGTATTCTTCTCTATTTATTTATGCGTTTCAGGTATGCTTTAAATATTTATTTATTGCATAGACTAGCTTATTTGGATGTCCTCGCTAGTTGTGATGATAGGTGTAAACGTGGTGTTTAGACCTAGAGTTATCCCTGATTTGCTCTTAACCCCACGGAGGATGGTAGCCGCGAGTACGTGTGACAGGCGTACCGGCCTCTGTAATCCACCACGTCCGGGTTCATGTCTGTAGGGTTTTCAATAGCAGGCGGATTCCCAAAGTAGTGGAACCTAATTCTCGGGTTGCTGCTTTGGCACGTTTGTGCCCCGAAATAGATAATAGAGAAGGGACCATACCAAGTTGCCCAGCTGTATAGCTCCTTGACATTAGATTACCTGGCCAGAAGACCTTTTTATTTATTGTTGCGCTCTTGCTCCCCTGTGCCACCTTGATCGGATAATTTATCTAGGATAGAGTTGTTAGTACACTGTTCATTTCCTGTGGATTCGATACCCTAGGAATACTCCTTGTGGTGAAAGCTACACTGGTATCCGTACGCTTGCGGATTAATTTCTGTTAGGCCTTAGGACTGCCAACACATGTGTAGGACCTACTTGAGCTTCCGTATGTGTTACCCATATGCTTGCTAGAATGCTTTGAGTGCCTTTACCTTATACACTAGCATGTGTAGGACTTGTTAAGCTTATCTTGTATATTGTCTTATGCTATGTTGTTCTTATATGCTCATGTATACCTTGCTCCTAGCATTTACAAGTCCTAGCACATGGTTATCCTTGCATGATCACAATCACATAGTGCACATGTACTCGCAAGTTATGTATCCTTTACTTGTGCAATTAGAAATAGTAGCTAGAAGTGCAAAAAGTTTTAGTTCATGGTGTGCCCGATTCAAACCCCCCCCCCCCCCCCCCCCCCCCCCTCTCGGTCACACAATCCTTACAGTCGCCACCTGCGTACCTTTGCTGACAGCCTCTCCCCCTCCTCCTGTTACTCACAGCCACCGCCTACCTCGTCGCCTCTCCCCTTCCTCCTCTTCCTCGCCGCTGCCACCTGCCTCCACCGTCAGCCACCTCTCCCCTCCTCCTCCCGCGCCCCGCCGCCTGCCTCCCGCTAAGGCTAAAAGAGAAGCTCGGCTCGACGAGCAGCTCGAGCTTGGCTCGACATAGGCTCGATTCGAGCTCGGCTCGAATGGAAAACGAGCCGAGCTTGAGCCTAACCCCAAGCTCGCGAGCCTCAGCGAGCCGAGCTCGAGTAGCTCGTTCGGGTTCGCATTACTTGTTTGTTGGCCCGATTCACCAACAACTCCTGGCCCACTTACTCAACGGCCTAACATATCAGCCCAAAACTCATGCTAACCCCACACCTCCCCGTTCCTATCTCCTGTATAGGCACAGCTCGTTGGAGCCACTACTAGCACAAGCTAGGTCAACGCCGCCGTTTTCAAAAAAAACAATTCGTCTGATCTTAGATCCAGCTCCGTCGTCTCGCTTCTCGCCTCCTCCTCATGTCTTGAGCGCCGATTCCACACCCTGCCGCTCCTCCTCCCAATCTGGAATGCCTGCGCATACTCCGCGCTACCAGATGGCCAGAGCATGCTCGTCGTCGGATGATCCCGTAGCGAAGCCGTGCACTCCGTTGCGTCGGCCTAGAGGAGCTCGATCTGCTGCTTGGCCATCCATGAGAAAAGCACAGCGCCGGAGGTATGTCCGCATGACGCCACCGCTGAAGGCACAGACCGCCGTCCGCCATCGTTCTATGATGCGCTGCAAAACCAACAGACAAGCCTGCTCGAACCGAGCTTGAGCCTTCGCGAGCCTCCGTCAAGTCGAGCTCGAGCCCGTAGACAAGCTCGGTGGGATCTGAAGCTCGGCTCGGGCTCGGCTCGAGGTCCTGGCGAGCTCGAGCTTGAGACGGCAGGCTCGCTCGAGCTCGGCTCGTTTACAGCCTTACCTCCCGCTGCCGGTCGCATCTCCCCCTCCTCTTCCTCTCGCCGCCGCCACAGAACCACCCCACCACATTCACCGCCATCCGCCGTTTTTGCCTCGGCCACCCCGACCCGAGTTTTGGACTCCCGTTGGAGATGTATGTTTTTAGGTCTTGTATTGTAAAGCCTATGAACACCCATTCTGCTTTTTGATCTCCAATTTGGATCTGCACCATTGGAGATATTCTGAGGCACCACAACTCATCCATCACCTGCAGTGGCCTCTTTAGTTTATCCTTCCTCCTACCTTGAGATGCTCCCATCTCAGGCTTGTCGTTGGTTTTGCCATCGAAGGGGCACAAGCGAGGTGCGAAAGTTCTCGGTCAACTAGAGGCATTTTAGTTGTTTCGTGAAGCATGATGGCGATGTTTGCGGCATGCATGCGACTTGAGCAGTGCTACATCTATAAACAAGTTTTACTTAAATTTTAGAGCGGCTGATGTGGCGAAACATGATTGGATGCGTGAATTAGGATTAGTATAAATCAGTGAGGCACTTACTATAAATAAACTCATACGTCAGCAAAACTTGCTATAAATTCATTCACACGTCAGTATTTTATAGGAATTTTGTAAAATTGTACTCTAAGTAAATTAGCATTACTCGTGCGACTTGGGCTGCAAATAGGTGTCCTTTAAAGTACCCTCTGACTCAACCAAATGAAGAATTCATTTTGAAAAACTAATTCATTTGGTTGAACCAAATGTCAGCAGCGGCACATGCTCCATTACAGATTTACGGTCATGATTCAGAAATCCTAAAAATGTAATTCTTTGCTTGTTGACGGTGTGAATAGAGGTTGCTTGTTGACGGTGTGAATAGATGTTACAATTTTGTGCGATCATAATGTATTTCCAATTTGTCATAAACTGAGACTGAATTTCCAACGTATCATGCATTAAAGGCTAATGCCAACAATAACCGAATGTTAAATTGTGGAAACTGTTTAGCATAACGCCTTAGAGGGCAGCTTTTGGCACCGATGAAGAATTTTTCGTTGGGCATTCAGCTGCTTGGCCCGCACATAGTCAATCAGCCTTTCCCTCCTGGGCTCCAACCTCCTGCAGATAGTGTTCTGCATCCAGAGCAGCCATGCAACCTGCAATGTCCATATAGCTTCATACAATTAGAGGACTATTAAGAATTAACAAAGCTGGGAACATCAGGGATTGCATGATGTGAAATGAAAGAGAAGATTTGGGTACCAAATTAAGTTGAACATATCACAGCCTTAAAATTAGAAATAACGAGTTAACACCAAAATTACTCTTCCCTAGCAAACTAGGCAGATAGTCGAAACAGATAACACTATTTAGTGAAAACAAAAACCACCAGAAGAAAACAGTTTCAACATGTAATGCCGTACTGCAAGTACAAATCTCACAGCTATGTCAACCCTAAAATTTCAAAAGAGTAAGCAGAGATTTGTAACAGACTTTACAAGAGGATTTAGCTACCAAACAATATTGAACATAGCTTAGCCCTAAAGCTACAAATAGCTAGAGAGCCACTCAACAAAAGTAGATAATAAAAAAAATAACATAATACTTCATAAAAACAGAAACCTTAAAATTATAAATAACGAGGGAACATCAATTTTTTCCTTGGCCACTCAACAAAGTAGATAATCAAAATAGATAACGCAATATTTCATAAAATAGAAACATTGCATCAATTTAGAGCATATAAAAGTTATTTATTTAGCCACAAAGGCAGGTCCTGAACAGAACTATGGTCGCTCAGTGGTTGTTGCACAGTTGCACAACTGTATGATGATTGCCCTTGGTGCAAGTACTTCGTTTCAAATCAAGTGATTATTAGTGCTGGAATATTCTTCGTGCATGTGTAATGAACTATCGGTAGGCCTCTAAATTCAAAATAGCTGGCGAATCGCAAACCTGTTATTATAGTTAGGGGATACCCAGATCATTGCTACCGTGTACCTGCAATTCTTGGATACATCTAATTCTGGAATCCATTTTCAACAATCACATACAGAAATCTATTAATTGAAAATGAGCAAGGTATGCTATGTCCCTGTATGGAGGGTAGGCTCAGCCCTCCTATTATCTTTCAAAAGGTGGGCCTCTAAGAAAATGAAATCCAACCTAGGAGGAGCTAGGCTGTTTTTCTTTAAGAAGAAGAAATAGCGAGCAAATAGGCACCCAAATTCGAGAGCAAGGGATCTTGAACTTGGGTGGCTAGGGGTGCAATACCAACATCCTCCACCACCTAGCCAACTGAGACAAGCTCAGCTTCCTCAAAAAAAATTTGGGCCTCTAGAAAAATTGAGGGAATCAATGAGCCTCTGAAAGAGAACCTGGAGAGGTTTTGAATCTTACGCATAATAATCATTTATAAATTATAAGTAATCTCACACTGCACGGACAAATAGGATTAAGCTTAAGGGCTTAAAAGGTTTCAACATCACCCTCCACCATTCTAAGGGCTTTACGAATTCCAGAAAAGAACATGGCATGAATGAGCTGAACAAAGAGCATCTACATTATGTGCAAGGAGTGCAGTTAATAGAACCAGGGTCGACCTTTTTGTGTGATGAACTGATAATTTAGGATATTGGTTACAGGAAGGACAAGATTGAATCTCTGCTTTGCCTCTATCTATCTAATAACAGCTAAAAAGTGCATCATGGGTACTCCAATAGCAAGGAATTGTTGACGATAAGCACCAATTACCACTGTTCATGTCAAAGACATAGATAATGCATAATGTAGACTCTCCAATTGCTGTCATATTTGTTATCTCACAACTTGATGACAATTTATCACTTTCTACAAAGTAGCAACAGAAACAAGAAGAGGATCACTTCTTCCTTAAGTTGCCTTTTTTCCATAGATAGAATATACGGTTTTACTGTAATTGGCCATCCTTTGTTTGGTTGAAATCACGAAATTGTCCTTCCATCCTAGGTAAATTAACAATAGCAGACCACTATTGACATACACAGAGAAAAGCTTCAAAAATAGTACCTGATCCTGCCGCAGTGATAGCCTGGCGGTACTTTTTGTCCTGGACGTCGCCGGCGGCGAACACCCCCTTCACACTGGTGTGAGTGGTGCCAGGCTTGGTCACCACATACCCATCGGAGTCGAGCTCGAGCTGCCCGTTAAGAAATTTGGTCGCCGGCTCATGCCCGATGGCAAAGAAGAGCCCAGCCACCTGGAGGTCGGAGACCTCCCCGGTGACGACGTTCTTGACCTTGACGCCGGCCAAGGGGCCGCCTTCCGCGCCGCCGTAGGCCTCGACGACCTCGGAGTCCCAGACGACCTGGATCTTGGGGTTGGAGAGCGCCCGGGCCTGCATGATCTTGGACGCGCGGAAGGCGTTGCGGCGGTGGATGATGTAGACCTGCGAGCCGTACTTGGTGAGGAAGTTGGCCTCTTCCATGGCGGAGTCCCCGCCGCCGACGACGGCGATTGGCTTGTTCCGGAAGATGGGCGCGGCCCCGTCGCAGACGGCGCAGGCGGAGATGCCGCGGTTCCAGAACGCGTCGGAGCCAGCGAAATGCAGCCTGCGCGCGACGGCGCCGGTGGCCACGACGACACTGTCGGCGTGCACGACGGTGTCGTCGGAGGCGACGCGGAAGGGGCGGGCGGAGAAGTCGACGGAGGTGACGGTCTCGGAGAAGATCTTGGTCCCGAACCTCACCGACTGCGCGCGGCAGCGGTCCATGAGCTCGGCGCCGAGGATGCCCTCGGGGAAGCCCGGGAAGTTCTCGACGTCCGTGGTGGTGGTGAGCTGGCCCCCCGCCGCGATGTCGTTGGCGAGCCAGCCCTCGAAGAGCACCGGCTTGAGCTCGGCACGCGCAGCGTAGACAGCGGCCGTGTGCGCGGCGGGGCCGCTGCCGATGATGCAGAGGCGCGTGCGCAGCGGGCCCGCCGCCGCCTCCTCCATCCCGTTGGCCGTCGCGGTCCCCGCGACCGTCGCGGCGGCGGCGGCGGACGTCGTGGTAGTGGTGGCGAGCGCGCGGGACTTGCGGAGCAGCGCGAAGAGCTTGGAGCAGAGGCTCATCAAGTCCGGCGGCGGCGGGAGAGGCGGCGGCCGGGGAGTTGGGGTGCGAGAGCGTTCCCTCGGCGGCGGCGGGGCGGGCCGGGCCGAAGAGGAAGAAGGGGCTGGGCTCGAACGGGCCGGCGCGCGTTGGTGGCTGGCACGGTGGTGGTTGCGTGAGATTTTATGCGCAGTGTGGACGTGTGGTGGCCGTCGTGCGACTGAGAGCAAAGATTAGACACGGTTGTGACTTGTGACTTGTGAGAGCATCGTCTCCTTGTTCACACTTCGCTGCAATGAGTTCAAGCATGTGACAAGAAAAATTACCTTAGCCTGAAACAGCGGCCATACAAGAAAAACCATGCCAATGTCATTATATTAGTTTAGTACGGCTTATAAGATGGTTTATACATGTTACGTGTGATGTGTGTAGATAGCATTGTTTTGAAGGTAGACAAGTCTGCTAGATAAATTGATCACAAAGGCATAATTTGGATTATAGACCAGCAAATTTGGCTACTATATATTGTGCATCGAAATATCTAGAAATATGGATCAATTACCAAGTTTCAATTGTGTGTTTCCCTGCAGAATGGGTGCTTCAGCCATGGTGATTGAATGCACTGCAAATCCAAAGAAGATGATCTAGTATTTCGGAGTCATGTCATCAAGGAGATCAGAGCAGCGATGAAACTTCTCTGCACATGTCTTAGATGAGGACGTTGCTGTTAGTCTGTGATTTAGAGGTTTGAGGTTTCCCAACTGCATTGTCAAGTTAGTCGAGTGTCATATCACAATTATCCACAAAAAGAAACAGAGAGTGTCATATCGCAATTCATGTTCTAGGTTTTCTGATCCCCTGACAAAAGCTCGATCGGGTGAAGTCTAGTAGTATAGTGCAGCTAAGGTTGTCTTAACTTTTAACACCACTATTCGAGGAAAAAAATCTCTTGTTTTCTTTACAAAAATAAAAAAATACTGAAAACGACCATTGGATATATTTTCAACAGTTTCGTTAACGCAAATATATCTTGGGTTAGTGTAATGATTCAGTTACTGTATTTAATTGCGAAAACTAATGATTAGAACTGTTTATATGTCTAGGATGTCATGGTTTTTTCTTTCCGGAACGTCGAGTAAATCAGCTCGTGGTAGTTAAAATTGCCCTATCTCAAAACCACGCACCACACGCTTTTCTTAAGGTGACGCGCGTGCTATCATCATGCCTTTCTTCCCGGGGTTGAACGTGGAAAATTCTGTTCCTTTCGTCTTGTCGACGGATGATGGAAGCTTCCATGCCGAAGATACGAAGTTTGGCACATACATATTCCCGTCGCCGTCAAAGCCGTTGCCGCCCGGGCACCAATGTGCAGGCGTCTCTTTGTTTATTACGGTCCTGTCGTCGTTATAGTGCCCCGTCGACCACTGATCTTTCTTCCCTTTTCCGTTGCCTTGTTTATTTCTATGCTCTGCGCTGCTCTCTGCTCTCTCTTTTTCGAGTTGGGGGGAAGAGGGAAACAGGGAGCCACAAAGGGGAGGAGACCAGAATCGCACCTACTGAATTTCTTTTCTGTGTCGGTCCACATAGATAGTTTTCTAGTGAGATTTTGAAACGTTAGTTTTCTAGTGAGATTTTGAAACGTAGGATCTCTTTTGTTATTCAGATAGACCTAGAAAGGTGTATATGCAGATGATAACTGTGGCCCATTGTAGATTTGATCATCTCAAGAGGATCTGTTTTGCATATTGCTCGTGGGCTTGTCTGTATTGTTAAAGTGAGGACAAGGGGCGGATACTGGTCGTCTAAACAGACCATGCTTTGACGTTTTGAACAAGAGGATACAATTAACCGATCGTAGGATTGGATCGGACAATTTTCACAGGACCCGTTCCTTTCATCCAGTTTTTGGAGGAGAATCCTTTGAGGTCCGAGGCATAATATATGTGTCTATCCTTTCCCCATATCTCCTAAAAAGGATTTCACAGCCAAAAAACTTTCTGCGTTTTTCTTGTAACACATTAAAACTACGTTTTCATAAAAACTTCTCTATTTTGGATTCCTTTTTGATTTCAAGTTATACAACATTCCAATTCTTTCCCATGTATTTCTATCTTTTGAGATTATTGTGTTCCAAAGGAGCACTTAATATGTGTCGAAGATGATTGTTCAAGTACTGCAAACAAAAAAGAGATTTACTAGGTCCCGGTTGAAATAATTTGCAAACCTTGTAGTCACTTCTTTAAAACACATAGAATCTACATTTGGAAATTGTCATGAAGGAGGAGCATTTAGTTTTCCAGTAACTAAGGATCCTTGCATGTTCACAGTATGTATATTTAGAAAAAAAAAATTCTCGAAGCTAGAACAACTCTTACTTAAACTTTTTCTTATTCGATATCAGTTCAACACAACTTGGATAGGTACATCCATATCTAACGGCCAAGAACAAAGTGACCGAGAGATTGGTGAAATTGAAGTAGTGAAAGTTTCAATCATTTTCGACAATTTGTTTTTGCTAATTTTTGTTTTTTACTAGGCACAACTTGTATATTGTGGTACTTGTCAACACCAGATAGTATTTCTTTTATTCTGATTTTTATTCACTGAATCCAAGTCCCTGACAAGGAGACAGGTGTGAAAAATAGTCATACAAATGGAATTTTTTTTTAAATTACACAGTACAACTCAGACACTCACAACGCACGCACACTCACCCCTATGAACGTACATACCCAAACCTTACCCCTATAAACATCTTTGAAGACTGAGCCGGTAAATCTTTGATATTGATGAAGTCACCACTGGGGCCTCGCTGTCGACGGCCACGTCGCCTACCGCTGAAAGCACAACGCCGTTAAATCCTAGAAAATTCGCTCCCACAGGGAGTCGAACCTAGGACCTGAGGTGCTACTAAGGCTCTTGTAACCACTAGGCTATAGTCCATTTTGCACAACTGGAACTTGACAACATAAATTTTTTAAATCATATATTTTACCAACATATTTTCGTTTACCCTATTGAGATGTCGTTATAAGAAAATTACACAAGGATGCCCGTTCCCTTTGGGTCTCATGATTCTTGTCACCAGGTCAAACAACAATCTAGTGTCACTAATTGAAATGTAGAACGTTCCTGGAACCAAATTTTAGCATTCATGTCAAACAATCTAGTAGCTTGGGTTTCCGTTTCTTGTGAAATTGTTTTAGCTAGTGCCACTGATATAATGTTTTATTGCATTGTTACATTGCAAAGTGGCGTTCCAATATCTTTGCACTTTTAGCATAAAACAATTTCATGATTCTTGTTACCAGCTCTAAAGCTGCCAGTACTACCAATCAGGGCAGCAAAATATCTGCAGTGGCTAGGAGCTACTGCCTCAGTAAGTTTTTGTTGTTGTCCAGATAATAAATTAGATTGGTTTCATATTAGTTCAACTGAGTTGTCGAAACGTCAAGAATTCTAATCCGGAGGTAGTACATGTTTAGTTTAATCCACCTAGATGTACAGAGACTAATCGTTCCATGAAGATAAAAAAAATGATATTCTGCCACCAAGCCGTTTTCACCAACAAAAAAGTGATCTCCACAATCTGCAACGTTATAGATAATCTATGCTAGCACGACAAAATATGGGACCAATTTCTTTTCCCAACATATACCGAATACTAGCTACGTCTCAACTAACATCTACGAGCTACTGCCATAGGCATGAAACAATCGTTGAGAATAAACATAGTTCAGGTGAGTCAGCACTTTGCATCTGTTTGTAAGTAGGAGTATAAGCTAGGGATAATGGCCAGTGCCATTAACTAGGAAATGTAATTCCCGTATCCTGAATAACTGAAAGGAAAACCCATTCGCAAAAGAAGATTCCCATATTCTGAAGAAGAAGAAGAAGAAGAAGAAGATTTTGGAAACTAGCTTATTCCTTTCTGAAATCATTGGGTGCGAACTACCAGTTGAGACCAGTAAGGCCCTGCCATGTAGCTAGTCTGGAACAAAACAGAAATATTCTCACACTAAAAATTCTGTCATTAATCAAGAGTGAAAACAAACGAAGTTGCATGGATGGATCCTTACAAAATAAGTGTCACTCACATTTTGCATGAACTGGTAACACCCTTCTGAAACTTCATTTTTTATCCCGTCACTAACAACCTAACTAGAGCATACAAAACTTTGGAAACTGCAGGAACATCAAGGATTCCAAGGAGGAACATGCCCAAGAGAACAAGAACAAACAGTCTCACTCATAAACCAGTGGGTGCATGCGTATGAGCGTATCTACAAACATGATGATGGGTTCACCATTTTCGCTTTGATCAGCGCCTGCCGGTGCGCCGCGGCGTTCCGAGCGCCCGCAGCGGCGAGGCCTCCGGCGCGTTGCTGCCCTTGATGAACTCGAGGCACTCCGCGACGGCGCGCGCGTAGAAGGAGTTGGACCGCATGCACGGCGGCCTCCGCGGCGCCGCCTGCTTGCTGTTGCCGCCGCTAGCCTGCGCCGCCGCCGCGCGCCCTCCCTTTCCGGCGCTCACCGGAGCGCTTCGGCTGCCGCTGGCCGCGACGAGCCCCGCCGTGAGCAGCCGCACGTTGCGCGCGTAGCGCCCCAAGATGCCCAGCAGCGTCCACAGCTTGGCACGCAGCCGGCGGACGGAGATGCGGGTCGGGCTCAGCCGGAACCCCCTCGCCGGCCGCCGCCACCGCCGCAGGGCCAGCCTCGCGTAGGACGCGTACTTCTGTTCACCCATGATGAGCTCCTCAGCTAGCTCTGACACCAATGATTTGAAGCTAACACACTACCTGTCACAATCTAGCTAAACCTGCTATGATTAACACCTCTATCTGTGAGATCAACTGCGTTGGGTTGTCGCCGAGTCAAGTGGCTGGGATGACCGATTTATATGGGGAGAGGGGGATCGAGGAGGAAGAAGACGGCAGGAAGGTTGGTGGTGGCTTTGACGAAAGAGCAATGAAGGGTGACGGCAGGATAGATTAATAAGCGTAATGGAGCGTATCATTATCGAGCTCAGACAAAAGCCAAAGGCAGATCGAGCTTGGACAGTGTGCTCATGATCGTGCCAAAACAAATGTTTTCTTAAAGCAGATTTGCTTAAGGTGATCGAGTAAAAAATGGTTTCCAAAGGTTTTCTTTTATGGTGATCGTGTAAAATGTGAAAGTGGCGCGCCACCTGTTTCCGCGTCGCGGGAGCTCATCGACTGTCTGCTCTGCTGTAGTATCATCGGCCATAGCTCTCGGCTTTCATGCGCTGTACATGCCACATGTTCACTAATGGGAACATAACCTGGCCACGCCTGAACATTGCATTTCTCTAGGACCATTTTTAATGGCCGTGAGCCTTAACAATGCATTTGGAGCGTTGTTACAACAGTACATGTCGGCTGAAATCCCGTGGAACAGCAAGATATTACTAGATGCGTCACGAGTTGAATTCTGATCTTGCGATGCAACCGCTCTTTTTTGTTCAATGAACAGTGAGTTGCTGTTTTTAACTTTTTACTACCTGGATGCAAAATACGGCTAAAATCGTACCAACGCCATTAAGTTAATAGTATCCAAGTAACCAAAGATGTCACACGGGACACGGCCGACATACGTAAATTTGGGTTGGCCAATAGTACTCATCAAAGACCTCTAGGAAAGAAGCAGAAATGGGTCAAACACAAAGAAGGAGAACACCCTTCCATCTCAAATTAAACATTTTGTCAACTTTCTACCGAATAGGCGAATACAGTGGACGGATGTTCCTCTTAACATGCTCGTTTAGCAATCCGAATTCCAAAGTATGAGCGACGTACCAAACCCCGCTAGTCAACACGACCAACCTATATATCCATATTCTCAAGCACATACTGATGCCATGCCACATCACATTCCCAATCTAACACTTGTTTCACTACAAGAATTCAGGCGATCCATGACGATCGTATTTCATCATAGACCAAAAATTTTTTGTCATAAAACTGAATCTGTGACAAAAATATTTTTCCTCATGAATCACGGTCATAAATCACCATTACGGCGATTTCTAAATTATCGACAAGGATGGAAAAATCTGTGACGTTTCTTAGCCGTCATGGATGACCTCAGGTCCTGTTGCGGCCCAAACTTTTGACAAATTCAGATCGTCACAATCTCACGCATGTGACATGGCAATACTTTTTAGATCTAGCCCGTTTGGAATCTAGCCCAACAAGTATTTTCATTTTTTTAAGCAAGCCCAGCAAGTATTGTCTCTAGAGTATTTGAGACCCATTTTTCTATACAGTCTGTTTAAAATATGGCTCACAAGACTTGACAAGCAAATTTTAAGCTTGGCCCATTAATATCCAAGTGCTTCAATTTCAGCCCATAAAATTTTAGCCCATTTTTAATATTGCAAACAAAACAAGTGCACATCTAGAATCAATAATTTCAGCACAACAGATTATTTGCACCATTGAAAAGACAAAGTCCTCATTAAGAATCACATCAGCATTACAAGTGCACAGTTTGCAACAATTCAGAGTACAACATAATCCACCACATCACAGAATAAACACAAGTTCTGATCCACCACATAACCAGTTAATCCTTCATTCCTTTTCAAACACTAGAACAACACAAAATAGCAGCATGTTGCTTTTCACTTGTCTGCTGCAGAAGATTTGTTCTCATATCACCTTATCGTTTAACTCGGTGGCATGCGACTAAGCAAAAGGTCCAGCTTTGCATCCGTGTCATCTTGCTTCCTCTCCATCTCCTCTTTGTCCCTCACCCTTGCTTGTTCTGCCTCTTTAAGCTTCTCTGATAGCACATTGATTTGTTCTCGTTGGGTGTTGACAAGCAATCGAAGGCCGGCATTCGCCATCTTCTCCGCTGCCAGTTGTGCTTCTACATATTCTTCACACTTGATCTAGGCTGAACATTCTAGATACCCACTTGCTTAAGAAATTTTGGTTTCTTTGTGTGTTCAGCAAGAAAATCAGCTACAACCTCAGTCACGGGCTTGGGTTGTCCTTCACCTTATGTTGGTTCAGAGATCTTGGTCTCCATTTCAGTCAACAAGTAAAAGCAACATAGTATGAGTTACAGATCAAAATAAGCAACAAATTTGTTTGAGACCTTGAAAAAGCTGCCTGCCCAGCAGGGTAGCTTTGCTCATGACTCCAACCAAACAGCCCCCTGGATCATGTCGCTTGGCAATCCTATGCTTCATATGTTGAGAAATCATGTTATTATGTTTGTACAAAATATGAATCCTAATTATGTTGGGAGGTGGAGAGGTTATTGTTATAGATTTTTTGCATTCCTGATACGGCGATCCAGAGGATGGCAGAGAGACATGAAAACTGGAGAGAAAAGTCGTGGAATGGCTTGGAATACCCTGAAAATGGAACCAGGGTGTGAAAACGGTAATGTTGCAGATTTGGCTGACAAGGTGGGCAAAAAAATCGGGACCGAAACACCAAAACCAAAAAAATCCGAAATTCCGGTCTTTGGTAATAGTTTGAGTACTAGCCTGAATTTTGTTTCAAATTGGGGTAGTATTATTGTACCACAACTACCCAAATATCCGAATTATTATTGATAGGTCTAAGGGATAGTACATACCATGGTTACGTAGCTCATTCCCCATACACTAAAAGAAAAGTGCTGATTTATGACGGTTTTTTCGCGTCATCAACCACTGCTAGATTTTATAGCTTTCTACTTCACCTTTATTTTGGGGCGACTTCCTTTTCTCTTAAGGAGAAACACCTGAGGAAGCACCTCTTTGGTTGGGAATCACGTGAAGCCGTTAGAAAAGTTATTGGAGAAGCCCTACCATAGGACCCCTTTGGTAGGACTATAGCAGTGATGGCTTTGGCTGTGACTGTGGCTTCTTAATTTGGAAAAACGATTGTACTAGTTGTGTATGTAGTTGTTCCTAAAATATTTGGTCGAACGACTTTCCTAGAAGCTTTTATTTTTATTTTTAGGGACAAATATGTAAAAGAGATGGCGCGGTAGAGGAAAAAAATGCTGGTGAATCTATCATTTCATGGCTTCTTGCTTCACCTTTTTTTTTGGGTATGTCTTCTTTTTTTTTTAAGAAGAAGCACACGAGAGAGCACCCCTTTTGGTTGAGAATCACATGAAGCTGTTGGAGAAGTCATTGTATACCGATGGGGCCTTAATATCTTTCTGGAATAAAATTCCTCATCTATACTTTCCCCTCATTTACTTCTATAATTTCTATAAAGAGGCATGAAAGCTTCATGGTGAATGGTTATGTAAGATACACGGTGGACCGCAGCCAGAAGCTCGGCCATTCCAAAACCAGCCGGACAATGGTCCAACGCAAGCTCTAGGACTGATGGCAACGTGTGCAGCAAGGAGTTGTTGGCCGCTCTGTGCATTCTCTGTCGTGGAATATGCTGGCTTACACCCTCTTTTCTTACTTGTACTTCCTGTATCAATAAAAAAAAAAAAAAACTCGACCTGCCGGGGGAAGAACCGCCCCCGACGGCATTTTTTTAAGGAGAAGAGCCTTCTCACGCAGGCCGAGAAAACCCCCGAACCCCCTCCCCATCCATACACAGGGACTCAGCTGGCCGTTGTGAGCTGCGGCGCGAGTCTTTACCTATGCTTTGGCCTGGGGAGGACGAGGGGATTTTTTTACTCCGCACTGCAGCGTAGCATCTCAGCTACCAGTGCTACAGTGCGTTGCGGGCACTGTAGCGAGCTACAGTACCTGCGGTGCCACCGCGCGCTCGAACCCGGGTCGCGAGCTCAACGGGAGCAACGCTCCCGGAGCGTTGCCGCTGACCACTCGGGCGAGCCGCGCTAGGCACTTCCTGTATCAATAGTTGTCCATTCACGAGCGGGCAGTACGAATGAAGATGATTTTTTTTGTTTGAAATGAAGATGATGATGTAGAGGAAAAAAATAAAGAAAATGAAGGCAATCGTGCTCGCACTTCCCAAGGGTGCCAACTCCTAGCCTATGTGTGTAAGAAAATATTAGAAATTCTCAAAAAAATATCAGGCCTTTAATTTTAATCTAAGTATAATATTCTTTTCATGCGGCGTGGCTGGACGCTTTACCAATGTCGCACAAAGGATAGTCCCAACTGTGTTCGTCTCTCTCACGAATCACAACCTTACCAATGTCACACAAAGGATCTTAATATCTTTCTGGAAGAAATTCCCCATTTGTACTTACCTCTCCTTTACTTCTACAATTTCTATGAGGCATGAAAGCGGCATGGTGATGCAAGCATTGCAAGGTACTCGGTGGACCGCAACCAGAAGCTCAGCCAGTTCCAAAAACAGCCGGAATCATGGTCCAACGCAAGCTCAAGGACAGATTGCAACGTGCAGCATCGAGGTAGATTCGGCTGCCGTTCATGGCGTTGTTGGCTCTGTGCATGCTCTGTTGTGGAATGCTGACTTCTGCCCTCCTCTCCCTAATTTTCTTAGCTGTACTCCTTGTATCATTAGTTGTTCATTCAGGAGCGGACAGTACGAAGGAAAGGAGGAAAAGGATGATGTAGAGGCAAAAAAAAAAAAACTAAAGAGAATAATGAACAATCGAGCTCACCTTTTCAAGCGTACCAAGCAAAGCCTTCACGTTAATTGTAAGAAAACAATTTTTTTTTAAAAAAAACATCTGACCTTTAATTTTATAATCTAGGGATAATATTCTTTCCTTGTGGCGTGGCTGGGCGCTTTATCAAGCACTTAATTCCTTACAATTACAGGAACAAAAGCATTGGATGTGTGAAACAATGGTAGCATCTTTCTAGAACAAAATACCATCCCACAGTAACTTAACGAGATTCGTAAAATAATGACCAATTGAATGTATGCATTAGAATAAATAGGAATAACTGTTAGAACCAATTGGTTTCACTAGTGGAACAAATTGTTATCACTACAGGAACATATAGGTTTAAGCAAGATAACAAATACCACTGAAAATGATACATTTTGCTTCTAGAACAAATAGGTTAAACCGCTGGAACAAATAAATATACTAGTTAAACAAGTTGGTTTCACTACTGGAACAAATTTAGTTAACTAGTTGAACAAATCAGTATACCTAGTTGAAGAAACAATGTTCACTTGTAGAATAAAATATCAACCGTCTAGAACAACAAGTTATATAGGTACCAAAACAAGAAAAATGCAATGGAAAATATAATATATCTAATTGAGCAAATTAATATACCTAGTTGAACAAATAATTTTCACTTATAAAACAAACAGACAAATCATCTGGAACAAATCATATACTTACTGAAACAAAAAAAGATCTAGTGGATATAACGCGTGAAACAAATCATTAACCATCTAGAAAAATATATAATACACATGAACAAATGATGACATATAATGCATGGTACAACTACAAATTGCCTGTGGTATGCGGGAGTAGAAAGGGGAGAAAACGGGAGAACGGAATGGAATGAATGGAAGCCGAGAAAGAAACTGGCCGAAAATCATTATGGGAAGCATGACGTCACAGTGGTCATAAGATGCATTGCTAGTCGCGCGCATGATAGTAGCGGCGGCCAACTCTTAGCCTACGCATTAATTGTAATAAAGTCTTAGAAATTCTCAGAAAAACAAAATACATGGCTTTTATAATCTACGGATACTATTCTTTCCATGCGGCGTAGCTGGATGTTTTACCAAGCTCGCACTAGCCCCAACTGTGCTTGTCTCTCTCACTAATCACAACCTTACCATAAATCCATCCTTCGTCCAACCTATTATCTCCTCTCCCACGATCTTGATATCTTTCTGAAATTAAATTCCGCATCTGTACTTTCCTCTCCTTTACTTCTACAATTTCTGTAGGAGGCATGAAAGCGGCATGGTGATGCAAGACACACGCTAACCCGCAGCCAAAAGTTCGGCTTGTTCTTTTTTTTTTTTTTTTTTTTTTTTTGCGAATTAAGTTCGGCTTGTTCCTAACACAGCGAAGTCATGGTCCAATGCAAGTTCAAGGACTGATGGCAACGTGCAGCATCAAGGGATATGTGGCTTCTCTTCATGGCTTTGGTTGCTCTGTGCATGCTCGTTTGTGGAATGCTGACTTACACCCTCCTGTTTCTAATTTTCTTAGCTGTACTCCCTGTATCATTAGTTGTTCATTCAGGAGCAGGCAGTACGAAGGAAAAAGAGGAGGAAATGATGTAGAGCAAAAAAACTAAAGATAATGAGGGCAATCGAGCTCACATTTTCCAATTGTACCAAGCAAAGTTTTTGCGTTAATTGTAAGAAAAGCTTCTCAGAAAAAAATCATATACCGAGAACAGAAAGAGCATACCTTTAGGCTGGCAGCTTACCTCAATATAAAATCTGCTTTGCTAATACCTTCAAAGAATATTGAAAACTTAGAACCTATTTTTATCAAAGTTAGGCCATGTTGCATCCAACGGACTATACATGACGAATTTTATTAGTCTATGTGTATCCATACAGGAGGGACTAATTTACCCGTCAAAAAAGAGGGACTAATTTTTAACAAATTAAAGACTAATAGTAACTTCGTTAGTCAGGGAACCCAACTAATAGGTACTAATTGTTAATCAGGGGCTAATTGTTAGTTGCATGGATCCCAACAGGGTCAAAATTCACTCAGCTAGATTGACTGCGATAAGATGATCATTTTGTATATATGAATCAACGAAGAACCAAAGCAAAAAAAAAAAAAAAAAGAATCAACGAAGAATTTGCTTGACGAAGAAGAAAATGACATAATTTTGAATGAGCAAAGGGTTACATATGCAAAGTTTCAAAGCATCAGATCGTTTTTTTTTTTTTGAAAGGAACATGGCAGGTGCTCTGCCTTTGCATTAAGAGAGAAAAGAAGTAGTCTCACAGATACAAAAACATCAGACACACAACACAGGCCAGCATGCACTGGCTCCAAAACAATGAATAAAAGTTCAAGAGGCCAACAGGCTGGCCTCACTAACAAAGCGAGAAACCAAATAATAAAACTTAAGCACTCTGCTGTCAAAGGATTCACAATAGGATCAACTGCTACTCCTCAGGAGGTGGTGATGTCCGCTTGGTCAGATAGTCCTTGCATTGCCCAGCAATAATAATCTATGTCCTCTTTTGCAAGATATGCAACCTGGAGCTGGTTCTTCTGTTTTCCCTCAAAAATCCGTCGATTCCTCTCCTTCCATATGTGCCACCATGAATAGAGGATGATGCCGCCGAATGCTCGCCTGTGTGCTGCTTGTGTAGTGGCCACCGTCTTCTCTAGCCAAGTGCTTACCGACTCCGAATCTCCCGACAGAGCATCAGATCGTCTACTGCAAGCATAGCTAACTTTCCAACAGATTGCTCCGGTGTCTATAGAAACTAAAATCAATATTCTTATACGTACTCCCTCCGTGGCATTCTAGTTTTGTCATACAATTGGAAGCAGGGAAGCTGCACCCGGAAGCAGGAGGACAACAAATATCATAGGACAAAAGAAATTCAGGGAGGCGTGAACTGTTTCAATTCGACATAAAACTTGCAATTAATTTGTGAACACCATTTTGTTATGCTAAAAAAAGCACATGCCTGGTGCCCAAATTGTGGTACAACAATCACTTATAAGGCTACATTTTGCAATCAAGACATCTACCTAACTTCATTGGAGCCTCCCGGACGACATTCTCCCAAGTGAAGTAGACATAACTGAAGCTGCGGGAATCACAGCAAGGAGAAAAAGGGACCTGTTACTGAAAGCTACACTGCGCTTCAAACCGCATCACTAAGTTGCTATTTTCATCGATGTTGAATTCCACTTAAATAAGTTTGTTAGATGTTACTTCAATGGAATTGAAGAGACAGAAAAGTATATCTCTTGGGAATAAGTACAACGTTAAAGTTTCATTTGTTTATTAGTTGCCTCAACTAAACACTAGCGGTTTTGTGAATCCTCAAAGTCACTAGTACAAAATGATACTGCAGTGACGGAGGGTATAAAATATAGCAGTGGCGGGCACAATTTCATCCATCACTGCATGCTCGACGCGGTGCACTGTAGCAGCTAGCAGTGACGGGCACAATGAGATTAGCGATGCTACAATATCTAGATCACGTATCAGCTGGCGGTGCTGGTGGGGAAGCAGGATGGTGGGACGGTGGGCAAGGAAACGTTAGTTGCACAATGTTTCATGTAGTTTATAGTGATTTTTTTATTTCTTATAGACCGCTTTACCACCACAGTGTAGTTGCTCTTATGGACTGGCTATAGCAAAATAAAAAAATATTATATTACTCTCGTCACTTTCTTGCTTTTGGGAACTGGTTTTGGCTGAGACATTGTGAATCTATCAGTAACTATAAACCAACTACTATGGGATCCACTTATACAGACTGCTTTTGGCTGTAACATTCCTGTTGCCCTCATACCTGTTGGCATTGTACCGATTTAACTTCTCCTTAATATAATGACGCGCAGTTCTCCTGCGTGTTTGAGAAAAAAAAATTATTACTGGTGTGGCAATCTGCACCACACATGTGTTGAATGAACGACATATAGATAAAGCTGGAAGACGGATTGTGGAACTGATCGCGGACACCAATGCCCGAGCTATGGCACCGAGGAAAGTGCACGCTGCATAACGCAACTTCCGAAAGCATGCTCCCAAATTTAGTATGGAGATCGAGTACTAATTATGACGTAGTTTAATCCTCTTGTAGTAGATTATTATGATAAGCTTAAGCGGCGGGGACGGCGAGTCGGCAACAGCTGAGCACACCCGACGAAATTAAACCGATTACTGACAACGCTACACACAGGTTCAGTTTTTACTAATAACCGTCCGATAAAACCGAGCTGAACCAGTAAATCCGTAACGGTAAAATCAGACCGGTTACAGTCGGTTTTGGAAACCTGAGCGCGACTGCTGTCCGCACTGGCCTAGAAACGCGCGTCGGCCTCCGGAAGGACGGCCACGAACGCCTGAACGGGGAATGGGGACGCAGCGCACGACGCCAATGCCTGTCCATTTCCCCTGTTTTGGTCTTGTGCACGGTTCGATTTCGATTTCCCGTCAAAGGCTCGGCTCGTCGGTGCCCACACCAGCACCGAAAACGCCATAATTTATAAAAAAAACTCGACCTGCGGGGGTAGAAAACGCCATAATTTATAGCCGAATCACTTGTTTTCTAGCCTATAAACCGCCGTTCTTTTTCCACATTTCAAGCCGAATCACGTTCCATTTACACAGTTCGGCCAGGAAAAAGTTGACAGCTCAATCCCAAGGCCAAGACAGGAGGAGCGTCTCGCTGTAGCAAGGTCGTGCGTTTGGAACATTGGTCGTCTGCGTCTGGGACAAATTTAGAAGGTAAAAAAGGATGCACTGGGCTGATTTGCCTTAGTGAGCCGTTAAGTGCCATACAGGTAGTCCCCCATCGTGGTGCTCTACAAGGCCTGCCTGGCCTTAAGTTCAATGCGTGGTCCACTTATCAGAAGAAGCGACATGGGCCACGGTGTGCTAGGTGGGCCGAGTTATGAAGCAGACTATCTCTTTTCGTGTTGTTCTTTTTGTTTTTTAGAGCATATAATCCTTTGAATTGTGATGAATATTTTTATCATAGTAAGTACTTTTGATTCTTCTCAATATTATCTAATTTAATATTAACATAAAAATATAAATTTGTTATGCATATACGTTTGATACATTTTCAATAGAACATGAATATGTTTTTCTTATATCAGTAACAACTTACTTAATAATTCATATCAAATATATGTATATTATGTAACAATTATCTGTAGATTTGTAATACCAATTTGGCTGAATCAATGTAACCACTTTAGTACATAATTTTGATAACAACTTGAGTGTATACTATATACCAATATGTATATATCAAAATAACATCTTTAGTATAATTTTTAAGATATCCTTTTGCATGCATTCTATGCAATAATTTTATATAATTAAAGATAGCAACTCAAGTGCATATCACGTAACAACTTTTTGTGTGTGTTAGTACCAATTTGTAATCAGTAATTTATTGTGATGTCAACTTTGTTTTCCATGTAATCACTTTTAAATAATTTTAAAGTTTCTTGATACCCAGTTTAGTTGTATATTAATTCAAAAATTCAAAGAAAGTAACTAATAACATGGTAGTAAATTCTTTCATGTACATGGAGCTACTTTTGTAACATTTGGAGTATGTAAAACTTTTTCAAAACAAAACTAGGTGATATCTAATTTTGTCATCTTGTCGGCGTAGAACATAACAGTAAAAATGGTTGCGATGGAGAGGCTCTGGAAGAGATGATAATATAGTGATTTTTATAACAATACAAATCTTTTCTCTGCTAACGTCCATGCGAGTACAATTTTAGCATGAGCACAACATGCAAAGTGCACCTTTGCGTTTACTTCAAATAATTGCGCAACTATCAAAGGATATCGATTATCGAAGACTATTCCCGCACAAGTGCACCTTTGCGTTTAGTTCTCGGTGGTTTGCTCTCAATACGTCTGACTGATATACATCATTACTATTGTAACGTTCAATAATTTTTTTTTCAACATGATGACCCTACTGCGATGAACTTTTTGTACTCTGAGAGGAGACACTTTCCTGGTAAGCCAGCTAAACACAGGTTACACAGTTGCTAATGCGTCACTAACCCAAGTGGACTAATGCCAATGCCAGTTGCTGCTATAGTAGAGTGATCCGTAGCTGATTGCGGACACCAACGCCCCCGGGCTGGGGTAGGAAAGCGCACACGCCGCACAACGCGACATCCGAAAGCATGCTCCCTGATTTAGTATGCAGATCGGGAGTAGTTTAATCCTCTTGTAGATTACTACGCTGATGATGATAAGCTTAAGTGGCGGCGACGGCGACAGCTGAGGACGCGCTGGCGCTGGCCGGGCCAGGGCGCGCCATTGGTGTCCGCATCGGCGCCTCGTAGAGACACGCGTCGGCCTCCGGAAGGACGGCCACGCGTGAACGGAATGGCGACGCTGCCGACGACGGCTGGGCACGACGCCAACGCCTGTCCAATTCGTTCCTGTGCACGGTTCGATTTTGATTTGTCGTCAAAGGCTCGGCACTAATCACTTGTTTCTAGCCGATAAACTTCCATTCCATTCCGCATTTCAAGCCTGATCACGGTCCGGTTACTACTTACACACTGCATTGCAGCTAGGAAAAAGTTGACAGCCCAATCCCCAGGCCAAGACAAGAGCGCCTCACTGTAGCAAGGTCCTACCAGTGAGGAGAGAGAAGAATCCTTGCTCGGTAGTACAGTACACAGCCTCTGCGGCTCTGCCTCACCTCCACTCCCCCTCACTCATCGTCTCCGTCCGCCGTCACCAACAATTCATCCCCAATTCGTCCCGCATTCCCCCTCCCCCCTGCTGCACCTTTGCAGCTCGTGGATCCATCCCCTTCCCCGTTCGGCCGAAAGCTCATCTGTGAGTGAGTTGTCGCACCGACCCACCCACTCCACTCCTGCAGGTGCGCAAGAAACGCGGGTGAAGTGGGCAAGAAACGGTGTCCGCGCGCGGCGCCGGCACACTTCCGCCTGCCTGCCCCACGTACTCCGCGGGATCGAGCCGCCGGGGACCGGATCGGCCGGGCCATGAAGCCCGCCGCGAGGAAGGACCCGCCCGCCGGCGCCGGGGGAGCCGCATTCGGCGTCTCCTGCTTCGACCTCAAGTCCTTCGTCGCCGCGCTCGTGCTCTTCACGCTCGTCCTGGCGCTCTGGCAGCTCCACCCGTACCAACCGCTCATCTCCGCCTCCCGCGCCTCCACCACTTCCTGCCGGCTCCTCACCCGCAGCCCGCCGGACGCCGCATCATCCTCCCACTCCGCCGCCGCCGCCGCCGTACTCCCCTCCGCCAACGCCACTGCCGCGGCCTCACCGGCCATTGCTTCGACGAGGCCGGCCGTACTGCCGGCGGCCTCGCCGCGGGACCCCAACAAGCGGGAGCTCCGGCCGTACGGCACCGCGGCGGCGCTGTTCGTCCACATGGGGGCGTACCGGGGCGGCCCGCGCACGTTCGCCGTCGTGGGGCTGGCGTCCAAGCCGGCGCACGTCTTCGGCACCCCCTACTTCAAGTGCGAGTGGCTGGCCAACCCCACCGCCGGCGACCCCTCGCCGCGCCCCGTCCGGACCAAGGCGTACAAGATGCTCCCGGACTGGGGCTACGGCCGCGTGTACACCGTCGTCGTCGTCAACTGCACCTTCCCCTCCAACCCCAACGCCGGCAACGCCGGCGGCAAGCTCCTCGTCCACGCTTACTACTCCACCGCGTCCCGCCGGTACGAGCGCTTCGTCGCGCTCGAGGAGGCGCCGGGCGCCTACGACGAGTCGCGCTTCCGGCCGCCGTTTCCCTACGACTACCTCTACTGCGGCTCCTCGCTCTACGGCAACCTCAGCGCCGCCCGGATGCGGGAGTGGCTCGCCTTCCACGCCCACTTCTTCGGGCCCAGCTCACACTTCGTGCTCCACGACGCCGGCGGCGTCAGCCCGGAGGTCAGGGCGGTGCTGGATCCGTGGATCAGGGCCGGACGGGTCACCCTCCAGGACATCCGGGCGCAGGCCGAGTACGACGGCTACTACTACAATCAGTTCCTGGTGGTGAACGACTGCCTCCACCGGTACCGGCACGCCGCCAATTGGACCTTCTTCTTCGACGTCGACGAGTACATCTACCTACCCGACGGCCGGACGCTGCAGGAGGTGCTTGGCCAGCTGGAGCAGTACACGCAGTTCACCATTGAGCAGAATCCCATGTCCAGCAAGCTCTGCGTGGAGGATCCGACAAATGAATACTCAAGGTTTGCACTGCTTTCCTTGTTCCTTCAATTGTTTATGCTCTTGTTGTTGTATCTGTGTGAATCTTACCTAGATTCGTTCATTGTACAGTACTTAAGCGGTATTCCTGTCCTGGAGAGTAATACAAGTGCAGTCATTGTTAATTTGTTAGTATTTATCAAAGCCACTTGCTTCAATCAGCTAGGACATGAGTCAACAGCTACTTGTTTATGTTTATGCAATTTGGTGAATTGGGCAGTGTGCATGTTTTGTTCCTACAACATAGAAGTTGTTTGTAGGATTCCATGAATGAGTTAAAATTATCCCGTTGGTGATTAATTTTCCCCTCTAGCATCCTGCCATGGTACTACTATATAGACCCCAGTTGGCATAGAATTGGAGAATGAGGGGGATTTTTTATGGAAACATGTGAGAGGCGCGTTCTGAAGTATCTGATTTCAGAACAAACCAGTGTTATACAGACGTGAGTTTAACATAGGAAAGAAAGTTGCATCAACCGGATTAGTGTGTAGTTCCACTATGTAATTATAAGTTCTGAATCTTGCAATTCAGTTGGTCAATTTCCTCTGTCTCATTTGGATTTAGTTTTAATCTGGCTCTTGGATAGTGTGGAATGATTTGTTCTGACTATGTGCAATGCTATTTTGTTTCCCTCTCAGAGTAGTAGCTGTGAAAATTCTTTTGTTTCCTCATTCGTACGGCTCATTATAACTAATTTTCTACTATGTTTACTAGTAGCTATCAGGAATCACAAGTTTTCTGTATGCCGTATACGATATATATTAGAAGAATCGTGTTACAGCTTCAGCCAGTGGCAGAACCAGGGCTTGTTGGGTCTAGTTGTTAGATGCAAGTCACATGCTGAATGTTTTCGAGACCACACATTGGATATGTTTTCCATTTGTAGAAAACACGATATTTTCCTTAAATACCATACACCCACTAAGGCACTAACTAGCAGCAGAATTATTTTTTTTGCGATACGAATATCCCTGGTACACTAGTGAAAGTTCTTGAAGCACATGCTATTCATAAGGTGATCTATAAAGTAGGCATTTTTTACTTTCGCATATTGTACCCAGTCATAGTTTTGGACTACGATAGGCATCTTAATGAGGTTTTTTTTTTTTTGAGACCAGGCTTCTTAATGAGGTTTAGAATCACACAATGTACTATCAGAGAACCATTTGTTTTCATAATTGAGGTTCACATTAGAATGGCAGAACTTAACAGAACTTAACTGTATTGCTTCCTTTCAATTATTTGCAGTATGCTTATTAAACTATTATGATTTTTTATTGGCTTTTGATGTGCTGTGCATCACGTATTTTCTACTTTTTAAAATTTATTACCACAAGGGGGTTGCTAATGCATTTCATCTTATGGTTTTTCAGGCAATGGGGTTTTGAAAAACTTGTGTTCCGTAATTCAATCACCGGAGTCAGACGGGACCGCAAATATGCAATCCAAGCTCGGAACGCATATTCCACAGGCGTTCATATGTCGCAGAATGTCATTGGGAGGACAACCCACAAAACTGAAAGCTTGATCAGATACTACCATTATCACAACACAATCAATGTCATGGGGGAACCGTGCAAGGAATTCGTGCCAAAACCCACCAACGGGAGCAAGGTATTGTTCGAGGGAACACCATATGTCTATGATGACAACATGAAGCGTTTGGCAGGTGTGATCAAGCGCTTCGAGAAGGAAACGGTTGGGGCCATCCGTACGTAGCATTGGGAGAATTCGCTGCTGGTACATATATAATTCTATTCTTAGCATGCCTTATGTCCATCAACGTCCATTGACATCCATAGTATGAGTGATGTTGGGGTCCGGTTTGTGTAAAGTGTTCCTTTGATTCTTCTTCAACATTCTCACTTTGTGGAGAGTCCTTTATGCTGCATTTTCTTTTCATATCTTTTGTCATCTTTACTGCTGTTTTCATATCACGGTAGATTTTGTGAGGCTAACTTGTTGTCAGTCATATTCCTCTCATCTCTTTTTTTTTGACGGGGAATATTCCTCTCATCTCTTTATGGTGGCTGTGTAAAAATATCTGATTATTTAAGTTGACCTCACTGCTTCAACAGATTATTTGAATCTAGATGCAACTTTCAACCTATTTATTAATTTTGCATCTGCAAACTTGGGTTCTAGTTTTATCAGTTCTATCAATTGGTCAAGCAGTACTGCTGCTGGAACTGAATCCAGCAGTACAAAAGGAAGCCGAATAGGATTCAGTTCGAGATGTGGCGATGCGTGGTTGTTGCGGTATGGGTTTGGCGTGGGGTTGCTTTCAGATCTTCACTGTTCATTACTGGAGGAAGCTAATGCTGTGAGTACGTTGATGGCGAGAGGGCAACAGAATAGAATTATGGCAGGAGGACCGATCTACATACCTTGTAAGCCTTACGATGTTCCGGATATATCGTAACATCGTCGGTGTAAAAAAAAGCTCAGTTATGCGGTAAAACAGGCTTGAAGGCTGAAGAATGTGATGACCACGATCAACAGAGGGGCGTGACTTTTTTTTTTTTTTTGAGATCAGAGGGTGACTGTTGCTGTATCTCGATGGCATTTGTCGAAGGTGACTGTTGCGCCCCAGAAGGTCTTGGGCCGGTTCTGTTGAAAGTTCAAGCCCAGTGAGGCTTTAGAGATACTTGAGCCCAGCCCATATGGAAGTCTACTAGGCCAAGCCTTTTTAGAACCTTGGATTCAGGTCGGCCCAGTGACTTGTATGTCAACTCAACTGAATCAGACTAAAAAGGCTATAAAAAGGCTTTGGCACTCGAGACCATGCCTCCAACTTGCCCCTTTTCTTCGTCTGATAGACAATCGGCCATACAAATATTTCATTTTACGCGCTAGATGCTGTTCACCCTCGGCTTGGGGCTGCCACTGTGCTACACTATGGCAACTAGCCGTACATGATATGCCTATCCATCATCTTTGTAAGATAAACTGCTTACCCATTGTTTTAGGAAGACGCTTTTGTTAGGTAAACTTGTTAAACACATAGCAGACGACATTACAGATCAGAAGGCAAGATAGACCGTGTTCGACGGAAGCAAGATCGAGTTCGACGGAAGCACCGTGCTGCAACAGCTAGAAAGGCGCGGATATATATCCCCGTCGTTATCTCGTGCTCTCCGTGACCCAAACGAACAACAACTCATCTTCTGGGCGTTACAACTCATCACACACAGATTGACTTGGGCATATACGAAAACTCTTAAAAAACCATGAGCATATACGCAGTCGGGTGAAAAGAATAGACGAAGCTGATGGATGATGGGAAATCTCTTTAGATATTCCGCGGTGCCTGTCAAAGGAACTGGATGACGGCCCTGCTTTTCCTCTGCTCGCACCCGGCATGTGCGTTATCCGGTGAAAAGCCCGACCTGGAGAGCCAGTCGTCCATGGATTCTTGCTTTCTACACCAAAGCGGAAAAGGGAGAATACAGATGACATGGCATCCATTACCGAATATCGTTATTCTTTTTGTTAGGAAAAAGCTCTCGTGAGGTTTGGCCGAAAGAAATCCAAGAAAGAGATTCACGTGTCACCGTTGGCTGGCAACCGTCCACTTGGACAGGACCTGGGCACCAGGAGTTGTTCTGCCCGGCACGGAAGGAAGAACATTCCAAACCTATCTATCAGGTGCCTGCAACTGACAAGTGTTAGAGGAAAAAGATCGTGCTCGATGAGCATCCCGTTTGCTACATAAGAAAGCATCAAATGTCAAACCGGCCGTAGCATCAGGATTATCCATCAATCGAGTAAACAATTGTCCTGCTGGTTGCCATCAGATTACCGGTAAAGCAAATCCTTCACCTGCAAACTATTTTTCTTTTGAACCTCTCAAGTCTGTATTAAAGCGTAGTATCTGTTCATGTACATACAAGCAACAACGCCCACACACACACGACCAGACCTACACCTAAACACAGCGAAGAAAACGCGTCCTTCAAGAGATCTTGCACGACTGTCACCACGCGTGAGAGGTACTCAAAAGAAGTGGCCGAGAGAAACTGGCCCAACCTCCAAAAGATGAGCCCAACAACGGACTCCAACTCCACGAACTCATCGCCGACGTCGGAGGAGAGGACGCCAACGAGACGGGGCAGAGTTCGGAAGAACATATTCCCTTGGTGACGACATTGCCGCCGCCTAAACGCCGCCGCCTGGAAACCTAGAATTCCTCTCTTCCGGCGAAGAGAGGAAAAAAACACTTCTCACTCATCCTCCTCCCCAGGCCACGCCAGGCGCTATGGCTACCGCGACACGGAGGCAGTGCCGCCGCCGGCGAAGCAGGTACCATCTCCCACCGCGCAGAGCGCAGAGAAAGACAGCGCCGCCGGCAAGACACCCGCGCGGACCCCCGCACCAACGTCACCCGCAGGGGCAACCAGCAACCCGGCACCGGGGAGGAGAAAAGAGGAGCAAAAGGTCGCCGCAGTCAGTGTCGCCATGGATGAATGCGACGCCGGGCCGAGCTTCGTCGCTCCAGGCCACACCCACAACAGCTGCAGCGCCAACTGACGCACCGCTGCCACAGCGCAGAGCGCCACCACCACGACGAGGACCACCAGCAGCGGCGAGAAGAGCCACCGGCCGACAGCACCGCCTCCGCGACGGATTCCACCCGTAGACAGAATCCGCCACCGCCAGCACATCAGCAGGAGCACAAAAAATTCCTTCCCTTTGCAAAAGAGAAGGAAGCACACCTCCAAACCGCTTCACCAGAGCCGTCGGCGTCGACGTCGACGTCTCGAACTCCAGATTCGCCGCCGGAGACAAACGAAGCCGGCGAAACACCTAGATCCGCCGGAAACCTAACTACAAAGCCTAGCAAACTACCTTACTAGAACTAGTAAAGCTTAGCCGGACGACGGCTCCCCTGCTCCTCCATCTCTTCGACACCCTAGCGGGACGCCGGAAGAGAAGAGAGAGGAAAGGGAACCGCCGCCGGAGACGGAGTCTCCCGAATCGCCTGCTCTCTACTGTAGCAGAGTGGAGACGCTTCGCGAGAGAACACTGCTTCCTTCACCTGCAAACTAGTAGTATTGCCGAACATCGCCGTGCCATGCCCATCAGCCAAAGTGAAATCCTTTTTCAAAAGGAGGAGCACAGGGAGAGGCCAAATCGAAAGTAATAAACGGACAGGATAGTGACGTGGTGACCTGTAGCCTCGAAGACCATATATACGCACACACATCGCATTGGGCACTCAGCCACAGCAACCGCAACGCACACCAGCTTCCCTCTGAGCTCCAGCATCACCACAGAGGCAAGCAGCAATGGAGGATCAAGTTGATCGGAAGATCTCAATGAAGGAGGAGGCGGCGACGGTAAAGCCGACCAGGAGCTTCCGGTACGAGGACTACAGCACCAGGAGGGTGTTCCTGCGAAGCTACCCGCTGCAGTGGGACTGGTCGGCCGAGCCGGACGAGAAGCAAGGCCTTGGCGGCGCCGCCGCGGATGGTCCGGTCGGAGCAAAGAATCCGGCGTACGGCAGCGACGACGACGACGACAGAGGAGACGGGCGGTGTGGCGGCAGGGGGTGGAAGCGGCAGGTGGTGGTGGCCGTGGTGGAGTGGGGGGAGGAGAAGCTGCTGCTGCTCCGGCGAGCCAAGAAGCGGCTGGCGCTGTACCTGCTCGGCTGCCACTACGGCCGCCCGGCGCTGCCGTTCAGGTCCGGCGGCTCCGGCGCCACCGCTGCCATGCTCACCTCCAGATGATTGGTGGTGCCATGGAACTTCCTCGCTCACCTCTGTCCTCCTGTGATCGTCGACGGATCAGTAGCCTCTCTTTGATTGCTCTGTTTCTCTGTTTTCTGAATGGAACGAACTCTTCAGGGTACCAAAACACGTTGAGAGGAACAGGAGGAACCTACATGACTGTTGTACTACAGATGATAGGTGTATAGAACTACTGGAGTTGAGCATGGCAGCGGTGGAACATATGTTGTGAGTGAGATCTGGAGTAGAATTTTGTGCCCGTGTTAATATGTTCCAGCGTACTGTGGGTGAGATCATTGCTATGAGGAGAAAAATTGGCAACATTAAGTGGCAATTTGGAAGCCTACCGAGAGCTGCCACGCCATGAGTGTGGCTGCGCTGAACGTGAGGGGACGAATTTGTTCGCCTTACTTTTTTTTCCTGATAGTAGGTATCTGTATTTCTAGATAAGGAAAACATACATAGGTACGGCACATACATGTACATACCAAAAGGATACGGGGACAGCTGTCCCAGCCACAATGCACAGAAGCCCCCAAAGAAAACAGGAAATACAAACAGGTCCCTGGGCACTGTGCAAACCGAACACTCAGCACTCCGACGTCGGACGGCGGACGACGCCGACGACGAGAGGGCCGCCGCCATCGATGGAGAAGCCGAGGAAGACCACGAATCGGAGAAGCCCCGTCGCACGAAGGCTTTGAAATGAGCCGCAAAACAAGAAGGCATCGCCTTACTTCTGGCGCTGCGGGGCACAAAAATGAACAGGCGGGTCCGTTTGTGTCACACCCCAAAATTTCAGTTTTGGGATGTGAATCGTTTTTCAAAAATAAATGCAAAATTTCTCATTATTTTAAATGTTTTGTTTTAAGTTTGTTTAAACTGAAATTTATCTTTGTATTATCAAATGTTTGCATCAAGTGATTTCTTTTATTTTAAAGAACTGTTAAAAAAGGGGTTGATTATTAAAAAGTTTTAAATAAGAAAATTTCAGTTTGTCTCAAAAAATTCAAAATGCTTGATTTAAACTTCCTGTGTTTTATTTGCAAATGGTTTGGCTCTTTTTGTTATTTTATAAAACTAGAAAATTAATTCTGAAAATAGAATTTAATAAGAAGCACCCCTTACTAAATGGGCCCCTAATCCACCTAATCTTGGCTTTAATCTATTTTTCCTACCCCTCCCTCTCTCTCTCTCTCTCTCTCCACGAGAACAACCAAGTCTCCCCAGGCTAAACAAAGCCCACGCCAAATGCATCCTGCGGGTTCTACTGTTCCCCATGGGCGGACACCCCAAGCTCCTAATGAACCACAATAAAACAGCACCCACACTGCCAGTAAGCATCCAAATTGATTTCTCATTTCGTTCTCATCAATTACCATCAAAGAGAAATGAAAGCTGCAGCCGTAATGGTCAATACCCGAGCTCCTTTCATGCCTGGACATTTCTTCTTACGCCTGCCCTTTCCTCTCCCTCTCTTGGTGTATGTAAGCACCTCTAGTCGTCCCTTGTGCTGGCTGACGACCTCCCCTGCCTCCTCATATCCAGTCCCAAGCTGTAGGGTCGAATTACTTCTCCATCTTCTCTGTTGCCAGCCACGACCAGCCGCGATGCCCCCGATTGGCATCTCCGTTCCCGATGATTCAACCAACCAAACGTCACCAAATTTCACCAGGTCGTGCTTCCCTTTGTGATCTACATCATATCCGAAGATCATGGCCAGAGGAGCCCCGATACGACCGGGATCGTGTTTGCAATGGCTACTGCTTCCAGTTCTGGGCGTATCCAGCGCGCACATTGGTGATTCACTTCCTATTACTCTCGATTCATAAGCTTTCTTGATGCACGTCCCATACCATATCATGTTCCATCAAGTTCTATTCGTTTTCGCAGGAGAACACGCTGAGATTCACAGTGATGCCTCGAGGAACGCGGTTGGCGTATGATCTGCCACAGCACATCATTTCTGTGTTTCGGCCGCTCGATCTGCTTTTCGGGTGACATAGTGCCCAAGTCATGTTGTCCCAGACGTGTTCCTAACATCTACCAATATATCAATCTAAACTCTTTCCTGAATTCTGCAGTTGATCAGCGGGAATGCGCAGGTCTTCTGCATGCTGTCTGTGCGCGGCTACCACAGAAACTGCGCGCAATCATCTATGTTTTCCAATTGCACCATATGACTTCATCAAAGATCAACTATATATGTGAACATGTCATTCTGCGTTCTATGCCGTGCTCTTTTCTCTCACCCAAAACACAACCTACATTGACGTCGCATCTCGAGGCCATGATCGCCATCCGTCACCTGCTACAACCAGCTACGTCGAGGGCTCCTGGCTGTTGCATATCTATTGGTAAGCTTGTTATGTACCTATACACACCTCAAACCCAATTGATGTCCTGTTGTTGCATTTGTTCTTAGTCTTGCGTGTTGTTTGTTTGTCGATAGTGTAGGCATACGAGTGTACCGTCAAGAATTACATGAAGATCTTGAAGACGAAGAATTACAATCACTGAGCAGCATAACTAAGAGGCAAGTGTCCTTGACGCATTTTGTATCCTAATTTATAAATGTTTTGTTTGTAAAGTTGCATGCTTGAGTCAAATGAATGCGAACCTGTTTGTAGAGTTTACTAGAATTGTCATATCATTCCTTGTCGCCTTAGTTTACCTTTACTGTTTATAGGTAGAATTGCTTAGCCTTGCTTTATGTCGGGATGGGAAGGTTATAACATGATTAACTAAACTTCTGTTACATGAGGGTGAAATGGTAATCTTTAGCAACATGATTGGAGCTTAGGGATTTGGGTGATTGTGGTTTGGGAGCTGTGTTGGGGTTACCGGCAGCTCGGGGGTTGTTCGGGGTTACCGACAATCCCTTGGTTTTGTTGATCACCTAAATCTAAGGACCGGTTCGTGGAGCGACCACCCATGAATACCGTACAGCCACGAGTCCAAGTATGGGCGCGGCCTGGCCTATTAAATAGTAGGGACCAGTTCTGTGCGTGCCAAATGGTGGTGCGAGGAAGGCGGGTTACGCTGGAATCGTCGGGAGAGAGATGTGTGGGGACAGAAGGGTTACTCCTTGGAACCATCTGGCACAGGAGAGGGCCTCTAGGGTGAAGGGTATACTTCCCCTATCGGTGGAACCTAAGTGGGCACGTACAAGCTGGAGGAAACTATAGAAAAGCCTTGTTGTGATCTCCTGGCCGCACACCTAAGGAAGTATGCATGTGCTTGGCCGGCACGGCATAAAGGAGACTTTAGTCCACCTAGCAATAGGGGATGAAATCACAAACTTGTGGGGAAATATGTACAACCTCTGCAGAGTGTAAAACTGTCATGACAGCCGTGCTCACGGTCAAGAGCGGCATGAACCCTCACACGACTAGCTGGGAATAGTGGTTATGGAAGGGCAATCACAGTGGGGTAACTGTGATCGGGTGGTGTAACCTGTAGATGTACAGGTGGAGTAACCTGTAGGTACGTGTAGGGTGCTTGGAACCCTTGATCTTGGCAAGATAGAGTAACCTTGGCCGTATGGAGATATATCTCACCTAGTAAATAGGAGATGCCTTTATAAAATATTTAACCTAATCGTATTTATGCAAATAAACCCTTGCAAGCCTTTCTTGTTATTAACCAACATGTCATACTTTCCCTCCACTTGTTGAGTACTCTATGTACTCACGTGAAACATGTACCTTTTCCGTTTGCTGTTCAGTGAATAAAGCTGCCAAGGAATGCCTCAAGGATGAGAAATGGAGATCTAGGCCTGCGAATCTTCCGGTCGACTGCCTGTGGAGTTGAAGAATGCCGACGCTTAGATTTATTCCGCTGCAATGTAATCTTTTCTTTTAGACCATTTGGTCGTTCTTGTAATAAAGTTGTCGATTTAATAAAGATATTGTTCTTTTATCACATAAATTATCCTATATGCGTGAAAACTTGATCCTGGGCACGCATACAGATGCATTCGGTTTTAGTTTTGAAAACCGGGTGTGACAGTTTGCTCGGAGACCTCCCAGGCAGGTGGCCTCCCAGGCAGCGACGCCAGTGCTCGATTTCGTCTGCCTGCGGCTCGGATCGCTGCCTGGCAGCATCCAAACAGGTCTGCATCTATGCCATTGCCACGCAGCGCTACAATTATGAACGTTAACAAACGCTGATGAACGTTAACAAACGCTGGCCCTGGTTGGCATGGCATGGTGAGTTGCTAATGTCAACCAATCAACCTCTTAGTTATCCCACCACATATCGATAACCCTAATTCAAGCTGTATCCAAACACCACCTTAAGTGTCCGTGCTCATAAATATTCGCAAGCACACATGGGGGACGACTATAGAGTAAGTTAACTAACTTGTAACTTGCGGTCACCTTCTAATTTTGGCCTTCTATTCTTATTTGGTGATTTCCACTTTGGAATTTGATGATTCATTACTCCCTATTGTTGAGTCATCATCCGTTCTTGATAACTCATCATCTGTTCATGTTGAGTCATCTCCGGCAATCTTCATCACCTATGTTGACTCATCTCCGGCGATGTTGAGTCATCTTTGACAATCTTCATCACCCAAGTTGACTCCTCTCTGGCGATGTTTACTCATCTCTGGCAATGTTGACTCATCTCCGGCGATCTTCATCCTTCATGTTGACTCATCTCCGGCGATCTTCATCCTCCATGCTGATTCATCTCCGACGATCTTCCTCATCTCCAGCGATCCACCGCGGTGCGGTGGCGCAGAGGGCCGCGCGGCAGAGAGGGGCGCCCGGGAGGAGGAAGGAGGAGAAAGGAGGAGAAAGAGAGGAGGAAGAAGTCTTAAGGAAAAATTTTAAGCGCAACTTCTTGTACTTGCGGTTACCGCACAAGAGACGTTCCCCACATGGCAGCAGCCCAGCCAGACATGCCGTACGACTCATGAAAGATACGATGCTATCTCATAATTAAATTTCACAATATTTTTTCACACATAAATTAGGGACATGATGCCTCAATTCAGTTAGGTCCAAAGAAATCTGCACGCTCCTCCCACAATATTCAGCTCCATAAATTTGGTCCACTTTGATGAGGATCGAACCTCAAATGAGAACGGTCGGTGATGGATGGCCCGATCTTTTCTAGTGCAATCTAATAAACAGATGTACCCAAGAATCTCACACCCATACTCAATCATGTAGTTAATGCTCTTGGACTCTTTTTTCTGCCACACAAACTTCTTGATTAAGCCATATTGTTGCCTGCTCAAATAATGAAGTGATTTTCGTTCTCTTCCGACTGAAAATTGCGTAGGGGTGTAATTTTGATATAGTTATTAGATTTGTTTCCGACGAAACTTAAGCAGAACCTGTCTTAATTTGGTTCGATGACTCATCTCTTCCTTCGTTTAAGCAGAACTGTCTTAATTTGGTTCCCACGAAATTTTGATATATTTTTTTTGAGGGGAAAGAAGACTTGTATATTAATATTTTGATCTTTTAGGACTCCCTTCAAGTGGCTTCGACAATTTAGGACTCCATTTGTTGGTTTCAGTTCACCAAAAACGAGTATGCAGTTGGATTGTTTGACATTTGACCTCATAAATTGTTTTTCAACATCTTGTCCTCATTTTTGCCACCTGCGAGGACATCTTTGCGCTTGGGTAAATCTCACGCACATCTGTCCTTTGTTTCACTGTTTCTTCTCTGTTACACGAACTCCCCAAGCTGTCGCCACCCACATTTCCGCGGTTGCAGGATCCAATGTACCATTACGAGTCCAAAATTAGCTAAATTTGAAATAACAAAAATAGCTAACATATTTCCTATTTTTAAATTAATCAGTGTGACAATTTGGATCAATTAAGGATTCTATTTTAATTCCTTAGATGTTTCATCTCTAAGATTGACTAAAAATAGTTGTTGGCTAGTCAAGCCTAACTACCCCCTTCACTTTTCTCACACTTATGCTAAATGGTAAATTCTATATGACAGCAATCCGACCTGCTATACGATATGGAGCAGAATGTTGGCAGACTAAAAGATGATATATCCAGCAACTAAGCATCGCAGAGATGCGTATGTTGCGATGGATAGGGATGAAAACGGTGAGGGAAATTCCCGATTTACCGACGATCGTTTCCGGAAAAACAAGAAATGGGGAAAACGATTATGGGAAATACGAAAAAGAAAATAAAAACGGAAAATCTATACGGAAACGAAAATGAAAATGATAGAGAGATTTTTTGACCGAATGGACGAAATATCATATTACTTTGAAATTTTCCGTTAAAAGTACCGTATATCGTAGTCTCCATTGGACATTTTCTTTACCCAACTAGCAAAAACGGCAAGCCCAACTACCTCATGTGAAAATAATAGATTCGCATGGAATTAGTCATTGTGATTTTGGCACGGTAGTGATTACCGTGATTTCTATCAAACTATAGCCCAGCTGACCTCCATCGTGCCATGTCGCATGGACTTGATTAGGCCAATATTCACATATTAGTTTTCAATTTATTTAATCTCGTGTTGAGTGGTTGCATGAACACATGTCTTTATACAAAATGAATTGCATGTTTATGTCAGTATGAGTAGTTTATCATATATATTAGAGCTCAGTATTTTCGATCACAATTATCGCCTTCCGACCGATATTGACATATTTTTGTTCCGATAGTTTCTCTTTCGATATCCCGATTTCGGTATCGTTTTCATTTCCGAGATTATCGGTTTCGATTTCGTTTTCGACTAAATAATATGGTTAGAAAATGATAATGGTATTTTTCGATCGTTTCCGACCGTTTTCGTCCCTAGCGATGGATATGTGGCCACACCATACGAGATCGAGTCCGAAACGACGACATACGAGAGAGATTAAGGGTGGCACTAATTGAGGGAAAAATCGTACAACATCGCTTGAGATGGTTTGAGCATGTTCAACGGAGACCAGAGGAGGCGCCACTACGTAGCGGGATAATACAACGTACCGAAAAGGTGAAGAGAGGCAGAGGTTAACCAATTTTTTTGTATTTTTTTGATTTTTCCTATGATTAACGTGGAGACTTTAAAAAAGTTCTAATTAGTTAAATAATAGCTTGATCAACAAATAAGCTCCACCTCAGGCATCCTTGTCGCTGTGTCATGCTGGTGCTGCTACGTACTTTGAGTCTATTGCCTCAGCTACACATGGCATGGATTCCCGTTGCATTGCTTCCTTGGCTGGATCCTATTGCTCGTTGCCCGGTGCAACCTCCCGCTCGCCAAGCCAAGCCCGCTTACACCTGACAGCTCTTTAGGATCTCAAGACTGCTCTCATAGACTAACACAAATCTTTTCTGTGCACTTTGTTCTCACTCGTGTGCACCCGGAAAAAACTTCCCGTTGGTCACCCATCCCGAAATTGCTCGAGGCCAAACACGTTTAACCTCGGAGTTCTTTCGAGATGAGCTTCCGAAAAAGAAGTTGCAACTTGTTGATATGAGTATTCTATCAATCCTATTAAGCCCTAGACTAAGATGTCACACTCTGATTGTGTGGCGCTGATTGGACCAGCTATGTTCTTTTAATTAGAACCCGATGACCCCTTGATGGACCATACGTGAGGAAGTGGGATTATGGATGGATACGTGAGGAGTTGGGATTATTTAGAGGTCGGTATTATGGGGTTTTAGCTATTTTTTTATGGCATAACTGGGTAATTTAGAGGTAAATCATATCCAATGGTTAAATTTTTTCTCTTCCACCTTATGGACGATCAATGTTTTGCTTTTTTTGGTAATTTTTTGATTTTCCTATGATTAACATGGATGATTCAAAAAAAGCCTCTAATTAATTAATAAAATAACTTTTTGTAATGTCATAAGTGGTAATTTAGAGGTAACTCATATATCAACGTTATTTTTTATTCCACCTTATGGACGGCCAAATGTTTATCTTTTTTTGGTATTTTTTTGATTTTTATTAGGATAACGTGGAGGCTTTAAAATGAGCCTCTAATTAGTTAACATAAAATAGCAGTCTAATTTGAGACATATTTGACTCCGATTTCGAAAAGAAGTCAAAAAAGAAATAGGTCTCTCTCTCTTTGCGACCTAGCCAAAACGCCCTTGCCGTAGCTGTCACCTTCCCACGCCGCGCCACCGCCACCACGCCATTGCTGGGCTGTTGAGCCGTCATGCACTGCCGCCCACTCGCCTGCCGCCCACTCGCCGGAGGTGAAGACCAACCATAACACCTGGTATCATGAGGCTATCTTGACCCTTGCGCCATCTCTTCTCTCGTGACTCCCAACATTTCTGCTGCGGCCCCTGAAGTCCACCATCAACAATGTACCTATTGACATTGCGACCTTTTTGGTACAAGTGAAGAAATATATTTTATTGTATTGTGTGATATCATTCGCATATGGATTAATCAATGTGCATTGTTGTACTAGTACTTACCGCACTAGTACAACAATGTATGACCTGTTTATTTCTCATTCCATATGTAAAAGTAGTGCCATAATCTGTGATCTAATCATAGTTGAAAGATAAATACTTCAAATTGTCACATCATCTGTCTAGTTTGACATAGAGAATTTAATTGAAGGCAATTTAAATAACACGCTAAAGCGTGTAGGCCACATCGCTACAATAACTTACCTTCCAATAATCAAATGAGAGAGCTAAGCATGCTCTGACGTTGCAACACTCTATCACAAGGAACTCTCAGCACCAACACAAACATATGAATAAAGCAAACAATGAAAAAGGGTCCTACATGGAAACCCATCGTTTAACAAAGTACACACACGAAAAAATTGAGACAACAATACCTATTTTCCTCAAATCTTATAACTACAAAACAAACAATAGCCCTTCATTAATATATGAGAAGTAAACATACGACTTGCAAACATCAATAAATTTGGTAGATTACCCACATTCTAAATTTGCAAGGTTGGTGCTCCAAACATTACCATCTTCAAGGCAACAACACCCTTACATTGTGGCATCCCCGAAGGAGATGCGATCAGAAGTAGTCGCTGAATCGAAAAGGAAATGAAGTTCCCTGCACGGAGATTTCAGCAGCAGATCTAGGAGTAGGACCGAGTCGAAGTGTCAGATCGATCTCCGGTGGTACTGAAGGAGCAGTGCTAGGAACAACACCATTAGGTTTGGGACTCAAAAGAGCACAAGATGGAAACATGGAGCTTAAACCTTCAAACGTAGTATGCCTAGGCTGCTGCAAAGTTGCACATTTTGGCTGCATGTTTGTTACGTTGATTAAGTCCTGATTTGGCCCATTCAACTGAAGCCAAGGGTGTTTTGCCAGATCTGACATGGAAAAACAGCCAGTATAAGGTAAGATCCGGTTGTACCTTCCTGTTGGCACCTGAGTCATGATCTTTGGTGCATCAGCCATCACTTCTTGATCAGTAGATCTGGGACCTTGAGGAATTGCTTTAGGATTGTTGCCTAAGAAAACAAATGTATCGTTAGGATAGTACTTGATGTGCTCGACAGTTCCTTTTTCCATGCCTGCCCGGACATGCTGCCTACAGTGGGCTGCCATAGCTTGCTGGCTTTGAGACTCCTTTGTGCACTGTAGGCATACAAAAATGGGGCCCTCTGATTCTTTTTTCTTTAGATCAAATAGGATTTTGGAGACACTACGGCTAGGATCAGATGGATTTGCGATGGCGGTGTCCCAACCTTGATTCTCCATGGATGACATGGTTTCTACAAGAGTACAGAATGCAGAATTCTAGCTAATTATAACCCAGGTTGGTGTAGTTTGCATCCCGGGGTGGAGGTCTTATAGGATGGGGTCAGATGTTGGTGGCCATGCCTCATAATGTGCGAGGTAATAAAATTAATATATGTACACGTTTTAATGTACACACAAGATTTTCCCAAGATTCTCCCTCACATACAATAATTTTTAATTACGGGTAGATACCTTTTAAGATATATTTTATTCATTAAATAGTAGAGATGAGGTGTGTAACCCATTTAATTATGAAAAAGTATATAAGGCTGCAAGTTTTATTTTATTTATTGAGGGTGTGCGGGTTTAGATCTTAAAGATATGCTCATAAATGCGTGAGGTAGGATATATAAATCGTACCCTGGACTATATTTGTGACATATCCAGCTAGATTTCCATTGAATCTCGATGGGCTTCTTTCATCTGGCATAGCAATTTCACCTTCATAATGACGCGCTTTGTGTCCTTGTGCCATTGTCATCATAAATGATTGTTGGGATCCATTTAATTTAAAGCAACATAATCAGGCTAGATTATTGTTACGAGGAAACAATATCCTGTACAGGAGCATATTAAACGCATGAAGCTTGAACATTAAAAAATTGAGATACTCCCTCTGGTTCCATATTATTTGTTATTGGAGGTGCTCTCTTTCTAGATTTTTTGGAGTGGAAGGCCTCATGCTGGACATGTTTGCCCCTGCATGTTTTGAAAGAATTAAACTTCGCATGGCTCACCGCTTGAAGCTGCGTTTATAAGATGTGAGGCTCTCCCATCTTCGATCTAACAATAGATTGCTCATGTATGGCCAAACGAAAAAACACCGCATAATAAAAAAATGGCGGAACTAGAGACCGAATCCAGACTGCTCAGCTTCGGCTCTACCTTCAAACTGTCTAGACTACGAGTGGTCCTTGATAGCACGCACATACATATGCATTTAATATCGGCATAATACGTAGACACCGTAATTAATCACTCAGTGGTATGTGAAATCATGTCCAAAACATCATCTGATATCGAATTGGAGATAGTATATGATGCTATCCTTACATAGATCTCTGGTCCATCATCATCTTCTATGTGTTCACGTAGTCACTAGCTTGCATGGCATTGTCATACGGTCATGGATTTGTTTTGGACGCTTGGTTGATAATATAAAGAAAATCCGATTCAGTGAATGTTTATTGGACCAATTTTGAATCTGATTATTGCAGGCCAAAGCACTAAGTTGAAGGTATGAATTAACCCTGGAGATTATTGCAAGTCAGAATGTGAAAAAGAGAATGTTACTGCATAACTTCCATAGAATTCAGTTCATGAAGATATGGAGCGGGAGCCTCTTTATTATGTCAGTTTTTAACGTACATATATATGATAGTCGACTCATTATTCTTAGAAGTGATGCAAGAACTAGTTTGTAACTCGTAAGGAGCCGAAGCGTGCCACCTGCAACCATAATTAAATTATAGCTACGACAAAGAATCGCGGCACACACATATATATGAAATGATCTAGATGACCCATTGATTGTACCTCTTCATTTGAATATTTTCTACAAGATTTATCAGCTTAAACATGAGTATATTTGATCATAATTGTCACAATATGTGGTAATATCTTGTTTACAGAATTGATATTGCAATGAAGACATGCATGAAAGTTTGTCAATTAGTTTACCATTTGTCTGTGTCATCACACTGGATGCCACAACACAAAATTGCCTCCCTCCATCCCCGGGGGATACCTTATACAGGAGCAAATTAAATGCACAAAGCTCAGCCATTAAAAAAAATTAGATACCCCCCTCCTGTTCCATATTACTTGTTACAGGACCATAATTCAGGTCCTCTTTTAATCGATGTTATGGAGCAGGAGGCCTCATGTTGGACATGTTTGCCCCTACATATGTCCAAGAATGAAACTTCGCATGGCCCAGCGACTTAAGCTCGCGCGCTGCGTTTAAGTAGCTCCGAGGCTCTCCCATATTCAGTCTAATAATAGATTGCTCATGCACGGCCAAATGAAAAAAAACATCGCATATTAAAAGGGAGCGGCACTAGAAACCAAATCTAGACTGCCCAGCTTCAGTGCAACGTTCAAATTGTCTAGACTATCAACGGTCATTGATAGCACGCACATACATATGTATTTAATCTGGGCATATTAAATAAAAGGTACCCTAATTAATTACTTAGTGGTATGTGAAATCATGTCCAAAACATCAACTGGTATGATCAAGTCAGAGAGATTATATGCTCTCCTTTACACAGATCTCCGGTCTATCATCATGTTCTATGTGTACTTAATTAATACGGGCAGAATAGGTAAAGGCGCCATAAGTAATCACTCTGGTCTGTGAAATCATGTCTTAAAACATGATATGAAACTAGAGAGAATATATTCTATCCTTATGTAGATCACCGGTGCATCATAATGTTTAATGTTCACATAGTCACTAGCTTGCATTACATTTTCATACTGTCATGGATTATTTGGGAGCTTGGTCAATTAAAATATAAGAAAGTTCAGATGGATTGTATCTTTGATCAGTTTTGAATCTGATTACTGCAAGCCAAAGAACTAAGTTGATGGTTTGAATTATCTCTGGAGATTACTGCAGATCAGCATGTGATTAGGGAAGGTTACTTTATGACTCGTAAGACTTCAGTTCAGGAAGATCTGGAGCCTCTCCATTACGTGTCAGTTTTTATTGTACACATATGTAATAGATGACTCCTTATTCTTGTAAGTAATGGGAGAACAAGCTTGTAACTTAAAAGGCACCGAAGCACGCCACTTGCAACAAGGATTAAATACCAGCTACATCATAGGATGAGGGTTATATGAAATGATCTAGATCATCACATTCAATGTGCCTCTTCAATTTAGAGTTTTTGCAAGATTTTTGCAGCTTAAAAACGATTATATTTATCGCGCACTACGTGTAATAGCTTCGAGACTCCCATTTTCGTTCTAACAACAGATGGATCACGCACGACTAAACAAAAAGAAAAACCCTTATATTAATATAAAAATGGCGGCACCAGGGACAAAATCCAGCTGCTGAGCTTCGATGCTATGTTCAAACTGCCAAGACGACGAACGCTAATTGATAGCACATGCACGTGGATGTATTTAATATGGACAGAATAGGTAAAAGGCACCCTAATTAAGTACTCTTTGATCTGTGAGAAATTTTTCAAAATATCAAATATGGAATCAGAGAGAGAGCATATATATGCTATCCTCACATAGATCTTTGGTGCATCATCATGTTCAATGTATTCATATATAGTCACTAGCTAGCATTGTATTGTCAATGATTTCCTAGATGGTAAACTGTAGACAGTCGGTCGACCACCGTTTAGCATTTAAATCTGTTTTAATTGGCCGTTTAAACGGGCTAAAGGGTCGTTTAGGCATAGACGGTGATCACCCGTCTAGCATTGAGACGCTATTTAAATGGAGTTTAATTCGGTTTAGGAAAACAAGGATTGTCATACAGTCTTGGATTTGTTTGGGGTGCTTAGTACCTAAAATATAAAGAAAATTAGAGGCAACAAATGTTAGTTTGCTCTGTTTTGAATATGGTTATTGTGAGCCAAAGAACTAACTAGAAGGAGTGAATTAACCCTGGAGATTATTGCAAGTCCGCATGTGAACTGGGAGTGTTACTGCATGACTTGGAGCAAAAGAAAAAAAAAGTTTGGAACATATAGCAAGTCAAAGAGGGAGCAAGAAAGGTAGATCATTTGTGATGTCAACACTGGAGCCGAATGTGAAGACCTATGTGTTGGCAATGAGGGCAGAACTTGCATGGAGCACAAAAGGTGGCTGACCTCAACACTGGAGCTAGTGGCAAGCGTTATACTGGTACTGATAGCTTTGATGGTGGTAGTGGCAGTGATGGTTAAGGGAAAGTGACACTTATTTATTTTTATGATGTTGGCTGGGCTATGATCTATACTTTGTTTCATGTACAATTTATGAGTTGGATGCAATATATTTGCTATGTGGTGTCATCAACTATAATATTTTCATGTGCCAATTTTTTAATTTTGGTTATTGTCACACCCCAAAATTTCAGTTTTGGGATGTGAACCATTTTTATACTTTAAAATGCAATTTTTAATATCTTCAAAGGTTGTTCTTAATTTTTTTTTTAAATTGAATTTACTTTGTCTTATCAAATGTTTGCCTCAAAGGATTTCTTTTATTTCAGTTGAAAGATTTATTTAAATTTTTTTATTACGAAACTATTTAAATAAGCAGATTTTTGTTTGTCAAACTTTGGAAATGCTTGTCTTGAATTTCTAGTGCTTTATTTAAAATGGTGTGAGTCTTTTTATTATTCATAAACCAGGAAAACAAATAAAACAATACCCTTACTTAATGGACTTCGAGCCGGCATAAATCTTGTCCAAATATCCCACTCGACCTTTCTCCTTCTCTCTTTGTTTCTTTCTTTCATTTTTCCCGAACCTTTTCTTTATCTCTACGATCTGCAACCAAGGCAGCTGCACTGAACTTTTCCTGCCTTGTCTCCAGGTTCCATTTCTCTCTCCTTGACCTCTCTTTTCTTCCTCATGGCTAAACAGCAGCAGCGCACTAGCATGGCACCACCACAGCGCTGCACTTTCAGCTCCCATTCGAGCACAATAAAACCTGCGCCCACACATCACAATACCGTTCCCTTTTCACTTCCCATGAATGGCCATCAAAGAGAAATGAAAATTGCAGCCGTAATGGTCAATACCCGAGCTCCTTTCATGCCTGGCCGTTTGTCCTCACACCCGACCTCTCCTCTCCCTTCTTTCCCCTATAAAATCACGCCTAGGATCTCCTTTCCATGGCTGACGACCTCCCCTGCCCCCTCCTCTTCATTCCCATCCAGTAGCCACGAATTCATCTCCTTTTCTCTGCCGCGTCCAGCCAGGGCGTTCTCAGTTGGCATCAACGTTCCCGGCGATTTAACCAACGAAAAGGCACCAAATTTCACAAGGTGATGCTTCCCTTTGTCCTCTATGTCATATCCGAAGATCACTGCAAAAGGAACTCCAATGGATCAGGAATCTAATTCGCCATCCCTGCTGATCCTTCTCTGTTCGCGTCCAGCGCGCGCCACGGTAACTCAATTCGTGTTTCTACTCATTTCGGAGGCTTCCTTGATGCAATGATCATGCCCAATTGTGTTCCGCAGAACCTTCTTCATCCCAACCAGAAGGATCCCTGAGATCGAACCCGAAGGCACCAGGAACGCGGTCGGCGTATGAACTGCCTCCACACGACCTCGCCGTGGTCTAAATCCGCGATCTCTAACTCAGGTGATTACCAGGCAAACCCACCATGTCATTCTCATGTCCCACACAACTATTGAGATATAGGTTCAAGTTTTATCCTAATACTAGCTGTCAATCTCTGGGAACGTGCACATTTCTTTTATGCTGTCTGTGCATGCCCGTCAGCATCCTGAGGAAAATCGGCGTTGTTTGCCGCTAAGTCGATTGACCTCGTCCAAGAGCAACCATACCAATAAGTGTGCCTTTACATGTTATACAGGATGTTCTCTCCCTCTCACCCAAACATCACTAACGCCAATGTCGCTTCTCGTGATCATGATCGACGTCCGCGTCTTGTCGTCACCGCTGCTCGGATATTTCCTCGCTGTGTATAATCTTGGGTGAGCATGCTATGTCCAGAATTTCTGAGCAATTCAAATTCATCCTCCATTGCTTTTATTGAAGCTCTAAATTGCACTACATAATCATATCTTTAGTGTAATTATCGTTTGATCCCTGGAACCTTTAATCTTGCATATCTTTTCATCCGTAACTCCAAATTAAGTCATTCTTGCGCCCAAATGCTCGTTACAACCTAACCTATTCAACCATAGCTCTTGTTTAATCAGTTTGTCTTGTCTTGTACCTTGCATTATGTATTTATGGTGTGCTTTTATGTGTGTTTTGTCGGTAGCTTGCGCACGAATAGGATGATATGGTCGGGAGTCATACGAGGCCTTTGAAGACCAAATAATTGGAATCGCTGAGCAACAATATCAATCATAGAGGCAAGTGTCCTTGACGCATTTTGTATCCTAATTTATAAATGTTTTGTTTGTAAAGTTGATGCTTGAGTTAAATGAATGCGAACCTATTTGTAAGGTCTACTAGAATTGTCATATCATTCCTTGTCGCCTTAGTTTACCTTTACTGTTTATGGGTAGAATTGCTTAGCCTTGCTTTATGTCGGGTTGGGAAGGTTATAACTTGATTAACTGAACTTCTATTACATGAGGGTGAAATGGTAATCTTTAGCAACATGATTGAAGCTTAGGGATTTGGGTGATTGTGGTTTGGGAGCTGTGCTGGGGTTACCGGCAGCTCGGGGGTTGTTCGGGGTTACCGACAATCTCTTGGTTTTGTTGATCACCTAAATCTAAGGACCGGTTCGTGGAGCGATCACCTATGAATACCGTATAGCCACGAGTCCAAGTATGGGCGCGGCCTGGCCTATTAAATAGTGGAGACCAGTTCTGTGCGTGCCAAATGGCGGTGCGAGGAAGGCAGGTTACGCTGGAATCGTCGGGAGAGAGATGTGTGGGGACAGGAGGGTTACTCCTCGGAACCATCTGGCATAAGAGGGGGCCTCTAGGGTGAAGGGTATACTTCCCCTATCGGTGGAACCTACGTGGGCACGTACAAGCTGGAGGAAGCTATGGAAAAGCCTTGTTGTGATCTCCTGGCCGCACACCTAAGGAAGTGTGCATGTGCTTGGCCGGCACGGCATAAAGGAGACTTTAGTCCACCTCACAACAGGGGATGAAATCACAAACTCGTGGGGAAATATGTACAACCTCTGCAGAGTGTAAAACTGTCATGACAGCCGTGCTCACGGTTAAGAGCGGCATGGACCCTCACACGATTAGCTGGGAATGACGGTTGGAAGGGCAATCACAGTAGGGTAACTGTGATCGGGTGGTATAACCCGTAGATGTACAGGGTGGTTGGAACCCTTAACCTTGACCGTCTAGAGATATATATCACATAGTAAATAGGAGCTGCTTTTATGAAATGTTTTACTCAACTGCATTTATGCAAATAAACCCATATAAGCCTTTCTTGTTATTAGCCAACATGTCATACTTTCCCCCACTTGCTGAGTACTCTATGTACTCGCGTGAACCATGTACCTTTTCCGTTGCTGCTCAGTGGATGAAGACATCGAGGAGTACCAGGAGGTGGAGAAGTGATGTTCTAGGCATGCGGTCTTCCAGTCGGCTGCCTGTGGAGTTGAAGGTTGCCAACGCTTAGACTTATTCCCGCTGCAATGTAATATTTTATTTTAGACCCGTTGGTCATTCTTGTAATAAAGTTATTGATTTAATAAAGATATTGATCTTTTATCACATAAATTGTCCTGTGTGCGTGAAAATTTGATCCTGGGCACGTATACAGATGCATTCGGTTTTGATCTTTAAAACCGGGTGTGACAGTTATCATATTTCAAACTGTGGATTTGAATATGCTTCAACTATGCATTGAAAATATTTATGTTGTAATATGTGTGGTGCCAGTCTAGATCAATATCAACATATATACAGTGTAAGTTGAAATAGATTTTAATGAGAAAAATAATAGAGACTAAGATTTAAAGGCCCTTGCTGAAGCTAAGTGCTGAAAAAAGAGCTCCACAAAGTTAGGGTCGCCCCTGCTAACGTATTAGGGGCCCTGAAGATGCTCTTATGTTGTTCAGAACACATGCATAAAGTAGCACTTTATTAGATACTCTAGGACCCATAATATATAGAAGACCTTTTACGAGTTGTACATGTCACTTCAAAAAACTTGACGGCGGGGGGGGGGGGGGGGGGGGGGGGGGGGGGGGGGGGGGGGGGGGGGGGGGGGAGAGAGAAGGCCTCTGAGGAGCACATATTGCATGATAGAGAATGCATCTATTTATACTAGGGTCCTATCGCCCTTGTGCTTAAAATTTATGTAAACAATGTGGTAAAATAAGTATGATGTGTTCTTGCGCAAGGGCGATTAGACCACACGTGGTGGTTAAAGCTCACAGCGCTTAAGATAAAAAAAAAAGATCACAGCGCTTGCTGACCGAGTGTGGGGTCGATGGAGCATATTGGTGTGCAATACCTTTAATGCATTTATTTAATACTTTGCCGGATCAATTCAAAATGCTCCCGCGCTAGGGCATTATGCAGGATATATATGAATGCAGCTTCATAATTGGTGGAGTTGAAGTACACGTGTTACTGGATCGCCTTCTTTGCAAGTTCACTCTGATATATAGACAAAAACCAGGTCTCATGCAACATCTGGACCTGGACACTCGGGTCAGGTCAATCAAAGTAGAATATCTGCCATTGATGTGCTATCGTCGAAGCCGGTCATAGAGTGCAAAGCAAGAGCGTGTTTGTCCCTGCTGCCCGTATTTGTGGACATTCAGGGAACAAATATATTTTAATTGTCATCATTATAGTAAGTAAAATATGCTATTTTATTCAGCTAACATTAATGAACGATATCTTTTGCAATATGCCTGCAATTATGGTTGTCGATTTATAAGTATCTGGAAAATATCGCTGTATTTAAGAAAAGATACAGATGATAAATTTTTTTTTGCACATCAAATCTGTCATACCCCTCATGAGCAGACAATTGTTGAGGCCCCTATAAGAAGCCCTTGTCATAATAGAGAATAGTACACAACAAAAGGAAGTTGAGTTTATTCCCTGTTTCTTCAAAACTATGTCCTCCGTGGAGAACAATTCATGGAGAGCCTACTTCTCCACTCCAATCCATCCTAAACCCTGTTTGACAAAAATAATTATGGATCTGAAAAAGAGAGAATTAGTAAGCCCTATTTTTGTATGCCTACAGTGCACCAAAGAGTCCAACACCCAGCAAGCAATGGCTGCCCATTGCAAACAACATGTCAAGTCTGGCATGGCCAAGGGGACAGTTGAGCATATCAAGTATTATCCAGACCATACTTACATTTTCTTATGCAGTAATCCACATCCAAGTCCTCCATCCTCTGGCTCGGCTGATCAAGCCTTACCGATCAACCAGGTTCCACTAGGAAGTTATACCTCGATTTTACCTTATGCTGGGCGTCCTTTCATTTATCAGTTAGCAAGTTCATCATTCCTTAATGGCGCAACACAGGATTTGGCAAAAAAAAAATAGACACCCTCCCTATGCTTGCAAATTTCCAGCAATGTATGAAAATTGATGTTGGTAGTTCAAGCTCCAGACTTGGCGGTATCATGGGTCAGAATTATAACAATGATGACCCAGATATAACTCCCAGTGGACTCACAACCACGGTTGATCTGACACTTCGGCTGGGTTCAATTACTCCTAGTGAAGCTACGGCACAGGCAATGATTACAAACAAAAAGTGACTGTGGACGAAGATTGAAAGCGTAGAGAACCTAGACCTCTCACCTGGAACACTCATACTTATCTTGCATCTATTTATCCTAGGATAAGTTTATTATGGAGCTCCTCTGGAATAAAACTTTGCGGTTATCCATTTTAGTTAGGATTAATTAAGTTTCGGGAACATTATTGGGTGAATAATTAGTTGATGCAAGATTTGTTCAGTGTGCTGTATGTTGTACTAGCCATTGTGTTTGCATGGATATATACAGCTTCGTTTCTATTTTATTTTCGTCAGTAGTTAGTCCCAATTAAACCTTCCTCTCTTTCAGAACTATAATATTCGAATGTTCTAAGTTTCTGTTATCATACGATGAGTAAGTTCAGACATCACAAAATAATGATTAATTTCAGATTTTATATTCCTTTCGCTAGTTTATGCCATACAATCAGAATAAACTTGAAAATAGATTTTGCGTAGGAACAGATAAGTCGATTTTCTGGTTCTCATCTATGCAATGCTAAGAATATAGTGATAAATTAATTTGTTCAGTGGTTAATTGGGACAACTTGTGTTAATTTAACTCATCATTCCCGATCATTCAGTTTAGCATGTAGAGCATAAACAAAGTATCCTTCAGAAACAGATCAAGAGTCACTTCTTGTATATAAGACAATTAGCATCACATTTATTTTTATCGAGGAACATATTTCACGCTGCAGAAATTAGTACCTTTTCCCATGTAAAAAGCACAGGAGCAGATTCAAATATCAGAAATATTGATAATGCTAATTACATAACAACGACAGTACTACTCCAAAATATGTAAGCTAGCTAGAGAAATTAAGATACTCCTCTGTCCCATAAAAAGTGATACTCTGGTATTCAAAATTTATCAATAATGTCATTCTCGCCTCCCAATACAGTTCTCCCTATCTGTCTACTCCTTCACTCCTCGTTTCCTATGCACTCTCTAGGTTTTCAACCCTATTTAATTGACATGCCCGGGAAATGACTCCGAGTAGCACTTAGCGACCTGGGTTCGACTCCCAGCAGTGGGAGCGAACTTTCAAGATGGGTAAGAAAAAAAAACACTCGCCTACCCCCACTCTAAAGCATGGTTTAAGGCTCGGCCCAGGTCGATGGTCACCTAACGTGGGCAATGAGGCCACTGTTGTAAGGGTGGGGGCGGAGTTCGGAGATTTTCTCGACCTACGTGAGGTTTTCTCTATCATGCAATATGTGCTCAGAGGCCTTCTCTCTCTCTCTCTCTCTCCCACCCCCGGCCCCGCGGGTCAAGTTTTTTTAAGTGACATGTACAACTCCTAAAAGGTCTTTTATTATGGGACAGGGAGTATCTAATAAAGTGCTACTTTATGCATCTGTTCTAAACAACATAAGAGCATCTTCAGGCCCCCTAATTCCTTAGCAGGGGCAACCCCAACTTTCTGGAGCTCTTATTTCAGCACTTAGGGTGTGTTTGGCATGGCTCTGAAGCTCAAATCCAGTTTGGAGTTGAGCAAAGCCAGCCAAACACCCAACTCTCAAAACTCTTGGAGCTGGCCAACTCCAAAGATTTGATGGGGTTCTAGTTCATTTTTGTGAAGCACCTCAAAACAAACTCCACGAATCGAACAAACAAGAGTCCTCGCGGAGTTCTGAAATATTTACCCACCTTTGCCACTGGTTACACAAAAAAGGGTTCATTCTTTTTCTTTCTCCTCACCCAGCGCATCTCCTTCCTCCCCGCGCTCCGCCAGGCCCGCCCAGCCTCCCCGCGCCGCACCGCTTCCCGCGCCGGCCACGTCTCCTCGCATGGCGCCGCGCCGGCCTAGCCTCCCGGCCTCGCTTCCCTACGCCGCCCCGCCGCGCCAGACTTGTCTCCCCGCGCGGCCCCGCCCGCACGCGCCTCCGCCAGGCCCCGATGCGATGTTCCTTCGCCCCGACGCACGTCTGCCCGGCCCAGACACGCCACACCTGTGTTCCACGCCCGGCCCCGACGCCTGGCCCAATTATGTGTGTGTCGTCATTCTTTGTCGTAGCTATAATTTAATAATGGTTGCAGGTGGCACGCTTTAGCTCCTTATGAGTTACAAGCTAGTTTTGCATCACTTGTAAGAATAATGAGTCGACTATCAATGGAATGCCATTGGAAACACTTGCAAAGAAACCAACTGTGACATTATTTGCCTGCAAGAAACAAAAAGAGAGCATTTTGATGCAGGATATATTAAAAATTTCTGCAATAGAAGGTTCAATGCTTTTGAATTTGTACCCTCTGTTGGCGCTTCTGGTGGCACCCTGATTGTTTGGCAGAGCTCGAAATTAATTCTCTGGTCAGCTTATCTTTCAAAATGAATATGCACAGTCAGTGGAGTTTGAAAATCTCTTAACTTCCCAACTTTGGGTCCTAACCAACATATATGGACCATGCACACCTGAAGGTAAACAGCAATTCCTGCACTGGTTTGAAAATGTACAAGTGGATGATGAAGTGGACTGGCTTGTGGTGGGTGATTTTAATCTTCTGAGATCACCAAACAATAGGAATAAGCCAGGAGCTAGCAAATGTTAATAAGATGCTAGCCTTCAATGCTGAAATCAGCAATCTAAGGTTACATGAGATACCACTACATGGGTAGAAATATACCTAGTCTAATAGGCAAGAGACACCCCTCCTTGAGAGGTTGGATGTGGTTCTTCACTTCACCTAACTGAGCAACCACATGAACAATAGGAAAAACCTTAACGAGAGATACTTCGGATCATGTGTATCATTTGATAAGTACACGACAACGTGTTCGTAAAATTTGTCCCAATCTTTCACGGTACCGACGGAAATAATATGTCTCCTCTGAATTAATCAACTAAGATATCAAATATTCAGAAATATCAGTGCTTGTTTCGGCCAACTTTAGAATCAGCGAGAGAGAATTTAATCTCCACAGCGATAACGGAAACCTTTTTTTATCAGTACTCAATTATGCACAGCAGAATCATATATTGATATTCAGGCACAAAACTCAGCTAAACCAGATTGCAACCTGCCAGGATTAATCTACGGCACAGCAAGTCAACTCTGTTTGACAGGTCACAACCAAGAAAACACAAGACGGCAAGAGATAATTGATTTGGCTTACAAAGATAATTGCAATCCAAACACTTGAGATCTTTTCCACCCGTTCAGCAGCTAGCACGATCAGAAAAGGGGAAATTCCGAGAAATTCCAGCACGCGCCCAGGCAAAATCTCGCCTGATCACACACCCACACAATCCAAGGGATCGACTTCAGTTCTTCGTAGGAGATGGGATCGCCGCCATCTCAATATCTGGAGGAAACCTCGACAGGAAAACTAAACACGAAAAACCTGATCTGATGCAGGGGGCGGCGCCCAGGCCTTATGGCTCGCAGGCCAGCCAGGAACCAGGTCAGACTCGACCAGGACCAGAATCAGGTCCGACTCAACCCACTAGCAACCTGACATGGACTCAAACTAACATTAGTTTGACTAAACAAAACTTACGCTAGGGACTCTCTCATGCATGAAACAATATAATAAAATAATCCGGCAACGATGCATACTTAACGCTAATACTCCTTAGTGACTAGTCGATCTCAACAAACATGGAACCAATCTGAATGCATGGTTTTGATTTCTTCACTTGTTTCTTCTGCAAATTACTTCCCATAAAAACTAGCTTCGTTGATATGGACGTGATAGAAAGTATTTGAGCTTTACTCTTCCTCCAATAATTTTCATCAAATGAGAAAACACCAAACTGGAGATCATAATATTTTGATGAAACGTTACCAACAGCAGATCCTGAACTAGTGCTCATCTGTCGAGATTCCATAGGTGCAACTATTTTAGGAGCTATGGTCTCATCATCATTTCAGTCTCTATGTCTGTCCCTAAACCTAAAGTTTTTAGGTTTGAGAATTATTGGCTGAATCATGAGAAATTCATGGAGGTGCTTCAACATGCCTGGTCCATCCCAAGTAATCAAGCTGATAGGGCAAAAAGACTAGTAGCAAAATTCAAAACATCAAGGAGGGTATACAAAGCCTGGCATGCTCAGCTCCCTAATCTGACGTCAACCATCTCCAATGTGAAGTTGATCATTTCTCTGCTTGATGTAATAGAGGAAACAAGAGACCTAATTGTGGACGAGTGGAGCTTTAGGGAACTGCTACAGCAACACCTTGAAAGCCTCTTGAAACAACAAACATTTATTGGAAGCAGCGTGGTACAATAAAATGGGTCAAGTTTGGTGATGAGCCTACTAGTTTTTTTTCATGCTAATGCATCTATCAGGCACAATAGAAATATGATTACAATTCTAAAGGATGCACGAGGTATTGTACACTCTGACCATGAGGCTAAGGCAACTCTACTATGGGAAGCATACAAAGAGAGGCTCGGAACATCAGAGTTATTTTTTTTTCTCGAACGCGCAGGAGAGCTGCGTATCACTTCATTAAGGAGAATAATAAAGGTTTACACGCCCTAAGAAGGCCATCCAAGTTATAACAGATACATTCGCGCCCGTGCTTGTATTGTAACTACCATCTCCTATAGCTAGCAACTACGGCAAGACTCGGCCAGCCGGCGTGCCCCGGCCATCTTCCAGGCGACGGCCTCTTCAGAGATGTTCCTAAATGATGTGACCCGGATGCGGCTGCGCACCATCGAATACACATCGGATTCTTTGCTTCCACATCTCCCATGCCACAAGCATTACCAAAGTATTGAATCCTTTCTTCTTTTCCTTTGGCACTCGTTTGAGGTCTTGGTGCCACCATCCCTTGAAGGTCTGGTCATTCATTGTCGGCATAATCTCCTGGAGACCAACTTTGCTGAGGGTGTTGTACCAAACTTCTCTTGCCACAACACAACCAGTCAGCAGGTGTTGGGCCGTTTCCTCCTCTTGATCACATAGTGGGCAATGGTTCGGGTGCTGCATTCCCCTTCTAGCAAGACGATCAGTCGTCCAATATCACATCAGAGTTTCAGCACATGCATTTTAATCTAAATGACCTGATTACTGCAATAGACAATCTGGGGTGGCTTGAGGACCACTCACAAAGGAAGAAATAGACAGAGTAATCCTGAACCTGCCTCCAAACAAATCTCGAGGCCCAGATGGCTTTAATGGTGAGCTCCTTAAGAAATGCTGGCCTATTATTGCTTCAGATTTTTATGATTTATGTGAAGGATTCTATAATGGTGAAATCTGCTTACAAAGCATCAATGGGTCTTACATCACACTTGTCCCCAAGAAAGACAACCCAGAAGGTGTAAATGATTATAGGCCCATTTCTCTTTTGAATTCTTGCATCAAGCTCATCACCAAAATCCTAGCAGACAGGTTACAAATGGTAATTATGGATCTTATTCACAAAAACCAATATGGGTTTATTAAAACACGCACCGTTTAGGATTGTCTAGCCTGGGCATTTGAATATCTTCATTTATGCCACAAGTCAAAAAAGGAGATTGTCATTCTAAAACTGGACTTTGAGAAAGCTTTTGATAAAGTTGAACATCAAGTAATTGTGGACATCCTGAGGCATAAAGGCTTTGGTCACAGATGGATCTCATGGATAGAGGGGATAATGAACTCTGGTACATCCTTAATCTTTTTGAATGAAGTGCCTGGAAGACCTTCCACTGCAAGAGAGGAGTTCGTCAAGGAGATCCTCTATTCCCCCTCCTCTTTGTTCTAGCAGCAGACCTGCTACAATCGATTGTCAATAAGGCAAAAGAGCAAGGTCTCCTTAGGCTGCCTATACCAAGAGCAGGAGCTGACTTTCCAATTGTACAGTATGCAGATGACACGTTGTTGATCATGGAGGCTTGTCCACGACAGATCTTTGTCCTAAAAGCTCTTCTTAACCTTTGCTGACTCGACAGGCTTGAAAGTCAATTACAACAAATCAGTGATGGTGCCCATAAATGTTAGCAGTGAGAAAATGGAAATTTTGGCTAGGACTTTCAACTGCCAGCAAGCATCTTTGCCCTTTACATACCTAGGATTGCCTCTCGGAATCACTAAAAGCCAAGAGTACAAGACTTTCTTCCAATGGTGCAGAAAACTGAAAGAAGGCTGATTTCAACTTCAATCTTCCTCTCCCAAGGAGGGAAACTAGAAATGGCTAAATCTGTCCTGACCTCAATGCCAACATTTACCATGTGTACAATGAAGCTGTGTCCTACAGTGGTTAAGCAAACTGACATTTTACTTAAAACACTGTATATAGAGAGGTGCTGATATCGATGCTAAAAGACCTCCATTAGCAGCATGGGACATGGTGACACGGCCAAAGAAGGAAGGGGGTCTTGGTGTGCTCAAACTTGCAGTTCATAATGATGCATTTCTAATGAAATTCCTACACAAATTTTACAACAGTGCTCGATATTGCCATGGGTGCAACTCAACTGGGATAATTATTACACAAATGGCAAGCTGCCTGACTCAAAGAAAAAGGGCTCTTTCTGGTGGCGAGACATATTGAAATTGTTGCCTTTGTTCAAAGGAATCTCAACTGCAATAGTAGGAGATGGCAGAACAATATCCTTTTGGGAGGACCAATGGGCACAAACAATTCCAGTGCAACACTTCCCAGAGCTATACTCTTACACGACTCAGAAGCAAATCAATTTGCAAAAGGTTGCTAGTTTGGATCATTTTCACCAGATTTTTCAGCTTCCTTTGTCTGAGGAAGCTCTTGCACAGTATCAACAGTGGAATCACCGCTCCAACAGATTGGAATTAATGATAACAGGGATGTTTGGACCTATATCTGGGGCTCAGCTCATTACTCTAGCTCAAAAGCATACAAGCAGATAATGGAACATATTGTTGTGCCTGCTCCAATCAAATGGATTTGGTCATCTTCTTGCCAAATGAAGCACAAAGTCTTCTGCTGGATGTTGCTGAAAGACAGACTCAACACAAGAGGGATGCTGCGAAGAAGGAATATAGTGCTTGACTCCTACACCTGTGACCTATGCATTCTCCAGAGAGAGGAAACTTTACGCCACTTGTTCATGAGGTGTAACTTCGCTAGGGCCTGTTGGGACTCGATTGGACTGCATATCCCGGTTGCTGCACACCCATAGAAACCTTCAAAAGATTGAAACTTCAGCTCAATGTTCCATTTTACATGGAGATTATTATTTTAATGGCTTGGAGCATATGGACTACACGGAATGATTGGGTGTTCAACAATATAAACCCAACTATTGAAGGTTGCAGAGAAACCTTCAAGAAGGAGATGTGGATGCTGGTTCATCGCGCAAACGATACTTCCCAGCTCTTTTACAATGAATAGAAAACATCTAATGTTACAAGCTTTAATTCTACTTTTTTCTATTTTCCTTTTTTCCTCCCTGAATTTTTGTAATATAAACTTTTACCAATTTATAATATATTAATCAGTAGGACTGCGAACCCCTCCTGTTTCCCTCAAAAAAAAAATGAGTCGACTATCATATATATATGTACATTAAAAACTGACACATCTATATATCTTATATAGATGCAACCCACTACAAGTCACTAATTGCTATAAAGCTGAAACCTCAAGCAGCCACGTCACTCAAATAATTTGGTCCATCCGATTGTCCGCTTTCATCCATTCTGAGCGTCAGATCAGTCAAACCAGACCATCAGACATGTACCAAGCAGTAGACTCGCTCTGAGAAGCCAAATCGGCAGCTATAACGAGCGACAGCCATTACCATCTCCATCAATTTTCTAATTCTCACCAACATTACGATCGCCTGACCTTCTGCCTCCTGGTCTGCCATGGAAGCCATAGCTGCGACCAAGGCCCTACACCCAGCGCCCTCTTTAAGACTGGAACTGGAGCTCTCCAATCACCCGTTCCCTCTTGAGGAAGCCAAAGAAACTGAACAGGTGCTCTATTCTCTGAACTTTCACTACCATCTTAATCGCTTTGATTTGTAAAGAGCTTCTATTATTCTGCAACCATAAGGTCTTGAGCTCACTACACTGTCTATCTCTGCATCAATTGTTCCATGCATTTCAGTAACGATGTGTGAATTTCAACATTGCAGACCAGGGTCTTCGTTATCTGAATCTGATGCTTATTGGTCCCCTCTTTACCCTCAAAAAAATCTGTATTTGTTGCAGGATTAGATCAAACTCTCACTTACTTCTTTTGCGGGACAGGATCATTTTCGTGTTCAGAGTTTATACTCCAACGGATTTCCTTTCTCGGGTAAATTTGGATCATATTTGTTGTTTCGTGTATTTTTTGTGCAGGTCTGGGCTATGCTCACTGAATATGCCGCCAATGCAATATATCCGAGTCTTGCTTTCTTTGCTCTATTTTTCTTGGATATCCAGTTGAAAACGAGAGTCATAAGAGAGATGCCTAACCAAATAAAAACATGCTGCAATGTAAGTGATGCCACCCATGTTAACAGGTTTTTTCCCTCGCATTCCTACATCTCTGTAAGCAACTTAGCTATGTTGATATATTTTCCCCCCAATGGTAACAAAAAGGTTGATATTGCCCTCAATGGTTCTATCATGTATATATCATCTGAATAAATGTGGAACGGGGAATTTCGTCACCACTTTTGGCAGCATACAAAACTAGATGGTAAACTGATTCTATCTCTGTACAGTCAGAGTTCTTTGCAGCCAACACACGTTTACCATGTCTTCATATATTGACAATTTACCAACTTTGTCTGCAATCTTTGATGGGAAGATACATTTGATGTTTGCTTTCTTAGAGTTCATTTTTACATCGGTACCAGTATATTTCTAAAAAAAAATGCTTCAGGTTCCATTTTATTCTTCTCCTCCACCCTTTGCTGTCTATCTGTTTCCACTCTTACATTTCTGACGGAAGGGAGCGATGTTGTAGCTCGAACTACCATATTCTACCCATAGTAAAACCTTTGGTCACTATAATTTTCTTAATTATGTGACCTCATGCCTAACATGCATGTGGCTAATATATGCAATTATTTTTCACTGTAAATCATACCCATAACTTATATCACCTCTTTTTTCTCTACCCGCAGCAACGCGCGGGGTCTTTACCTAGTAATAAAGAAGCTCCAGCTCCAGATCTTCATGAATTGAATTCTCTCGAAGTTATGCAGTAACATTCTCTTTTTCACATGCTGACTTGCAATAATCTCCAGAGTTAATTCATACCTTCAACTTAGTGCTTTGGCCTGCAATAATCAGATTCAAAGTTGGTCCAATAGACATTCACTGAATCAGATTTTCTTTATATTATCAACCAAGCGTCCAAAACAAATCCAGGACCGTATGACAATGCCATGCAAGCTAGTGACTATGTGAACACATAGAAGATGATGATGGACCAGAGATCTATGTAAGGATAGCACCATATACTATCTCCAATTCCATATATCACATGATGTTTTGGACATGATTTCACATACCACTGAGTGATTAATTACGGTGCCTACATATTACGCCAATATTAAATGCAAAATTGATTCAGCAATCATCTTTGGAACCTCCTAATGTTTCCATTTTGATGGTCATTGTGGCTCTTTGGATGACAAGGCCCTTGGGCAGTTGCTGCATCCGACGAGCTTGTCTTGTGCCGATGTTGTCTGGAGATGAAAGCATGTTTCTGGACTTCAACGATCTATATAAGAAACGTATTTCTTGTGTCCCGTTTTCATATCAGGCAACTTGCATCAACCAAACGCCGATGGTAGCACCATGCCTGAGAGGCAAAAAGACATCGTGATATCCAGCCAAGCAAAATGCTCTCAAGCGTGTGCAACAAATATTCTTCCATTGGGCCTTCACGAGAACTCTGGACCAAGCCCATAAGTCAACAGGCTTCTACCAATTGTAAATTTTGCAACCCACAACCATTTCAATATAGAGAGGATAATAAAAATATAAAAAGGTTGTTAGGTTTGATCTCTGTACCGTTTCAGTTTTACATAATAGCTAAATCAAGACTTTGGCCATCCAAATATAGAGAGGCTGTTGGAGTTGCTCTTAGGAGATAAAAGGTCCCCCATCTGGTTAAAATGGAAGGTCCATAGTTGTTTCAAGGTACCGTAAAACTGGCCTTCTATGTATAATCTATATGCTTCAAATGCAAGCGTATAAATATCTATATAACCAAAGCGTATGACATGCATCCTTCGTTGTATTCCTTGTCCGTCTGGGGATCAGAACACCCGCCGTCCCGCCGTCATTTGGGACCAACCCTTATGGAGTGTCAAACGGTTCTGAAATCCCAAGGCCAGAACATTGCCGCAGGCCCCTATCAACGTATTTTGGAGGCGCTCTGTCTTGACATGCGATAGTTGGTGGGACTGTATAGTCTGTAGGATCACTTGTGCTCCGATCGATTGTGAATGCCAATGCCTTTACATGACATTGGGGGTCATTAATTAATCGATGAAACTTCTAGTTTCCTAAAGCCAAGTACAACTGTGTGGCATAGCCATGATCTCTGAGGGAGCACTACCACCAACTATTCCACACACGAGTCCTTTGAAGTTTTAGGCTAAACACAAGGGAGTTGGGTTATCTCCCTGTTTATCATCGTGCATGCAAGTCTAGGTTTTCTAAACCCGATTATCTAACAAATACAAGATTCCCTTTGATTTTTATATTTTTTACAAGACTCCCTTTGATGTTTATATGTGCATTGATTTATTGAACTTTGAACTGACCAATGTTACTTATGAATGTTTGAGGTAGTAATACTTTAATCATAATGTCTGGAAGCGTGCAGCCATACAATTCTAGTTTCCACTAAGAGTACAACTCTTCCCCGACAGTTTGCTTATAAGTGCCCCACATTTTTTAGTATATTTATCTAAGTGTATTCCATAACTGGGGGTGATATCTTGGTAGGGAATGATATTGTTGGGAATTCGCAAAACCTGTTGGAAGTATATGAATTTATAGTAGGAAAACTGTTTGCCACTTGATAGAAATAATGAAGAGTGGCTAGAAACTGTTGGGCACTAAGAAATTGTTGACATAGTAGTCTTCATGTAGTAATACAATTGTATCTTCAACTATTATTGACATAGTAGTCTAAAAATCACATACAACCTGCCTCGCAGGGCCAAGCCGAGCACCAAGCTTTGTGGGATAATTGGCGGAGCAATTAAGTTTAGACATCATTCCCGTTGCAGTTCTTCTCTCAGATGCTTGTAAACCTTTACTTTGATGAAAAATAGAAAAATCCAGTGTGCGTCCTCCACACGGTTCACCATCGGGAAAAGAAGAAGAAGAAGAAGAAAGAACATACAACAACATATTTGCTTATACTCTTGTGGTGCATAAACCTGCATGTTCTTATTCATCCACATGATTGCGTGGGTTATTGAGTAGTTGATGAGACGGAATCAGGAGGGCAGAGGCTGACAAGGTGTAGCCTTCAAGTAGAGGGGCGCCTTCCTCCTATTGGTGAGTCCTGGAGCTTCTGTCGTGTCAAGGCCAGCTTCAGTCATGCCATCTGGTAGGCTCCAGTTAAAATAGAACAACAGGTTTGCCAGTGCCAACTCAATGTTAGCAAGTGCAAACGATATTCCAGGACAAATCCGTCTCCCGGCACCAAACGGCGTGAGCTCAAAGTCATTCCCTTTTAAATCTATCCTCCCGTCTTCAAACCTTTCAGGTCTGAATACTTCGGGCTCATCCCAGTACTCCCCGTCCCTTGAAATAGCCCATATATTTATCATAACAGTGGCACCCTTGGGCACATCGTAACCAAGGATTCGGCATTGCTCCTGGGATTCCCTTGGCAGCAAAAATCCACCGGGCGGATGCAACCTAAAGGCTTCATTGACAACATACCGCAAGTAACTCAGCTCAGCCAAGCCTTCCTCGGTTACCTTCGTCGTCTTCGAGAATACTGCTCGCACCTCATCTTGCACCTTTGCCATTGCAGCCGGGTTCCTCATCAGCTCTGCCATGATCCATTGTAGTATCACAGTAGCCGTCTCGCCACCGGCTGTGAAAAGATCCTGCAACCGCTTAAAGGAGTGACCATGTGCGAAAACATGAACTAAATAAAAACTATTTAAATTCATCCAGGTTATACGGGCCGGTGAAATTACTTACATGAATTAGTCCCTTAATCTCTCCAGTGTTAAGAGTGCCTTCTTCCCTTTGGATCCTGACAAGAACATCAATGAAGTCGTCGCGGTGTGGCGCGTTGCTGGACCGCCTCTCCATGTGCTCGTTGAGGACGCCGTCCATGAGCTTGAGCACCTCCTTCTGGTGCGCCTCCACCTCGCGAGGGACGGAGCTCAGCGCTCGCACCAGCCGCGACGACAGGAAGATGTCCGTCAAGCTGAACCCTCCAAGGATCTTCATGTCTTTCTCCAGCTCACGGAGGAACGTGTCGCATTCCTTGAACCGATCGCCCATGATGCAGCGCACCGATATGTCCAACACGTATGTAGAGAGAAGGTCGCCGAGGTTGACAAGGGACACTTTCATTTGCTTGATGAAATAGAATTTCCCTTTATCTAACAAAAGGTTCTTTTTAAAAAAATCTCTCTAGGAATGTAACATTCTACAATGAATTATTTCATGCACCGATGTTTGAACTTGAACTTACGTTGCGGTGAGAGTCTTCAACAGCCACATAACATAATAACTTGTAGAACATAAAAGCATATGAAGTAGTTCTCTTTACTGATTGAGTCTTTCATTGATATTCGCTTGATGAAATTAAAAAAAAAATACTCACAGTGGATATAAACGGTTAAGACCACGGACAATATATATGTTTCGTGTTGTGGTTGTACATTTCGTTTGGCGGTATGATTTTTGTGATTAACCTTCTCTCTTACATTCTCCCAGTGTTATTAAAATGATCCTGAAACTGATAAGAGTTTCTGAGACTTCAGATATTATATTTTCATTAGTAATAGATATTATTAAAATAATATATTTATATGTTATGATATCTTCATATTGGTAATGAAGCAATATTTATTTCAATCCTATAGTGATACTGATTAAAATTCTGTTGCAAAAGCGTCCAAGAAGAGTTGTTGAGAGCATTTTAGATTCCACACAGTCAATATAAACATTTTGTTCAAATTAATCAGTGCATTTATGAGAGACCATGGGCGTGGGAGTCACAATCACCCCGCGATGGTTTATTTTCGAAGAATGAAATAAAAGCAAGCAAAATCATCATTATACTGGTATATCATATTTGTACTTTACATTGAGCTCCCAAACCTTAATGTTTTAGATGGAACATTTTTATCGTTGTCTTATTTATATATCTGTTGTTTCAAATAAAATCATAAATTCAGTAGGCCCCCACTACCATGGCCTACTATATTAAAAATTTGTAAAAATCAAGCTCGCATGCTTACACCAATTAAAAACCGAGTTTTCTAGGCATGCAGCCTCGGTCCGTTCATTCTTCTCCCTCTATTCTACCACATAAAACCCAGGTCGTTATCATTGACTTTTCTAGCTTATAAAACGGATTAAATTAACTGTGCTAGTGTCATCAATAATAAAATTCCAGAGGGAGTAATATCTTGCATGTTATAATGTTATGATGTCGCCGCCACATCGTACTAGTTCAAAAAACAATTAACAAATAAGATTGTGGACTTTAACTCTCTTGCTTGATTTCACAATGTTGTTCCGTACCAAATAATTGAGACATAGATATCTCTATGATGCTACATTCACAACTAATCTGTTCGAAGAACACTTAAAAAATTTACATGTGATACACGAGAAAACATCCTATCAGATATATCATCAAAATATACATGTGATCCACGAGAAAACATCCTATCAGATATATCAGCCTGTGATGTCGGACGACATGATAACAATACAAGCTGATTCTATTGATCAACTGATTTTCAAAATAACTTTATATTTCAAATGGAATCATGAAAATGTAAGATTATTGTATCAAGTCACCTATGTTTTGATAACATTGAAGGCTGAAACCTACTCACGGATATAGCTCCGGAGTCCCGATCACTATCCAAGGACTGACCACTAGCCATGCTGTCACTTTTACTGATATTTAATTAGCAATGCCATCTTTGTCATCCCAGTTGCTTGAAAACTAGCTACTCCTATATATGATAACATATACTCTTCACAACGAGAACGGTCACAGATTGCGTGTCCATAAATAACCGCAGTGAAACTCAATTACTCTACTTTTTCAAGAACCAGCATTATAGTATCACTATTTGTTGTACGTACATGCAAGCAAGGTACCTTTTTTTTGTATAAAACAGATATTGATTAAGGTCAAAAAGTTGGATAAGATACACCTGCCTTCTGGATCATTTCTGAATTTGATCAGTGTTATTAATATGAAATTATATAGTTGTGATTGTACATAGCATGCCGGTCGAGAGTGTAATGAACAGAATGACAGATACGACTTTTGGTGGAAGTTGTGCCGAAGCACTCAATACATCTGAATTCTGAACAACTAACAATTTTGCTGTGGTAAACACTAATATGAAACAAAAGTGGTATCCCCTGGACTTTATTATATAACAAATCATGATATACATGCAAGCTGGCTTACCATATAAGGAGGAAAATCACAAGTAGTTTCCACAAACCAACAATTTGTTTCAAGCCAAATAATCCTTCATGTGGGCAGTTCATGTATTTGTTCAATTACATGAGGAGGGGGAATAAGTTGTTCTGATTTGAATTGATTAAATATTATTTCTTCCTGGAAGGATTAATAGCTGGCAACATTTTACCTAGTTTGCAATAATCAATATCCAGATGAAAAGTTAATACCAGGAGTGTGTAGTCAAAACTTTGAGCACAAATTAGTATGATCATCATTTTACCTAGTTTGCAATATTCAATATCCTACTGCCTAATCGAGTGTATTGCAGAAAATACTCAATTGTTTGATTTAAATATAGATAAAAAAATATCACTGGGGCTTCACCAAACGAGGACCTCCTCCTCTGTATAAGTCCCAGCTGCACACACCACGGCATAGCCAGCATGGACATCATCAGTACGCAGCCAGTCTGGACGCCGTCGCTCCCAGACACCACGTTCATAATGATGATGGAGTTCACCCGTGCCCAGTCAGCGTGGGTGCTGGCGCTCGCGGCGGTGGGCCTGCTTGTCCTTGCCCGCGCAGCCGGGCGCCTCGCGCTCTGGCTCTACGCCGCGTTCCTCCGCCCGGCCAAGCCTCTGCGCCGCTACGGCGCCTGGGCAGTCGTCACCGGAGCCACCGACGGCATCGGCCTCGCCATCGCGTCCCGCCTCGCCGATGCCGGGCTCGGCCTGTTCCTCGTCGGTCGCAACACGGACAAGCTCGCCTCGGTCGCCGCAGAGATCAGGGCCAAGCACCCCGAGGTCCCCGAGGTGCGGACGTTCGTGCTCGACCTCGGCGGCGAGGAGCTCGCCGCCGGCGTGGACGCGCTGAGGGAGGCCCTCGGCGGCCTCGACGTCGGCGTGCTCGTCAACAACGCCGGCGTGGCGTACCCGTACCCGCGCTACTTCCACGAGGTGGACGAGGAGCTGATGCGCATCCTGATCCGGGTCAACGTCGAGGGGCTCACCCGGGTCACGCAGGCCGTGCTCCCGGGCATGCTCGAGAGGAAGCGCGGCGCCATTGTCAACGTCGGCTCGGGTTCCTCCTCCGTTCTCCCTTCCGATCCGCTCAACTCCGTCTACTCCGCCACCAAAGCGTGAGTTCGATTCCCCAGCCCACTCATTACAGCGATGCTTCTTCTTCTTGTTCTTCTTCTTCTTCTTCTTCTTCGCTTTTGCTGTTCAAAGGTAGGGAATTGGAAATAAAAAAAAATCGTTGTGGTGTTTGTGGTTCGCATGTCATTATCAGAAGCCTGTCCTATATATGCAGTCCATTTTTATACTAGCGGTGAAACGATGGATACAATATATCACCCTTTTCTCCAACGCAGTCTTTCACAGAAAAATAATGTCTTCACGTAGAAATACATTCACGACACATTCAACTTAATTATTAAAGTGTTTTTTTCTAATTTTTCAGGTATGTCGAACAATTCTCAAGATGCCTTTATGTTGAGTACAAGAGCAAGGGTATTAATGTGCAGTGCGAGGTAAATGAGACAGATCACTGTTTGCCACAGTGTACCTCGTGTCGACGTATAGTAGTCCCCTTCCGTATGGAGGAAAACCAATGAACTATAACATATGAAACGGTTTTTTGTGTTGTTGAAATGAACTATAACATATGCATTTATGTCTCTGGTGAACATCTAAATGCATTGAGTTTTTTTTTCTTGGGAATATACCAAATGGTAGGAAAAATCATAACTAAAGTGGTGTCAAATTTAGTATTTTTTGTACCATTTTTAGTAAAATTCAAATTTTAATGGTGCCACTTAAAAGATGGTAAAAGAGTTCAAATACAATAGTCCTTTTCAGCCTTTCAATAAGAGAGCCATGGTAATAACAGTCAAGTCCTTCGTTGCAATGTAATAGTGCAAACATCTACAGTTCTAAGAAATTGCAGTTAACTTAAAATAGGGCATCACCAAAACATAACAATTTTACACGCTGTACTTGTGGCCTGTTGCTCGAATCATGCCTTTCACCAGTATTGTTGACAATAGCAAGATCTAGTCTTTTTACAAAATGCTACATCTACATATCCTCTTTTGATTATGTTTTGTATTCAATTTCAACTTCGTTTCTTTGTTATTTTTATCAGGTTCCCCTCAATGTGGCCACAAAGATGGCAACATCCATAGATAAACCTTCCTTCACAGCTCCCACTACTGACACCTATGCTCGCGCTGCTATTCGCCACATTGGATATGAGCCTAGGTGCGCCCCATACTGGCCGCACTCGGTTATGTGGTTCCTGATCTCCATGCTTCCTGAATCGTTGGGAGATAGCTTGCGCCTGAACATGTGCATCGAGATGCGCCAGATGGGGCAAGCAATGGATGTAAAGAAGAATGCTTGCTGAGATTGGAGCAAGCGATGGATGTAAAGATGCTAAGATGGGGCCAGTAACGTCGTTTCAAATTCTTCTTGAATGCTTGTTAAGATATGTGATGTTGATTGTCAAATTTGGCACAATGATAATATCAGTATGATGAAGCTTATCTTGTTCGATAAACAAATTGTTATATTTGGGTTAATTCAAAATTTTGCATCTCATTGTTGTTATTTCAGTTTTTATATGATCAACTAGTATGGCTGCCCGCGCAATTGCGCGCTAGACATACTATACTATTTTAAATATTTTAATATTATTGTAGAAGTTTAACCTAGTTTATTGTTGTTACCTATTTTATAATCTATATTTATAAAATGATAGAAAATAGATTGTAGAATTTCTCCTTGTCCCTCAATTTAAGTGTGAGATGAGTCATCATTTATCTAACAATATATTTGATTTTATTTTAGAAGTGAGGTTGTTACGAACGTGACATGCTAAACAACTAACATATCTCATGGTAGGAAAAAAAGAAAATGTCGTGCTACAAATAAATCTTTCAAAGGAAATGTGTCATGCTAAAAATAAGATAATGTGCCATTCTAGCTAGACATATATCACGATGTATTTAGAAATCGGGATTACGTGTTTATTGGATATTTTTATTATTCCAAAATTTAGCTAGTTGCTCATAATGAATAAGAGTTAGGGATATTTTTAGCTATTTTTTAAATCCAAATTTAGTTTTTTCTTCCTTGTAAACGCATGGTGGGTAATTTAGAAATAGGTGTGAAGTATATTTTTTTTGTTATTTTTTATTATTCCGAATTTAGCTATTTTTTTGACTCATAATGGCATGGTGGGTAATTTAGAAATAGGTGTGAGGGGTATTTTGGCTATTTTTATTATTTCAAATTCAGCTATTTTATAAATATTTTTATTGGGTTTTCTGACTAATTGTTTCATAATGGCAGTGGTGGGTAATTTTCTCTTCTTATTTTGTCGGATTAACGTGGGAATTTCTAGCATCTTAGAATTAACATGGTAATTTCTAGGCCTTGAAAGCGAACGTGGAGGCTTCTTTTCGTGGTCAATTATATATATAATAGATCGATGATTTAACATGTTGACTAGGAAAAGGAGAGGGACATAGATAGGTCCAGCATGTTAGTTTTGTGGCGAATTATCATGGAGCAATGATTATAATCTTTGGTCAGCATATTTGGCTCGGTATGGTGCAGATCAGGGGAATTTTTGGTGCATGTATACAGTGACAGCACAGAGCACATGACCGCAACTGCTCTTCTGAGGAAATTTTGTACCCTTCAGAGCAACATCCAGGTTCTTAAGAACAGGTGGATACGTCAAAGAAGGTCTAATGCGTTACGGCCAGCCTCTGTAAACGTTTTTTTTTTTGCGGGCAGCCTCTGTAAACGTTGAATGGCGAAGTTCAGTTTTTTCATTTCTCATTCCAGTAGCTAGACTAACTCCTATTTTCTTATCTGTTTGTTCAGTTGCACTTTCCGATCAATATCGTGTACAGGCAGAAGACTCACAGGTGAAATATAGCCCACTGGACCATCATTATTAACGGATCAAATTTAGTGGTTATCTCAAGTGTTGTATTGATTTAATTTCATTACAAAAACTACAATTTGGGCTTCCCTCCATTTTTGTTTTAACAAATTATCCTTAGTAAGAATCACACCTCTACCTAGGCACCAAAGGAAATTTTTTATCTTGATGAGAGGGGAGTTTTATCCTCCAGAAGGCTTTTGTACGGGACTGAGAATTTCCCTTCGCTTGTAAACTCTATTTAAAAAACAAATTAAGTTCCGTAGTTAGCCTTACATGAGACAACTTCGAAACGATGTTGTTCTATTCTATCAGGTTGTTGCCAACTACGGGTCGCCTCAAGGTTAAGGTTAGTCGAATAGAGTAAACACTTGTTTCCACCGTGGCATGTTCGATCTAGCCATGTTATGTAGTGTTGACATGATGCACATTATTTTGGTGCCAACACAATTTGGTAACTTCACTGGGAAAATTAAGATTCTCTAATCATGATGAATATGTTTGAAATTGATGAATAAAAAATTCATTGTGCTGGCATATAACATGCTCCTAGAGGATCATTGTCAAGTGCACAAGTCATGCATATATAGCACATTGAAAAACGACAACAGATTACTTTGTGCCACTCAAACACGAGGCCAAGACATCATGATGCAAAAGAGTCCACTAATTTATAAAGATGACATCCAAAGGTTACTATATTAATTGGAGATAAATATGAAACATTTTACGGTTTTGATGGGAGTTTGAAACTACAAAAACCATCCTTGAACTTACTACACAAATCTCTACTATATATTAAGTCTCAAAGAAGTCGTCACGCCACAATTTCAGTCGGACCATGTTTATTCACTTGCGTCGTACTCCCGTGGTAAGCGTATTCCTTTGGTTCTGAAAGATCCAAGTTCATATCCTCTTCCAGCCTCAGACTTTTTTTTCGTTATTTTCGTCGGCGCTCACTTCCGCCGCTGCTCGCCCGTGTAGCCCGGCCCCGCCGTCTCCTCCCGCTCCCCTGCGACGCTCGCACCGGCCCTCTCCCTCTTGCTCCCATTTCTCTGGGACCGGCCCGCCTCAGCTGGGAAAAAAATTCCCTACGCACCGTCCGCAAAGCGCAGCTGTGCGGCCCCGCTCTGGATGCCTGCCACGTGGACGCCGTCGGCCATCTGACGCACGCTCGTGTTCGGCTCCCGCACGACTGCTATGCAGCACGGCTTGGCCTACTCTCAGCTCGCCTCCCAAATGGCTCACGATTTCGGCTCAGATGCCATCGCCATGGCTGCCTCCCCGGCCGTCTTCACCGTCCGCATGCACGCGAGACGCCGCACGCCTTCTGCGCCGCCGACGAGTCCCCGCCATCGCCGCTTCTCCGCCTTTGCCTCTCCGGCCTCGCCTCTCCCTGCACGCGCACGTCCACTTCTTGTTTTTCCAATGCCTCCACGACGCTATTCTCCGCTACCGCCTTGCGCTCGCGATGGCCTACCACTCCGTGCCTCGCTTCTCTCACTCGCCGCCGCCTCCTACTCTCCATATCGACGCCCTTCTTCTGCAACAAGCTCGAGAACTCGGCGCCTTTGCCCACACCCAGAGTTGCATCCTACCTTGTAGAGGCTTGAGTTGATTTCATGATCCATACTGACATTAGGCGAGAATCAAAACTAGGCAACGCGCAGCGAGTCGCCGTTGAGCACCTCAAAGCTCCGAGCCCGCCGCACGCAAGGAAGATTGGATGCGGAGAGGCGGCGTAGGAGACATACCCCAGGGACAAGAAGCCTGCTCGGGCCTCGGGCGCTCCGGCATGCATCGGCGGCGGTGGATGAGGGAGGCGTCGCCTTGTTCTTCTGGAGCCTAATGCCAAGCCGAGCGTACGCGAGGTGCGATCGGCGAGCCGTTGGCGTCATCTGGGAGCCGAGCGCTGCGAGGGAGTCGTGCGGGAGCCGAGCAACTGGCTAACGTACGATGGCTGAAGGCATCCACGTGGCAGGCATCCGGAGTGGGGCCGCACCGCTGCGCTTTGCGGACGGTGCGCAGGCAATTTTTTTCCCTCAGCTGAGCCATAGCATAGCAGGAGATTTTTTTTTAGACTAATTTTTCTTTTGGTCTGCCGATGAACCGCAACCCATCGAAGTTCGATTCCGCTTCCACCGCAATCGCTGGACAATCAATCCCTTCCCAACCTGGAACGTCCGAGTCCCCTTCTTTCTTCTCTTCTCTCTTCCTTCCCTCCCGAGATCGAGATGACGCCCGCGGCGAGCCGCGGCTCGGCGCACGACGGTGCAGTGTGTGTGCTCGACTTGCGGCAAGCTCGTGGGCACTGCGTGGCCCGGTCGCACTGTCGTCCCGCTCCGCAGCCGCCTCCCAGTCTTCTTCTCCCGTCGTCGTGCCCGACTGATGGCATAGCTGCTGCCTTGAGAGGAGGGAGGAAAGAGGAAGATACGGCTTCGCTCTTTGACTCCGTCGGTGAGCCGCGACACCAGGTGAGATTGCAGAGTACCCGCGCCGTCCGCTCCCTGGCTGCCGGGCCGATGCTTGCGGTTCATGGGCGATGAGGAAGCTTGCGCCTGATCTGATTAGTTTTGGCATATTTTCAAGTAAAAAAAAATATATGTTGTTTGGATTGCTTGTTGCTTTCCTTGAATGAGCAATTGTTCTCTCCAACAGTTGCCTGCTTAGTGATTTGTAGATGCACTAAACTATTTGTTTTCCCGGGTGCTTGCAGACCAAAAGAGCTCCAGTCTTCTAAACATTGCAGGAATCTACACAGGGTACAGCTTCTGATACAGTGGCTTCTCTTTTGTTTCAATGGAGCTTAAGTCTCATAGCTTCCAGCCACCAAGTGCCATTGAGCAGCTGAATCTGAGTTTTCAGAGGATAGCAACAACTGACGAAGCTTGGCTGAATTACTGGACCAAGGCGTTACTAGATCTCTGAATAATATACTGCTAATAAAAGGATATTTCTGTTCTTTCACTCGCATTAGTGTGATTTAGGATCAATCCATACTACATAGCATTGGTTAGAATCTTTCCAAGCAATGATTAGCAATGGATATTTACTCTTGGCATTTTCTTTTTTTCATGCAGAGGTTTTACGCTGCAGGCCAACAGTGACTATTTCGACTGCAGGCGAACCAAGGCCAAGAAGTTAAAAAAAAGTTTATTTTGGTTCACCTTGGTTCGTGTACTAGGAATCGAGGTTGCATTGGATTTTATGCCTGCAGCTAGGTTGATTTTGGACTTGCTCAGAATTAGTTTCCCATTTTGATGATCATGAGCATCTGTTCAGTTGAATTGTGTAATTGTAAAGCAAATTATTCTGTTATATGAATTCACTAGATCATTTGTCTCAAGAACATGTTTTATATTGCCTTTCTTGTTAGAATGTAAAATGGGGTTTATGTTTTTGTGCACTTAGAATTTAGACTTTGGCTATTGGTGACTTGTTTTTTTACCTCAAGTAAATAACTGCTCCATACAGGGTTTTAGTCTTAACAACATGGACTGGCTTTGCCAATGTCACAATCGAGTCATGAAAAAGCCTTTGATCTGGATTGGTGGACGCCATGAGTGCGTGTAAACTTGATTTGTTGAGTGATGTTTGACCATGGATTACTGACATTTAGTGTGTGTTGAATTTGCAATGAGTAATTTCACAAACCCACTAAAATTTTGGCTTTATAGTCACAAATCTACTACCAGTATTGTGTCTGCTTCACAAACCCACCAATAAGTTGGGGTGTTGTTTCAAGAAACCACCATTTTTTAATTCATATTGTATCTCATACTCCTATCCCACATGTCAGCTGTATAGTCCCGATGTGTAATTAAAATTATTCAAGTTCAAATAATAATTGTGTCCATGGCTTTCATCATGCTTCGCGTAGTGTTTTTTTTTTTTTGTCTCCTCGTAGCAATGCATGGGCAAATTACTAGTGTTATATATGTTTGATGATACATTGCAATACTCCGACAGACACCAAGTTTATTTAATTAATTATATTGCTTTACCAAACATATAATACCCAGTACATGTGATGCATTATTATTTCATTTGTTGCTAGTTTTTCCTCCGGGGCCGGCTCTCGCAGCCGTCGTGAGGAGGGGACGCGCCTCAAGCCCGCCGCCGGGCCTGTCCTCGATGACATAGGGCAAGTGCGTCCCGAACACTTTGTCCCACGTCACGAAGAATGGCTGCGAGAAGTTGAACCTGTTGCCGCGCAGCTGGTGGTGCACGTCGTGGTACGCCGTGTTGTTCCAGAAGCAGAGGTGGAACACGTTCCCCGGCAGCCACAGGCCGCAGTGGTCGTCCACGCCCTTCACCGTGCACAGCGAGAAGAAGAGGATGGAGGCCCGCGGCGACATGCCGGAGACGACGAAGGCGAGCGCGCCGCCGAGCGTGTCGAGGAGGAGGCCCTCGACCGGGTGGTTGTACTGCGAGCCGAACGCGTAGGGCACCACCAGGCGGTGGTGCCACGAGTGGATGTGCCGGTACAGGAACCGGTTCAGGTGCATGTAACGGTGCCAGCCGTACTGCCACCCGTCCAGCACCAACATGGCCACCGCGAACTGCCCCGCCACCGTCATGTACGATAACGAGCTAATTTGTTGCTCATCATCGGCAACAATGGCTGCCGCCGTCGAGCTGCTCTCTCCTGTGACCTGTGTGCGTATGTGCGCACAAAACGTACGTGTCCATGTAAGCAAATGACGCTATGTATATATATATGTGCAAATTAAGATGAATCGGGGCATGTAGAGGTGGTGTGATCTCTAACCGTGAACACGACTGCGGCGACGGCGGCCTGCACCAGCTGCTGCAGGAGCACGCCCTTGACGACATCGCGCTTGGACACCAGGTTCTTGCTGTCCTCCTCACTCCGCGAATGCAGCCTGTACTTGTCCATCGACTGGCCAAGTGCCATGTACATGGCCGAGTACACCCAGTAAACCACGATGGGCACAAAGATAGCCAACATTTCATCGGAGAAGAACTCCATCTCACTGATTCAGGTGGCGGCTGGAACGAAACTGCTAGTGATTAGAAAAACCTTAGTACAAGGTATCTTAGAACTAGTAAGCACGGCTGTAATAGGTACTGTAACACTGGAATCTTCTTTATATAGACCTAGGATCAGTACGTCGTGGTAAACGATTGGTACGTCGTGTTTACTGCTCGCTTAGAATATTCACAGCTACTCAGATTTGAACAAGCACAACTCAGCGGCCGGCAGACAAGTCGTTTGACTGTAGTAAACGACAGACACATCATATTTCCCTGTTACAAAAAAAAAAGAAAAAGAAAAGGAGACAGACACGAAATGCACACAAATTTGCGCATGTCACCAAGACTAGGGCTCACTAAAAACACTTTCACCGGCATGCTGGGTCTTTTATTTGTTGATGAATACTAAGGATTTATTTATCGCCTAAGCTCTTCCTTCCATACAACTAACAATTCGAGTGTCCGTTCAAAAAATAAAAGTCCAGTAAAAGGAACATTCACGCATACAAATCTCTGCACACGTCCAAGACAGACATGGTGCGACTATACAGGCCGAAGGCAATAGTTAAAATATGTTCCATATATCGAGAAAACGCATTACCACAGGGAGCTCAGTAGCTCACACGTTAGATCTCGGAGGTGACTGTCATAAGGCGAGGTACTCGATTGGGAGCAGTGCATCCATCCCCTATCCTATGAATTCAGATGAAACAAGTGAAAAGCATATAATTAAAGCCTGACAAGTGCGGAGGCACTATGATTTGAATCAAGACAACAATTTTTGTAGCTTGTTGGTGTATGCATGGGAAAATATGCATGACACAAGGCCGCATGATTATACCTCACAGAAAACTGAGATTTCGGCATGTTCGCAGACAATTGTATAATTATATGGGAATTAAACAATTAGACACCCAGATTTGTTAATAACTATTTTTTTATATTTTACTTATTGTGAATTATAGGCATATCACGTTGTTAGTAGTCAAAATGTGTGGTACCTGAAACTAAAACACATTAATATATCCATGTGTTAAGATATTGCATTAACGTGCAGAAGACAATATATGCATTTCTTAACCTATAAAGAACGATAGAAGTCGGTTATTCTCAGAGTTTTGTAAACTTCTGATTTGATAGCCAGAGCCACTTGGCTCAAATGAACAAGTGCCGCCTGCAAGTGAACAAATTCAAATTTCTGACCACAAGATTCAACATGATCTGCGTACAGGTTATCCTGTCCAGAATGAAATTAACTGCACAAATATCGAGTTCAAGGTCTTGTTGGCCGGGGCCCTCCTTGTGGAAGAGAGTAAGACTGACCGCACTGGGCTCCTGGATACGTTCCTCTAGGAACGTTTAGCGGAAAGATCCGCTGCACCGGGGCACGCTAAAGGCGCCGCTACGCTAGCGTACGCGCGGCCGTCCGCTATTCCTGGCGTCTGGAGCGGAGGTACGCTAAAGCAAAGAGAGAGCAGCAGCGCACGACGCGTGTACAGAGAGAATAAAATAGATAAAAAATAATGAGGAGAGAAGAGATGGTAGTTGAAGATGGTTGAATAAAATATTGAATAGTTGATATAGAGGATGGATATAGAGTATGAACGGGTGCAGGAAAACTGGATATAGAGGAAAGAATCTCGCTGACCAGGACGAAATATTCCTTTTAGAGGATGAATTTAGAGTACGACGAGTGCGGTCAGTCTAAGACCAGCTACCACGACCTACCAGGTCTACGCTGCTGGCCGGGAAGAAGTCCAGGTTGCAACGCGGCGTCTTTTCGTCGTGCTGCGCGCCTGCGCGTGAATCGCCCCGGCCTTTGTCGTGTCCTCGTCAGTCCGCTCCGGCAGGCGGCACTGACTATATGCTTGACTCCAGTTGACAAATCCGCGTCGATGGAGAGTCTCACATACAACTCCACCACAACCTGTACATACTAGCAATTCGAGTCAGGTGAGCATATTATGTGAAGCGGCCAGACACATATTGAACCGTGAATTCTGCAGAGGACATATGGGTTGAGAGCAAAAGTTTCCATCAAATCCAATTCTAAAGCTATGAGAAATTGTTAAGATGGATACGGTAAGATGATTCTTTCAATTTGGAGTGCTTTTCACAATTTATAATAACACAATGTATCTGAATAAGTGAACAAAATGTCAATTGTGGTGAAATATACCTATATATCTAGATTTGAGGCTTGAAATCAACACAGATGTACACTTCTGGTCAATAATTTTGGCATCGTACCCATCGACCACAGTGTCAATTTTAAAATTTGAAGGCCGTCTCTTGCAAGGTTCTTAATATTTCATCTTAGATACCTTATTTTATTTCTTGGTTGCTAACTTTTTGTGTCTTATGAAAAATGTAACCTTTAATGTGTAATTTCTCTTTCATATGAAAAATGTAACCTTTAATGTGTAATTTCTCTTTCAGTTTAAAAGTATCATAATTCAAGTTTTTAAGAATTAAATTGCTGGAACAAAACATATGATTGCAAACTTAGTGTAGCTCAGATGGCTCAAAAGAAAACGGCAGTTCTGAAACAAGTGGACCAGTTCAAAGTTTCGAACTAGCAGATTCAAAAAATGATCAAGGCAAATTTGTCAGTGGGTATCTTTTCCAGATTTCCTGTCCGTTGAATAGTTTTTTTAACGGGCGGACGGCAGCCTACTAATGTGCTCAAGTTCTTTCTATGCGGGGAGATTCTGGTTGGAGAATAATATGGCGCTAAAAGACATTCCTGGTTGGAGAATACTTTTGCGGTGCGGTCGCGACCGGTGCAGGTCTTGGCAGTTGGCATATCCTGCCCTGAGGAGAACAGGTCCAGATTGCAACGCTGACTCAATTGCGGGTGGCGTGCGTCGATGCAGCCCAGCTCTGTCCCTGTCCGGATCCAGTGATTCGGCCAGCTCTATCTGCCCGGCACTGATGGCCTGTTGCTTGTTGTCTTGGGGCCAGCTGCGAGGCAGGCAAAACCAATCTCAACCTCAAGCACACAAAATCGTGCTCTGGGAGCTCTACCTGGGAGCTCTGGACAAGCTCGTGGCAAGTACACGAATAGGCGTCGAAAGAAAGTTTGACATGCTCTGCTATATATCCTAGCGTTAAGCTGGAGCCACGCTAGCTGGCTATTAATTTGTATCATCTTCGTTTATTTTATTTCTAACTAGTATGGCTTCCTGCGTATTTGCGCGGCTAGACTTGTTAAACTATCTAAATTATTTTCATATTATTACAGGATTTTAAACATAGTTTATTATTGTAATCCATTTCTAACATAGCTAAAATTGATTGGAGAAATTTCTCACCGAGTCTGTTAATTTGAGTATGTGATGAGTCATCATTTATCTGATTGTCATATCGAAATTACCAATTTTTACAAGTAGCATGTAAAGATCATCATTGTGGCAACTTGTCGACAAAGATGCGTGGTCAAAATAGAGAACATGCAAGTATGGTGTAAAGGATAGAATAAAAAATGAATCACGGAAACAATATAAAATAATAGATATGATATGAACTCATGATATTTAAAATGTATTAATTTTTTGTCAGTCTACTGAATAGTTACAAATTATGTCAATCATTACATATCTATATAGCAGATAGCCATAGCTCAAGGGTTTAGTCCTGATCAAGCCAGCTCCATGTCACTTGCGAGTCCTTTGAAGACTGAACTATATATGCTTCTCCTAGATCCACGTCGACCTTGCGCTAAGAGGTGTACTTAGCGCTGTCAACGATTATTGCGGTCCCATGTAAGCAAATGGATCGTGATCACGTGAGCATCCGCGGAGTTTAACCGTTATGGTTGCTCAAGGTCATCATCAGGATATAATAGACATTGTTGATATATATATATAGTACGTAAATTTGACACCTTATTTTCTACATTATTTACAGTATACACGTGATAGGTCTATAAGAAATGGGAATCTTTTGGACCGGCACATGGATAACCTTTGTGATAGTTTTTCGATCACTTATGTATATTTAGTTAAACACAATATTAGGCTATCCAAACTTTAACCATCATATAGGTTTATATATTGAGATAATTTTCAAAAAATAATGAGTATATGGTTCTACAATTATATCTATCATGCATGCATATTTAGTTAACACAATATTAGACTATCTAAACTTTAACCATCATATATGTTTATATATTGAGATTATTTTCCAAAAGTTATGAGTGTATGGTCTTAAAGTTTCATAAATGTAACATTAAAAGTGCTTTTTACACGTTGTAATGCATATACATGTTTTTTACCTATTCAGTTATTGAAGATAAATATTGTTATTGTTTAACCATTAAAGCATATACATTTAGAAAACAATACATTGCCAGATGATATCCTGACCAAGGAAGAAGTTGGACCATACTGAAAGTTGTATTGCATGTTAAGTTTTAGTTAAGGATATGAATTTGAATTATTATTGTTTATAATTTTCATGTGCTTTTTTATGGTGTATTTCCCAACAATTTGAAGAGAAATCATATTTACTTACTTATTAGTGTTTGGAATATTAAAATAAATTTATTTATTAATTCAAAATTAGAAAAATGAGTAATCTAGAAATAGGAATTAGGTGTATTTTTGGCTATTTTATTATTCTAAATCTAGCTATTCTGGACTCGTAATGGTATGGTAGGTAAACTAGAAATAGAAATTAAAAATATTTTTGACTATCTTTTAGTTCCGAATTTAATTTGTTGACTCATAATGGCATGGTGGGTAATTTAAAAATAGATGTGAAAGGCTTCACACTCTTTGAAACATGACCATCAGTTATCAGAACACAAATTTAGACGCCTTGGAACATGGAGATTATTAACCTACAAAGGGGAACAAATAATCGTACACGTGGAACAGTTCGTTATATAACTAAGAACAAATGAGTTCTTCACGTGGAACAATTTGTTACAAAGCAAGAACAAATAAGTTGTACAAGAGGAACAATTATTACAAAGCTAGAACAAATAAGATGTACACAAAGAACAATTAGTTACAAAGCTAGAACAAATAAGTTGTACAGTGGAACATTTAGGTACAAAGGTAGAACAAATGAGTTGTACACGTGGAACAATTGTTATCAAAGCTAGAACAAATAAATTGTACACGTGGAACAATTCATTACAGAGCTCGAACAAATAAGTTGGACACGTGGAACAATTCAATAGAAAGCCAAAACAAATAACTTATACAAATGAAACAATTCATCGCAAAATCAAAACAAAATGTTAGTTGATTGCAGCCATAAGAGAAAGTTCTCGTCATGCTAAAAAAAAGTAGTAAAAAGAGAAATAACTAAAGATGGAAAATATTGAGAGAGAGAGACAGAGAGAGAGAGAATAAGAAACAATAAATATAAATTGAAATAACAGAAAAGAGAAAACAAAAAGTGGCTTCGATAGATAACTCCTCTCTTTTGCAAAGAAAAGGAGGAAAAAACGAACAGAAAAATGAAAGACAAAAAAAGAAAAAGATCCCTGGGCTGCACGTGCCAAATTTATAGGAAAAAACAAGAAACACTGAACTGGGCTGATTTTGTAGACAAATGCATGAATTGGAATATGAATCGCATCTGCTACTGGGCTGCCTTTATGAGTTATTGGGCCGGAAGAAACCTTAGATTTGATCTGCTACTATTTTTTCATTTTCAACATTGAGGCTTAAATTCCTCTCAAAAAAAAAACATTGAGGCTTAAATGGTATGCCCCTGCTACTATTTTTTCATATCAAAACAGAATGTGATGCCCCTGCCATCTAATGATGCAACTGATCTGGCACATTGAAGCTTTGCTAAATTGAGACTTCGGTGTGCAATGGAGACATTGTGTTGTCAAACTGAGAATGAAATCCCTCACTGCAAAATCATCTCAGTACTTGCTTCTTTTTTGGGTGAAAAGGAATCCTGTTGGAAGAGAATTGTCGATTTGGGGCCTTCATTTTCCCAATTAAATTCGTCTTTAGCAATCTGTTGTAGCAATGAGAATTGGCCAGTCGCCTGGGAGCACTTTTCCTTGCAGGGCTGGAGGTTTACAAGATAAGAAATATGGCCCCTTGTGAGAATTGGCCAGTCGCCTGGGAGCACTTTCCCAATTTAATTCCAATCCTTGTGCATTTTTGCTTGCAGTGGAGGTTTACAAGATAAAGATAGTGCCTTGTGAGGGTTGATTATTGGAAAGGATGATGAGATCGTGAAAAAGAGAAGCACTTTTTTGCCATTGCAGATGTTACAAAAGTTTGCATACAGGTAGCTTCATTGCATACATCATGGTTCCAGAAATCACCACAATTCAATCATGAATCAACATGGTTCCAGATGTTACAAAAGTTTGCATACAGGTAGCTTCATGCATTACTGTAGTTCAAAATTTATGACGTTTTGGTAAATTGTCACAAATTTATGACAAAAATTCAAAAGGTGTCATAGAAGGTAATCAGCGACGCACAATCTATGACGAAGCGATTTTTATCATAAGTTGTCATAGAAGCTTATTTATGACGAATTTCTTAGATTTTATGACGTAATTAACTCGTCATATAAGACTATAATTGTTGTAAGTCAAACGGTGCGTAGTATTATGCCGGTGGGCGGAGACGCTGGCAGCTGCCGTGGTGGCCGTTGGAGGCGGGAGGTGCAAGGGCAGTGGCATAGTATTAGAGGATTTAGCGTGTAGGAAGGCAGAAGGGGCGGTGGGTGATTGACAGGGCGGGGGGCAAATTAAGCACGGTTGGAGGTGGCGAAGTGGGTGGGCGAGAGGTGCGTTGGGTCTTGCACACACAAGAGTGATGGCCCCCTGCTGAAGATCACCAGTGTTGCAGCACCAGAGAGGAGATTTCATGGCACGCTGTATATTTGTGGCTCGTGTGGCTTGAAAGGAGGAGTTTGCTAGGCGAGGGAGACCTTCTGTATTTTTTCTGGCAAATCAACATTATACCTTGTTAAGAACTGCATTTATTATTGTTCTAGAGACATTTTTTGAGTGTTCAAACTTGGCGATTGCAGGTTTATGATGGATGGTATTTACAAATAGATTCAGCAAAAATGAAGCTGGGTCTGAGGTCTGCCGACATTATACTAAAATTTTGAGACATCATTCTTTCTGGGCTCTTTGTTTTTCCAAATTGTGTTTCTTCGGCACTGGATTTCAAAGCAGATTGAGAACTAACTGTGAGGTGCCGCCATAATATTATTTCTTCCCTAGCTCCAGACTATGGAAAGGTAATAAGTCGATTAGTGCTCCATTTACCAAGTTGTGGAGCATTAATTGATTGACTCCACTGATGACAAAGGAGTCACGGAGATAGTAGCAGCCTACGCAACCGATGATGAAGGTTCCTGTCGCGGAACGCCAAGGAACGCAAGCAGCTGTTGGCATGGACTCCAATTTGTATCCAGGAAGGTGTCTTGCATCTTAATTCTTATACTCTCATATATACCAACAAATAGGCACAATGCAATACATCTCACGCATTAACACAATCTATATCTCTTACATGGTATCAAAGTAGGTTTTGATCTTAGGCCGCCTAACACTGCTTTCGCACCCCGCGTCCTCGGGGACATTAATCCGATATTCGCCGGCGGCAGCGCAATCGATATATTGATTTGGCCGCCATTGAGCCTCACAGCACAAAAAACGGCTCCCGACATTCCATGGTGGAGACGGGTGGCACCTCATTGTCAGTGCTGATCCACCCTAGACGTCATCTGTGCCGCCTTCATCCATCCCAGCCTTCACTAGGCGGGCCACCCCTACCCGCATCTCGTCGTATATATTCATCTTCTTCTTCAGTGTCACCAGGAGGATTTTAGAGTATAATTGGTAGTTTAGATACGTATCTAAGACTCCAATCTATATCTAGAGAGGTATTTTGCTCCTCAAGTCTTATATTCTCATATATATACTATCCGAGAGGCTCAATGCATGCAATACATCTAATGCATTATATATACACAGTCTAGTTCTTTTACAACCAACCCTAGCCTCGCCTCATTTCTCTCTTCCTCCTCTCTCTCTCCTCGCTGCCGCCACCGCGACGTCCACCATCCCAGTCTCGCTGCCACCACCTCTCTCACCTCCCTTCTGATCGCCCATTTGCTCATCACGCTGATGGCGCCCCCACGTGGCTCATGGTGGCAGTATACAACCGAACACGAAACCCTAACCCTAGAACAGACAGCGGCGGGACCAGCCTTCTCCTCCTTGGCAGCAGCGCTATCATCATCCTGGGGCCTAGGCTCCTCACATTTCCTATGACACTTCAGGAAACAAAGAGCGTGTGTATGGAACGAGAAGGTTATTCAATTCAATATAGCAGAACAGACTGGATTAAGATTCGTTGATGTAGTTTTATGAAGAGAAGAATTAATTTTCTGACATGTATGGTAACAAAGAACTATTCCTTTCATATTTCATATTATAAGTTGTTTAGATTTGGACACGGGAATTAAAGAGAGGTAAAAATATAGAGAGCACGCATAAAACAAAGAAGAGTGAAGGATGAGAGAGAGATAGAGAGTTGTATTGAAAAACGAGAATGACATGTAACCATACATGTTAGAAAATTAAACTCGATGTGAAATTGGTGAAATTGATTAAGATTCATTGATGTAGTTTTATGAAGAGAAAGAAATAATTTTCTAACATGTATGGTAACAAAGAATTAATTTAACGTGAAATTGATGAAGTAACCAACAATGAAATATTCGAGTCTTGAATGAATAAAAAAAAGTGCATCATGAATCTTCACTGGGAAACTTTATAGGTTCAAAATCGTAAATCGATAGTACAAGATGCCGGATATGGGAACCATTGGAATATGCAGGGTAGACGAAATTTGTGTCTAAATGACCCAGCTTTTTAAACAATACAAAGAATTGATTTTCTCACATTTACAGTCATAAACAACTAATTAGCAATGAAATATTCCAAGCTTGAATAAATCAAAGAAAAAGTGCATATCATGAATCTTCACTTGGAAACTTTATATGTTCAAAATTGGAAATGGACTGTACAAGATGCTCTAATTATATATATAGGAACCTTTGGAGGGTAGGGTAAACAAGAAAGTTATGTGTTAGTGTCCCCGTACGTGTTTCACAAAAATTACCTTGAAGTGAATAAAAGCTATGCAACATAATGAACATGAGTCATACCACTTTGGTGTAGTGACCTAGTACTTCCACTTCCATGTTAATATTAGTATAACAGGAGCCAACAAATATTTTTTTCCTAACATGTCATTACGAAAGGAGTCTTCTATCCTCAATCAATGTCTGTCATTTATTTTTATCTTCTGTTCGCATCTGATGTCTTCCTCCACGTCCTCATGAGAAGTTGCCATTCCCTTTCGTCTCTCATCCATGACTTTTAGATTGGTTGGTGGTTGACATGGGGGCGCCGAATTGGATTCAGCAACGAGGAATGGGTCAACACGACAGCAGAAAATGGCAGCAGTGTAATGAGATTGTGATGGTATCGACACTTGATGATGAAATCATACAGCTATGCTGGACTACGACATTGTCTCGTTCGCCTGGCAGCATAAGCTTAGGTTTTCTTTTGTGGTTACAGCTCATTAATCTCTAAATTTTCATCCAAAAAATACACGGCTTCATCATTTACCTTGGCCCAGTTCAATCTTTCCATATAGCTAGAAAAAAAACCAACTCTTAGAAGTTCCTTCGATCCAACCACTTGCTTACTACACGAGCATCGCTTCTCTATTCAAGAATCAATTATATTTTGGATTTGGTTAAATCTATCCTTGGCCAACAAATTGTATAAACTCGACCAAATTTAACTCAACATGCAAATTCTATATCATGAGAATATTTCTCACGGTGGATCCAAAATTATAAGTGTCATATTGCTAAAGTCGATCAAATTTATAGAAATTATTGGTCAATAGATTCAACCAAACACAGAAATGAGGTCTGTCTGGGATATTCAGTATTTCGCCCATATGCACAGTGCTGCTCATTGATATGATTGCAAATTAATGATGCTATGTATTTTATTTACTTTCTTTAGCAGAAATCTCTACATGGCTGCTGACTATAAAGCCCATACTGCGCTATCTTCTGATTTTTCTAGCTCAAGCTTAAATACACTCCTACCTATACATTCTATATATTCAACGGTTTCTGAGACTTAGAGACCATGCCGGTGAGCATCAATGCAAACGGATAGTACATCCATTTCATCTATCAACATAAATCTCTACAAAATGAAGTAGGTAACAATCTTCATACTCCCTATGTCCAAAATAGATGTCCCATTAGGATTTACGATTTCTCCCACAAAAGGGTGTCACTCTCACTTTTCAATACAACTCTCTCTCTCTCTCTCTCTCTGATATTTAAAACAATATCTCTATCTCTCTTCCACCTTGTGCATTATCTATTTTTTTCATCACTCCTTAATTCCCGTAATTGGATCCTAAAGCGACATATGTTTTGAAAACTTCTTGGGTGAGATTGAAACTAGGCATATATATATATATATATATATATATATATATAGGACAGCGCTATTTAGCAACCCGGGTGCTAAATAGTATTTAACGCGCCAGCAGCTTCGCTCAGTCCAGCCCGCATCCCGCAACCATTAAAGTTTCTCCCCAGCAGTTAAACAGCCCCACAACCATAAACCTTTTACAGATTCCAGCGAGACTGGTCACGCGGAGCACTGGAGACCAACCCGCGACCGTAAGAAACTGGGAAGCTGGTTCCCGCAACCATAAAAAGGAAACAGATAGATGTTTTGATTAGGAGCGACGCCCGCAGCGGTAAAGATTGATGGTCTCACGTCCGTTTTATCCCACAAATACTAAAGGCCTTTTCATCAAGGAACGAGTCTTCCTCACGTAGCTAAACCATAAAATATTTATTGTTTAATTGGCTCGCTTCCTTTTTTTTAAATCTCATTTTGTTCGCTTCCTACAGCAAGCTGATAGTAGTTTTTTATGTTACGCAACCGTAAATGCAAGGTTTTTATATGAAACCGATTACTCTGTAACAAAATAAGCGTGTGTCAGCTATGGGTATATGACTTTAGACTGAGTAAATTTAATATCCATGGACAGAGCAAGGTGGATCCAGCGCTAAAACAAAGATTTAAAACAAAAAACAGCTTGGGAAGTGATGACAGTTGCAAAGTAGACTGCCAAAGCGTAAAAAAGCATGAATCCGATTTGTTTGTCTTAAGATTGAAAAATTGAGTTAATCCCAAATCATAACGTATACCACGGATCAGGGCTTGCAGACATATTTTTTTTTTATCACGGTACTAGTTTTATGTTTCTGGTCATGTAGACTGGAGTCGGCAGACGTAAAACATTTACACAAAGGATTTTGGGGTTACAAATATACAATGTGCCAACAATTTAAATGCAATGCGAAACCAGAACATGATATGAACTCCCACGTGAACCATAACGTGATGCTGCTCATATGATGTCTTCTGACCATACATTCATTATTATTTTTTTACAACTATAAAAAAAATATCATGTCGCCGAGGTAGGTAATCCAAGACTCAAAAGCACAAGCTTTGGTCGGTATCCTCTAGATCCGTTTACAAAAAAGCTTCTGGTGGAAGCATTGGGAACAACCTTTTGACCATTCCTATTTGATTTGCCGCTAATATTCACATTTCCTGCAGAACTGAAAACAAAGATGATATAGAAAATCAGAAAATACAGCTATGAAAGAAAATTCAAAGTCTACAAAAGAATATGAAGGCCTAGATTAGAGTTCTTAAGCACCAAATGCGCATGATTTTATTGCACAACAGATGAACACATAGTAATATTACAAAAATAAATCTATAATCAAGAGTGGTAAATGCAAAAAAAAAAAAAAACCATATGTTCTTGACTACTCAAAGTATTAAATGAAAATTTGTAATAGCTCAAAACATCAACTTTGGTGATAAAAAAAATACGGGAGTGAAACAGAAAAACAGGTATGCACAAGTAGAACCTTGGTATGTAGGAAGATATCTTTGTAGCATCTTTCTAGCTTTCATCCAGAACTATTATATGATTCGACTTTTAATAGTGGTACATGAACTAGATTATCAACAAACTGAATATCGCATGGCAACTGAACATAAATTATACTATACATGAACCAGATTATACGTCAGTGTCAATATATTCTATTGTTGGGGACGATGCACAGATGGTAGATCCAAATACAAATGAAAACAGTTCCGAAAATAGCTTATACCAATTAGGAGGATACATTCTTGGCTGTGACAATGCACAAGGATCGGGTATCGCAAGAAAGAGACAGGAACAAGTAAAACATAAATCAAGCCAGATGAAACATACGCCTGATTGTGACACTATCATCAATTGAACACAGCAGGAGGAGATGGTAGATAGCTTGATGCAACAATCAGTATGTCTGAATAAAATTGTTATGGATGAATCTCTCGATCTCCTATATTCTCAGCAAGAAACGGAACAAAATCCTTTCACTAGACACTACAAATATGTTATGGTCATACGACTGTCTCTCAAATTCCTAGCGTGCTGAGAACAAGGCTTGAAAATAACAAAGAGGCCAAATAGAGAGGTAATGCAGTCACATGCAGCTGCTTCATTGTCCTCCATTTGTTAAAAATCACCAATCATTATTTAAAAATTAAACAGAGTCTTCATTCAGCAAGTATTGCAATGTAGCGTCACTGAGCACCTTATGATAAGAAACTAAAAAGTTGTTGTAGTGAAACTAACGATCATGCGACCTACAGATATACACTTGGTCCACAACATGTGAACCATTAAAGAAAAAATCGTTCGGCGAATACAAACCTAGCAATTTACAACAACAACGATTTGTAACCAATTATGAGACCTAGCTGATACAAAAAAAATCAGGATGCTGGAATGCAGAAGCCGACTGATAATTGCTTCACAGCTCTACAAAAATGAGGGGACTTGAAATTATCACCTGCACTATGAAGCCTCCCAACCTCATAAATCTCATCGAGGGCCAGTCCATCATCATCACTTTTCATTAGCAACCATCCAATTCTACACATAAACAAGCACTAAGCTTGATCCCCATAAACCAAATCCATTTATCCCAAGACGTCAAATCGAAGGGAATCTAGTAAAAAGGGAACTGAGAAATATCAACCAGAAATATTTAACATCTTGCTAGCTTTCATCCAGAAATAAATTTGGTTAATCCACCGCCACCACTTTGCATTAGCAACCGTACACTTCTACACATCAACAAGCGCTAATCTTGAATCCAAGAAACCAAATCTATTTATCAAGATGTCAAATCGAGTAGAATCCAGCATAGAAGGAACTGAGAGATGCTAACCGGTGTAGTGGATCCATGGACCTCACGAATCAAGCCACAGATTGACACAATTCACTGCAACACAAGCTGCCCAGTCAAAAATCCATGAGTCGAAGGAAGTAGAAAATAAAACTGAATCACGACATGGACATCAGAAGAGATATGCGTGCTCACACCGCATGGAAATCCAGAGTTGAAGGCGACCTCTTGCTTGCTCGTAGATTAAACTCGCATGAGGATCGGATGAAGGCTGAAAACGGATCGATGAGCTGCAACTGCTGCGAGGTCACTCCGAAAGAAAAATTGGGTGCGGGTAATGGATTACCTTCCGCCTGACCTCGTAGGTCGCTGCCCCGTGCTAGCTCGATGCCGCCCGGCACGGACGTCGTGGCCCCGCGCACGGCTCACGTCGCCCCGGGGCCGCCATCCGCCGCCGCCGAATCGCATGTCCTCCCGGTCGGGGGTTGCGCCGCCCGATCGAGATCCGAAAATATCGGGAGGATGAGAGAGTGGAGGACGGTTCATTTTTTGTTTCTCGTTTGCTGATGAGACTATTACGGTTGGGTGTGAAATCTTCAATTTTTATGGTCGAGTATTCTATGCATGGCCACAAGCGTTTCTCTGGATGGCTAAAGTTTACGGTTGAAAAAATTTACGGTTGTGGGATTTAGACCAGCCGGTTGTTTGACGGGTCGCTGGTGCGGTCGGTGTGCTAAATAGCTTATTTAGCACCCTAGGTGCTAAATAGTACTTCTATATATATATATATATATATATATATATATATATATATATATATATATATATATGAAAAGCTCCCTGAAATGTAGGTTTTTTTTTCAATTTTCATTCCTACTTTTATGTGGATCGCCCTCTACTCTTCTTTTTTTTTGTGTTTGGCGGGGGGGGGGGGGGGGGGGGGGGGGGGGGGGGGGGGGGGTGGTAATTTGACTTTGGCGGAACCTTTTACCCTGGACTGAGATCAGTTTGATGATATTTAAAGTTGTCAAACACACAGTCAGAAAAACTTTGTCGTTTGTTGACATCAAAAAACAACTTCTGATATGGCGTCGTGTGGGTTACTTTTGCAGAGATGATCCTTAAATATCTCGGTAGACCTACCACTGTTAGCTCCAGCGTGACACCTACAACCACATCCTTCTCATACATTTTTTTTTCGCACAAGCAGGAAGGAAAAGTGAGCAGATAAGGTGTACAAATCCATATTTCATTGTGCACACAATTTAGTGATTCATCACACACTTAGGAGCAACTGATTTGTTATACTATCCAAGGACAGTAAAAATGATAATACTTTTTAGTGGAAAGGTTTGATTTTGTATTAATATTCCCGTCAAATATTAGTACAATAGAGTTTCAAAGTCCACTGGTACTGATATATTCTTTACGTATTGAACTATGTTAATGCCTGTGGATATCCTTAAGGGCCTACGTCAAATTCTACACCTTCTTTTCAGCATAACAGACATAGGTCATCGACTATAAAGTATGTGTGCAGTTTGGGCATATGCATATATGTAATTTTCTGTTTATTCAATGCAAAACAAGAACTCGAACTCACATATTTATTTCAATTATCCATAAATTGAAATAACTATTTAATAGGACACTTTTGAATGAATTGTAGCTCTCAATGCGATTCCCATAGCTTCAGTCATGTCTAGTTGTGTGCAGCTTGGACTTGTGCAAGAGAAATATGTATGCAACTTTCTGTTTATTCAATGCAAAAAAAGAACTAGCTAGAACATCACATACTTATTTCAATTATCCGTCAATTCAAATAACTATTTAATGGGACGATTTTGAATGAATTGTAGCTCTCAACCATAGATCCCTTTTCCTCCTCAGTGTGATTCCCATTGCTTCAGTCATCTCTACTTCAGTTGGATGCATGCCATCAGGGAGGCTCCAATCAAAGTAGAATAGAAGGTTTGCAAGAGCAAGCTCGACATTAGCAAGCCCAAATGACATCCCGGGGCAAATACGCCGTCCAGCTCCAAAGGTTATGAACTCAAAGTCGTTTCCTCTAAAGTCTCTGGTGTCAGTCTCAAACCTTTCTGGCATAAAAGTTTCTGGTTCTTCCCAATATTGTGGGTCCCTTGAGATTGCCCATGCATCCACGAGCACCATAGCTCCCTGAGGCACATCGTATCCTAACACATTGCATGTTTCTCGACACTCCCTTGGGAGCAGTAGTGGACCAGGAGTGTGCAACCGGAAGGTCTCCTTGATAACCCAATGCAGGTAGGTTAGTTTGCTCAACCCCTCCTCGAGCACTGCTGCGTGCCCCTCGAAGGCTTTCCTTACCTCGGCTTGTGCCCGAGACATCATAGATGGGCTCCTGATTAGCTCCGTCATGGCCCATTGAAGCGTTGTCGCTGCAGTTTCGCTGCCTGCCGAGAAAAGATCCTACAATAAGGAAGCCAAGGCATCAAAATATCGAACATAATACACGTGATGTCATAAATATGTTCATTTTGGAACTTAGCTTGAAGAACTTACAAATATGACTGCTTTAATTGTTCCCATAGTAAGCTGGTGAGATGAGCCTTGGATCCTCAAGAGGACATCTATCAAGTCTTCTTGTAATCCTTCCTTATGTAACCTTCTTTCCTTATGCTCACTTATGATACAATCCAAGAACCTGAACAATCCCTCTCGATACACCTCTGCCTTATGTGCTGTCCAGCTTAGAGCAGCAGCGAGTCTAGATGATGGGAACAAGTCTGCTAGGGTGAAGCCGCTGGCTAGCCGAATGGCTTCATCAATGTAGCGCAAGAAGGCATCACGGTCATTAATGCGGCTCCCCATGATGGCATGTACTGTTGTATCAGCAACATAGGCAGCAACAAGCTCGCTGATATTCACAAGAGAAGTATATTTAGATGATATGGTTTGGACAAGCCGTGCCACTTCTTCCTCGCGTACCGGGCGAAATGATTGGACACGACTAGTGCTCAGAAGCTCCAGGACGCAGATCTTTCGGAGCTGGCGCCAATGATCGCCATATGGGGTGAGGGCAATAGCCTGGCCTTGCTTGGTGAGGATCTTGATCATTGCGGTTTGAGGCCTCGTGGAAAATGTTGCGTCATGCGTCTTCATAACCTCTTTCGCTGCTTCACGAGAGGAGACGATGATGACAGGAATCTCACATAGCTTGAGAAACATGAGAGGACCATAGTGTCTAGAAAGGCGACATAACGAGCGATGCGGGAGTGCACCGATCAGGTGGTGGAGGCTGCCAATGACAGGGAGTTGCCAGGGTCCTGGTGGGAGCCGTAGGTTTCGATTCATGGGGCTTCTGGATGCTATGTAACATTTGGTTAGGTATAAGATGAGTGCAAGGAGAAGGCAGTAGTAATAGTACACGGATGGGCTATCCATGATATGGTGGTTCTCGATGTCCTAAGAGCCATCATGTATATATAGCTAGTGGCTAGCAAAGTGCCAGTGGGTAATTGCAATGGCCGAAAAAAAATACCAATGATAAGGCGAGATCCCATCACTTGCTTAGGGTTCCATGTCATGGGTTGTACGTAGGCGGTGTTTGCGTACATAGCGGACGTCTGATGAAGAGCAGAGTCCTAATTAAGAGCTAACAAAATAATTTTTTAGGGACTCTCTTAGAAGGACGTAGGATCCCAGTAAAGGTGGGATGATAGCATGATCTCTGAACCACATCATACGTATGTCTATGATTGTATCTCTCATAATGATATCTGATAGTTAATGAGCAAAAGATTGTATATATTCCCGTCTGCTCAGAACGTAGTGTAACCCTTTATTCTATAAAATAAGTAGACAAGGCAGGATATCGTATAGGATAATTTTGCTGTGGGACACTCTTCAATTGTGGAATTGGCTATGGGAAATTCGTTTGCTGACTCTGGGAATGAACTAGACATAGTATAGGCAAAGGGCAGCCAGGTGCACCTAGCTCCCGCTTATGCAAGGCCCGACCACTTTCGGTCTATTGTTCAGAGTCTTTTCCTGCAGGGCTGCATTACTTGAATGAACTAGACATAGTATCCTGGTGCAAACAAAAATTCTTCGATGTCCCATAGCCAGTTCCATGATTAAGTAGCGTCCACAGAAAAATCGCCATATATAATATCTTCACGCAAGGATCTTGTTTACATAGAAAAAGATACTTGGTTGTTTCAACAAGAACCAAATGTTCTAAAACTGAGCTTGCTAATTTTTGTTTATCAACGGGAAGATGTAACATGATAGTTTTGCGTATAAACAAAATTACGCTCCTATGTCTATTTATTGATAATTGTAGAAGAACCTTTGCTCCCCTACCACGATCACTAAGCAAACATTAAAGTTCTAGAAATTTTCATGTAACAAAAAATCACTCGTCGAGAAGTTTTACAATGCATAATGTCACCAGTATAATACTGGTGCTATCACGAATAGTACTATAGTCATTTTAGTTATACTGGTCCACTTCGTGTTGCTCTACCAACCCCCACCCACCCCAAAACCTCGCCGTTCTATATGGCGCAACAATGACCTCGTAGCCACTGATTTCGCGACACCATTAGTTCCTTCCTGAAATAACCAGGCATTGTTGTTACCTACTAAGAATACAGATGTTACTAAATTTGGGTAGGCAGCTAATCTGGACCAGCATATACCGGTGGTATTGCGAACAATTTTCTCCTCATGATCCTTACTAACCCTTAATCCCCAATCAATGTGATCCTTAATATCCTTTTGTGCACACCACCACGTAATCATTACTAAGCTAGCCCTATTTGTGACTATCACTTTGCCGCCATGAAGATGATGTGCGACCGCTGCATGCATTGACTCTGGGGGCAGAGGTACCCCAGACCTTTCGTAAAGAGGCGTGTGGGCCGTGTGGCACCTAAAACAAGTGATGCTGGTGGCAGCAGAGTTCATGATAACAGTCCGGGAGATGGGATCGACTGCTTCGAGTCAGTCGATCCGGCACAACACGTTCAGCCCATGTGGGCAAGCAGCGACCAACTAATGGACTATGGGCATGGCCATGGAGTAATCCGCCGCACCGAGCATGTGAGTGAGGGAGCATTGATTAATAGCGGAGTGGCATGGCCATGTTGCGAGGCCCCATAAGGATACAAGACAAAGCTAGCAAATGAAAATTGAATATACTTTTGCTCTTCCAAACAATAGTCAATGCGTATCGATATCTATATACTGAATGCACAAAAAAAGCAGATACTCTGAGCACTCCGGAGTACATAGAATAAACCTCCTTCACACGTCAGTACACTATGACCAACTTATGACCACACTCTCTACCGTCGGCAAAAAGTATTTTTACCGACATAAAACGTGTCTAGCAAAAGTTTTGCCTAAATAACCAAAACAATGGCGCCAGAAGCAGTCGGGAAATGCTTTCCCGACAGATCATCTATGCCGATGGATAATGTGTACACCCTTCATACTCACAAAAAAGGTCGTTTAAGACATGGTTTAGCATACCAAGAAATAATTAATTTGGCTCTAATATTCCATCCTTACCTTTCTTAAATACACATCGGGGCCGCCGGCCTTAGGTCGTGGGTTCGAGCGCCGCGCTCGCGCGATTTTGCTTGTTTTGCCGCTTTTGCATGGCACTGTTTTTTCGCTCCCTTTTTGCTTTTTTGTGTTGCGTGCGTTTGCATGAGGATATCCCTCTTTTTTTTTTCATTTTCCCTCGCTTATTTTCGTCTTGCGCCAGCGCATTGCCCATTTTTTTCGCTCGCGTGCTCAGCACGTGACGGATCGGTCCTCCATTTAAATGCACGCAGCCTGCCTCCAAGTCCAAGCAGCATGAGCCGAAGTCCTCGAAGCAAAATGAGCGAGTTGTGGTAGCTTTTGATCTGAACTTGGAGCCTCCGCTGGAACTTGCCTACGGTAATGCATTTCCACTTACTTTTCTTTGCCATATGCACCATGGTTTTCTTTTGAACTTGCACCCGATGATTGTTTCCTTTGGACATGGCTGTTCGTTTGAACTTGGCAGATGATGGCAACGTAGAGGCACCCGACAAAAAGATGGCAACGAGACGCCAGCTCGACGACCTTCAAGCTCGCGTCGATGGAGGCTGCGCCCGCGGACGCTGGCGCGATGATGCTTGCCTGCTTGTCCATCGCAAGCAACGATGAAGTGAGCCCGGCAATGACAAACTGAGTGAGGCAGTGATGACCTGAGCGACGAGAATGGCGACCGCTTGCCAACGAGAGGAGCGGCGAGGTTAAATCAAATGCGAATGCCGTCCTCGGGAGCGTGCGAGAGCGGGGTCAAATTCGTCCAAGAGATGGCCAAGAAAGAAGAACGACCTCTATTGGTGGTCCTCAATATCAAAAGGGCATACAACACATATGAAATAGGAAAATTTTATGAACTGATGCCTTTCCATAAGTTTTGGTGAATTTTTTACTGCAGGAGGAACATAGAAGAAAATAAGCCTATTACCTAGTCAAAAGCGTATCCTATCACAAGTCAAGACCGTGGATCATATTGGTCATGTTATGAGTGAGCACCTCACGAAAATTCGTGGCAATCAGAGGAAAAAGTCCGCCGACCGGTCTACCACCTAGACCGGTCGGCTCATGTCGGTCCCCGATCAGCCCAATCTTTTTCCAGTAGGCTACACAAGTTGTCTACACAACAGCCCAAGTGCCCAATACGACATTCTCGAAAGTGGGCTTTTGGGCCTGAACTTGACGGTTACTCCACTTCTGCCGCCCTCAGACACAAACCAACCTCAGATCACCAGGTTAATTAAGAAGGAAGAGGGAGCGCATAAAGAATAAGTTTTTAAATTTGGTGGATTGATTAAGCAAACCAAATGAGTTGTATACATTGGCAAAGATACTGAGTCAATATCAGGCATCCAATAACTCTTTGACATCAAAATCACCAGCATGTGCTTAATATTAAATACTGTTAACATGTCATCGGCATTGAATATGTTCAGCATAATACTGATATAGAATATTTTCAACATATCTCTGGCATTGAATAGTTTCAGCATGTTCTTGGCATCAATATTTGTATATCGTGGTCTGATAGACCAAATGAGTCTCAAGAAATACAAATGCCAAAAAAAATATTAAAGAAGAGACAAAGGATTCACTTACGTCTACGAGTGACGCTCGAGGTTGCAGATCCTGTGGAGAAATTAAGTCAGTAAGGATACAATGCATTTATATAGAGCAATATGAAACATTTCGAAGCTCACAGATAAAGAGGGCAGGCAAAAAGCATACCCACTCTTGTGGTAGCCGGTATATATGATTTGTGCTCTTGCTCTGCCTGAGTAGCAGTAGGAGTGTCCAGCCGTGGGTAAAATAAAAGTGGTAAAGGTGAGGGATCAAGGTGGATCACAGGCCAAATCAACTGTATTTTGTATAAACTATGTTCGCTATGAGCGAATGGGGCACAGCGATAATGTCATAATATGAAGTATACCTGAAGACAATTGTATTTGGCGTGAACGCACACGACGACTGGATGAGAACTCAAAATCTGTAGGAAAGTCACTGGAGCTCTCCAAGAGCTGGTGCTTTCGACACCGTTTAACAGGAAGTTCTGAATCTGCTTGTTGCAGACCTAATAATCAAGAAACATAATGCTAGAATGAGATTTATTGATTAAAGAAGAGAACTAAGGGAATAAAAAGCATTAAAAAATCTCACATCACAGCTAGGATGGTACCATTAGTGAATACCACAGAAAAAGGAGCTAACCAAATATAACGAAGAAAGGGACAACATTTATAGAGGAAGCTGAAAAACTCACCAGCAAGAGCAGCACCAAGGCACATATTGGAGGATGGAGCAGATGACATGGGATGCGACCATTCTAATTACAAAGAGATTTGAATGAGCACTAATTTAATATAAGGTGAAATAGTAGATAGTGCCAGCAATGCACATAAGTGTTAAATGCACAATACATGTATGCATGAGAAAGATTAGATGGTACAGAGTACAATACTGAAGGCTTTCAAATTTAGTAATGAAACAACAAATACTAGTGCTTTGAGACAGTGGCGGACCCAGGACTCATTGCCCGGGCATTCAAACACGCGAGTAATATGAAAATTCACATACCTAAGAATTTTTTCCAAGCAGAGAAGATAAAATCTATGAATTTTTTGCCTTGATTTCGATGTTTGTAAGCTACAGGAGACTTGATTTTAGATGTATTTACATGCATATGTGTACACTTGTGCCAAATCAAATTGCAAAATTAATTCTTTTGTCAAATTATTTGGGCATTCAATTGAAGGCTCTTGAATCATGGGAGGTCCGCCACTGCTTTGAGATAATAAACGACGCCGAACAGAACGCCTAGAAGACGAATGGAAGCTGGTAGAGAAGCTCGTATCATGACACAATGATTCAGCATTGGTCGACACATCACCACTTTGAACGGAAGGGACGGCTGTCAAAGATCCACCCAAAAAAAAAGATATGAGATACTCTGCAGAAAACCTTTAAATAAAAAAAAAGACAGACACGGAGATAAGGAAAAAAAAGGTTTAAATGAGGAAAAGTGGCGTACGCTGTTTGCGTTTAGAACTTCGAGTATTCAGTGATCTTGACGAAGATGCAGACATTGCTATAGCTCTGTAGACGAAAAAAAATGCATGACACAGCAATTTAGTACAACTATGTGCAATATTTTGGGATATAACTGATGTAAGCAAAGCTTCATGTGAATGTACACATTTAATTCTGCACGAATGCTCAAGCTGAATTTTATTGTGTTTTCTTTCAGCAAGAAAAACTGATATAACTGATGTAAGCAAAGCTTCATGCCAATGCACACATCTAATTCTACATGAACGCTTCATCTTGAGTTTTATTGTGTTTTATTTTCGCAAGCAGAACTCCTATATGCAGTACAAATTGCATCGACCATGCCATCAAAACAGGAGGCAAATGTTGAAGGACTGGTTATATATGCAGTACATATGGTTATTCAGTACATATGGCACGGACAGTTGTGTGTTAGAAAATCAGTTAAAATAGCATCACGCCATGGAACACAATCTTTGTAACCCAAGATAAAATCAATATCAGGAACATATCAGACAATGATGTCTCTCCTCCGTCAATAGCAGAATGCTACAAACTCTAGGTTGAGGTCGGAGGTGCGGGGAGCAGGGCCTTTCTCTCTCACCTGTGAATGGCGGATGCGGAAGAAACAGCGTGAATCGATCTCCCACGCAGCCTCGTTGACTGCAGGTGCCGTCGGGTAAGGCCGTCGCTCCAAGAAATCGCCGGTTAGAGATCGCTGGCAAGGGGCACCGGCCCGGGCGAGCCTACACCCTACAGTCGATGAGCGCTGCAGCGTCCTTGATTGCAGGTGGCTAGGTGCAGTCGCCCGAGTCCGTCGATCCGAGCAATCGGCGTTTGAAGATCGCTGGCAGTAGCAGGGGCGGCGGGCCGGGCGAGCCCCACGCGGAGGCAGTTGTCGGCGCTTGGAGATCAATCGCAGGGAGTGGATGAGGGAGGGAGAGCCGGAGAGGTCCATGGGCGAAGCGAGAAGCGTCGAGATGACACTCGTCGTCGATCTTTTAGACAGCGAAGACCAATGCCTGAGACGCAGAGTGGATGCCAGCGGCTGGATCACCATCGGACGGTCTTCCACGCACAGCTACATGGCAACAGTAACCTACAGTAAAAGGGTGGGCCCCGTCCGCGAAAACTGAGTATCTATTGTGATATGATTTGCTGTAAAGACAATGCAAAATGTGTTACTCGGCGGTGGTGGCAACAAACTTTTGGCTCGGTAACATAACAACATAATAATGTAAACATCCGATTGTTTGCTGATCAAGACTTCGGCCAGTCACAATGCCTGCTTGTGGTTAGGCTGAAATCGTGTGCTCAGTCGACTCTGTGACCTAGCGGCCCAAAGAGGCAGCCCAACAACATAATTTGTTTTCCCTTTTAAAAAGTTCATAATAATTCACGAAAGTTGCAAGGCAAAGAATTGAACAGGCAGGACGAAAAGACCTGGGCAGTATACATGTGCCAAAAATAAATTTGAATTTAAAATGGAATCAAGCATGCCAAACCACAACAAACACCAAAATGGTTCAAAAAAACTGATTTACTGAAGTAAACAATTTTGCTAGCGAACTCACACACTACCATGTATTTGGTCATACATCCATGTTTACTGGCCAGGCTAAGCTCATCTTTATGGTTTCGAGCTCGTCAAAAGTATAATCATATGCCTCAAAACAGGTGCCCCTAAAGCACGCCAGTTTCTTGATTTTGTTTCCCTTAAACCATGAGATCCGTGCATGAATATTAAAATATTTATGCTTTATGATACACATAACTTTTCTTTTGGAAATTTCTTGGAATATTTTCTTTCACGTATGCTTGTGAACATTGATAATAATTATCCCGTATTGATGCCTCAGCTCTTATCCCCCTTCTAAAGGGTGCATGGCACGCTCGAGTTGCTCTTTGAGGCAGTGCTTGTCGTAGTCGTTGTTGTTGTTCTACCCACCATGTCTTTTGTGCATTATGTTATATATCAAGCATCGGATAGTGTGCAGTATAATATTGTTGCATCAAGTTGAGCTAAAAATATAGTTTTGTAAAGAGTACAAAATTAAAATTTATTTTAGGAAAATTAAATGCCACCATCATGTTATACAACGAGGAGTTTAACTGTCCAAAATAATGGCCATTAGCTTGATAACTAATTGCCATTAGTTTAAGTGTGAATTTGTAATTACATTATTAATTAAAGGAAATTTGATTTTATGTCACGAATAATGATGAACAAATTATTTACTATATTCATAAACATTAGGGATTAATTAGATTACGAATTTGACTTTATTTATAAAAATAAAACTACTTATTACAAGTCTTCCACTCTTTTTTTTATATTACCCTCAATTGGATAAAATAATGGCCATTAGTTTTGATAAACTAATGGCCATTAGCCTTGCTTGCGGTTTAAGGCCCTGGAAGGGATGGGCTGGGGGCTATTAGTAGGTACCAGTGGGATCTCCTAGAACAAAATAAACTAACATCCATTTATATCATTTAGCTTAATGAAGAACATCTACAGATCGCTCCATTATGACCCCTATCATCATCACTTTAAAAAAATGCCCCCTATCATATCGGCACCGCGTAGCTGTTCACTCGGTTTTCCGGTGAAAACTATGAGAACAAAATATCAGAGCAACAATGTGCAAAATTGACTTTCAAAAATTATTACCTTTGAACAAAATATCAGAGCAACAATGTGGAAATTGACTTTCAAAAATTATAAGCTATGATAAGCCTGGTACTACCAAAAAGATATGACACTGAAAAAATCTGTAATGTCCTTTAATAATACAAAACTCTATACCCATTTTTTAATCTTATGTAATTGCAGACACTGAACAAACTACACGAAGTATGCATCCAGGAAGATAGGTGCCAGTCGCGGGTTATTAGGGTCACCGGTATTCTTAGAAGAAAATGACAGGCACATATGTTTGCCACTATGCTCTGGATGCCCTTGGGGCCTATTCGGTCCCGTCTGAATCTAGGTGCCAGTCGCGGGTTATTAGGGTCAACGGTATACACAATCACACATGGAGCAATAACAGGACCTGCGTTAACTACAAAGTACTTAGAGACCATCCATGAGCAGCAATCAAGCAAAAAATCATGGATCATGGTGTATACTTTTTTTTTTTTTTTGCGAAAAGGGAATTTCATTGATATCATAGTACAGTACATCCCCGGATTACATAATCAACCCAAACAATGCCAACTTCATTGATGGGAGACAAGAAACTTTGAAAGTGCCGCAAATTCCACCATCTAGGATCACCATCCCAGACGGATATGCCACGGACGAAAACTCCGATCTGAACGAATACGGCCATCTCGCCCTCCACAACCGTCATCCACATCTCCGACGGGGGAAAACTGAAACCCAACCCTTTCGCAAAAGAGGGGTAAATTCTTCCACACGCAAATACGATGAACTTGTCGCCGTCGAGCCCATCACCGAGCCCATCGCCGCCTCCTTCATCAGATTTGACATGGGAAAACACAAATCCGAGCAACATCCAGATAGATGTCACCGGAAACCAAACTCTCACTAGCCCACATCCATGGTTAGAAAGAACCAAGGATCATGGTGTATACTACTACCTTCTACTTCTTCTTCCCTTTGTATACTACTTCGTTACATTCTGCAAAGCTTCGTTCCGTACCCGCCGCCATGGTCTTCGGCTCCCTCCTGGCCCGTGGCAGCTCCCTGTCTTCGGCAGTCTTCACCATCTCCTCGGCGTTCTCCCACATCGTGCCTTGCGTGACATGTCTCTTCGGTATGGCCCTCTCATGTTCCTCAAGTTCGGCGAGGTCCCCGTTGTTGTGGCATCCACACGAGATGCTGCGAAGGAGCTCATGAAGACTCATGACGCCGTCTTCGCGACAAGGCCACTCAGCTTCTCGATGAAGGTCATCACCAAGAATGGCCATGGGCTCGCTTGGGCTCCTTACGGAGACCACTGGCGGCAGCTGCGCAAGATCTGCATGATGGAGCTGCTGAATGCTAAGCGCGTTCAGTCTCTCAGCTCCATACGTGAGGAGGAGGCGACCCAACTCGTCCAAGAAATCTCATCGGCTGGAACTCGGTATGTGAACCTCAGCAAGCTCCTGAAGATATACGTCGCCGACGCGACGGTTCACGCCATCTTGGGCTACCGGTTCAAGCACAGGGACACCCTGATGCACTACGTCGATGAGGGTGTCCGGGTTGCAGGAGGCTTCACGCCCACGGACTTGTTTCCGTCGTCATGGCTTGTGCGAACCTTGACCCGCGCAGAGCACAAGGCAGAGGCTTACCGCCGGTCCCTGTTCACTTTCTTGGATGGAGTAGTACGAGAGCATCTAGAGAGACGGCTGCACGGAGAAGCGGAAGACTTGATCGATGTTCTCGTCAGAACCCAACGGGAAGGCAACCTTCAGATCCCTCTCAACATGAGCATATTCAAGCGTTAATTTTTGTAAGTTCAAAGTTTTACCTCTTTTATCTGTCGGTTTTCTGATAAATCCTGATAAAGTGGAGTAATTACTGACTAATCAATTTGCAGGATCTTTTTGGCGGGGGAGTAGAGACAGCAACAACAGTACTGCAGTGGGCGATGGCTGAGCTGATGAGAAATCCTGCTGTCATGTCTAGAGCGCAAGCAGAGGTTTGGGAAGTCTTCAAGGGCTCAGAAAAGGTAACTGAAGACCGCCTGAGCGAGCTGTTTTACCTACATCTTATCATCAAGGAGACCTTGCGATTGCATGTTCCTGGGCCATTATTGATCCCGAGGGAGTGCCAAGAACACTGCAAGATTCTCGGTTATGATGTGCCCAAAGGTACTACCGTGCTTGTGAAAGCATGGGCTATTTGTCGGAGCCCAGATTATTGGGATGAACCGGAAACATTCAATCCAGAAAGGTTTCTTGATGAAACAAGAGATTTCAAAGGTAATGACTTTGACTTCTTACCATTTGGTGCTGGTCGGAGGATTTGCCCTGGGATGGCGTTTGGTCTGGCTAATGTCGAGCTTGCTCTGGCAAACCTACTCTTCTATTTTGACTGGAGCCTCCCGGAGACTGCCATTCCCAGTGAACAAGACATGACCGAGACTTTGGGAATCACTGCTCGAAGGAAGGCAGACCTGATGGTATCTGCTACCCTGCGTGGACCACAGCCTAGTTGAACCACTATTTCCACTAATATTTTTCGCTTTTCTTTTTATGTTTTTATTTGGACTATCTGTATCGAAACTGATTATGTGATTCTAGATCTGTATGCACATTTATCCTTTCTTACCTCATGCTAGAGCTGTAATTTTTTTTTTTACGAAGGTGAGCTGTAATAATTGGACAGGCAGCAATATGTGTGGAATGTTACCATTCACATGTCATTAATTTCAGTAATTTATAATTCATTACTTCGATTGGTGGTCCAGTGATGTGTTGTGTGAGTTTGAGATCTGAATATGCAGTGTTGGTCAACTAATCACTGCAAGTTGCTTAAAAAGACTAATCACTACAAGAATCCCAATTGATGTAGCACAAAATAAAAGCACGTCGTGACACACGATATGTGTTTTCTGAACAAAACAAGATCGACAAGATGCCATGCTGGATGCAATTTTAATTTGCATACAAGCTTCGATGTAACACGCTACAACAAATAACATAGTCAACTATCTGATTGGCACAAATTATAATACTCCGTCGCAGTAGTTTCAGCCCATTGGGCTCAATCATGGTGTGAAGCTGTGGGAATAGAAATGAGTGGCTTGTCTATGTGATATACGAATTGTAAGACTTGTTGTTCTAAGTCGAACACCCGTCGACATGTTGGTTGAGCGGCGAGTGGATTTAAGATGAAGAGTATTACACGATCGTAACATGGAAAATAAATAAGCATACTTAAGGATCCTACAAACATGACCTTGCTTGGGACATAATCAACCCACAAGTTTGAAAGTGTCGACCACAATAAAAAAAAACATCATTTTGAAAACACAATTTTAGCTAGTTTGCGAGCCTGTTGCTTGCTTACATGTGAAACAAGTTGGCAAATTTTTACGTCATGCCACCATATGTTGACCTTGCAACTTAGAATAAGGCAGAAATTTTACACTCTGCATATACTGGCATGGAACATACCTACGAGTTCAGAAGTCTTGCAATCTTAATTGTTTTCTCAAGACACGCATGGCTTTGCAACCGCTTATAATAACAAGCGGGATGCTTTGTCAGAAGGCCAAGTTGTAGTCACGGAATCAGGTGATTTTTCCCTTGTTATGTTCTTTATTGGTACTATCTGTCCGAAGCTGAAAATGTATGCTGGGGGCAAATGTGATTTTCGCTCTGCATACACATTTATCCTTTCTTACCTCATGCTCGAGCAATAATTGGACATGCAGCTATATATGTGTATACGTTATCATTAACATGTCATTGATTCCAATGATTTATTAATTACTTACCTCCGTCCCAAAATAGCTGTCACCTTTGACTTTTGAACATCACGTTTGACTATTCGTCTTATTCAAAAAATTTGTGCGAATTGTAAAACAAATATGACATGATGAAACTATCTTTACTGAAAAAACATGTTATGAAAAAATAAATAACATTTGTATAAAAAATTTGAATAAGACCGACGGTCAAACGTGATGTTTAAAAGTCAAAAGCGACAACTATTTCGGGAGGGAGGAAGTATTCAATACTTCGAGTGGTGGTCAGTGATGTGTTGCGTGAGTTTGAGATCTGAACAGGCAACAAATCACTACAAGAATCCCAATTGATGTGGCACTAAATAAATGCACGGAGTGGTACACGATATCTTTTCTAAACTAAACAAGATCCACAAGATGTCACGCCGAATCCATTGTTTGATTTGCATGCAAGTTTCTATTATAACACGCTACACTATAATTAATAATATATACATAATCAATAATCTGACTCACACAAACGTAGGACTGCATCTCTGTAGTTTCAGCCCATTATTAGGCTCAATCATGGTGTGAAGCTGCGGACATAGAGTGAATGGCTTGTCTATGTGAGATACGCTCATTGTAATACTTGTTCTAACACCTGTCCACATGTAGGTTGAGCGGCAAGTGGATTTTAGATGAAGAGTATTTACACGACTGTAATGTGGAAAATAAACATGCATACTTAGAATCGTACAAACAGCTTGCTTGGTAGAAAATCAAGACGGAAGTTTGGAAGTGTTGGCAACAATAAAAACGCATCATATTGGAAAACAATTTTAGCTAGTTTGCGACCCTGTTGCTTGCTCACATGTGAAACGTAAATTTATACATGTCATGTCACCATATGTTGACCTTGCAACTTAGAATATAAGACACAATTTTCTTGTGGGCATTTGTTCTAATGGAGACTACTTAGTGGTGATTTACATGTGGACACTATTCAATTGTGATACACATCGGTGTTATTAGAATACTAGTTTTCTTATGTAGGGGAAAAAGATACATGAACACAAAAAACTTGCCTCACGCTTTGCCGCCATGGGCCTTGTCCTGCTGCCACTCGCCTGTGAAGTTGTTAAAGCCGTACTCGGCGGACACTAAAGGAGGTTTTCCTCAGCTTCTCGTCCCAACTCTAAAAGGTGCATGGCACGCTCGAGATGCATTTTGAGGTTGCGGGTTATCGTTGCTATCAGTGGATCTCCTAGAACAAATTAAATTGTATTTATTAACTTCATTTAGCTTAATTAAGGATATCCACAGGTCGCTCCATTATCACTTCTATCATATGGGTACCACACAGCTGTTCATTTGCTTTTCCATTAAAAAAGCATGAGGACAATATATCAGAGCAACGATGTGAAAAATTGGGTCTCAAAAATGAACAAGGTTTGATCAGCCTGGTATTACGATATAATGCCGTTTACTAATACAAACTCCATACCGATTTTTCATCTTTTGTAACTGCAGTATAGGTTATACATATGTAGTAAAAATGAACAGGTAACTTGTTTAATTATCTATTATATATATATTTGACGTCGAAAAGGAGCCACCATGTTCGCTCTAAAATGCCAGAAATTCTCACGTTAATTCGAGAAAATAAGAAGAGAAAATTACCCACCACTATCATTATGAAAAAATTAGTCACAAAACCCCCTATAAATATTTATAAAATAGCTAAATTTGAAATAATAAAAAATAGCCAAAAATACCCCTCGAACCTGTTTCTTAATTACCCACCATGCCATTATGAGTCAAAAAATAGCTAAATTCGAAATAATAAAAAATAACCAAAATACACTTCACACATATTTCTAAATTACCCGTCATTCCATTATAAGTCCAAAAAATAACTAAATTTGGGTTATAAAAGATAGCTAAAAATATCTCTAATTCTTATTTCTAATTTTCCCACCATACCATTATGAGTCTAAAAGAGCTAAATTATGACGTGATGAGTAAGCAAGCTGAAAAACAAGTATGGCGATGACAGAGTAAGGATGAGTGTTAGAACCGAAAAACAAGTTAGAAAGGAGGATGAGAAGAGCCTTGAACAAGAAGGCGATGAGTAGGCAATCTGAACAACAAGATGACCAACTTAGCAGTAGGAAGGCGAGGGAGGAAGGTGATGCGTGAAGGTAATAGCCCTTGCCGGAGTGAGCAACAAGTAGGCGGGACGGATAATGAGTTGGCAGAAGTGTACTAGAGGAACAAGTGAGATGGACAACAAGCCATGGCGACAACTAGCTGAGCATCATTATGAGCAGGCGAGGGATGCCACCATAGGAGAGAGCATATAAAAGTTTATTACAAAATATCATAAAATACCTACATACAAGTTTATAAATTTTATACTATTATCGTTGTGAAAACAATCAACTCTAGCCGCGCAAATGCGCGGGCAGCCATACTAGTTCGAAGAAAATGAAAGGCATATATATGTCTGCTGAATTGCTCTGTCTTTGATTCCTTCCTGAGAGAGAGAGAGAGAGAGAGAGAGAGCAGGCATAGATGAACAAGGCCTGGCAGCACCTAGCCGGTTCGTGAAGCTAAGTGCCAGTCGCTGGTTATTTGGGTCAACTCGCATGAGCAATAACATGACTTCGTTATAAATACAAAGTGCTTAGAGGCCCTCCAAGAGCAGCAAACACGCACAAAATCATGATTTTTACAATCAATGACCATGGTGTATACTACTACCTGCTAGCTCTTCTTCCCCTTCTATACTACTCCCTGACGTTCTTCAAAGCTTCGTTCTGCTCCCGTCGCCATGGCCTCCGGCTCCCTCCTGGCCCGTGGCAGCTCCCTGTCATCGGCAGTCTTCACCACCTCCTCAGCGTCCTCCCACATCATGCCTTGCGTGACATGTCCCTTCGCTATGGCCCTCTCATGTTCCTCAAGTTCGGCGAGGTCCCCGTCATTGTGGCATCCACACCAGATGCTGCGAAGGAGCTCATGAAGACTCATGACATCGTCTTCGCGTCAAGGCCACTCACGTTAACAATGAAGGTCACTACCAAGAATGGCCTAGGGTTCGCTATGGCTCCTTACGGAGACTATTGGCGGCAGCTTCGCAAGATCTGCAACATGGAGCTGCTGAGTGCTACGCGCGTTCAGTCTCTTAGCTCCAAACGTCAGGAGGAGGCGACCCAACTCGTCCAAGAAATATCATCGGCTGGAACTCGGTATGTGAACCTTAGCAAACTCCTGAACATATATGTCACCGACGCGACGGTTCATGCCATCGTGGGCTACCGATTGAAGGAGAGGGACACCCTGATGCACTACGTCGATGAGGCTATCAGGTTTGCATGAGGCTTCACACCCGCAGACTTGTTTCCGTCGTCATGGCTTGTGCGCACTTTGAGCCGTGCAGAGCATAAGGCAGAGGTCTACCGCAAGTCCCTCTACACTTTCTTGGATGCAGTAGTACGAAAGCATCAAGAGAGACGGCCGAATGGAGAAGAGGAAGACTTCATCGATGTTCTCTTCAGAACCCAACGGGAAGGAAACCTTCAGTTCCCTCTCACCATGAGCATAATCCAAGCGTTAATTTTTGTAAGTCACCGCTATTCTTTAGTACCAAAGTTTTACCTTTCATTTATTTTTTGGTTTCCTAATAAATCTTGAACAGGCGTAATTACTCAGTGATCAATTTGCAGGATCTGTTCGCCGCAGGAGGAGAGACAGTATCAACAGTAATACAGTGGGCGATGGCTGAGCTGATGAAGAATCCTGCTATCATGTCTAGAGCGCAGGCTGAGGTTAGGGAAGTCTTCAAGGGGCAAAAAAAAGTAACTGAAGACCGCTTCAGCGAGCTCTTTTACGTACATCTTATCATCAAGGAGACCTTGCGATTGCATGTTCCTGCACCATTATTGGTCCCGAGGGAGTGCCAAGAACACTGCAAGATTCTCGGTTATGATGTGCCCAAAGGTACCACCGTGCTTGTGAATGCATGGGCTATTTGTCGGAGCCCAGATTATTGGGATGAACCGGAAACATTCAATCCAGAAAGGTTTCTTGATGAAACAAGAGAGTTCAAAGGTAATGACTTTGACTTACCATTTGGTGCTGGTCGGCGGATTTGCGCTGGGATGGACTTTGGTCTGGCTCATGTCGAGCTTGCTTTGGCAAACCTACTCTTCTATTTTGACTGGAGCCCCCCGGAGGGTGTCATTCCCAGTGAGGGCTCGTTCGTTTGGGCCGGGAACGGCCGGGGACGCGGGCCAACCCCCGTGGATCGTCGGAACGCGGAATGGATCACAGCCCAGCAGGGAATGGTCGTTCGTTTTGTCAGGCCCAGCTCTTCCTTACCTGAAGTATGAACCGTTATCAAGCATCTAGAGCCGTCGGATGGGAGACGAGCGGTGCAGGAGCCCAGTAGAAGTCATCGTTTAACTGTGTTCCTTTTACTGTTGCTTTTCGGATGTAAAACAGTCACTTTATTCTCTGTAACTTTGCCACCTGATAAAAGGGTCGGCTGGAGAGGGAGAGGGTATCGAATTGAGACTATCTGGTATTTCCTTTTGGTAGCTTTAGGTAGTTACTGTATGTAACAGCCCAAAAATTTAAATACAATAAAATTCACTCAGAAATTGAACTTTTTAGAATTATAGGTAATTCCATGATTTTACAAAAATAAAATCTCATTAAAGTAGTTCAATAAATAGAATTTGAAGATTTCTAAAATAAAAGTTCGTGCTCAAGTGCTTGTTTTGTTTTTCCTTTTATCTGGATTCCATTTGGTGTTTAACTCTCTCTTCCAAATTTGAATTCCATTCAAATTTGCTCAAATTCGAAATCTAAGAAATGTTTGAACATTTCTTTTCCCGGGCTCTCCTTTTCTCTCTTCTCCTTCACCGGCCCAGCCCAGCTCTTCCTCTCTTTCTCTTTTTCCCCGAGCGGGCCGCCTCCTCTCTTCCTTTTCCTTCCCGGCCCAGCGCAGCCCGCATGGCCCGGTCCGGCCCAGCCGCCACGTCGTCTTCCCCAGCGCGACCGCGCGCCTTCGCGAGCTCTCGCCAACGCGGACGCCGCCCTCTCCGCTCTCCCTCTCTGCTCTCTCTCTCATCCTTTCCAGCTCATGTCCTCGCGTTGCTGTAGCCACTCCGCCGCGACGTCATCCCCGTCTTGACCTATCCCATCGGCGTACGGGGCGGCGCCGCTCCATTCAAAGCCGGCATGGGAGCGCCGGATTTCCCGCTCGCACAGCGCAGCGGTGAGCTCGCCAGCGTCGTCTAGAAGCGCCGCCTGACGTCGCGACCAAGCCGCCGACCTCGCCGCGCCGCAATTCGACCCAATCGGGAGTTGCCACGCGCCTCGCCGTCGCAAATATCTCCGCCGGCGAGCCTCCCTCTCTCTCTCTCTCTCCGCCGATTCACCGCACCTCTCGCCACTTGGGCGTACGAATTCGCCGTGCCCATACCGCGCCGCAATTTTGACCGCTCCTCGGCCCCTGCCAAGCTTCGCCGTCAATGCGCCGCGGATAAGAACGGCGCCGGGGAAAATATCGCCGCCGGCGATATTTCCGCGCGAACCGCCTCCTCTCCGCCTATAAATAGGCCGCAACCCCCCTACGCAGCTCTCCATCGCCACTGCACTGCATCTCCACCACCACAGCCACTCAATCGACACCGATTTCCATTTCTTCCCCAACTCCGGCCGCCGCGCGATCTCCCTGTTCCGGTGAGATCCTCTTCTCCTCTCTGTCTCTACAGCATCTCCATCACCTACTCGTTCGACCCCGAGCTCAAACTCCGAGTTTCCTAAACCCTAACCCAGTGCGCGCCGAGCGCCGCCGCCCGCCGCCGCGAGATCCCGTCGCCGGCCACGCACACGGCCGCGCTAGCCCAACCGAGCATGCGCATGCACTCCACGCACTCGCGCGCACTTCCCCCGGCAGCACAAGCACGTCCTAACGCACACACTTGCGAGACCCCATCGCGCGCCGCCGCCGCGGCCAACTCCGGCGAGCCCGAGCTTCTGCTCTGATGCTCGCCGTCGACAACACGTACCCCTCCTAGCTCCGCCGTCGCACGCTCAGTCGCCACGGCAAGGTCTCGTCGCCTCTCGTCCCTCCTAACCGCCGGCGGCGAGCTCTCCGGCGAGCCGCCGCCGTGTCCAGCCCAGCGCCGCCGCTCCGCTGACCCGGGTCGTCGCCGTCGTCCGACGTGGCGCCGACGTGGCGCCGACGTGGCGACCTTTTGACCCCGGTCCGCCTGCCACGCAAGCACGCGGGCCCCACCACATAATCCCAGTCAGCATCCCTTCTCTCTCTCCCTTCCATGCACTCGGTTCACGTGAACCACACTCACAATCGCTCCCGGTCCACAAATCCTATACGCCTGGTCCACAGCACAGTAACCCGGGGTGCACTATGCAACCCGGCCCCACCAGTCAGCCTCTGAATCCGAATCCGTTTTGCTAGGTCCACCCGGCTATTGCACACAGAATCCTATTTCGACACTTTCCCTTTGTAGAAAAATTCTAGAAAAATTCCTAAAAATATCTTATATTCCCTAGATTATTTTGCCACCTTTTCCCAACATCAGAAAAATATAATATTTCCATAATAAATAGGAATCTATAGGAAGCTTAATCCCTTTTCTTTATACCATAACTCCACCCCTTTTAACTTCTATTAATAGATTCTTTTCCCTGATCATCCCATTTATTTCAATCCTATCTATTCATATCAATTCCTATTCTATTTGAGTTTATTTGGTTATTATTTGGATCTCATTTGGTTGTATTTATTTTATTTTGCGTTAGTTATTTATTCGTCGGTATTTTGCGTAATATAGCTAACGAGGAGTTCGAGGAAGAGCCCGAGGACCCGGATTACGAGGAGGAGCGCGAGGAAGAGTTTGAAGGCAAGTCCTAACTTTCCTTGATCATATTGATCCTATGATTTATCACCACATCCTATGAATGGCCTATTTTAAATGCTTACATATGATGCATGCTATTTTATTATTTGAAATGTTGTGTTAGTTATAAACCTAGTAGGATAGCCATCCTTGATATTGATGTCTGTTACCTTGTTAAACCTAGGATTTCCTTCATTATGTTATAATAATGCTGGATTGTTACCTTGAAATTAGATTGCTTAGGAATTTACTGCAGCTATTTAGTTGCTACACAATGATCATGAATTTTTGGTGAAATGTGTAAAAATGTATGCTTGGTGAGTGTGTGAGTAAATAAAATGGGAGGGTAATAACCAACTAGTGTGTTGGGGTGAAGTGGGATGTTTTCAGGCAGGGGCAAGATGGTGATCGGTGAATAGTGATAGGTGGAAGATGCTCGCCTCGGCCGGTTAAGGACCGGTTCTTGTAACAATCAACCTAGTGAACCCCGTGCAACCAACAGATCCTGTTATGGGCAGGACTTGACCCTAACTTTCTGGCGTCTACCACTTGATCCACCTAGGAGGCAGTAGTGCAACGGGCAACCAGGAGCAGACGCGATATCTTTATGGGTCGTTGTCCGACTTGGCCATTGGGCCATTGACTACTTATAGTCGCTTTATAAGTCCCTGGGTCAGTAATGGCTCGTGGGTGGGATTGTGGGGACACTCGGGAAAGGTGGGTTTCGCTATATTGCTCCCTTGCTAAGAGCGATGTAGTCTGTGGGTAAAGAACACCTCTGCAGAGTTAAATCTATCCGGATAGCCGTGTCACGGTCACAGACGCGCTATGGTTGAGTTCACAAAGATTAGTCTTACTTAATCCTTGAAGTGTGAGTGGGCGGTAGTTCGCCCGTGTTTTGGAAATGAGAGTCGGTACGGCCGTGCGCCCGAAGGCTCGCCTAAAACTTGGGAACTGGCGGGATTGACGTATCTCCCCCAGGGCCAACCCACTTAATCATGACAAACGTTTCTTTATAAAAGGTTTATGCTTTTAAAATGAACCCTGCATTAAAATAAGCTTTCTGCTAAAATATAAGCCGTATAGCCTAATCCTTCATAAAGCCATTTATGCATTTATAATTCCCTTGTGTAGTGTTAGGATTTGCTGAGTACCTTATGTACTCACCCTTGCTTTAATTATTCAGAAGAAGATGCTCAGTATGAAGATGGTGGTGACGACGAGTAGGGTTTGCGTTCGTCGCCCGAGTTGCCTGTAGAAGTTGGACTCTTCGCTTTCCGCTTGTGCTGTTAGTTTGTGGCCAGGCCTGCCGGCCACTGGTATTGTATTTTGTAGTCTTTGCAAGACATTTGTGGTATTGTAATAATAATCGAAGTATGGATTTGGTATTATCTCTGTTTTGTGCGTATCAACTACTGATCCAGGAATTGGTACGGTAAGCACAGTGGATTCCAGAAATGGGGTCCGACACTGTAGCTGTAGAACCCTAGCTGGCTTGTACTACCGGATTGCTATCAAATACCCGTAGAATTCGCCCCAAAATTCCCTGTGTTCTTGTGATTTGATCCCCGATCCTGACAATTGATATCCAGAGCCTACCTTCCTCGGCCAAAATCCCACCCAATCCCACCCAAAACAACCCATCTTCTCGCTTCAGATCTTACCGATTTGGAGCCGAGTTCTTACCTGTTCTTCATCAGTGGTAAATTCAGTTCGCAGCGAGGGTTGCTGGACAAGTACCAGCGTAAAATTCCGGGAGCTGCCCTGAATTCGATCCACGGCGGCGACGGCGGGAGTCAGATTCAGGTTAAGGTTGTGAGGTTTATCCTCACGTAAAATCCCGAGACCGATCTCTGACTCAGGCGGCGGCAGATCTGTCAGCAGTCGAAAGAGGAGGAATTCGTTCCGAATCTGACTGCAGGCAGGATGGCGGATGGTACTGGAGAAGGAGCTGGATCTTGCTCGGGAGCGAGCCCTTTCGCTACAGCAGTGGAAGTGGATGGTCTTCGTCGCTCTTTCACACAGTTCCTGAAGGTGAAGGAAGAACACAACGCGCAAGCTCAGAGTAATATGGAGCAAATCATGGGTTATCTCACGAGAGTTGCTGGTCAACCAGGACTTTTCAAGCCTCCAGATCGATCTTCAGTAGCACCTCATGGTAAAGATCCCCCACCCGACCCACCCCATGTACTGGATAATACTGTCAATTTTCATCAGCAGCAAATTCCTTCACCTCGAATTGATAAAGAATGGCAAGAAGCAGCTGACAGTAATTGGGGACACTTTGGGGATCAGACAGGGTACCCTTCATCACCATCATTCAACCATTATGCTCAAAATATCCCACAACCACCACCACCACAACCACCACAACCATTACCACCACATATCCATGCACACAATCAACCCAGCAACCAATTATACCAGGAAGCCCATACCTTTCATCACCAAAATCACACCTACCACCTACCCACTACCTTGATCAAAGTAATCACCAACATGAGTATGGCAAGGTTTACACAGTTCCCTACCCAAGCCCACAAATCCATCCAACTCATCCTATTGACAACAAGCCAAAACAGCACCATAAACCATACCCTGCCGTATATAATCAACCCACCCATAACCAATACCCATATATATCAACCCAAAATGCCAACAGGCCACCTTCACAAATGGAACAGCATCGTCAAGGTGAAGGTCAACACTATACCTACAACCAAACCCAACATCCACAAAGGCCTCCTTATGCTTTCCCTCCTCACAACCAAGAAACCCAACCAAGATATGGTGGTTACAGTCAGTACTTACACAATCAACATAGAGCTGTAGCCAAGGGACCCAAACTGAACTTCCCTGAGTTTGATGGGGATGACCCTGATGGATGGCTTAGAAAAGCAGATAAATACTTCGAAATGGTTGGAGTACCTGCAGAAGACAAAGTTAAAGTAGCTGTCATGTACGTGCGTGGCAGAGCTGAATATTGGTGGCGTGGTACTGGCCATAATGCATATACTTTACCATGGCATCATTTCTGCAACATGGTGGGAGAAAAATTCAGTGAAATCTCTGAAGTTGATATTGTGGCACAATTTCATAATCTAAAGCAAGTGGGCTCTGTAACTTCTTATATTGACAAGTTTGAAGCAGCAGTGGGTTTGATGAGAAGAGAACATACAACACTCTCTGATGAATATTTTATCAGTAGCTATGTAGCTGGACTCAAAGAGTACATTCAACACCACCTGCAGTGCCACAAACCCACATCCTTGGTAGAAGCATCACTACAAGAAAATTACCCTGGCACCACGGCTCAAAAGTGTTGCAATATGGGTATTTTTGATGCAATATTAAGCAATTGCAACTAAATATAGGCGTTGGGAGGTGTTGCAAGTGCGGCCGATGCAATAGGGTATCGCAACCTCTTTTTGAGACATTGCCATAACTTTGGTGTGTTGCAACGACGTGTGGTGTGTGACGATAGCTTGCACACGCAACGCCACAATCGTTGTTGCTATAGTGGTTATTGCAACAATGTATGGTAGAAATTTTGAATTGAAAAACACGTTTTAAAAATAGCAAATATATTTTTTTAATGGGGGGAGGGCCCATCAGCTAGCCCATCCGTTACCATCATCAAGTCGCAAGTGTGGCATTTTTCACACACTACGCGGCCGGCAGGATTCGAACCCACAACCTCCAGCTTGCACATAGAGCCCCTCTACCACTACACCACAACATCACATGTGCCCATGTTCTGTTTTGAATCCAAATATATTAGATTAAACTAAGTGTCAAGTGCTTGTTTGAGGCCCTAAATGAATTCAAATAGAAAAGTTGTCAAATACCAAGTTTCATAACTTTTCGAGATCTACAAGTTTCATTTTGGTCGTTTGTCCATTCCAGGTCGTTTGAAAGTTTTGAATTTCAAATTTGAACTCTTTGAAACTAAATTGCAACACTACACAATCAGTGGCAACGATTTTGGTTTTCGTTGCTATATCTAAGAGTTATTGCAACGATCCAGGTTTGCGATGCTATATCTAAAACTCTATTTGCAACAATTCAGATTTATGTTGCCATAACATAAACTTTTGGCAACACACAATAGCACTAATAGCAACGTTCTATATTCGTTGCGACATTCTCAACTATTGCAACCATTAGAAAAAACATGGCAATAACTATGTCGTAAATGCAACACAAATTTATTCGTTGCGATATATAGTAGCTATTGCAACTATCAAAATTTAAATCGCAGCACTACACAATCAGTGGCAACATGTCCTTCTATTGCAACTAAAATTGACAACTGTCGCAATAGGCTCTATGTATTGCAACCAATATCACATTGTTGCAAAAAAATTGGTGGCATTAGCCCTAAAACCTTGTAGTGCATACTGGATGTCCAAGAGATTGGAAGCTTCTTATCCCTTTGGCAAGAAACTGAACTCCTTCACTTCTGTGGTTAAACCACCCAAACCATGGGTGCCTGACAGAGACAAGAAGGAGCCATCACAAACAGTGAGTCCAACTATCCAGGAGTTAAAAGAACAGGGCAAGTGCTTCAAATGTAGGGAACCATGGGTCCCTGGTCACAGGAAAATTTGTAAGGGCAAAAAATTATTTTCACTACTAGTTGTAAATGCTGAAGATGGAACTGAACAGCTACAGCTAGTAGAGGAAGATGCCCTTGAAGCTGATCAGGAGGAAGAAACTTCACCTGACAATGAACCCAATCTGAATATATCAATTCATGCCTTACATGGAACAAGCTCTCCAACGACAACATTCTCATTGCTAGTCAAAGTGGGCAACAAAACAGCTGCTGCTTTAGTTGACAGTGGAAGTGATGTCTCTTTCATCAGTTCCAAGTTTATTCAGAAAACTTGTTGCAAACTTGTCCCTGTCAAAGCTATGAATGTAATGGCTGCAGATGGGAAACCCATGCTCAGCAACAAAGCATGTCTAGGGTGCAAATACATTGTCCAAGGTCATGAATTTGCTAATGATTTCAGACTCCTTGATTTGGACAGTTATGATATGATTCTAGGAGCTGACTGGATTTACACACATAGCCCAATTGGCCTAAATTTACAAACAAGGGAACTGACAATAAAGAAAGATGGCAAATCCACCATTACATTTCAAGATGAGATTCAGCCTACTAAGAAATGCATCATCAGTCCCGAAAAGCTGTACAAGCTCATGAAGACATCAGCTGTGGGGGCAGTCTTATATCCATTACCTGGTGCAATTCAAAGTGTGACACAAGCAGAACAGCTACCTTCTGAAGTGAGTGCATTGCTTACAACTTATGCTGAAATTTTTCAAGAACCCACAGAATTGCCTCCTCAGAGGGACATTGATCACTCCATTCCACTAACTGCTGATGCCAAGGTTGTTAACCAGAGGCCATACAGATTGGCTCACTATCAGAAACAATTAATGGAGGAATTGATTGATCATCTTCTCAAATCAAAGTTTATCAGACCAAGCATGAGTCCATACTCTTCACCTGTCATACTAGTGAAGAAAAAAGATGGAACATGGAGGATGTGTGTGGATTATAGACACCTCAATTCCAGTACAGTTAAGAACAAGTATCCAATTCCAATAATTGATGAACTGTTGGATGAATTAAATGGAGCCAAAATTTTCTCAAGAATTGATTTGAGATCTGGATATCACCAAATCAGAATGAAAGAGGACGATATCCCTAAAACAGCATTTACAACACACAAAGGCCACTTTGAGTACATTGTTATGCCATTTGGTCTAACAAATGCACCTGCAACATTTCAAGCACTTATGAATAGCATATTGGCACCTTACCTCAGAAAGTTTGCCCTAGTCTTCTTTGATGATATATTGATATACAGCAAGAACTTGGATGATCATGTACATCATCTTCAGAAGGTATTTGAAGTACTGAAGACTAACAATCTTTTTGCAAAAAGAAATAAATGTACCTTTGCTGTACCTCAAGTAGAATACCTGGGTCATGTGATTTCTGAGGAAGGAGTAGCAACAGATCCAGTTAAAGTTGCAAACATTCAAAACTGGCCATCACCATCATCTGTCACTGAACTGCGTGGCTTTCTGGGCCTCACTGGCTACTATAGGCGTTTTATCCAGGGATATGGAATAATATGCCGGCCATTATTTGATGCTTTGAAGAAAAATTCCTTTGAATGGACAGATCAACAAGAGCAAGCTTTTCTTAAGCTGAAAACAGTCATGACAACACCACCAGTTCTGGCACTCCCTGATTTTGGTCAGCCATTTATTTTGGAAGCAGATGCTAGTGGTCAAGGCATTGGAGCAGTATTAATGCAAAATGGAAGGCCAATTTCATATCTCAGCAAAACTCTGGGGCCTAAGTCTTCTGCACTGTCAGCCTATGAGAAGGAAGCTTTAGCCATACTGGAAGCATTGAAGAAGTGGAAGCATTATTTTGCTAGCTCTTCTCTGATCATAAGGACTGATCAACAGAGCCTCAAATACATTCAAGATCAGAGGTTGGTTGAGGGCATCCAGCATAAACTTCTAATTAAGCTACTGGGTTATAACTACAAGGTGGAATATAAAAAGGGCAAAGAGAATAGAGCAGCTGATGCTTTATCCAGAGCTCTCCATACGCCACAATTAATGGCAGTATCTGCTGCTGTACCACTGTGGATTGAGCAGGTTACAGCTAGCTATGAAAATGATGATAAGTGCAAGGATCTCATCACCAAGCTAACCATTGATTCAACTGCTGTTCCCCACTATACCTTACAACAAGGAATTCTCAGATATAAAGGTAAACTGTATATTGGAACTTCTACTCCATTGAAGGAACAGCTTCTGCAAGCAATGCATGATTCAGTCCTTGGAGGCCATTCAGGTGAACGTGCTACATATCAGAGACTCAAGCTCATCTTTTATTGGCCAGGAATGAAACAACAAGTTAAGGAATATGTCACTGTCTGTCCTGTCTGTCAGAAAAACAAAGCAGAGCATACACCTTACCCAGGTCTGCTAGCACCACTACCTGTACCAGACATGGCCTGGACCCATATCTCCATGGATTTTGTGGAAGGCTTGCCAAAGTCTCAGGGCAAAGATGTCATTCTGGTAGTTGTAGACAGGTTAACAAAGTATGCACATTTTCTATCCCTCAGCCATCCTTTCACTGTAGAGCAAGTGGTGCAGTTGTTCATTGACAATATCTTCAAACTGCATGGGTTGCCTACTGCAATTGTTACAGATAGGGATAGGATTTTTACAAGTAACATGTGGCAAGCACTGTTCAAATCTCTGAAAGTGGAGCTCAAGTTCAGTTCTTCCTATCACCCTCAAACGGATGGTCAAACTGAAAGAGTCAACCAGTGCCTTGAGAATTATCTCAGATGCATGGTCTTTGCAAAACCCAAAAAATGGCATAGCTGGTTATCTCTAGCTGAATGGTGGTACAATACATCATACCATACATCTCTCAATATGACTCCATTTCAGGCTTTGTATGGCTTTCCTCCACCTATGCTATCTGAAACAATATTACCAGATTGTCCTGACGCAAGTGCAAGGGTGGTGCTACAAGAAAGGCAATTGGCAACTCAAGTCGTCAAGGATACTCTGCTTAAAGCTCAAAACAGAATCAAACATCAAGCAGATAAGCATCGCTCTGAAAGACAACTAGCAGTGGGAGACATGGTATATCTCAAGATCCAACCCTACAGGCATACAACACTTAGCATTCACAATTCACTCAAGCTCCACTCCAAATATTATGGTCCCTTTCGTGTACTGGAAAGAATTGGACCAGTAGCATACAAACTACTCTTACCTGCAGGCTGTCAACTCCACCCTGTGTTTCATGTGAGCCAGCTCAAAAAGCACTTGGGGCCAAGAGCAGTACCAACTACTCTTCCATTGATTGATGATCAGGGCAACATCAAGGTAGCACCAGTAGCTATTCTGGAGAGGCGTATGATTCCTCGGAACAACGAACCAGTAGTGCAGTGGTTGATTCAGTGGCTCAATCTTCCAGAAACTGAAGCTTCTTGGGAAGATGCTGATTTCATTCGCAAAGTGTTTCCAGGTTTTCATCCTTGAGGACAAGGATCTTAAGGGGGGGGGGGGGGGGGGGGCATTGTCAGGCCCAGCTCTTCCTTACCTGAAGTATGAACCGTTATCAAGCATCTAGAGCCGTCGGATGGGAGACGAGCGGTGCAGGAGCCCAGTAGAAGTCATCGTTTAACTGTGTTCCTTTTACTGTAGCTTTTCGGATGTAAAACAGTCACTTTATTCTCTGTAACTTTGCCACCTGATAAAAGGGTCGGCTGGAGAGGGAGAGGGTATCGAATTGAGACTATCTGGTATTTCCTTTTGGTAGCTTTAGGTAGTTACTGTAGCTGTAGAACCCTAGCTGGCTTGTACTACCGGATTGCTATCAAATACCCGTAGAATTCGCCCCAAAATTCCCTGTGTTCTTGTGATTTGATCCCCGATCCTGACACGTTTGCACTTTGTCGGGGACAGTACCCGGCCCATCTTGGCCGATTCCCCCCTTTGGGCCCGGGAACCACGCCCCTAGTCGGGAGTCGTGGAACGAAGTCTCGCGACGAGGCGACGGCGTGGCGGCGCGAGGGCGAGTGGGCGGGCGGCGCAGCAGGAGCTTCCGCGGCGGCGCGGGTTGGCCGCAGCGGCGACGGAAACGGGTTCCCCCTCCCCTATGGCGACCATCCGATCGTTTCTCGCTGGTAAACGCCTCCCTCCCATGATCCCATCCTTCTCCTCTCCGCTCGCAAGCGCGTTTCTTTGAGCTCGCATACGTCGCCAGCCGACCCGATTTTTGGTGCCAGTGGCCTTCCAATAGCCCGAACTGGCTGTGGGGTAGGCAGTTCTTTGAGCCCGACTGTTCATGTGGTGTTCTTGGCTTTTCCAGGAGCTCAATCCGGCATCAGTATCTAAATCTCTAGGCATGTGGTGATGAATCTGGGAGATAGGGGCAATATCATTTGTACCATTGATTATTAGTCGTGGGTTCTGCTAACCAATGAGTAAGTCCCTACCTTAGAATATGTCGGTTGTTTATACTTGTGATTAGTATAAACGAGCTACTGAACTTGTCTAACAATCTGCCTGTTTATCGTTTATACTAATATTTTCAGAAGCTCATGGGCACCAAAATCATGGTTGGCATACCTTACATTGTTTAGTATACTGCTGCGTTTATATACTTTTAACGCTACCAATGATGAAATCTGTAAGAAAACTGAGTTTTATTCTATAAAAGAGTGAAATGCTGATGCGCCAATGTTGTAATTCTGTAGTCGTGCAGCTTACCAACCACACTCATATTTTCAGATCCTGTACACTCATTGGTTTATATGTAGTTGTTAGCCATAGATTGACAGCATGACTGAACAAAAACTATACTTCGTTGACAACATATTTTTTTTCTTTTGTACTTTAGGTTTTACAGTTGTGTTGAGCAGTCTAAGGATGGGAAAGACAACATATTGACGTCTTGAGAATTTTCAGATAAATTTGCTTATTGTACTAGGCAACTGTGCACATATATGTTTATTTGACACTTTTTTTTAATTATGTTTATTTGACACTTTGGATATCCATTGGTGCAGGTTTGAGCATTGAGGAGTCTAAGGATGGGAAAGTCAACATATTTTTTTTCAGTGAAAATACATTCTTTTCAGTGAAAATACATTCTTAAATTCACCACTAAATCGATCCAGAAACAAGATTTGTTTTCAGTGAAAATACATTCTTTTCACTGTTTTCTTAACATTGATTCAGACATGGACATATAGCTTTTCTTTGTGCTGCTGCACATACTTGTTTGACCATTTCAGTTTAAGCAACTTACTTTCGTTTCATGTAGATCCTCCCTGCACCAAGTATAATCGGAGAAGACAAACCTCCCTCTTCTTGAGACCCAGTTCCTTCTCCTAGAGGTACTTTCATCTTTTTAGACCTTCTTTAGTACATATAGCATCATAAAGTAGCTGTTGGGTTCTTATGGAGGAGGGGAAAAGAAACAGCGGCTTCCATCGGTACTAACAGGCGTTGAGGACTAAAACGCCTTGAACAGGTACGTCTCATTCCTCAACTTTGCATGATTTGCGTGGTGCTCAATCTCATTATGAGAAATGCAGCTTTTTTGTCAACCAAAGTGAAACTAGCTGCTGTGATTGCCTAAGATTTCGACTAGGCCTGAAGTTTTGAACTATTGGAAGAACGTGAAGTGTCCTACTGTATCAGTGAGAATTGTTTGACATTTGAACTGAATTAGACCATATGTTTTATGAAGTCGACTACATAACCAGATTTGTTGTATATTCGGATCTATCTCTGTCCTTGTCCTACCTGTATTTCTTGTCCATTGATATTTTTTCTCAATGCTATATTGTTCCTGGTAACCATGGTAGTTCAGTTAACAACATGCTTTGTACAAATAAGAACATGGTCTGCACATTTGTTTCATGTTTGACATTTCCTGCCTCTCTACATATCATGACATGAATATAAATAATGCATAGCTTCATGACTATTGTTTGACGTTTCCGGTTTTCTTCAGACTAGGTATATGCTGCAAAGAAGCAGAGGTGGGAAGCTGCTTCGAGCTCGTTGCAAATCCGTTATTTGTTTGGGTCTCCTAGACTGACAAACAAAACAATAAGTTGTAATTTATTTATGTTTCCTTCAATTCGGTCATGCGTCTGTTAAATAAGAGAAGATTTCCTTGTGTAGCAATGAGATGATTTTTTATTGATTGTGTGCAATTGTATTGGCAGGCGATACAACAATGCTTATTTTGGACTTCCACAAAATATTTATCTGAAGTGCTTGTATGTGAACAAGACTGCACAATTATTTGCATGAGAAGTTTAGTTCCCTGTCCATCCGAACAGGCAAAAGGGGTGAAGGGGATTAAAAAATAGGTGAATTGAATCCCCAACGTGGATCGAGTGACAGACAGGGTTTCACTTAATCCCTTCCGGGAATCAGTCCCTGTGAGGAACCAGTCCCCGACAACCGAACGGGCCCTAAACTAGACATGACCGAGACTTTGGGAATCACTGCTCGAAGGAAGGCAGACCTGATGGTATCTGCTACCCTGCGCGTACCACAGCCTAGTTGAGCCACTATTTCCACTATAATATTTTCTATATATATCCTCATCAAATAATTTTTCGCTTTTCTTGTTATGTTTTAAATTTGGACATCTGTATGGAAACTGAATATGTGTACTCCGAGCAAATGTGATTCTAGCTCTGTACTATACACATTTATCCTTTCTTACCTCATGCTAGAGCGGTAATAATTTGACAGGCAGAAATATGTGTGTAATGTTAGCATTCACATGTCATTAATTTCAGTAATTTATAATTCGTTACTTCGAGTGGTGGTCCAGTGATGCGTTGCGTGAGTTTGAGATCTGAACATGCAGCTTTCGGTCAACTAATCACTGCAAAGTTGCTTAATCACAATAAGAATCCCAATTGATGTGGCACAAAATAAAAGCACGTCATGGTACACGATATGTGTTTTCTGAACAAAACAAGATCTCAACAAGATGTCACGCTGGATCCAATTTTTAACTTGCATTCAAGTGTCGATGTAACACGCTATAACAAATAACGTAGAGTCAATCATCTGATTGGCACAAATTGTAACACTCCATCGCAGTGGTTTCAGCCCATTGGGCTCGGTCATGGTGTGAAGCTGTGGGAATAGAAATGAGTGGCTTGTCTATGTGATATACGAATTGTAATGCTTGTTCTAAGTCGAACACCCGTCGACATGTAGGTTGAGCGACAAGTGGATTTCAGGTAAAGAGTATTACACGATTGTATCGTGGAAAATAAAGAAGCGCATCCTACAAAGAATGACGTTGCTTGGGAGAAAATCAACCCACTAGTTTGAAAGTGTCAGCCACAATAAAAATTCATCATTTTGGGAAAAAAAATTAGCTAGTTTGCGATCCTGTTGCTTGCTTTCACGTGAAACGTATGGGAAAATTTTTACATGTCATGTCACCATATGTTGACCTTGCAACTTAGAATAAGGCAAAATTTTATGGTGCATCTCAAACTGTGTGGAATCTGCTACCGGAGGCTATTCAGTGATGATTTACCAGTGGATATAACTATTCAATTGTGATACACACCGGTGTCATTAGAATATTGATTTTCTTGTATAGATCGAGGAGAGAGAATACATGAACACACAAAAATTTCCTTGCCCTTTGACGCCATGGGCCTAGTCCCGCCACTCGCCCGCGAAGTTGTCAATGCCATACTCGGCAGACACCTTCAGTTTGCCTCAGAGCTCTCATCCCTCCTATAAAGAGGGTGCATGGCACGCTCGAGATGCACTTTAAGGCTGTGCTTGTCGTAGTCGTTGTTGTTGTTCTACCCACCACATTCGGACTGATGAGCCTACATAAGGGGAGTCGTAGTCCAGGGAAGGATCTCAAAATTCTGTAAATGTTTTTATTGTATTTGATTCATCTTCAGAGTCTTGATGTAAAAGGTAAGTGCCTCTTTAGATTTTGATATAACTAGTATGGCCGTCCGCGCATTTACGCGGCTAAATTTACTATACTATTTAAAATATTTTTATTATTACATTAGTTTAATATAGTTTATTGTTATTACTTATTTTATACTCTATATTTATAGAATAGTAGAAAAATAGATTGGAGTATTTCTCACCGTCCCTTAATTTGAGTGTGAGATGAGCCATCATTTATTGTCTTATCTAACAATGTATTTGATTTTTTTTAGAAATGAGGTCGGTCCAAACATGGCATACTAAACAACTAACATATGTCATAGTTGCTACAAATAAATCTTTCGAAGGAAATGATCATGCTAAAAATAAGATAATGTGACAATGTATTTTTATAACGGTGTATTTAGAAATCGGGATGAAGTGTTTATTGGATATTTATATTATTCCAAAATTTATCTACTTTGGGCTCATAATGGTATGTTTGGTAAATTAAAAATAAGAATTAGGGATATTTTTAGCTACCTTTTATAATCCAAATTTAGTTTTTTTTGACTTGTAATAGCATGTAGGGTAATTTAGAAATAGGTGTGAAGAGTACTTTTGATTATTTTTTATTATTTCTAATTTAGCTTTTTTTTACTCATAATGGCATGGTGGGATTTAGAAATAGTTGCGAGGAGTATTTTTGGCTATTTTTTATTATTCTGAATTTAGCCATTTTATAAATATTTTTAGGGGGGTTCTCTAACTAATTGTTCCATAATGGCAGTGGTGGGTAATTTTTTATTCTTATTTTCTCGGATTAACGTGGAAATTTCTAGCATTTTAGAGCGAACGTGGTGGCTCCTTTTCGTCGTCAAATATATATATATATAATATAATAGATCCCATTTCCTTTGAAAAGAAAAAAACACTTCGAAACGCTGCCCTTCCGTTTTGACATTTTAAACCGTTGCAGAATAAAAAAAAAACTCGACCTGCGGGGGTATGACGGCCCCCAAGCATTTTGTTAAGGAGAACGATCATCTCACACAGATCGAGAAAACCCCCGAACCCTCCTCCGCTCCATACACAGGGACTCAGCAGGCCGGTGAGCATCGGCGCGAGTACTTAACCTGTGCTTTGGAACCACGGAGAAGCGAGAGAATTTTTTTCCACTGCAGTGAACAGTACCATTTTTGGCACTGTTCACTACAGTGGCGGTGCCGCGGCTGGCTCGAACCCGCGACCGACGGGAGCAGAGCTCCCGGAGCCAACAGGCTCTGGCCGCTCGGGCGCTCCAAGCGTTGGCAAACCGTTGCAGAATGGCAGAGAAATTCCGCGTCGGTATGCACCAACGGTCTTAATTAGTTTTTCTCATGAAGCATCATATCCGGGTTACTTTGCTGATCACACAGACCGGGGGGCTCCTTATACAAGCAAACCCTTTCTAGTTTCCTTTTTGGCCAGAAGGGAAGAACAAGCATCCATGCAAAGGCGCTTTCCAAGTAAGAATTGAAGTTTCTTCCGACGCATATATTCTAACGCCACTCACTCTCTTGCCAATCTGCCTTCTTCGCCAACCCAGAGAGTCCAGACGGAGACGAGGACCACATGCGCGCTTTACGTTTCCCAGCTGAGATACTTCCTCCGTTCCTTCATTTCCATGGGCATAACTCGATGCATGCATATCATCATCATATCGGTAGTCCACACACAGAATCGTTTAGGCAGGAGTAGGAGACCATAGTTATTCGATTCTCACTAGCTTGCCTGCACTTTGCACCAACCAAGCAAAGCGCAGTTCCTTAAAAGATCACTCGTCTTGCTCAGTTCTGGTGAAGCTGATCAGTTTGTCATATGGGTAGTATATAGTTACTGGGATCAGTTTGTCTGGTGAAGGCATGCATCAGCAGAGGATGTACTACTCTGATGAAAGGGCGAGGGAGATGGAGCTGGCGGCGGCAGAGAGGCAGATGGGCTGCTCGTGCTCACCCTTCGGCAGGATGATCTCCAGGGCCGTCAAGGGATCCAATGGTACGTATCTAAGCACTCTGTTTTATTAGTTTAGCCTGCTAGTAATTGGACGTTTCAAGCATCATCTTTCGCTTGAAACCTGATGCGCTGTTTTCAAGGACAAAAGCAAAGACACAGTGCACTTGAAATTTGATCTTGTGTTTGCTTTTCAGTTTGTCGTCTTCCATGAATTTTCAGTTACCGCAGTGCGCCATGAGATTTGTTTTGCTGCTTTAGTTACAAATTTGACAGCAACTTCCAAGTTCATTTATTTTTCTTCACTCGTTCTCCAGGACGTGAACGACGAGCCAGTAAGAAGGAGAGGTTCGACTACGCCATGGCGTACCCACCCGCGCAGACACACTACGTGCGGCCCAACGCACGCACCATCACCGTCACCACCAACAACCACCACAACCCCAGCAACGCCCACGCCCACACCTCCCGCCCGGAGCCTACACGCGCCTACGCCACCGTGCCCGGCGCGCCGCCGTTCGCCGCCACGACCGGTACCGCCCCTCCCCACGCCGGCGCCGGCAAACCACGCAAGAAGAAGAAAAAGAAGCGCGTCACGTTCAACCCGGAGTCGACCGGGCCGATGCCCGGATACGCGGCGCCTCCGCCGCACGCCGGCCACGCGCCCCAGCACGCGGCGGTGGCGAGCACCGGCGCCGCGGCAGGAGGAAGTGTCTATTACCACCACGGCGCGGCGGAGCCGTACTCCCCGGCGCCGCCACCGGCGCACGGACGCGGCCACGCGTACGGCTACGGGTACGGGTACGGCCGGTACGCGCCGTCGCCGCTGCCGCGGTGGGAGGTGGTGGGCACGCCGAGGCGGCACGAGTACTTCTCCGGCGAGTACCGGTGGTACTACCCGACGCCGGTGCGCGAGACCATCTACAGCTTCGCCACCGATGCCAACCACCGGCTCACCAACTTCTTCAGCGAGGAGAACCCCAACGCGTGCGCCATCGTCTGAACATTTCAGTGGCCTGGTCGAGAATAAACTGTTTTGTTTTTTCTCCCTTTGCTGGACAGAGTAACTAATTAACTATAGGAGGAGGAATCTGATGCTTGTAGTGTTGTGTAGATAAGTTTGATGAAGTGGATTGTTCTTATATATGTTTGATGCTTCTACTGAGTTGTATCCTCTTGATTCGATCCACCCTGTATGTCATTGCCTTTCGACAGTATTAGGAAGTTTTTTCCTTTTTTTTTTTTGTTCTGGGTCTTATCGTTGAACTTTCGAATCATGACCATTTTATAGTAATAGCTACGGCATCATGCTTGTATATCGTGCTGTTGTTTATAGATGCGGTTGGTGATCATGTCCTTGTGGTCCCTTGAACAGAGCCTTAGGACAAGCAAGAGGAACAGCAGAAACAAGGGAAAAGGAGAAAAAGCTCAACGAAATCAAATGCCTGGAAATCAATCATAGTTACAAGGAATAAATTTTTGCAAAATTTTGTTCTGTTTGGCTCTTTTATGAATGTCATCGATTCGCCAATTAAGGTAAGAAAGTGATTTAGATGTCACCATGGCTATTGCGTGCAACTGGCCTAGTTCCAATGTATATATAAAGGATACAACGTCATTTCACCGGTGCGCATATAGCCACCACAAACAATAGCAATGCAACTCAATATATGCTGACCTTTTTTTTTTTTGCGAGACCAATACATATGCCGACTTGGTGTGCCATGTGGCGCTCCATCTTAGCTTAGGGACTATATTATATTATATTGAGTCCGATGGGAAAACTTGGAGGAAAGGAGTAGCTGGTTGAGGAATAAAATTTAGCCTTAACAGCAAAGTGGATGGACTGCTATTCCACCGTTCGGGACTGAGCGGGCGTTTGGCAATTGGGAATTGGGAATGGGAATTGAGAAAAGAAAATGAGGTAGAAGATCTAAGCCATTTATTTTTCTATCATATTAGATCTCAACCCTCCATCCCTTTAAAAGTCATTTCCCAATCCCAAACCCAACCTACATTTCCCATTACCCAAACACCACCTGAGGGAATAAGCATTTGTGGAGATCTGAGACGGCATTCGAGATGGCATGCCACGTGGAGAAATTAATATCTCTGAATCCAAACAATAAGTATTCCGATCCATCGATCGATATTATAAAGTTAATATTCAACTCGAAATAGGCTCCTTGCAATTTTGTTCCTGTTTGATTACTTCAGTGATTGAGATCATTTTAAATAAAGTGAAAATGAGTTGGACAAAGTTGTAAGTCGCACCTAACTCGCTAATAATTTGAGGCCACACACGCGAGTTCTCAAAACACAAGGAAAAATTAATACAGTCGACTAGCTATGATTGAGCAACCAATATACTATCGCACATGATACCATTATTAGGTGTGAAAATAGTTCAGGAATGATTGGAACGCGCCTCACTTTTAGATTTCACTTGTAATCTCCAAAATAAGCAGTCAAACGATAATTTGGAAACAAGTATGGTATGGGATAATCAGCCGGAAGAGAAATTTGCTAGTAGTAGTATTGATCATGAATTAATAAATTCAAAAGCCGGTTAGGGCAGTTTGGTTGGAACCCTGAAGCAAAATTGCCTGGCGTACTGCTTGCCTGATACCTGCCTGGACTGTGTTTGGTTGCAACCTTCATTTCTTGCCTGGTCCAGGCAGCAGCAACCAGGCCCAGGCGCACGAAAAATGACTGCCTGGCCGTGCGGGCTTGCTGCTTGGGTGAGATTCTCCCATGGGCTGACGTGTAAGGTTTTCATTGGATGCATTAAATGTTTTGCCTTTTGTTTTAGCCAGATTTAAACTACTATATTTTCTAAATTAAGTATCCGATTTGCATTTCTCTTATACAGTTGGATGCCTTGTGATTTAATATACAAAACAAGACCCATATTGACTATATTTTGAAGTTAAAATAATATTGATATGTGGGACCCACGTGATGTACTTATTATTTCATATTCCAATTTTATTTTTTTGGTACAGATTAAATCTATAATAATTTTTATATATTTTCAACCTCAATACCTACGTTCCAATTGCATTGAGAAAATATATTGCAATATCACATATAGCTATTAGAAAGCAATAATGATTTTTCATTAGGTTCTCATGTTGAGGACTCCAACCAAATAACTCACCTCAATAGTTGCCTGGCCAGGCAACAATCATCTACTTTCCAGGCTAGTCTCAGGCAGCAGTTTTGCCCAGGCAGATTGGTCAGGACTCCAACCAAACAGCGTCAGCACAGGATTTGACTCCTTTCCACACGGGTTACTAGCTAGGTTTTTGTGGGTATCCGGTGCATGTATTTGGCCCCTCAAACATTGTTTTTATGGGCCAACAAAACAGTATAGCAGCATTTGGACAGATGTCATTTGTAAAACGTCAAAGTGCATGCTTAATTAGTTGACTTCGACCTGCAGGAAGTCTCCATCCCTGTATTACTATTTGATAAAGAAAAGAATCTATCTATTATATATATAATTGACGAGAAAAAGGAGCCACCACGTTCGCTCTCAAAGCCTAGAAATTACCACGTTAATTCTAAAATGCTAGAAATTCCCACGTTAATCGGAGAAAATAAGAAGAGAAAATTACCCACCATTGCCATTGTGAAAATTTTAGTCTAAAATACCCTTCGCATATTAAAAAAATTCCCCACCACTGCCATTATTAAAAAAAATTAGTCCTGGCCATTTATTTTCTAAAGGACTAAATTATAGAGCTAGATAATCTAATAACTTTTTTTCGAGCAATAGATAATCTAATAACTGTAAGAGATGAAGTAAGATTTGGCAACTTCACACAACGTCGTGAGATGGATCTCTGAATCTTCACGTGAGTCCTTTTGTCTATGTTCAATATTCCATATATACCTCACCAGTAATAAAAATACATCGATCCAAACCTGCGGCAGAAATACAACTGATCATCTTAGGCCTCGCCTTCCTCGCCCACGATCATATATAAATCCCTCACGTAAAAAGTTGCAAGCAAAAAGGACGGCAAGGACGACGGGCATGATGATGTTTCCTCTTCGATAGCTCGCACAAGGACGGCAAGTCGCGGATCAACGTCTGCGGCGGCAATTAAACTAATGTGAGTGCTGTTCACAATCTAATCTCTCAGGCAACAGCATAAATCAAAAATTAATCTGGCTAGATGATCGTTTATCAGTTGGATGCACACATGTCAACTTTCGCTGATCATTGCAGTAGATTCTGAATGTTTTCCTGATCTATCTCATGGATTTATGGTTGTCTCACTGTTCTCCGATTCTCCGTTTAGCAATCGTACGTACAATTTCAGAACACACATTGAATTTGCTCATCGAACACAGATCACCGATGCTTTGAAAACGTAATGGCAACTTGCAAGGCTGAAACAACTAGCTTGGTATTTGGCTATTTGCACACCTGTGAGCTTTTCTTCTAATGTGTCTTCCGATCTGCAGCTTCATGGCATCATGCTGCCGCTGTCTCTTCCAGAGTTTCAAGCTAAGAACCGCCACACGGCAGCCATCAGTCAGCCGATTTGTGAAAGACCCGGGTCTTATGTAATTTGCTTCTCCTGCGGCACGCTCGGCTACGGCAAAGGCAGAACAAATACGTGCACACATCATCAGTCAGCCGAGCGATTGATGATTCCTTTCGGATCTACTGGAAGATTGATTGAAACTAGCGAGCCTCATCGAGCAATAGTCTGGATTGCTAGGTTCAAGCTGCTTGCAGATCTACTGGAACTGGAACTGGCGTCATCAAATAAGCTGGGAACAAACTTGTGGTATGTTTCATGCCTATCCGATTTTCGTTATGCCTGTACATTACAGATAGCATGTTACTTTGATTACTTTCATAAATATTAAGGCATACGCGACAAAACGACTGCTATCAACCACATTACTAGATGAAAATCAAAAGGCATTGTCACAATTATTAATTTGCTATGTCTTTTTATTTGTATCCTTGAGTATTATACTAATTGTTCCCTGAAGTTCGTAATGAAAACAGTGACTTTATCAACACATGTGCTTTATGAAATAACGGATTGCTGTATCTCTGTCATAGACAATCTTCATCAAAAAATAATAGAAGCCCGTAGTATTCTGATCTTTTAACCAAACTTTTAATAAATCTTTTGGTATTCAGGTTGCCTTATGAATCAACGCACAGATTGAATCAGAGAGATTCAGCACCTCAAGAATACTAAAAGCTATTATCGCGTAATAATATATTTTTTATACAGATGCATAGCTGATCCATAAATCGTGCTTTCTGTTATTGTGAGTTGCTAAATTTTGACAATCCTGCCCACCCTCCCCGCGATCGAGTCCCTGATTACCGGTTTCCGCCCGTTTACGTACTCCTTAATTTACTGTTACTTGGATAATAAGTTCTACTATATTACATCTTAGAGTGGACAATAGTAATATAGTAGAACTTATTTTTGCGAAAAAGCTTAATGTCTTTAGTTTGATGATTCTTTTTAAAACATCAAGAATGAATGCCCCACACGGCAACTTTCACCTGAATTGATCAATACTCTACCTTATGTAAATAGGCAATTGATTTAGCGGCATTCCCAAATTCAAGAACATCTAAGAAAAAGGATGAAATTACAGAAATTGCCTCATTAACTGAGACGAAAAAAATCATATTAGACTTCAAGGCATGCATAGGATTAAGAAAATACTGAAGAAGTTAGAAGCTCCTACAATTTTTTATTGATCGCCATAGAAAAGAGAATTGTGTCCCTCTTGACTGGTCCCATTTTGGCATTATCCATTGAGTTTTTTTTTTGAGAGAACATTATCCATTGAGTTAGATTGATAAAAACATTTATTAGAGAACACAAGAGCATCGCATCCTGATCACCTTTACAAATGCATTAATTTTATTTTTTTTCTTCAGAAAAACTAAACTAGCCGCGCAAAATGCACGGGTAGGTTGCCTAGTTATCTTAGTATTTGAAGGTCCAAAGAAGCCACCACGTTCGCTCTCAAGGCCAAGAAATTACCACGTTAATCGAAAAAATAACAAAGACGTGAACCGTTAGATTTTATGAACATTGAACGGCCAAGATTAAAGGTACTAATTGCCACGTTAATCGGTAAAAAATAAGAAAAATCTAAACCGTTAATATTATAGGCATAACCACGGCCATTGGATTATTTAAAGTACTGCTAATAGATTCATACGTGATGGACCGACCAACCAAATTTGGAGAGTACGGACTTAATTAGAGTCCGGTGCTTATACATCTCAGATTCCTTTGCGTCTCTTTTGTTGTTGCTATAGATAAATCAATGAGGAAACTAAAAGAAAAGAAACGAGGCAATCTGGATGTTGATAATGAAGGAACACATACGGGAGACAAAAAAGTCACGGCTTTGGCATAGCTCGCGGCTTCAGACGCCTCGACGATCAGATTCGATATTGATGGAGGATGAGGCTACGGGGAGTCGAGGTGCACTGGGGTTCAACATGGATTGAGAAACAAGTGACATCATACAGCTTTCAACATCGACGGTCAAATTTAGGCATACCTCGCGAGCTTGGTTAGGTTCGACATCAGACAGCTTTCTTTCTACATCGATTGTCGAATTTAGGCGTAGCTCGCGAAGATTGGTCAGGTTTCGATGCCATACCCGGTCAGCCATTTATGCATCGGCGTCGATGGACGGAAACTGGGCATGGTGGAGATATGTTTTTCATGGGCGGACGATCGATCAAGCTATAAACAACACGTTTCCGATCAGTAGCGCCGCATAGGAATCAGTCACAGAGGGTTTCAGCGCTATCGATGAGGAATCCGCTGATTGAAAGTTTAAGAACTGCACTGCAGCTACGACGGACCAGATGACGACTGTCAACAGGACATTGTTCAGGATCCGACTGTATCCGCCGCCTCAACTGGTGGTCTTCGATGATTGCATACATGGTGAGGGAGCAAGGTTGGTTGCGCTGGTGGGAAAGAGATAGTGGTTGAGAGTATTGGAGAGGAACAACTTGCCGAATATAAGCGGCATCCCTCGCAAAAAAAAAAAAAAGAATATAAGCGGCATAATGTAGGCTGTAGATGCATCATGCCTTGGTTTTGAGCTCATAAAGCTGTGCATGCAGATACACATAATTACTGGAGATGGTAAAACTGGAGCTCAAAGACACATGTGTAGTGGTGGTCTGGTGCAAAAATCAGAAGACGATGCTGGTTTCGAAGATAAATCGTAGGACACAAACAGTGAGCCGCCTATACGGCTCACAAGGCCACGCTCCAGGAAGCACCACAAGACCTTGAAAACGAAGATCAGGGAAGAAAGATGCAAGTAATGTGAGCACGGGGAGCATGCTGTATGCAGGCTGGGAAAAAATGAGCACACTAGCCTATCGTACATATTCGTCGGTATGTAGAAAATAAGCAGTATTCAATATTAGTCTGACCTCTTCTTAATTAGATCATACGTACACAGTAATTTTTTATGATTGATTCTTTTAATTATCATATTTTCAATTTTATCATACACTATAGGGTAAGTTAAAACGTTATTGGGGGTATTTGAAGTAGTTTTTATGCAAAAATAATACAACCACAAAAAGGAATAAACTAAAAATAATTATTGTGAAATGTATAAAGGTTTTCGTTCTCACATGTCCATGCAAATTTATTTATCTTAATTTACGTGTATAATTTAAGACTTGACTTGAAAAAAAAAGTCCTAAAGTTATTTTTAGTAAAATATTTAGCCGCGCAAAATGCGCGGGCCACCTCCTAACTGGCAAAATGTGCAAGCCGCAAACATGGCATGAATCTTCCTATGATAGTTGAAGGAGCCTATACATATTATTTATTTTGACAGGAAAATCCAAAAATTAAAACAATACGATATGTCTATGAACCTGTGAAAATGTACATATTATTTATTTTGACAAGAAAATCCAAAAATTAAAACAATACGATATGTCTATGAACCTATGAAAATGTTTTGTAGTCAAACAAATGACTTGCATAGAACTAAAGTTTAGGTTGAAGTTTTTCCTGCCGTAGTTAGTAAAATAGAAAAGAACAAATAAAATATGTAACATGTCTAGTCGCGCAATTTGCGCGGGCCACCTGCTAGTTATATTCTACAGTAAGGGTCTATCGCTTAGCACGGGGATATGCGGATTTAGTCCCTTTCCGGCAACAGTAGTCGGGTCGTTACGTTTGGTCCAATCAGTTGCGTCGGTAGCAAGCCCCGAAACCAGTTCATCAAGTGTTGCGGCCAAACCGTTGCTGTTGTATATGGACCACCAGGTAGAGAGACGTGAGGAATTGGAGAGCTAGCTAGCAACGCCATTCCTCCGTGTATCACGCTGCAAAAAAACATGTGAAATTGTGGAATATCCAGATCAGTCAGAATCAGGCGGGCAGATTAGCGAGGAAGCAGCCGGTGTATGCAGTTTGCAGTGTAATTATGTGCTTTTCCAACCAAACCTTTGGCTAGAAATCTATTAAATGCTGGAGATACGCGTAGTACCCGTCGCATAAGCCAAGTCCTGCATGCAGAGAAGAAGGTAGCAGAGGGAGACGAAGGAGGTGGCTGCACGGGAGGAACGTCTCCGAGGATGGACACCGATTCACCGCCGTCGTCGACGATACCGGTGCTCGCCGGAGCGAAGAGCGCCGCGAGGACGGTGGCGCAGCACCGCCAGGCCGTGGTGGGGTTCCTATTGGGCTTCTTCCTCGTCCTGCTGCTCTACACCACCATGTCTTCCCAGTTCGGGCCACGAGCTGCCATTGGTTAGTCGATCGTGCTCCTCTTGTATACCTTGTTCCTCGTCCTGCTGCTCTACATCGGAAGTAAAGGATATTCCCAGTTCGCGTCGTTTCCGGGATGCAATATCCTTTACTTCCGATGTTTCCTAATCATTGGCAAATCACACATGCCCAGATCACTCTGGCATTTGCAGCATCTTGTTTACGAGTTGTTTATCTTTCTTTTTTTTTTTTGCGAGGATTGATACATACGAGTCGTTTATCTTGAACTAGTTACAATTCTCATTTTTGCCTTTTGTTCTTGCGTCCTCGGCTCGCTGCTTTCTCCTTCTTTCTTTGTTTAGTCTTGGTTTCGTCAGCACAACTTTTCTTCCTTTGTTGACCATACTGGTAGACTCAAGTGACGTATTGGTCCGGCTTTCCTTTTTGAAATTCTCACTTATATTAACTTTTTTAATGCCATATTCAAAATATATTAATGATACTACAAAGTATGAGATATGCAGCAAGGCATGGTTATTGAAGAAAAAAAATATGAATAGACCAGAAATTTAGTACTCAATTATTTGCTCCACAAAATAGCTTCAGTAGGAAGAAATCCCTGGCCTCAAAATATACTAACGATTGTTGAGATATGCAGCAAAGGCATGATTGATATGCATGTGGAATCACAGACTGTTTGACTAGTCATTTTTCTTATTCCATTTTCTTTGGCTCGCACTATTTTGCCTAATGGCCGATCTATCAGACAGTTAACGGTATGACTGTTTGTTATCTGGACGTCAGGTCTTCTACAGTCTACGGCAGCCGTGCGCACCGATCAAAACACCAGGAACCCTCTAACGTCGCCGTCTTCCACACCGAGCAATTTGACTGGAGGTAACAAACAATTATGCACGGCGTCTTCTCATTCTGTGATCGTTATCAATGACTACGATAGAATGGTGAAGAATTTAGATTATATCTATGCGCTGGCAAGCCATGATGGATACCTACATAATGGAGCCAAATTAAGTCAGCATTCTACATGATTGCATATGCTTGAAACCGATATAAATATGCTTTCTTGCCAAGTACACAAATCAGGATATCTTTAAGGATCAAGAGCATGTGAGTGCCAGATGGCTACTGACTTAATTAACCTTCTCGTATATACCTAGTTCAATTATTAAGCAATCTGGAAGGTGCTACCAACATACTGGCCACTCTGGTTATTCGTTACTTATTTCATTTTTGATAATCTAGTTATGTCAGTCCACAGTAACGTTGTCGCTCTGATGCTGACATTTGACCCACCTTTTTGAGCCACAAGTATATAATAATACGTCTAATGGTCATCCCTTTCCTCACACATCCTTCCATGCTTGATTTGTCACGTATGATTGATCCTTATCATTGCAACATATCTTAATCACATGAAACAAGTAGATGAAAAAAAATCTTTTTCTCCCCAATACCATTGGGCATTTTTTTTTTTTTTGAAAAGATAATAATGGAAGAAGATGGACACACTTGGCCTTTTGTAATTGGTAATTAACTTTCATACTTTTCAATGGAGTTGGGTCTTGACGAATTTTGATTCTAAATCTCATTTGTTACATGAAAAAAAATCTTCTGCATGTTTATAAATGAGTCAGGTAACATCAATTTTGGGTCCAAAAAGTGTCTAGTAGAGTAATTATTAGTCAAATAATTGTACCAAAAATGCGAAACATGCCTACTCTTTCTGCACGGTCAGAGCACCACAATGAAAGTAAAAGATGATATTATGTTTCCTCTGATTACCGGTACACCATTTGCATAACCTAGCTTTACCAAATGTTGATAGGTGATGTCCGTGTCGTAGGAAATGCTATGAAGCAAGGTATTGTGCAAAAAACCGAAGCAGCGAACAATGGGGAGGATGAACATATCGAACACAATGTCAAGAACAACAAAACTGAAGCCAGATTCGGTAACTGACGTTCCCCTCCCTTTTGATTTCATAGCAGCATTTGTCATCCATGATGGTAATAAACCATTGTTCTACTACATACACTTTTCTGATTGACCTACTGTCGATGATTAAGGTGATGAGCAAAGCAAAACTACAGTCGAGGCAGTGAACGAGGCAAGTGACAGGATGGAGGAAGATTCAATCCGGCAGGAAATCGATCAAGGCGCCAGAAAGAAGAGCATCGCCAGCACTGAACATGGTTCGTGGCGATTCCCTCAAGCAACAACTGAATTCCCCGCATACTAATTATTCATCAATCATCTGAACCAGCAATCTTTAATTAATTTGCCGCAGGCGCACCACGCAAGCCAATCTGCGACCTCTCCGACCCGAGATTCGACATCTGCGACGTCACCGGCGACGCGCGCGCCATTGGCGCCAACCGCACTGTCCTCTACGTGCCGCCGGCCGGCGAGCGCGGCGCGGCCGACCAGCAATGGAGCATCCGCGACCAGTCCCGGAAGCACCTGGAGTACATCAGCAACGTCACCGTGAGATCCCTGGGCGCCTCCCACGCGGCGGCGCCGGCGTGCACCTCCCGGCACGGCGTCCCGGCCGTGGTGTTCGCGATGAACGGGCTGACGTCGAACCCGTGGCACGACTTCAGCGACGTGCTGATCCCGCTCTTCCTCACGACGCGCGCCTACGACGGCGAGGTCCAGCTGCTCGTCTCCGACCTGCAGCCGTGGTTCGTGGACAAGTACCGGCTCGTCCTCCGCAACCTCTCCCGCTACGAGCTCGTCGACTTCAACCGCGACGCCGCCGGCGTGGTCCGGTGCTACCCGCGCGTCACCGTGGGGCTCCGCAGCCACCGCGACCTCGGCATCGACCCGGCCCGCGCGCCGCGGAACTACACGCTGCTCGACTTCCGCCTCTACATCCGCGAGGTCTACTCGCTGCCGCCCGCCGGCGTCGACATCCCGTACAAGGCCGAGCAGAGGAGGAGGAAGCCGCGGATGATGCTGATCAACCGCGGGCGGACGAGGAAGTTCGTCAACTTCCCGGAGATCGCGGCGGCGGCGCGGGACGCCGGGTTCGAGGTGGTCCCCGTGGAGCCGCGGCGCGGCCTCGGCGTGGAGGAGTTCGCCCGGGAGGTGGACGCGTGCGACGTGCTCATGGGCGCGCACGGCGCCGGGCTCACCAACTTCTTCTTCCTCCGGACCAACGCGGTGATGCTGCAGGTGGTGCCCTGGGGCCACATGGAGGGCTCGGCCATGCGCTTCTACGGCGGGCCGGCGAGGGAGATGCGGCTGCGCGACGTCGAGTACAGCATTCTTGCCGACGAGAGCACGCTCTACGAAAAGTACGGCAAGGATGATCCCGTGGTCAGCGACCCGGACTCGATACACAGGAAAGGGTGGCAGTTCGGGATGAGGTATTACTGGATCGAGCAGGACATCAGGCTCAACGTCACCAGGTTTGCTTCCACGCTGCAGCAGGTGCTCCGCATGCTCGGAGAATAGCTAGCTAGCTAGCTAGGGGACAAGTGATGAAATGTGGACAATTCTTTAGACTATACTATCAATACTTAGGGATGTGTAGGATCGATACATGTTTTTTCCTTGATTTTCTTTGTTCGTCTTCTATCTAGATGTACTTGATGTTTAGATTTCAAAGCATGCATTGAATTGATACCTTCAAATGGAATCGATGAGCAACTGCAGCCGACACATTATAGAGGGAAGTATCAGGAACAGTCTGAGAACCTTTCGACCAAGGCCTCATATTTCAACAAATTTAAGAGCGCTCCCAAAAGCAAAGTTGGTTAAGAGTCAGTTGCAAGCTTTTGCTCGTGGTGGTGAAGAGCCAACCTCCTCCTAACCGCCGAGCCGGACCAACCAAATCTTCATGAATAAAAGATCCTTAATTTAAAGCATAATTACAATTAAAATTATGTGTTAGATATATATGTCTCATTCCAACAGTCAAAGCAGTATGGAGGATACCGGAACGGTATGCAAAAGTTAGAGGCAAAGGCCCAGCCAAAGTCTTAATAAAAAGAAAACAGAACCGAAATAAAAATAGGTTCTAATTAAGAAGGAGGTAAACTAGGCGGCTGATTTGATCTAATCGGGTTCGGGAACGCCTGTCGAGAGGAGGGAAGATAAAAAGGAGGGAGAGAGATCGGACATCGTCGGGGTCTGCTGGGATCGTGTCAGGATATGTATGGGCCATCGTATCAATATACGACATGGGCTGGTCATTGGGCCGTGTACAGCCCGTACGTGTGCACGGTGAAGAGTATAAGGGAGGAGAAGCATCCCAGGGGAGGGCATGGAATAATCAATTATCAGAAGAAGCTACGGCTGCTACTGTTCTTCTTCCCCAAGCCACTTCGTCTTCCTCTCTGGTTCCTCTCCTCCCCTAGTACTAGGGTTCCTCCTCTCAATCCCCATGCTTGCTGTCTGACCTCCCTCTTCCCCGAGGTCGTGTATCCCAATTTGTACCCGAACCTACTCAATTCGTATCGGATTGTGCTTGTGCTAGTAATCCATGGAGAGGGTTGCTAACAATATGGTATCGGAGACACCGGTCCTTGAGGGCGCCGCGCTTGAGGAGCTGAAGGCCCTCCTCGACTTGCAAACGAAGATGTTCCTTGAAGCCTTGGACGAGTGCTTCGCCGCGCGTGAAGCGAAGTGGGATGCAATGTTTGCTCGGTCCGGCGCCCGTACAAGAGGGGGCTCCGGCGTCCTCGACGCTGCGGTGGCTCAGGAGGTCACCGCCGACCTCGACCGCGCCGCTGCTGCGACTTCGATCACCGACGCCGAGCCCGGCGACATCAACACCGGCGCGCTCACCAGCTGTTCGACGAAATTCCCCAACCTCGTCGTCGACGTTGCGGTGCCCGTTCCGGTGTGCATCGTCGCTGAGGAGGTCGTCCCCAACCTCGTTCCTGCTGTTGCTGCGTCCTCGGCCACCAACGCCAAGCGCAGCGACATCAACATCGGCACGCCCTCCAGCTGTTCGATGGAATTCCCCAACCTCGTCATCGACGCCGCGACGCTCGTTCCAGTGCGCACTGTCACTGCGGAGGTCATCCCCGACCCCGACCATGTTACTGCTGCAACTTCGGGCATCTACGTCGAGCCCAACGCCGTCTTCGACGAACTGGATGCCACCGCCGCCATGTCCGGCCACAACTACGACATGGCTATCCGGCACCAAGCGTCCGCCGCATCAACCACCATCGACAAGGATCTCTTCCTCGACCCTATCCTTGCAGCCGATGCGTCCTCCGCTGTGGGCATCGAGCCAAGCACCATCCACATCGGCATGCCCATCACCTGCTCAACGAAATGCCTGAGCGTCTTCATCGACATCACGGCTCCTGCTGTGGTGTACGACACTGCCGAGGATGTCATGTTGGACCTCTTCCATGCGCCATCCGATGTCCTCGCCACTGCATGCATCGGCATCATCCTCTTTGACGGGCCTGACATCATTTTAGACGCTGGTTTGCCTGCGTACTGGATGGACGTCCCGGTGATGTTGGAGACAGGCTGTGAGGTGAGTGCAGTGAATCCATGGTTGTTCTTACTGGATTGGGTTGAGCTGCAACCATGGCCACCACCTGCAGGCTTGAAATTCATCTCTGATGCCCCTGTGCTACGACCCTTACCATGGCCTTCATTTTCTTCTGGCATTCCTAGTATGCAGATCAGATACTTTTGTCTAGCTTCAGCTCAGGGTAACTTCGTTTTATGCTATCAGTATGCTTGCCTTTCTCATATGGGAATTATGGGTTTCCTGAAAATTAGGCATGAGCAACAACACAATGGGAGCAGTGAGATCCTTAAATCTATTTGGACTACAGAGTTCTGTGAAGTAATTTTCGATAGCCATAGTGTTGATATATATTCTGGAGCTCCCATCACTGTGCTTGAGTTACTTGCATGGATAGGATGTGAACTTGTTGAAGAGCCAGTACAGCGGAAGTGTGGTGGTAATTTTAGGCCCTTCTTGCTTGAGGTGTGTCAGCTACAGATTATTGGTGCAGACACTGACCGTCAAGTGCTTGCCAATGTTCATATGCAGTGTTCAGTGAGCTATCTGTGCCTTGGAATTGCTACCCTGTGTGGCAAAATAGTGAAAGCCTGCATAATGATCAGGGGTACTACAATAGTTGCAGTGCACGAGTCTATACAAGTCACTGAAGTTTTTGTGCTGGATATTGTTGCTCTTAAGGAAGTATATCAACTAGATATGTGTGCAGTTTCCAGTTCTGAAATATTGTCTATGTCCATTGCTAGACTGAACTTGCAGTATTTCAGTTGTGATAGGGAGGAAACAGTGGTATATCATGGTGGAAAGCTGCAGTTTTCAGTTGGGCTAGTGCAAGTATCAGGTTCAAGCAGCTTGAAACTGGGGTTTCTGATGATGTTAACTATGCTATCTCGACTGTCAACTGAAGGAGAGTGTGCAATGTTGCTGAAGCAACCTTGGCCGCCACCTCTTGTTTATGTACAAGCTAGATGGGGTGCAGCTTGGAAGAAGACTCAGTTTCTCTCACTTAAAATAGAGCTACGAATGTTGCATTGTCACATGATACACTGGAACTATGAATTGGCAGAGTTGAAATCTGTACCGAGCATCAACGCATGGCATTATTCTGTTTTCACACTTTCGATTGAGCAGTTGGAACTCATAAGTGTTAATACCTCTGAAGCCTTGCTGATCCATCACACTAAATTCAGACAAGCCTGTTCAAGCATCTGCCTGTTTTTGAGATTCACCAAGAAACAAATTTCAATATTCAGTCTGCATGTTGAACACATGTTGATAACATCACTAAGGTTGGTAACTACACATGTTACTAAATCCAAGAGTTGTGTGGCACTACCCATGAGAAGGCTTTCACAATGCAAGGAGCTTCTTCTTGAACTGCTAGTTACATTGGTGTTTGCTCCTGTAATGTTTCTGAAATTGAAGCTTCCGTGGCCACCTCCAACTCAAGCAAATGGTGGTTTCGACATTCCAAGTGTTCTGCAAAGTGAGAAAGGCCATGGACCTCTACCAGTTTGGTCAGAGCAATTACTCTCAAGTGTTCTACAAAGTGAAAGCATTCAGATGAGTGTTGGATTTTCCATACTGCATGTGGCTCCTGGGCTATGCTATGGAGCTGATCAAATGTACATTCAGAGCAGCAGAAGCGAGGTGGTTATGCTTGTGCCACAACAAGTTCCTGCTCATGAACAAATGGTTCGACAACAGCGGCTTGGGGGCAAGCCGCCTTTCAAGGAGGGAGGAATGTCAGGATATGTATGGGCCATCGTATCAATATACGACATGGGCCGGTCATTGGGCCGTGTACAGCCCGTACGTGTGCACGGTGAAGAGTATAAGGGAGGAGAAGCATCCCAGGGGAGGGCATGGAATAATCAATTATCAGAAGAAGCTACGGCTGCTACTGTTCTTCTTCCCCAAGCCACTTCGTCTTCCTCTCTGGTTCCTCTCCTCCCCTAGTACTAGGGTTCCTCCTCTCAATCCCCATGCTTGCTGTCTGACCTCCCTCTTCCCCGAGGTCGTGTATCCCAATTTGTACCCGAACCTACTCAATTCGTATCGGATTGTGCTTGTGCTAGTAATCCATGGAGAGGGTTGCTAACAGATCGTCAGCGCGGGCTTGGGCTATGGCCACAGGTTGGACGACGCGGACGACGCCGCACACGTTGGAGCATCTGCTGCCGGATCTGTCCGTTGAGGAGCGGGCACGACTTACGCGCCGCTTCCCCGGGTGCCACGCATCCGATTGAAGTATCCTGACCTTCCGCCTCCTCCGATCCCCGACGGCTTCAAAGGGTAGTTTCCTCCCTTTCGCCTGAATCCCCTCCCTCTCCACTCTGAAGCAATTGCAGTATTTAAGAAGGTTTAGTTTACCCTTACTGTAAGAAAAGTAAAAAAGGTTAACGCCAGAGTTGAGTTGAGGTCCAGGGTACTTGTTCTCTGCAAAATCTTAAGTTCTTTTTGCAATAGTAGTAGTAACTTGGTAAATAACAACTTTAATTTGACCAGGTTTAGAGGCTTCTCTAATATCGCTACTGTTCTAGTTGTTTGGACGATTGGAAACGTTTATGATCCGACTCTAGAGCTGTTGCATTATGAACTTCTCGCACACGTAACCACGCTGATTCACATTCAATTCAATTGTTCTTATGATTCTGCACACCGTCATAACAAGCATATGCAGTTACAAACAATTCAACGTATTCCGTTCTGGCTGGAGGATTTGGTGTAAGGTGTGAGAGACCGAGAGATAAACCGTCACTCGTATTCTGTTGATATGGCTTAATGAGAAGAGTTTGCAGTTTATGCAGCAGAGTGTTTCTCTTTATGTGTGCGCATACTATGTTGAACAACTAACTTATTATTAATCAAATCACTCACTCCAATTTCATTGGATGCAGACTGCACGACTTCTTTATGATCCCCAGGGTTCGCGACGCTCTTGATCATTACAATGCCAGACATCCAGTATGTGCTCATCATTGCATCAAATTGTAATTTATTTGTTACGGATCAATTTCTTTGCAATTATTTCTTGCTGCATGCTGCGTTTGCATGATCTGGCATATATATAATTTCTGTAGGGTGATGAGTTCGATGCTGTGAAGCCTCTGACAGAGGCCAGTGTGCATTTCAGGGGCCAATTGTGGTGGCACCTCAACTTCTGGGCTCGCAGCCGCAGCAGCAATAAGATAAAGCCCTTCTTTGCTGAGATGCACTACCAGCCTGCCACCAGTGGCACCCTCCACCCGGAGCAGCCATTTTTGCCCCCAATTCCTATCGTTGAACTATGCATTAGCATTGGTATGTATCTTATTATGTGACTTTCTTCTTTGCTGGCTCAGTACTTCTAGTTTACTAATTTTTTAACCTGCACATGCATGCAGAAGAGCCGCTTGGCCGGTACAGGACAAGCTGTGCGTTCTGCTGCAGGCACTTGGATATTTTGCACCCCATCGATAACCATACAGTTTGTGGAAACAATGAGTACCAACAAGGAACCCCTCAGTGCACAACGCTTGGCAAGCCTTTAGGGCTTGGGATGCCATGGATGCCGCCAGGGCTCGGGAAGTCCGCTTGCTGCCCGCATCCGGCCTACAGTCAGTAGTGAAGAAAGGGGGAAAGCTGAACCTAGCCCTTCGATGCTATTTTGCATGGTTGGTAGTATTTCTGGTCATCTCTGAAAGATCAGGTGTTAGCACTTAGCAGGCATGATCTGAATAAAATAAATAATTCATTTTATTATATGATGTCTGCAGATAAGTGGCTGTATAGGAAATGCATTTTGTCAAGCAAGAAAATAAACCTTCTGTTTTATTATATGTTGTTTGTAGATAAGTAAAAAAGGTTCATGGCAGATCAAGGGCTCCAATGCATGAATAATGAAAATTTGTAGTTATCACTAGGGTAGGAGGCTGAATCATAAGAACGCAAAGTCCAGAAGATTAAATACGTAAATAAAATATAGATCCTCGCGAAAAAAGAAAAAAAAACAAAACGGTTTAGGCATAAACCCTAGAGTGAGGTTTTTGCCCGAATTCCCCACCCCGCAACGAAATGCTGCGTTGCCGCGCCGCATTCCCCTAAACCCCGCCGCCGCCGCCGTGGTTCCCATCGCGATGCTTCTCCTCCCCCTATGCCCCCTCCCACCTCCCACCTCCCTCTCCGCCGTCTCATCCGCCGTCCTATCCACGCCGCCGCCCGCCGCTCCCACTCCTCCCCCTCGGTCTCATCCTCATCCTCATCCTCATCCTCCGACGACGAATCCCCCCTCGCCGCCGAGCTCTTCCCCGCCGCCGGCGCCCCCACCCTCCTTTCCGTCGCTCGTTCCCTCGCCACCGCCACCCCGAGCCCTTCCGCCGCCTCCGTCCTCGCTTTTCTCCACCGCCTGCCCCACGACGCCTCCCCTCACATCTTCCCCCATCTCGTCGCCGCCCTCGCCCGCTCCACCGCCCCGCTCCTCGCCCTCCGCCTCTTCCTCTCCCCGCCCACCGCCGCCATCACCACCCACCACTCCTTCAACTCAGCGCTCCTCCGGTTCCCCCTCCCGCCGCACCTCCTTCCGGCCTTCTTCGCCCGCTCCCTCCGCCGCTTCCCTGGCCTCGCCCCCACCCTGCTCTCCTTCAACCTCCTCCTCAAGTGCGTCTGTTCCTCTCTGGCCCCGAGAAACCCCGGACTCTATCTCGCAATCGCATTGCGAATTCTCCACGATGTCATCACGGCGCGGAATCTTGCGCCGGATAAGTTCACCTACTCCACGGTCGTGTCTGCGCTCGCTGATGCCGGGCGGGTGGAGGATGCGGTGGCACTGGTGCATGAGATGGTGGTGGATGGGCTGGTGGCAGCCGAAGCTTTTAACCCTGTGCTGAAGATGATGTTGCGTGCAGGGGATGTCACTGGGGCAGTCAAACTGTTTCGGTTTATGCAGCTGAAGGGCTGCACATTGACAGCAGCGACATACAATGTGCTGCTTCATGGTTTACTGTTGTGCGGAGAGGCCAGGGCAGCGACCAGCGTGATGAGGAGAATGGAGAAGGAGGGGATTGAACCAGGGTCGATGACCTATGGTGCAGTGGTGGATGGTCTGGTGAAGTGTGGGAGAGTGGAGGATGCGTGGAAGGTGGCTGAGGAAATGGGGAGCAAGGGATTATCACCAAGTGAGTTTGTGTACTCGGCTGTGATCTCTGGGTATTGCAAGTCTGGTGAGTTTGACAAGGCTTTGAAGGTGTGGGAAGCAATGGTGGCAAGTCGAATAAGGCCGAACATTGTTTTGTACTCGGCAATGATTGATGGCCTCACCCGTCGTGGGAGGATGGCCGAGGCTGAAATGTTATTTCGGCCCTTTCGGGAGATGGCTGATGCAAAATGCATGCCTAACATCATGACATTTAGCTCGATGGTTCGAGGGTATTTCTGCATTGGAGATGCGTCAGGGGCTCTGTCTACCTGGGAGGACATGGTGAAGGTTGGATGTACACCAAATGCTATTAGTTACAGCATATTGATTGATGGGTTGTGCAACGTAGGGAGATTGAAGGATGCTATGATGGTTTGGAAACACATGCTCGCTCGTGGCTGTGCACCTGATACAATTGCTTATACTTCAATGATCAAGGGCTTATGTATGTCGGGGATGGTAGATGGTGGTCTTCGGCTATTTTATGACATGCGGGCAAAGGGTGATGCCAAGCCAGATGCCATCAGTTATAAATTTATAATGTACTGCTGGATGGGTTGATCCAGTCGAAGGAACTAGCTCGGGCAATATACTTGCTTAACCAGATGCTTGACCAAAGGTGTGATCCAGACACGGTGACATGCAATATTTTCTTGAGGGAGATCGGGGTCGCTGAGGGGAAGGGGAGGGAATTTTTAGAGGGACTGGTGATGAGGTTATGCGACAGAGAAAGGTATAAGGCAGCCGGAGATGTTGTGATGGTGATGCTGGCTAAATACATTATGCCAGAGGCTGCCATTTGGTTTACTGTAGTGAGAGGAGTTTGCCAGACGAAGAGAGTTCGGAAAATGGTTGACCAATGTTGGGATGAGATTTGGAGGCCATGAAGAATTATTATTTATTTTTTTTCATACACGAAATGAGCCCATGAGCTGTTGCTCCCGGCCTCGAGTGCTTTTATACTCCAGTTGTTGTAAGTTGTAACACTAACTGATTCATTCATAGCAAATTTATAATAAAGCAAATTCCCAATTTACTATGCTTGTTTCCTTGTAGCACCCTGTACCCTCTAATTTTCATGCACTGATGTATATAATAGAAAGATTTCTCAATTGATATTGTTTAAGTGTATTGCATCCCATGTCTTTTTTCATCTAGATGTTTTTCCTGTCCTAAGACCTTTTGTTCTATCAACTGATAGACTGATGATGTTTCTTGCAAACTATGCCCTTAGTACTATATTTAACTAGTAAACCATTAATACTGTGTTTTAACTTAATTTAATGTACTGATTATATTCTTTACAAATATTATTTCTGATTCTGATATTTTTGTCACCGACTGAACCCTGGTTAGCGAATGAACTAGTTGCTTGCTAGGGTGGGGAAAGGAATGGACCAGTTGTATATAAAATAGTTTTGTACTAGTATGAATGGTCTCACACTAAAATATTCTGTATCCTTAACAGTATCTATGGTATCTTTCTGACTAATGCTAGGATTACGGTAGTTCGAGGTTATTTTGACATTTCTTCAGGATTCATTGTCACAAAGAAGTTAAGAATGCGGGTGTTCAAGTTGCTACTACTAGCTACGTTTTTATTCTTTTTCCCTCAGTAGCAGGCTAGGTAACATTTTCTTTTACTATACTAATTTGAGTAAGGAAATAAGGATTAAATGGTAATGCATTATGTAAAGGTTTTAGATTTCATATCATGCAGGGTTTATCTATATTTCTGACATTTTCCTTGAATAACTGTGCATTTTCGAGCTGATGGCATGGGATTTTATATGCTCAAACATAAATTTAACTATTTAAGTTGCTAGTGCCAATGCATAGGAATTAATGATTTCCAAGCTTTCAATTCCCTATCTGTATCACCTACTTCAGATTCTGCATCAAGATCTCTATCTTTCAGGTACCTTGATTTTCTTTATATCAGTAACATATATACCTTTCTGCCTATGTGTGGAGATATTGTACTGTTTGAACAATTCTGGGTCCATGGTTATTACAGTGGTATGGCAAGGCAACAACCTCACCATTGCAACACTGCATAAGTTCCTCAGTCGCTAGTGGTAAGAGACCCCTAGAGTAGCATAAGTTATCTTATTTGATTTTTGCATAGGCTGCAAAACAGTAACTCTGATATATGATTGTCCGGCTATAAAATAATGTCAAATAATTGGAAAGTTCATCTCTGGTAGAAATGGTAGCTTTTCTTTCATGTTTAAGTATGTAATTGGAAATTGAATTGCATATAGAAATGTGAGTTATCTTGCCCTGTGTTCTTCGGATTCCATGTTGAGTTGTGTTCCTATTATGTTCTTGGCAAGGTGGAACAACAATTGTCACATAGTAGGCCACAATCAGCTCGCTTATCTCATCTTCACGTGATAAATCTACCAACTGATCCAGTTGTTTTCAGATTTGTATCTAGCGTCCTCAGTCTACTTTGAGAATGAAAACCAGAATATTACTGGCTGAGTGCAGCTAGATGATATTGCTTGTTTAAGACCTGGTAATGATTTGGAAGCCGATTGTAGCTTGCCACCGAAAACTGCAAGTCTATTATTCAGGTAATCAGACATAACTTAGCTCCATGTGACAGATGCATGAATTTGTTTCTACTGCAACTGGTACTTTTGTGATCAAAAGAAGCAGAATGTTTGAGTTTATAAATCTGTTGATTGACAGAAATGTCGCTGGGATACTTGGATACTGATGTTACACAACTCCAAATTATGTGTATCTACCTGATGGTTATCAGGTATCTTGGATGAAATGTTAGATGAGACCAGTCAAATCTCATAAACTAGTCGGCATGCACGGACACAGCCATATCTTCTGTGCACCTATGTGTTGTTTCCTCTATTACACATTTAACTTGCGTCAAGATTATTGGTGATGCCTCAAGATACCCTGAGCATTCAATGGGACTATTTATCAATGCTATCTCTTCAGGAGAAGTTCTCTTCCATCAGTCTCTGAAATGGTACCTCATAGCCCTTTTTGTTCATTTTTCATGTCTTTGAGATTGCAGCTCCTCTGTTTTACTTTGAGTGGCGCGCTGCAGTTTGATTGTTTTTAAGTTCAGCTGTATAACAATGTGTCGTGTTATCTTATACTCCCTCCGGTTTTAAATATATTACACCGTTGACTTTTTCGTTGAACTTTGACCAATAATGTATATTTAATTAATTAGTTACCTATCGTGAAACTAATATCATTGGATCTATCATCAAAAGCAATTTAAGGTTAACTTATACATTTAGCTATTTGCACAAATATTTATAGATAAGACGAATGATCAAAGTAGTGAAAAAGTCAAGCGGTCAGTAAAGAAAAGCTGGGTCATATATTTAAAACCAAAGGGAGTATAAATCATTTCGTATTGCAGGTATATGATGCCTGTGAGTGTCAAAGACCGCATGTTTATGTATAGTAGTTGCCTTATTTCCTTTTGATACTAAAGAACTGTACATGCTATTTTATTTTCCTGGATTGAAACAGATGGGATTTTAAGATTGTCCCGCTTTCCGGTGTCGGAAAATCTTTGGTCTCGTTGCTGGGATAGGGTGACATTTCAATATTTCACTCATTTTGGAGAATAATAGTGGCAACCCGCAACTGTTAATTGCCTGAAGTGACATACAGCTCTGCATTCTCTGCCTTATCCAGTCATGCAAAATGGATGGCGCCGCTGACTACCCTTGCCATTGCTTTCACAACAGTCTGGTGCTTGAAAATGTTACCTATTATCCTGTAATGGCCCAGGATGAGCCTTTAAGCATGCCGTTAGTCCAGCAGTGGCATGATGTCCCCCTTTTTTTTTTTTTTTGAACTGAGTGGCATGATTTCCTATTACGAAAATATTTCCTATTGGCACTTCTTGTACATGGACTTCAAGCCTGCTCTGGGGCTGTGTGCAGGTGAGCTGGTTGTCTGGTTGGTTAGTAGTTTCAGTGGTTTAATCCTCTCCGCTAATGTTTCAACCCAAATCTGTCATAGGAACAGTGACGTTATTAAAAATGGAGTGCTACTTGAATTTCACGGTACCACGAAAATGTAAGGCATGGAGTCAAGGAATGAAGCACGAACTGGTAATATGTGACCTCCGCTTGTCTTCGACTTGAGGAAACAGCAGCTGCGAGGTGTTAGGTACTCTGCCGCGTCCAGGAAATTGCTAGTACTTCAAAGACCTGCGCCGCTGCGCGCTGTCAGCTGCGGTGGCTTGACGTGATGTAGATCACTTTCGATCAGATTCAGTCTAACAACATTTTTTTTTCAGCAGGCACGAGCCTGAATGAAGCAGTGCTAGTTTACCTTTCATAAATTTACCTTTGTCGTAGAATATTCATTTTTATCTTACCTAACTTTTGAACTGGACTGAAATGGGACCCGTATGTCTAGCAAATCCCACGTAGAGTGGTTGCCGGAGTCTGTCAGTTATTAGTAGGTGCTTGATGCTTCCTGGAAGGTAGAGTAGCTTCATCGTTGTGACTTTAGAGGTCCGTGACGCTGTAAGCTGAACCAAGTGATACATCCATGACTGACCCTTTCTAACTGCGTAAGCAGTTTACTATACGAACTGAGAACAAAGTTTGAGGCGTGCAGCATCACTGGTTCTTGGACGGGACTTGGCCTAACACACGTGTCGACGGGATGCAATTGCGTACTGACTCGAGAGGAAGGACCGAAGGAGCTCTCGGACGGAAACAACAGAATGGTTCACTACGCTTTGGTTGATAAATAGAAATGCAGCGTGTCCATGACATAGGCATTTACTTGCGTGTGAAGCTCCCATCCTCGCGGCCGGCGTGTTCATTGATGCAATAGCGTACCCCACCTTCCTGAAATGATACAAACATGATCCGCAGGGGGGGGCGCCATGCCGAACTATACATCCACGGGTCTCGTATCTCGACAGATCGAGGCATCGGTAGTGAAGGACAGACACCAGCCGTGGTCCATGCTGCCGGCCGGTTACATCCTGGTGTGGCATGTGCTGCAATTTATAATCATATATTTCTGATTGTTCATATAGGACATTCAATTATGCCATGTCTAGATTTCAGATTTTTTTATAAAAAAAATAGTATCAAAGTAAACATTTGGGTCAAAATATTTAGCGTTTTGTTCAAAACACATTATAGATACATAGGAATGCACACAAATCCTACAGCTATGAGTGCATCTGAAAGAATTTACCAGTACATATTTCTCGATTGAATTAGCTCGATACTTGTGAAAGCTTGCATCTCCGCCGCTCACTTGTTAATGAATTTGCTTGATACTTACAAAACGCCAGAAACCATGGAATCGACCAGGAGTGACTCCTCTGAAAAATATGACAAATTGTGGGAATATATGGCGAAAAAAGGAGCCAAGAGAAAACAGAATGCTGCAACGTTTGCCTTTTCTTCCTATATATAGATAGACTATAGGCAAGCGATCTGGTTCACCATCATTTGCACGCCGAAGACGTGACATCACTGCAGACTGATCATGCTCGCCTTTGGAATTCTTGTTGTAGATCACCGGTGCTAGTAGGTACAGATATATCTGTTTTTAAGCGTCAGTGCAACACAGACCGGCGATCAATCGTGCGCGTACCGAACATGTAATGATGCACGTGTTTGGCAAAGAGATTCGCAAGTACTCCCTCCGGTTTTAAATTGTTAACGTTTGACTATTTTCGAGTTACGTTTGACCGTTCGTCTTATTCAAAATATTAGCTTAAATATGCAAAATTATAAGTTATATTTCAATTTCCTTTAGTGATGAAAACAAAATCTATGATAATTTTTAAAATATTTGAATAAGACGAATGGTCAAACGTAACTCAAAAATAGTCAAACGTCAACAATTTAAAACAGGAGGGAGTAATCTGTTACCACCTAACCTTATGGTCATGGAGATAACGCCCTGGGAGTCCGGAAATTGACCTACAGCTTTATGATGAAATCTTCTCTAATCTGAAGAATGTTTCACTTGAAATCCGACCACCTACTTTCCAGTTTGTTCTGTATAATGTTTAATCGCTAATTCGAGTAGACTAGATTGATCGTTGACTGAACAACTGTTGCAGCCCTGGTCTATTTGTTGGATCAGTGCCTAATTCGGTTGGCCACAGCTCCAGATATCATCGATCCAGTTTTCGAGCTCTCTTGGCCACATTTCTTAGAGATCTTCTTGGACTATTTTTGTTCATCTTCTTCTGGAAGAATATAAAAAATTCCCCTAGTAAGTTTACCATTTGGTTGGAGCAGGTGTTCATCGACGATGGTAGCCTGTTTATAATTCTTATCAGTATTACTTCTACCAAACACGCGGTAAATACAATGGATTTTACTTGTTCAAGCATTCCTCGGCAATTAACATAATTGGTCGTGTGTAAGGTAAAATGATCCAGTTCCCATCGCGTGAGTAGATTATATTTTTATCCCTGAAAATGTGACCACCTCAGCTCAACCTACGCCTATCACAGCCGCAAAAATGTAATATTTGAAACAATTCAGAGAGTCGCCCGTACGATCATAAAAGACACGGTACATCAAAGGACACGTTGATAAACTAATTCTGGGGTCAAGGAAGCCAAGTCGGCTACCTTGTGGAGAATTAACACCTTATCATTTTGACGCCTTCTAGCCCCTCAAAGGAGCCAAATTTACACGTCAAATGGGAGCTGACGTCCGTGACAAAGACCAGAGGTGATGCACTGCGTTTTTCTGGTTGAAATTATTCACTTCCGGCAATCGACGTCGACGCTAAAGGTCAGAACTCAGGGGGTCCGCTGCCGCCATTGCCATTGTGGCTCCAACAACTAAAGTAGGGAGCATGGAAGATGCATGAAGCAACACCATTGATCGTTTTGTCAACCTGGTTTTGTAACGTACTCCAGTTTGGCAAAATTTGAAGCCGATTTTGACCGTGCGAGTTTGACCGAACCGAAAATGAAATTTGGCTCAAAATTTTCTCGGGTGAGTGATCGAGCCCCGACCTGCCAGTCGTCACACCTAGTGTAAACTTAGGAAAAGAAAAACATTTCTTCACGATCCATTAGGATCAGATCACATCTGGTAATTCACTGCAAAAAAAAAAAAAATCTGGTACTCCAATTAACTAGCACAAATCACATTCCAACCAACTTATTTGACTTGTCCTCCCCACACTCCGGCTATATAATGCCGCCGAAACGAACAGCCGCCTCCTCAAGCCAAGCCAATTCCTCGTCTGTCTTCCACAGCGCAGAGCCAAGAACGCAGGAGAGCTCGAAGCCAAGAAGGCCGACACGAGGAGAGAGAGAGAGAGAGAGAGAGAGAGAGAGAGAAGGATGGGCGCGAGCCTACTGCAGCAGGTGGCGGCGCTGGTGAGCCGGCTGCAGCGGGCGGCGAAGAGGATGGGCAGGGCCAAGGGGTCGCCGGAGACGTGGCGGAAGGCGTTCTCGATGCCGCCGTCGCCGGCGAGGAAGGCCGGGAGGGACGCGGAGGGCGGGGTGTGGAGGAAGGGGATCCTGATGGGGGAGCGGTGCCAGCCGCTGGACTTCTCCGGGGTCATCTACTACGACGCCGAGGGCCGCCGCCTCGCGCACCCGCCGCCGCCGCGGTCGCCCATGCGCAGCCCGCTCCCGGCGTCGCCCAGGCTCGTCGCCGCCGTCGGCAGGTACTAGTCGTTAGTCAAGGACGGAGAGCTTCGTTCTGTGAGTTGACAGCAAGATGGCAAGCTTGCTCTGTTTTTCTGTTGGGGGTGATGAAACAGAGTAGTTGTGTACGGGGGTGAGGCTGTAGCAGTACATGGTGGTGAAGGTGTTATTCTTCCTGTTATTTTTCTTGTTTCTTTGTTAATGGTATTGTAGGTTACTTATGCAAAGATCCTTGAGGATCATGTTGTCTTATTTGCAACGATGATAAGTGAATGAGGAGAAGCAGGGGAATTGGGAGCCAAAAGGGCAGCCCACTACTCAGCCTAAGCCTAACTAGAGAGCCTCTAGCTCTGGATGTGTGGAGGAGAGAATGAGTCGCTTGTGTTGTGTGTCTTGGAAGGAGGGGAGTACCCCTCCTTATATAGCCTTTGAAGGTCGGTTGATTTGAGGCGGTTCCCGGCATTAACGGCATTGATTGCAGGGAAAACCGACTTCAGGAGGTCGGTTGTGAACCGCCATAGCAAGGTGGACCCAGGGGGACCACCTGCCAGGTCAGCCGACCCAGGGATTGGGGTCGGCCGACCCCTGCCTGGCCCCTCCTGGGCTGGGCTTTGGTGGGTGGCTTTCCTTTGGCCTTTAGGCCTCTGTTCCAGGTGCATGGCCTCAGTTGATGTTCTGGTAGGTTTTGACCTTTTATCCTTGAATTATATTCCCGCGGCGAGCGTCCGATTGTGAGAGTGTTGGAATCGTCGCTTTGGGGCATATTTACACCTGGAATTCCTTATTTTCCATCTGCACATCCAAATCTAGAGGTACACGTGGAACTAGGTTATTTGATGACAAAAATGCAAGTAACAAGTGTTAGTTCTTCCTTATTTATAGAGCTAATTGACGGTCAAAAACTGGGTCTAAGGACCGTCAACAACTCCCCCAAGCTGTCCTCTTGCTCGTCCCGAGCAAGAAGTAGGACTTAGGATGTTGATCAGGAGATGCTACAATGTTTCATATCTCCTAGGTACCATGCACACAACAAAATGCTCTCCTTTGAGTTGAAAAAGTTGGCATGGTAACTTACCCTTTACCTTACTCCTTATGGGGCGTATGGCTTTTTTCTTGTCTTAGGCGGTTGAGAGATAGAACGATTATAACAGAGCACCATTCACTTGTCCATTGTTTGACTTTTATTTTCCGGAGGTTTTCAAAAATTTTGAAATAAAAACAAAGTTCCTCAATGATGCTCTTGAATCGCTCAAAAAGTATATATTCCTCACCAAAGCATTATTGTGTTGCCTCTTGTCATCCTACTTCTAAGGCTTGTATGTGGAGCTCAAGGTAGGGATGATATGAGGCATACTTGCATTACATATATTGCCGAACCAAAAGAGTTGATCCATGGAGAATGCAAGTCATACAACCTTGATCAAGATGTGCATGTGTGTATATGGTGGTGGTGAGGTGGAAGAATGATACTCCTTTTTATTTGTTCCTTCTCTCTCTTTTTGGATTTTTGAGGAGGACATGGCTATCTTTCTTTCTTTCTTTTTCAGCATTTTTCTTTCTTTCCCCATTTTTTTTTCATCATGCTCTACTTTTGTATGAGCGGGGATTATCTTTTTCTTTTGCATAGCCATGTCTCCAATGATATATTTGAGAGAGAAAGGTAACAATGGATTTTTGGAGTATTTATTTTGGTGGAAAGTGTGGTGGTTTTGCTTAACTTCCAGTGTAAAAGTTTAGCATGCGAGGTGGAGTGTACATGATCTTGATCAATGAGAGTATGACAAGCTTCTCACAAGGGCACACAATTTTGAGAAAGCTCAATGCAATGACAAGCAGCATATGTGTAGATTTTGCAATGTAAGAACAACATATAGTTTTGGTAGGTATTTTGATCATTGAGGAACTTTATCAATTTTTGTGTTTTGTAAATAAAACTCTGGAAGTCAAGTCTTACTTTGAACAAGATCATAGCAGCCCTATTTGTACCATATCATATCTCACAACAACTTAGACTTAGATTTAACACTATGCAGCCCACAAGTTTCAAGTTCTAGGTAAGCATAAGCCAAAAATCTCAAAACTTAGGAGAGCACTAAGAGAGATAAAACATAGCAACTATTCATCATCTCAACATAAGGAAGGCTAAACACTCATACTCGCATATAAAGAGAAATTACGAAAAACTAGAAACCACAGTAAAGACTATTTTTGTTCTTTTTAGTTTTGTTATTATTTGTTTTATTATTTTTAGATTTATCATTTTTTTTTTGTATTTTTCATATGAGGTGCAAGAACAAGAAAACAAAAAAGAAAACTAAAAGGATACAAGTTGCGATACATGATACCTGAGCGGGGGCTATGGCATCCCCCCAAGCTTGTTCTTACTCATGGGTGGTGTCGAGGATCGAACCCGGTGTGGCGAAAGTAAGCCAAAAGATCGGCTTGGCCCTGCTGCGTCATGTTGGTGATGTTGGTGAGCTGGGCATTTGTGCTTTCTTTCCACTGGTGGGTCTGCAGGACGTGTTGGTTGAGGGTGTACTCAACATCTTCTCCCCAAGTCTCGATGCGTCCCATTTGCTCGGTGAGCGCGTTCATCTGCTGCTCAAAGTATGGATCATAAGCTGCAGACGAACGCCGCACACTGGTCCTCGGTGAGTAAGACGTCGACTCGGAGGAGATGTCCTCCCATTGCGCGCGGGGAGGGTGCATCCATGGAGCTTGGCCCGCACCCTGCTGCGACGAGCCGCCGGCCTCAAATGGTGGTGGAGTGGTGTACCCACCGGGACCATACCCGGCGTGACCGTAACGCGGCCCATATGCATAGGCCATGGGCTGCGGTGCGGGCATCCCGGTGCTGGCGAGTGGCTCCGGCCGGCGCGTCCTCCTGCGAGAAGAAGTACTCCTGCGTGCAACCTCCGCTTCCTGGAGATTGGTGGTTAGATTTTGACAATTATACAAACGAAGTTCCCGGTTAGGTAACGGGAATTCATTTGTATAACCGACATAATAAAATATGAGAGAATTATTTGGACCATGCTTAAGTGTATGACCTTGAACAAGATAATCCTCGGCGATAAGAGAGCAGGGTGTATCAATATATGCAACATTAGCATCATGCAAAGCACCAATACCCGCAGCAATACGTGGAATCAACGAGGTGCATTCAATTGTCCAGTCATTCTAAAATTTTCTAACCATTGAGCAATCATGCACATGACAGGAGCAATCTTTATTTTCTCAACCATAGCATAAAGAATTTTCAAATCATCCTCGCGCACAATCCTAATATCACTTCTAGGGAACAATGTAATGCCAAGCCACATGTGCAAAAAGCGCAAGGTAGGATGATGGATATGATTAGTTTGGGGTTTCTCACAAGTAGGGGATGCAGAAATTCTTTGCCAAAAAGCTAACTTTGAGTAACCCGGAATCGAACTATCAACATCAATATTACAGCGAGTATTAAAGCCGAGGCATTGACTAAGATTTTTTCCAAGTCAAATGATATTCCTCCCGAAAAAACCGAAAGGTAATACCGTCATCTACCACGCGTAGGGTGCATAAAAACTGTAGTGTAAGTAAGCGGGAACCCTGCTCATCTACACATGCAAACTTATCCCACCCTATTGCTTTAAATACTCGAGAAAATTCAGCATCCATACCATTCTTTTGCAGCAGTTCCGTATCAAATGCTCGCATAGGAGCAAATTTACGGAGTCGGAGAGCTTCGTAGGCGCTTCTCTCGTCGTCGTCCATCAAATGCTCGGTGTTGGCTTGAGGCTCCCCTGCGGCTTCATGTTGAGGGCTTGACACTTGCTCGGTGGTTGCGCGGGCGCGGGTGCGGGGTCGAGATGAGCTCGAGCTTGTGCTCCCGGACCGGAACAGCGAGGCCATGGCCTTCTTGGTGCGCTTCATGCTGCGGCGGTGTTGAGCAAGAACGGAAGAACAAAAACTCCGAATGGGTTATGAGAGTGAAAAACCAATTGATGAAACTGTCGGTGTTCTTGCAAGCGAGAAAACGCAACTCGAAAAATCAAACCAACTAAAAACCGAAAAGCAACTAAGAGGGAAATATGTTTGCAGAATTTTGAGGCAAGAACCAAATGAGTATTAAGGAAAACTTGAGAGCAATGGAGTGAAGTGTGTTGAGGAGTGGAAATGAGAGTGTGAGAGGAAGAGAGCAATGGCCGGCCACCTCCTTATATGGACGAGCCATAACGGCTCATTTTGAAAAGAGCATGGGGCAGGTGACCGCTGGGGCAAAGGGGAGCGCGCCCAACGGCCACCATGGGTCGGCCGACCCCCTGTGGGGTCCACCTGGTCTCCCTCTTGGCCCACAGCCCCCAACAGCCATATTGAACATGACCACGGTTGCTATGTCCAGAAATTCCTCAAAATGATTTGCTCAAAAAGATTTCCAAATAAAAGGTTGCCTCGAATTCAAAAAATTTCAAAAATCACAAAAAGGATATGTTGGAGAAAAGTTCCAACATGCAAAATTGTTTTTGGCTTTTATGAAGGGATACAAGGGTTGTCCAAAATTTTCAATGAAAGATGAGAAAATTTGGACGTAAAAGTTTCTTTTTGGAAATTTTGGATTTTGAAATGCATGGCGAGGGAAAAATCAAATATGCTGGCGGAAAAATTCATATAAATTTTTGGTGGAGAAAGTAAAAATATGCAAAGATGGTTGGAGAAATCCAAATGCAAATTGGTGGTGGAAAAATTCAAAAAGAAGCAAATAAAAGCAAATGATAATACCGGTTTTCCTGGCGGCCAGGGTCGTGTCGTTTAAAGTCCAACAGGCTAAGACTTCTCCAACGGGTTTAGCTTGGTGGCGCGAACCCTGTCCTTGGAGATGAGGACGTGGAGGGTTGCGTCTTGACTTGCCACACTTGTTTCATCTTTGGTGGTGTAGGTGGCTTCTCGGACTTTGGGACGGGTTTCTTGGCCCATAGTCCCAGCCTCTTGGTCGCAGGTTTCTTTGGTTCAAACTGCGATGGATTTGCAATCTTGGCTAAGCTCTTCCATAGAGCAATGAGGCTGTCCGTCTTCCTGGCTGTCACTTCAACTTCTTGGATATTGGAGGTGTTAGGCCCATACTTGACCTTGATCATCGAGCATTGTTCTTTCCGAGGTTGGAACTCGAACTTTTCCTCCTTTCCATTGATGTAGAGGCGGATTTCTCCAACTCCAACATCAATTTGGGCCTTCGCGGTGCTAAGGAAGGGACGTCCCAATATGAGGGGCGTTTCCTTGTCAATGTCCATGTCTAGCACCACGAAGTTCACTAGGACGATGTGGCTCTTATGAACACCGGCACATCTTCCGCAATCCCCATTGGAATGCGAAAGGATGAGTCGGCCAATTGTAGCCGTATTGCTGTTGGTGTGAGGAATCTGTACTTTAATTGCTCGAAGATTGCCTTGGGCATAATGCTCACGCCAGCCCCAAGGTCGCATAGGGCGTAGTCGAAGTGAAATATCTTGATTGAACAAGAAATTACTGGAAAGTCTGGATCAGTTTTCATTGCAGAAGGTTCTCCTCTTCTTTGCCTGTTCTCCCCTGCATGGTTAGTCATACGAGAGAACATATCTCCTCTCTTAGTAATAACATTAACTTTTTCAACGGGAGATTCTGGTTGCCCAGGAATCTGCCCATAACTAGCAGAAGGAACAAGAGCAGCAAGCTGAGCTATTTGAGTTTCTATCATTTTGTTAAAGCTCACTGATTTTTAAGGGCGGAAGAAAGACCTTTTATTTTTGAATTTAAACTTTCTAAACTTTGATCATTGGCAGCAAGCTTTTTGTTGATTGATTCATTGATTTTTGCTTGGCCATAAACCAAATCTTTCAAAGAAGGCCGATTATTATTAAAACCAGAGAAATTGTTACCTCCTTGATAAGATTGGCGGTTTTGGTTAAAACCTTGACCTCCACTTGGACGATACCTATTGTTGTTGTTCATGTAGAATACTTCTTCATAGGTGTGGTTGGGGCAATCCTTCCTCATATGGCCAGTGTTGCCACATTCCTCACACGTCATGCGTGAGTGAAGTGAACGAACACTACCATGCGTGTTGAAGTCGTCCAAGCGCTTCATGACGAGGTCGAGTTTGGCGGACAATAAGTCCACCTCCTTGATAGGGTGTATGCCTTTAGTGCGTGGTTGGAGACGTTCATCGCTCCACCCTTGATTGAAAACCATATTCTCAATAAGTTCTTTAGCTTGAGCAACGGTCATTGAGAAGAAGGCTCCTCCAACAGCGGCATCCATATGTCCACGGGTTGTTGGTGTCAACCCATTGTAGAAATGTTGAAGAATGAGCCATTCTTCCATCCCGTGGTGTGGGCAGGCGGATATGTAATCTTGGAGCCAATCCTATGCCTCGGTGATGGTTTCATTGTTGGCTTGCTGGAAGCTTGAAATTCTTCCACGAAGGGCATTGGTTTTACCCAACGGGAAAAACTTTGCGAGGAACGCGGTAGAACAGCGGTCCCAAGTGTCAATGCTGGCACGATTAGCATAGAACCATTGTTTCGCCTTCCCAAGGAGGGAGAAGGGAAACAGACGGAGTCTGATAGCATCTTGGTTGACTCCGGCAGTTGACGATGTGTTGCAAATCTCAAGGAATTGCTGGAGATGAATGTTGGCGTCCTCCATGGCCTTTCCACAAAAGGGAATGGCCTGCACCATAGTGATTAGGCTTGATTTGACTTCAAACCCTGCATCACCAGTGTTGACATTGCGCCCAACGGGAACATTGGCAACGGAGGGAGCAGAGTAGTTACAGAGGGTCCTCTGATCAGCCATGTAAATAAGTGTTGATGGTGCGGATAATGTGGGTTCGTCTGTCGGGAGTCCTGCTTGTGCGGAAGTGTTGACACGAGGTCGAACTTTCCTTACAAGCGACTCTGGATTTTCAACGAAGTTTTCCGGCAAGTTGAATCCACGCATACACTATCCTGTTTTCACATCAAAGAGAGAAAACAGATCAAGGTTAGCCTGCAATGGGCAATGGTTAAATCACATCAAGTGTAATCATGAGTAATCATTGTACACTTGTCAACAATTGTCTTCCCCGGCAACGGCGCCAGAAATGCTTGTTGGTATTTCTTACACCAAACAGAAAACACCACCTTAGGCTGGTTAGGCCTAGAGTGAATATTCTCGGTTCGCCGCCAGAAATACCTGGGGTTAAGTTACTTGCTTAGGATACATAATAATCCAGAACTAGCAACAAGTGCTAGAAATGTATTATTAGTATTTAATCATAAAAGATGATCCGCAAACCCACAGATAACCCGTTGTAGCATTTCACCCGAGAGTATTCCAGAGTATTGTTATTTATATTTTCCCAAAGGAAGACGTAGTTGACAAGTATGTACTTATACTCATGGTGTTACAAATGATAGATCATAACCAATATCCAAATGTAGGGGTAAGGTGCAAATAGATATGAGGATAGTGCGACACACATAGCAGGCAGTTCCGCTCTCTGATAAAAGGCGAGAGGCAACTCTAAGCTAGACTAAGATTAAGTAAGAAGAACTGCTACTCCTATTGTACATCATCAAGTAGCTGCGTAGCTTCTACCTATAGCCTAAGCTGCACACAAGCCAAGACTAAGATGTTCTACTGCCAAGCCATCATCTGGAGATCCAGCGATCATAGTCTGCCCCAATCTCCGGATATTTCATATATACTCCTACGCCATGCCCGAACGTGGAGGATTACAAGGGACGGATAGGGCTGTCACCACCTGCCGCCTACCTCTACAAAACGTGGGACACGAACACGCATCCAAGGGTGGAAAGGAAGCCCTAGCATCATGCTAGCGTAACTAACCACAACTCTAGATTCCTCGAGGCACCTCGCAAGGCGATAAACCTAGAGCACTCTTGCAAGACAATTGACCCGATGACTAAGCAAAAGGAACAACTAGATCTAGCAAGCGATTACTTAGACAAAGGATCAAAACTAGCACTACATTATGCATAAGCGTTCGTCGCTCAAGAACGAGCGACGAACGATGAACGATGAAGAACGATCCTCGTTAACCTATGATCGAGTATGAACGAACGACAAACGAACGATGAACGAACATGAACGAACGAAGAACTGGATGAACGATGAACTAGCATAAGCACATAACTACTACAAGAACGATGATATTCCATTGATAAAGGAATAAGTCTTACAAAGAGAGGAAAAGGATACAAGGGAATATAGCCCAAACTCTCCAAGGGACTTAGGAGCCAAAAGGGCAGCCCACTACTCAGCCTAAGCCTAACTAGAGAGCCTCTAGCTCTGGATGTCTGGAGGAGGGAATGAGCCTCTTGTGTTGTGTGTCTTGGAAGGAGGAGGGGTACCCCTCCTTATATAGCCTTTGAAAGTCGGTTGATTTGAGGCGGTTCCCGGCATTAACGGCATTGATTGCAGGGGATACCGACTTCAGGAGGTCGGTTGTGAACCGCCATAGCAAGGTGGACCCAGGGGGACCACCTGCCAGGTCGGCCGACCCAGGGATTGGGGTCGGCCGACCCCTGCCTGGCCCCTCCTGGGCTGGGCTTTGGTGGGTGGCTTCCCTCTGGCCTTTAGGCTTCTGTTCCAAGTGCATGGCCTCAGTTGATGTTCTGGTAGGTTCTGGCCTTTTATCCTTGAATTATATTCCCGCGGCGAGCGTCGGATTGTGACAGTGTTGGAATCGTCGCTTTGGGGCATGTTTACACCTGGAATTCCCTATTTTCCACCTGCACATGCAAATCTAGAGGTACACGTGGAACTAGGTTATTTGATAACAAAAATGCAAGTAACAAGTGTTAGTTCTTCCTTATTTATAGAGCTAATTGACTGTCAAAAACTGAGTCTAAGAACCGTCAACACCCGTACTCCTAGTAGCCCCTTTCTTAATTGTCTTAGCATATTTTCCCTTAATGCAGTCGATGCACTGCTCTGAATCGGAGAAGTCTAATTTGTCTAGTAGCTCATCTTTAATGAGACGCTCCATTCTCCCCCTCGAAATGTGGCCAAGGCGACAATGCCACAATTTCGAATAGGTCTCATTATCATGCTTACGCTTAAGTGATATATTAGTAACATTCATCACAGAATCATTAAGAGAGAGCATATAAAGCTTGCCTTGCCGAACACCAAGGCCAACATTAATATTATTAAACTTTATCACACACTGATTGTTGCCAAACTCACACACATGTCCCGAATCATCTAAAGCTGGTACTGAAATTAAATTTCTCTTTAAACTAGGAACATAAAAGACATCATCTAATTTAAGCTGGAAGCTGTCTGGCAACTCCAAGTGGAAACTTCCAACGCCTTCAACTTCAACGGGCTTCCCATCAGCCACTCTTAGACTTCGCTCCCTCCTTCTTATAGTTCGGATCGAATGGAATGCCTGTAATGAATTAGAAATGTGCACAGCAGCACCTGAATCAATCCACCAAGTATTAGGGGAAAAAATCTACTAAGAATAATTCATCAATAAAAGAAACAACATCAAACTTAAAATTACCTTGTTCCTTCAGCCATTCCTTAAACCCTGGGCAATTTTTCTGAAGATGCCTAGGTGAATTGCAGAAAGAGCACAACATATTGCCATTCTTAGTCTGGTGGCGTTTGAACCTGTTGTTGTTGTTCTTGGGACCAAAATTCTTGTTCCCATTCTTCTTATTCTTCTTTTGGCCTTGCTTTGCTGCTGCCAGACTCATGCTGATTCTTGGGAGTGGAGTTGAGACTAAGGTTGCCAACCATGTTGACAACATCCTTCATCTTCTCAGTCTTAAGCCGTTCTTCTTCTTCTTCAACACAATAACTAATCAACTCACTGATGGTCCAAGTGGTCTTGTTGGTGTTGTAGTTGATCTTGAAGGCAGAATACTGAGGGGATGGTAGAGAGGTCATGATAAAATAAACAAGGAAACCCTCAGAGATCTCCATCTTCATTTCCTTGAGCCTGTTAGACATGTCACACATGTTGAGGATGTGCTCCCTTATGCCAGACTGGCCATTATACTGAGAGGCCACTAATGTCATGATGAGTGTGCTAGCATAAGTCTTAGAGGAGCTCTTAAAGTTCTCCTCAATCTTGGTCAGAAACTCCTTAGCATTCAGATCTACCCCCTCAGCAGTCTTAGTGGGGATGGCACCTTTGATGCCAGGACTGATGGTCTGTTGCACAACCATGATGGCCATGCGGTCAGATCTGTCCCACTTCTCAAAAGCAGTTGAAGTCTGTCCTGCAGCAGGTGCAGCAGGCTTATCCTCCCTTAGTGCCACATCAAGATCATTCCATGCCAAGCATGTGGTGACCTTGCCCTTCCAATCTGCGAAATTCGCTCCATTGAGCGGCTCGATGTTGTTGAGGTAGGAGGCAACAGCATTGACATTGGTCACTGAAAATAAGACAAAAAACTTAACTTAGTAATAATATACAATGAAATGCAAATAAGGTGCATGATAATAACCCTACGTTGGTCTGATTAAAATCATGCAATTAAATTTCTATTTGCATCACCGTTGGGGAAAACAAACAAAATTCATCTTAATACTCATGATTAAACAACGTTGGTCAGAAAAATCACAAGTTTACTCTAAACAAACTTCTCGTTGGTTCCATTCATTTAGAGGCATCTCAAAGTATATTGGTGGATTTAATTACTTAAATCATAAATAAAACACCAACAATATTTAAACTTAAATATACTGAAAATTTACTCATCTTAAACTGAAAATAATGATACTGAACACTTAAATAAAATGCTAGGAGCAATTATTTAAAATTGAGCTTAATTTGGGCAAAATATTACACTGAAAAACGTAAACGAAATGTTTAAACTTAAAGGAAATCGCGCGCGCGGCCCAACATGAAAATCGGCCGAAACTAACTTGCGCGCGGCCCAAAACTGACTGGTAAACGCGCGCGTGCACGAATATTAAAGCGGCGAGCGACTGGGCCGACGAAGCGGCCCAGCGCTGCGCGTGGCGCGGCGTGAAAGCGCTCGGCCCGGCCCGGGCGAGGTTGGCTCACCCCCGCCTAAATCCAGGCCGTCGATCGCGAGTGTGAGGGAATGAACGGCGTAGATCGGCTCAGCGCGAATAAAACCGGCCGAAAACCCTAAGCCGCCGCTCACTTCTCACTCTCTTCTTCCTCTCTCGCCTCACTTATGTCATCACCGTGGTGTCCTTAGGCGAGCCCGACGCGCGCAGATCTGATGCGGCGACGACGGCGACTCGATGGCGGTCCGGCGACGACGACGGCGAGATGCCGTGGCGCGTCCTGGTGTCCGCGCGGCGGAGCTTATGCCGCGCGGCCGGATCTGATGCCGGCGAGGTGCGCGCGCATGGCGGCGACCTCGTCGGCGACCGGAGAGAGGATGACATCGCCGTCCGCGCGTGCGAGATCTGAGTGCACGGCGGGAACGGCGGTGACCGAGAGGTAAGTTCTTCGAACTTAGATCTCAAACTTAGGGTTAGCGTTAGGGTTAGGGTTAGGGTTTGCGTGTGTGTATGATTCGGTGTTCCTTTTGCAATCCCTTTTCTATTCTTCTGAGCATGGTGACATGGCGTGATCTAAAAAATTCAACCGAACCCTAACTTAGATCTTACGACTTAAACATGAACCCTAGCTGAAAACTTAGAGCTTAATCATGAAGATTTAACGTAAAGCATAACTGAAACTGATAAATCTAGGCATGCAATCGTGAAAACTTAGATTAAACATGACTAGATTCATAGGCATCACCTCTGAGTAGTATTAGATACACTTAAAAAACTAAAACTTGCTTAGATCTAGTACCAAACCGAAACATCTACACTGACTTTATCATCTAGAAGATCTAATCGACTAGCTTAGGCGTCTGATACCAATTGTTAGTCTAATTCTTAAACAAACATAATCGCCTAGTCAATTAGAATAGATCTAGAACTAATCTAATGCGGAATTAGATGTGACGGTGAGCTTACCGGCTGCTGTGGTGTCCATGGTGGCCGGTGTAGCGGTGACGAAGTCGACGGCGAGTGCGGCGTCAGGGATGTAGCAGAGGCGCTCCTTGAGCGTCTTCTTCGGGTAGCGGAAACCCTCGGGCCGGTAGTGAGATTGACCGGGACGAGGACGAGCACGAGCTTCCGAATCTGCCAGCTCCCTTAACTATCGGTTTTGGTGGAAACTTAGATTGTTGTAGTGCAGGGATACCGTAGGTAGACCCCATGCTTATATAGAGCTGGAGACCGGGGCCGTGTTCGTGTAGGACTCTAGATTGCCTCCCGATCAAGGCACGAACTCTATCTGTTAGAATAGAATCTGTTGTAACCGATTCTCAATCTAAACTTTCTATCTTTATTTGTTTCGGTGCTTTAACAGAAATATCTAACACTCCCCATAATTTTTCAGACAGGAGTTAATCTGACACAATGATTTGGTTATATATATTGGCGCAGCTCCTCCTTGTCGCTTGGATTGATTTATAAAACTAAGCACCTGGGAGATTAGGAAAGGATATATGATTGTGTTCGATGAGTCAAGCGGCCTGAGTGAGGAGCAGCTAGGCTGCGAACACATATATGAGTATCTAACATGCCACATGAGTACGTAGAGGTTTCTTTTATAACAATATACTGTTATATTTTGAAGACTGTGTCATTAAAATAAGAACTAAGATATGAAATTAAATAAATCAAACATAATTCGACATGCAAATTATAAATAATATATAACTGGAGCCATAAGATATACAAGAGCACATAGCGCGAATCAAAGAAAATAATATATAACTGGAGTCATAAGATATACAAGAGCACATAACTGGAGTCATAAGATATACAAGCGGCCTGAATGCTTGGAAACGAAGTTTCAAAGAAGAGATGGAAAAGGTTTTACTTAGAGTAAAGCCTTCTTTGAAGTCTGCTGTCACTAATTGGCTGAGTAGTACCTTCTAGCTCTCTTGTTAAGGTCTTTCTTTTGGGTCTACGACCCGTGTAAAACACCTGTACTATGTAAAACTTTCTGTTTTTATAAAATTAAAAAAATAGGTAGGGGACTCCCCTGCCGTTTGGGTCAAAAAAAAAAACATAGCGTGAATCAACTCACCCCAATGATGTCACAATCAGAAAGGCAGAATGCAGCGAAGCAAAAGTACACTTTGATAGAGGCATCCATGTTTCTAAGCAAGACTATCATCATGAACGTACGGATGTGGGATCCATGACCAAAAAGGGCAACGTCAAAGCCCAACAGACTCTCTATTAAACAGCCACACAAACTGGTTAGTAATCCTACATTAGCCTAATAGCAATAGTGAATGGGTTTACCCATCGCGTACTGATCACAATCTTGGGAGAGCTTAACTTGAAGGGAAGTGTTTCCTGAAGAGACAAAATCTGGTGCATCTACTCATGGAATCCTAAGCCTAAGCGCAATAGTGAATGTATGTGATGAGTGTTACTTGTGGTTCAAGCTGCGTACGTATGGGCTTTGCCCAGTGCGCTACGGAAGAACAAAGCGAGGAGACAGGCGACGCAGAACACCAACCAAGGCGGTGAGTGACCAACCAAGCAGCATTCAGGCCCTCGTCGATCATGTGCGTTGTTCTGTTGACGAGACTCAATCATCGTCAACTGATAAAAATCCCAAGATGATCAGAATGGAGTCCCTGACGCAAACATCGATTGGAAATGTACCGGATTTTTGGAGGACAGCTAAGAAAGACATCATCAAACACGGCACCTGCATGCGCACAGTGAGAAGGCTGTTGTGTACTTGGGTGGACTCTGATAACTTTGCTGGGCTCACCTTTCAGCAAGCAGTAATGTTGTTAGTCCATGTTTTGCGACTATTTCCGCTAATTTCACTCCCTAAATGTGAAGGCTAAGATCATCTTGATGTCATAAGTAAAACACACCGTGATGACATAAGTGAAACAGTACTTTTGTTTCTCTCTCAGAACTTGAAATTGACACTACCAGTCAGTGGCGGAGCTAGACCCAGGCCGTAGGGTGGGTCGAATGCTATTTGGTCTGGTTTGGATAGCCGAAAAATGAAAATAAATGCAAAAAAGAAAAAGAAAAATGCTACCGTGCTGGAATGCTGCAAGAATTGAGGGTTGGGCTGGATCTCAGAGTGGAGCCTGCCCACTTTGTCCATCCGTTGGCTCCACCCATGCTAACAGTAACACCGATAACACCACGTCAGTGCTTTGCCGGCAAAGCCCGACCAATTTTCCACATTGTCCAGTTCAAAAAAAAAAAATCCACATTGTCATCTAGTAGGGTGTTATGCTTGAAACAGCTGGCTTTGATCCAAATCCACTGGGGAGATTTAGTAGCAATAGTAGCAATGACAAGAGTGAGATGGCCTTTCTATCATGCCATGCCCTCAACTTCAGAGGAAAGGTGCCCTGTGGGGAAATCAGTATACCCGGCGCAAGAAGGCGGCCATGGTGCAAGTTGCAGCAGAAATACAAGGGTCACACGACGCCTAAGCATCGTGAGGTGGAGTTCGCGGCAATTCAGCGGGCTTGGTTGCGCTGCGCCTTCTGCACCGCCCGATGGTGGCAAAGCTAGGACCAAAGTTTTATGGGCCGTTCAAGGTGTCGTTGTCGGCGACGTGGCCTATCATTTGGAGCCCGCCTGCATGACTTCTTCCATGTGGGGCCCTTGCAAGCCATTCGTCATGGTCGTGCGTGTCCAACGCCGGAAATGGTGCTCAAGAGTCCCTTTGCTCAGGGCAGGCATGAATTTTTTTTTTTTTACAGCGCCTCAAAAAGAAAAGGCATGAATTTTTACAGCACTGGACAGGTCAGAGTGGAGCATCATATACTAGGTGGGTTATATGCACAGCCACGTCAGATATTCAACACATGAAGCCTCATGGTACTTCGTAGTGAAGACTGTTGAGTCCAAACTGAATCCGTCTTGGTTGTTTCGGTCCACCTGGCATTGCCTAACCATCTTGGGGTGAATACGTATGTCTCTGCTGGCCAGTTTGCTTGTGACTCAAACAAGAGAGGATACATGGCTACGCGTTTCCTCCAACTAAATGCACGCGTGAGATAACATAGGAGATCTTTCAATTTATCCAGAGTTGTGCATGCTTCAATTTATTCTAAGTAGCAGACACGCTCACACGAACTTGAAACATAGTAATACAAATAATGGACGAGGAGGAGAATGACCATCCTTGTCAACTGCAACAGTAATGCATGATTCAAGGATTGGTATGGAAAAAAGAAAATTAGAGGGGGCATTAAATTTGAATCAACTTATATTTGGTGCATTTTGGAAAAGGTTAAATGGACTTGTATTTTTAACCGGATAGATAACTAAAGATGAGACTGAAGCATGAATTTTTTGAGCCAACATGTCTTGAGTCCAAATATGCAGCCGACCACGATTCAACTCCATATTTAGCAATAAGGGACTCAGGTTTGCAGGTGCCGTGATGCCGCGAAAATAAATATAAAAAGACAGGTTTGAAGGGCAGTATGAACTCGGAAGCACAGGAGGAAAATGATGACTTCAGAACACAGAGGATTAATACCTGTCATAGTATTATTTCATCAGACACCTGTGGTGATGAAACTAGATACCTCCAAGGAAAAAATAATGAGCCACTCCCTCCATTGGGAATATTTGACGCCGGCTGAACTGAAAACAAGCCAGCCGGAATCATATATTCCCGAACAGAGTACTCGATACAACAATGCGAAGCCAAGTTAGTTTACACAGTTCAATCCACAGGGATTCGCCATCTTCTTAAAGCCTTCTCGAGTGTTTCAGCTCGTTGATGGACACGTGCTGCTTCCTCTTCCACCCAAGACCTGATATAAGCAAGTCAATGTTTAGACAAGTATCATAAAAGAGATTTCTTCATATATTACTCAAATCAGCACCGGTTGAGTTTTAAGTTTTTGATATGTTCATTTGTGTTCACAAGTGGCTTCCATAGCTAGGAAGGAACCTACTAGCGTTTTTTCTTTCCAGTGGCTTTGTTTCAGTTTCGCCTTTCATCAAAGCTGGAGTAGCAAAGTTCTTACAAAGCGTATCAGAAAAAAAAAATCAAGAGTTTTTCAAATCCAGAATATAAACTGAAGTTATGATACTGAAATCCAGCAAGCAACTCAAACTACAAATAATTTACCAGAATTCAAGTTTCAAATAATTAGGATTTCAAATTAGCATAACAAGTTCCAACTTACAATCAAGTTTGATTCTTAATTTCATAGAAAAGAATAAGTTCCGGAAATGATTAAACACTGGCAAACCATGTAACGGAAGAAAAGGAAAAATTGCCAAGCAGGCAAAGCTTGGGTTTCCAGCATAGTGCCTTCGAAAATGCAGCCTACACAAATTACACCGAATGCCCCAGTGCACATATAGTAGTATTTGGCATGTCCACCCTGGCCCATTATAACCACATCACAGGTGTTACGTATTATTTTGAACATGCAAAAACAAGCAATAACCAAGAAAGTATAATTCGATTTCCTGCATAAAACCTATATGGTTGGATTCATCTTCGCAAACAATTCAAAAAGGTACTCCCTCCGTTTTTTAATATATGACGCCGTTGACTTTTTTCGTTACTTTCACCATTCGTCTTATCTATAAATATTCGTGTAAATAGCTAAGTGTGTAAGTTAACCTTAAAGTGCTTTTGATGATGAATCCAATGATATTCATTTCACATTCGGAAAGTAATTATTTAAATCCATATTGTTGGTCAAAGTTCAATGAAAAAGTCAACGGTGTCATATAATTAAAAACGGAGGGAGTAAAATTTTGTAACTATTTATCGACTTAAAATTGCAAACAGCAGTGGTCAAAGTTGCATCTAGGAGACCAGGGAAAATCAAACCGTCAAATAAAAAAGACTGGAGGAAGTACAAAGGACAGACCTTAGCATTTTAAGAGCTTCCTTCTCGGCTTCAAGATGTGATTTAGTTTCATGGACAGCTTGATGCTTGCTGCTCATGTCAGACAATAAGTTTTCTAAAGTTTGCTGATCCACCATGACCTCTTCACTCTCAGTTGCTACTCTATCATACATGCCATCGATTTCTGACCTTAAACTTATGAGTTCCTCATTCTGACGCTCTAAAGCTGCTCTTTCCTTCGATAAGTCTGCTAGGTCCTTTTCTCTATCGGTCTTCTCATTCGCAAGCTCATGCAATGCATCTTGAAGATCCTTGTCAGCTTCTAAAGCACGTTCTTGCTCATTTTTTATCTTTTCTTCCCAATATTTTGGTATATCTCCTTTATTAGTTAACTCTTCCATTATTTCAGCTATAGCAGAAAGCTGTGCATGATTCTCTACTTCAAGTCTGTTTAATTCATCGCGAATTGCTTCCTCCATTCGACCACTGGTCAGTGCAGCAGCTGCTTGTGCTTTCGTTACAGGTTTTTGTGGTTGAAGACGTCTAGTATTTCCTATAAGATCCCATGGTTGTAAAGAAAATTAGGATAGTATACTGAAACAGCGACAACTGATCTGCACACATACCAATAGGTGCTGCTATGACTAGCATTAAAATTAACAAGTTCTCAGAACAGAGTAATAGTATGAAACAACAAATCTACTAACAGATAAGTCATACATTTCAATGAAAGATAAGGTCATGTTCGTTCCATTTAAAAGAAAAAAGAGAGCAACTAAAACTAAATAGAAATAGTTACCTTAAGTATCATGGAGAGAAAAGAAACCGACATTTACATGTTAAGGCAATCTCCTGAACACAGAGGCCTAACTCGATGCCATATAAAATGATGCTCAAAAGCAGTTTTCAGCAATACAACTAAATCTACTTTTAGATACTGGATTGTATTGGAAACGGAAACCATACGATAATACAAGCTTTATCTAAAAGCAAACCAGGTAACTGAAACATGCCACCAACATAGGCCACAAGTTTTTCCCAATCAATTCAATGATCAATCAAAATGCTAAAACTAATGAGGCGGTCGCCCATGTTTCTATTGCATGTTACTCCTCTCAAATAAAACGAGGGCCTTGCAAGCAGCTGAAGAAACAGTATAAAAATAATAACAAATCATACCGAAAACTTTGCTCACAATGCTGTTTTCGCCAGCCATCAACTCCATGAGCAGGGATGCAGACACGTCTGGGAAAGTACTCAAATCCAAAATGCGAACATTTCGACTCAGCATCTGGACTGTAACCAGAGTCAGGATATACAAAACCATGAAACAAAAGCATCTAGCTCACAATTCAGAGCACAAAATAAGTTGATAGAAAGATATGTGTACCTTTTGGTCTATTTCTAACGCACATGGATGCTCCAGAAGCACTTTTCCAATTGACGAGATCATAGCGAGAGAGGTAACTACAACCAGTCAACCACTACAGATGTTAGATGTCGATTATATATCAAATACAGATAAAAGTCACATATTTCACATGTTAAGCTAGTACCTATCAGGTAAGAACTTGGAATTTCCACTGCAACTAGAAGATCCACTTGTCGATGTTCCAATGGAGTTTGACAACTTACTAGGTACAATACCAGATTCTCCTAATGCTTTGCTTCACCAATAAAGAAAATCAGAGTTTTCCATGTCAGTACCATGACTAACTAGAACCTGAAACTCTGATGGAAGCTAATCCTAGTCTCAAATATAAGTCTATAACACATCAACGAAGTCCTAATACGATATTTTATATAGCAATATCTACAGATATATATGATTGCATAATGAATCAAATAGTATCAATCTAATGTTGTCAATTTACATGAGTTTTAGTCTATGCATTTGGAAATAGTAGGCGTATTTCATCTTGTTAGGGTATGCCTCTAACCAACAATTACTCTTAATGATCTATATGTTTTGTGACACAAAACATATAGATCATTCACAAAACTGACGTCATTAGATTCATATTATAAAATGCTTATTTATGACTAGTTTTGTATAACAGAAATAATATATTACTAGACCAATAGTTGGTCAAAGGCTTGTCCTAACAAGATGAAATGTGCCTTCTATTTCCAAACTAGGGAGCACATATGCATAGTCAAGGTTAAAAAGGTTTGGCGAAACAATCCTATATGAACATATACTTGGGATCAGAGGCAATAGCGTTCATGGAAAAAACTAAACGAAATGCATATTTTCAGACTATAAGTTACATTGGTAAAGGTACCATGAATCAAGTGGTCAAAGCTTGTCCCCAAGAGAGAAGTTGATTTACTGGACTTCATGGTCATACAACAAGCAGAGGAACTTACATTGTATATACAAGAAATCTGGGTCATCAATATTTACATCATCAAAGGCAGTTTGACCAGAGGCAAGTTAATTTACTAGGAATAATCCTTTGCATCCTTTTCCTACAAATTGCAAAATGTAACATAAAAATAAGCAATAATAAAATTTCATGAAGACCTCTTTTTTACTGACTTGCCCCATACCTCTCAAACTTTGAGTATAGCCTAACAAACCACCTTGCGAATTCCCTCCGAGTACAAAATTCATTGGAGCTAACATCATTCTCAATTATCTGATCAAGCACAGTAAGTGACAAAACACAATTAGAACATTTTACTACAAACAAAGTTGTTTCCGGAAAACATTGTATTCATAAGTCATAGGAAAAGAATTCCCATCATACAAAGCATTTTGGAAGCAACATTACCACTAAAATAGCCGTACATAGTAGTAAGTGCAAACCTTTTTCAAGACATTTATGAACTAGGGGTACCATACCAGTTCAGTTTTTTGAAATTAAGTGCAAGACAACGCAGGCAAAGTACTGTTTAATTAAGATCCAGTCTAACTAGAAAAGGAACATCTACAGATGCAGAAAAGAATAACTCTCCACGTCAGACATAATATTAAGTTGGAGCTAAAATTGAGATACAATGACATATAAAAACAATGTAGCAGTGTATGTGAAAACGAATTATAAGAACATGTGTTCTAAAAAGTATAAGGACCAACATGTTAATTTTATATAGCAATCAAGCCACTACACAACCGCGTAGTTATGCTAGGGACCTACTAGAAAAGGAACATCTACAGATGCAGAAAAGAATAACTCATTGCTACAAGGTGAACACATAAATAAAGACAATTAAGTGTAAGGGGGGACTGGCTTATCCACGGATCAATTCATAATGAAACACTTCCAGAAAAGGTAGTACACCACTTATGGTACAGATATTTCAACTAGCTAAATCATGGTTGGAAATTGTGAAAGCACCTGTAGCTTCTTCAATATTGAAAAGGCCTCCTCGTGTACGGGATCTACAGGAATGCTAAACAAAACATGAGCTCCACCAGCATGATTTTGCCTTGACTCGTCAGTTATTGCTTCAGCATTCTCATCCAGTGCTGCGCTGGAAGCTTCAGTTTCATCTGATTCCCTCTCACCACCATCCTCCTTGGGTGTCTCTTGTGACTCCGATGTTGACATTTTCTCTTGGACATAATGTAATGATGAGTTAATGAGTTGCTGCAAACCTGAAAATCGACATCATTCCACAACTTCTTTTATTCCTTTTACCATAAAATTCAGGCAGTTGAGTGTTCAAAGATTGATTCTGTGAATCAAAATGTAAATTCACAAGGAAAAACCTGGAAATCGTCATCATTCCACAACTTCCTTTAATTCTTTTTTTTTTAACATAAAATTCAGGTAGTTAGTGTTCATAGATTGATTCTGTGAATTCAAAATGTAAATTCACAAGGAAAAACCTGAAAATTGTCATCATTCCCCAACTTCTTCTATTATTTTTTTTACATAAAATTCAGGCAGTTGAGTGTACATAGATTGGTTCTGTGAATTCAAAATGAAAATGTAAATTCACAAGCAATATGTAACAAGTAGGAAAAGAATAAAACAAAAACGTAACAAATAAGACATCAAGTTAATTCAGTAAATACTGAATCTTGGGTGGTTATTTCAATACAGAACTTTATTACCACGCTTTGCTAAAAGTCCTTTTTGTGAGTTTTAGCAACATTGATTCCACACTAGTTATGCTGTCAAGATCTCACTTAGCCACTTAGTAAAGCGTTGTTCAACTGAAATTTCAATTAGCTAATCTAAGCATAAAACCACTCAACCAACTTACAAGGAACTAGGTGGCATTGTAAATAAGAGAAAATAAGCACCCACATTAGCATGAGTTGACACAGGTGTACTCCCACACCATCCATCCATCAACCTAGCCTCAGTTCAATCTATTATATGATTTTCCCAATTTCAATATGAACAAGTAGGGAGCTTCTTTCCATAATGCTCAGAATATAGTCATACCTAAAACTCTCATGTTATACTTTTTCATCCTTGGTATGACAAACAAGATTTTTTATTGTTAACCGAATCTATTTTCGAAAGATTTGAACTGAAAAACTAGGAGCTGGCCCATTTTGGATAATTCTTATTGCTTAGACTGTCTGTCATTCATAGCTTCACATCCCAGATATTCAATTACACATCTCCCTTATATTATCCCATACATTCAGAAAAAATAGGATTGAAGGAAAAGAAGACAATGAGCTGGGCCACAATCTGAAGTTGGCATTCCAGGATCAGATGGAAAAACATGAAAATAAAATGGTTGACCCTAATATCGTATGCAACTCACATTTTCTGGAGGACGGGTAGTGCCACGCCAGCCCGGCCAAGCCGATTGCCACAGATGCTCCAAGCCCGACTGCAATAGCTCTCCCAATCCCTGAAATTAACAATCCACGCAGTCAGAACAAAGGATCCACCCAAAGTTGAAATCTTCCACAACCCACCCGTCACAACGTTCAAGTTACCAGTCCTCCGCTCCCGTTCCAACGGCGGTGGCTCGGGGAGCCCCCAGCCGCCGAACCCGTCATCCGAGTTGCCGCTCGCCGGCGTAGGTGAGGCCGTAGCCGGGGGAGAAGCGGGGAGCCGTGCCGCGGCGGCGGGGAGAGGCGGAGCGTGTAGGCGGCGACGGCCATGGGGAGAAGGGATCTGGGGCCGCTAGGGTTTTGGTGCTCTGGGGCTTATCGAACTGTGTTCATTCATTTTGGGCATCACACACACCAACAAACTTAGTTCGAGACATGTTTTTATCTGGTTTCGTGTTTCAACGCCGACCGGACACTGTGCAGTGTGCAGCAGAGGTATTATGGTGATTCAAGAAAATTTTCAAAAAATTCAAGTGGAAAAGGAAAATGGTGAGATTTTTTTTAAAAATCTGAATTAACGTTAAGTCTCATTTCCATAACGGACTCAATTATACATTATACCCAACCGTACAACTAGTAAAAATAACTTTTTTTGCGAATTACACAGTACAACTCAGATACTCACAACGCACGCACACTCACACCTATGAACGCAAATACGCAACCCCTATCGCTATGAGCATCTTCGAAGACTGAGCCGGCAAATCCTCGATATTGACGTAGTCACCACTGGCGCCTCGCTGTCGGCGGTCACGTCGCCTACTGCTGAAAGCACAACGCCGTTAATCCTTAAAAATTCGCTCCCACGGGGAGTCGAACCCAAGACATCAAGTGCTACCGGACTCTTATAACCACTAGACTACAGGCCCTTTCACTAGCCAAAATAACTTGGCAGTATGTACGGCATTTTCAAGAAAAATAAAACAAGAAGGTAAAGGTTACAGTGCGAACTTGATCTAAAATTTCTTGTTAGATAATTAAGCTATTACATCAATGTCAAGGTATTTTATTTCCTAATTACTAGTATTTGTGGTTTATGATACACAACACACACAATATATAAACTTTGCGTAACTCTAGCAAAAATGTAGGCTAGGAGCCCACCAAATTTACATATAATTGAAATTAACAAATTAAGGTCACATAAAAGTTGACCTATAATTTTTGAAAAGCTAACACGCAAAGGTTGCTATATAGCTAACTTTTTAAAAATATGTACAATATCTTTTCTATTTTAAATGAATAAAACGCATAATGCAGTAATACTCCTCAAATAAGCTCATCAAACCTCTTCTATGCCTTATGCGTCTTAATTCACTCTCGGGAGCCCGCGGCTAGCAGGGGCAAACTCGGCCACCCTCCATCCTAAAGCGGGAGAACGACCACAATTGTGAAAAAAGGTGTTTGTACGAACCCCCGTTGCAGTGTTTCGGATTCATGCCATATTTTAGGATGCATTGACCACTTTAACCTACGGTGTTCTTTTTTTTCCGATTCCACAGTACACACAATCACCACTTTAATCACAGTACAACTTAGACACTCACAACGCACACTCATTCACCTCTATGAACGCCCTATGTAAACCCTACGTTTATAAGCATCTTCGAGGACTGAACCGGCAAATTCTTGATATTGACGAAGTCGCCCCTAGTGTCTCGCTGTCGACGACCACGTCGCCTAACGCTGAAAGCACAACACCGTTAAATCTTAAAATTTCGCTCACATATTGAGTCGAACCCAGGACCTGAGATGTTACTTAGGCTCTTTGTAGTCACTAGACTATAGACCCTTTCGCCCTTTCGCTTAACCTACGGTGTCCTAGCCACCCCCGGGATGGCTCTAGCCTCTACGACTACTTCCAATAGAAGTTTCATTTTCAATGAATGAAATGCCACAGGGGCATTTTTTTATGACATGACAATATGATTATGAAAAGAGAGAGGGAAGAGATTTCATTCATGTCAACATTTTTTGTCTCTTGCATGTGCTTTTTGAAAACAATGAAAATAAAACTATGCGTTGTATGAACTATTTCATTCATCAAATAATTGCATTGTTGCGTGTATGGCACTCTTAAAAACAACAAAATAAAACCCCATTAGGACTAGCTTAAGCCCAAGAAATTAACTACTCAGAAAGGGGATTAGTGCATCCATTCAATGTCACCCCACCCCCCCCCCCCCCCCCCCCCCCCCCCCCCCAAAAAAAAGCATCCATAAAATGTTTAAAGACAATTGTTTGGTCCATTCATTGTAGAAATAGAAATCTCACAAGATAATCTGCTTCTCATATCCCCTCATCTTGGATTAGTGACTTCTACAAGTCTTCTAAGTATTTTGGTTGTGTTTAAATCAAAGTTTTAAAAAGAAAGTTGATATTGTGAACAACAGTATAGGAAAGGTTCCAATAATCAAATGGTCATTACTGCATGTCCTCAACAAGGCTTATATGAGACAATGCAGTGGGTCAACTTCAACCAGGGCTGCACAAAATACCGAATTTAGCAACACCTACTATCTTCAATTATCGCTAAAAGTTGTCATACAATACTATTTAATTGTACATTCATTGCTCCCTCTGAGATGAGAAGAAAATTTTATTATCCACGCAATTCCCAAAAGATCGCCCATTGGTCAATAGGAGAGACAGGCTACCTGATGGAAGTCATTAGTGTCTCTTTTTTCGGAATATCAGTACGTGCTTTCTTCCAAAATAAGGTCCTCTTCTAAAAGGAGGTCTTCTCTTCGTCTTTGCTCAGCCTTTCTCTTCTCATTCTTCTTCCTTGTCTCCTCACCTATGGCATTAGCAATGGCAATAGGTAACCAAAATCCAGGTCTTTCGAGAAACTGGGCTCGGTGCAGGATCATCGCATCCCGCTCCGTCACATGAATGCCTTCCAATGTCCACAAGGCAACAGTTGCAGTTCCTTTAAGACCAAGGGAGTACCATCCTAACCCAGAAACAGCGATGTCCACACTGTTAACATCCCAACTGGCCCCAGACACTCCAATGAGTCTTTCTGTCCAGGGACCCAACTCAGCGACTCGTTCTGGGCCAATCGGTGGCTGAAAAGACAAAGCATGTCGATCAGTGTGATAGACAGAATAGCAAAATAAGATATATTGTTTCAACTCCAGTTGCATATGCCTTGAACATAATGTAGAAACACAGTTAGCATCATCAGTGATCTTCAAAAATGGAAATACTTGGACATCATTCAGTGTAAATTTTGAGCCCGATATGTATATTACAACCATCAGATGCTCATCTGTGGTTTCTAATAGCCATGACCAAATAAATTCATCTCAGATACCTGAACAAATGTTTGTTTCTTTCATCTCTACCCCTTAAGCACCAGTTAAAACTATCCTAAGTCTACACATCTAATTACCCCCAACAGTCACAACCTATGCTATGTGCACACCACTAAGTGCACATAAAACTCTGCGTATTACACATCTAATGGCCACTAATGACTCTCAGATGACTACATCAAATCTAACGGTCCAAAGCGCTCGGATCTTCCACATCGTAAAATTTTTGCACCGACAAGTGGGCGTTCGCGTCCTCCGGAGTCCCGCTCCTCGCGAAACACGGCTTCGCTTTCCCTCACTTCACTTTCCCCCAAACCATAGCAAGTCCTGGCAATGGTCGCCGCCACCACATACCGCGCCGCTGCATCGTCGCCTCCAGCCCTCCACCCACCCCACCCACCCCTCCCTTCCCTCATCTCGCCTAGCCACCACCCTCATACCTCAGCTCCCTTGGCCCCCGGTGTGTCGTCTCCGGCGACGATCTCGATCCGCAGCACCCGGGCGGAGAAGTTGACCGGGTTGAAGGCGAATTCAAAGCTCGGGCCGCCGCTCACCCAGAAGTCCGGGTCCATCCCCTTCCCCCCTGCTGTTGCTCCAATCAACCACGCTCCACCACATGCGCCACCGGTAGGAGCTCCACCACGGGAAAGGTGAGGCATGGATTTCCCTTCTATTTCGTTCCTTGCCTAATGATTCTGAGCACTGGGGAAGTGCTGCTGTTGTTTGATTTTTTTTTTTTTTTGTTCATGCGTTGGGTGGGGGAATGAAACCTGTGTCTGCTTTGAAGTGATTTGATTTGACCTGGCCGTGTGGCGCCTTTAGTTGTTCATCACCGTACATCCTCCGGAGACCCAGTTGATTTTGGCTGTGAGATTTTATTGTCAATTTATCTGAAACAGTTGATTTTGTGTAAACTTTGATATTTCAGATTACTATCAGCATGTGATTTTGCCTTACTAACATTTTTTTTTTGTGGCAGGATGAAGTTGTGAGCTCAAAGAGACATTAATCTGCTTGATAAAGTCAATCAATGAGACGCACCGTGTCACTTCCATAGGTGATGTTCATGTTGAACTATAGTCCAACATTTTATTTTAGCAACATGGTCTGTTGTAGAAAAGTTCCTAGAACCAATTTCAAACATAACGTCCTCTGCTACTCGATCAGTAGTAATGTTATAATATATAAAACAAGTTGTGCTGCTTGAAACTTTTCATAATATTGGTTTGATTTCTTTTGCAGCAGAATTTTACACATCAAGTAGCTTGAGAAAAGACCTGGAAGGTGGAAGACCAACAAAGATGTCTTGGGACTGAAATGCACCAGAAACTTCTGGGGAAATTTCAGGCTGGTTGAGGGTTGTGCCGCCATTGTTGTCCCTCCAAATTCTACTTAATTAGAAAAGTTTAATGATTCTCAATTTTTTTATGTTTGATTATTGAAACATGTATCATTGTTGATTCATTTAACAATAACACAAGGGCCAGGTAAAATTGTCGCTCCCCAGACCCTTCCATTTGTTGGTTTATTCAATTTGATTAAACATACTTGATTTGCTGCTGATTGGTTGCATGTGCTGTTTCTTGCCTATTATTTAGAAGAAAAAAATGATAGTACAGTACTAGATTGCTACTGTTTGCCAACAGGATTTCAGTGATGGCCCCTTTCGATTTTTCACCTATTTTGTAACTTACTCATTTTAGTAACAATTACATGGATTAGCGGAGTATTCAATTATTTCTATACTGAAAATGTGTGCTAGAAGTTTCAGACAGAGCAAATCTCTTTAAACATGAGGAACTATCACTTGGAATTAATTGGTTATCAGAATACAGTTTTGTAAAAATGAAAATATTGGTGTTTAGTAATTCTGAAGGTTGCATTTGGTCTTATGCATGGTCATATGCTGCTAAAAGATGGTTCGGTTTCTTGAGAACATTGTGAGCTGCCATTTCCTGATTTTTCATTTATCGGGAGACCATGAAAATTGAGATCATGTTAGCGCATCTCAATGTTCTGATGTTGTAGAGCATCTCAAAGATTTGTTTCTATCAATTTCAGATTTGTCTGATTACTATTGGAGGACTGCCATGCACTCTATGAAGCTTTGGTTTAAATGTGTAGTCATCTGAGATGCTATTCTACCAAGCGTGTAACCTACATCTTATTTTAATCCATGCAATCAGAATGCTTTGGTTTAAATAAATAATGAGATGCTATTTCATTTGGTTTCAGGTCCATCCAGTGGTTTTTTTTGTTTTTGTTTTTGGGAATCCCATCCAGTGGTTAAGTTCTGGTGAGGATGGGATGGATGGCTGCCTAGGGCCGAGGGAGTTGAGAAAATAACTGAATTTCTACTCTTGGATTTGATAGACATGATTAGAAGTTCCAGGAGAGATGTGCTTGCTGGGCTTGTTTTCCAGAAAGTTCTTGAATGCAACTCTAATGGGAAATTGGGAACTTCTGGAACTTGTGACATCCCATGCAGGCAGCACTCCCCAGTTGCACCATTGCTGTAGTGTCTAATGCTATGGAAGAGCTGAGCAAGGTTTATTCCAAAATCATGGCTATGGTTATCAGTTCTGGATATGATGATGAACATATGAAAGCAAACCAGTGGACAAGGGCGTATAAGTACTGAAATAATTGTATCCAATGGTTCATTTTTGTCAACATCTTGAAAAGGTGTAGTGTATTTTTGAATTTGCATGCAGCTTAATGTCACTGTATCCATGACTTATTAACTCTTTCAATAGTCACCTGAATTCTATCTTTTTTCTATAGAAAGTAAAAAAAACATATACTTTGATATATGAATGTTGTTACAACTTAGGAAGGAGTAATGTGCTTGGTTAAATATTTCTGCTGCAATCTCTCTTTGTACAAAACACCTGATTGTCTAGCTTAAGCCCTTGGGTGTTTGTTTCAATAAAAAATTGTGGTTATTAATTAATTCTCTGTTATTTTTTCCATGGATTTTAGCTCATTTCAATTTTGTGTGGATTTTGATTATCGCCGTAGCGTTAGCACGGGCAATATACTAGTTAGCATAAGGAATTCTTTGTGGCTCAATACAGCAACCTTACTACCTAGTAATCTGCATAGTCTTCTGTTAAACAGAAAAAAATGTGCCATTAGAAGGAACCTGCAGTAGCTTGGAATGGAGTTACCTGAAGCCTGATGCCAAAATGTTTTGCTCGCAGTTCTTCAGCATTTTCGGTCTTTCCAAGATGAAGGGGAATATTAGAAGATGCCCAAACAGTTATATATATTGTTTGTACTGATGATTTTAGCACATCCAGTCGTGTTAAGCCTCCAATATGCACAGATTGTCCTGCCTGCAACGGTTTACAGCCATTGGAGCCATATCAGTGTCATGGAACACTATGCAGCACTAAACGACCTGAATTTCTATCAATAGAATGAGTTGAAGGCTACTATAACAAGTCAGGTCCATGGAATTTCTAACCAGGGTACATAGTCTCTATAGGCTTGATAAACAAATCAACTTTGAACTGGGCTGTTTAGCTTGTTTTGAAACTTGCTAGGCAGCTAACATAGTGTAAACAGTGTCATTTTGCCAAATTTCACTGAAGATAGGAAGTTAAGAGGGACTAGGAACATTTATTCAAGTATCTTAGCAATAGAAGTATGGACATGGTCAGCATATTACGATGTTATCATATGCCTCTGCTACTGGAACCAGAGTCTTGTTTCAAACTTAACAACCATGTTCATATCACAGATTGCACAATGTACTCATTTACAGTTATGAAGCATTGCAAATACCGTTTGCATATATGTATGATCGATATACACCTACTATCTTGAGGTATAAATAACATAACAGATTATATACTTACTTTCACCCTGAAAGTTCGTGGCTTCAGTTCTTTCCTTATTTCAATCATCTTCCGTTCCTCATTGTTTAATCTCATTGCCATTATGTATGGATGCAACAAACCAGGAGTGTCGTACATCTTTGCCTTTGCAGGTAAAACACCAGTTATCCTCAATATGCCTAACGTAGTTCCCGGGACAGCTGCCTCAGTCAATCGTGTGATTTTAACCCCCTGTTTCTTTGCAAACCCATTGATAAGCGTAGATTTCCCAGCATTCTGTGCACCAATCACCCAAACATTGCTACGAGGTCCTGCAGATTCCTTGATGTATGAGAGCAAGTTCCTGACAGCCAAGTCCTTGTGAACGCTGACCAAGAAAACAGCATCCAGCTTCGGTGCTCCAAAAGCCTTAGCACGGCCACGGACCCATCTATCCAACCTCACTCCCATTTGCTCCCAGGGCAGCAAATCAACTTTTGTACCAACAAGAACAAGCCTCGGCGTTTCACTCAACTTAGAATTTCCCCTCTCTTCAAGCGCCTTGAACAGCGATTTTGCTGCCCTCTTGGGGAATGACCCATCAAAGTCTGAACAATCCACTACCATTACAATAACTGGGGTGCCAGCTGATCGCTTCATCAGCCTAGATGAAATGAACCGGTCGAAATCAAAGTCCGGGATCAAGTTCTCGGCTTTGTCATTCTTCACAAGCCCATAGTTCCTCAGCGAATGGCAACGGGCACAGACCACAGCTGAGTCTTGCTCAGCCTCTACCCTCTTGGCTTCCTTCGCCCGGCGCTTCCTCTCTGACTTTGACAGCTTCTCTTTCTTCATCCTCTCAAGAGTCTCCTCTGTAATGTTCCCATAGCCAACCCCTGGTGGCGCGAAACCATCCAACTCTTTCCTCCATTTCTCATCCTCGTCTTCTTCCAACTGCTCCTCCCAATCAGAGTCCCAATCGCTGCCAAAACCTTCAATATCAGATTCGAAGCCACCCTTAAGCGGTGACTCATTATCTCCACCATCATCCTCCTCTTCAAGAAACTCATCGTTGTCGCTGACCAGACCCTCCAATTCAGCCTCAAGCTCAGACTCCGAAATCAGCTCATCCTCCTCACCTTCAAGAAACCCATCAGAATCGGCAGCGAGAAGCACTCGGTCTTCCCCCATTTCGTCCTGCGAGCGGCGGGACGGGTTCTTGAAGAAGCCGGGGAGGTTGGGGTCGGCGTCCTGCATGAACACCCCGCACCCCGGGCACACGGGTCGGCCGACGGCGGCGTCCTCATCATCCCTTCCCTCACTGATGACCGGGCCCAGGCCCGGGGGCCTGCCGCGCCGGCAGGTGGAAACTGTAAATTCAAAAGGAAAATGTAACAATTATGACAAGAATAAAACAAAAAGTAACAAATAAGACATCAAGCTAATTCAATATATACTGAATCTTTGCAATGGTATACTATTGAACGATTAAGTGGTTATTTCAATACAAAACTTTATTACCACGCTTTGCTCTAAGTCCTTTTTGTGAGTTTTAGCAACATGGATTCCACACTAGTTAGGCTGTCGAGATCGCACTTAGCCACTTAGTAAAGCTTTGTTCAACTGGAATTTCAATTAGCTAATCTAAGCATAAAAAACACTCAACCAACTTACAAGGGACTAGGTGGCATTGTAAATAAGAGCAAATAAGCACCCAAGTGGACACAGGTGTACGTCCACACCATCCATCAACCTAGCCTCAGTACCTCAAGTAGTGAATCTATTATATGATTTTCCCGCAGTATGAACAAGTAGGGAGTTTCTGTCCATAATGCTCAGAGTATAGTCATACCTAAAACTCTCGTGTTATACATTTTCATCCTTGGTATCACAAACAAGATTTTTGATTGTTAACAGAATCTACTTTTGAAAAGATTTGAAGTGAAAAACTAGGAGCTGGCCCATTTTGGATAATTCACATGCGAAATTACACATCTCCCTTATATTATTAGTGCTTAGACTGTCTAACTAGTGCTTGGACTGTCTGTCTGTCATTTTGGATAATTCACATGAGACTGTTAGTGCTTAGACTGTCTGTCATTCATAGCTTCACATCCCAGATATTATAATTACACTACACATCTCCCTTATATTATCCGATACATTCAGAAAAATTAGGATTGAAGCAAGAGAAGCCATCGAGCTGGGCCACAATCTGAAGTTGGCATTCCAGGATCAGATGGAAAAACATGAAAATAAAATGGTTGACCCGAATATCGTAATCAACTCACATTTTCTGGAGGACGGGTTGTGCCACGCCAGCCCGGCCAAGCCGATTGCCACAGATGCTCCAAGCCCGACTGCAATAGCTCTCCCAATCCCTGAAATTAACAATCCCCGCAGTCAGAACAAAGAATCCACCCAAAGTTGAAATCTTCCACCACCCACCCGTCACGAAACGTTCAACGTACCAGCCCTCCGCTCCCGTTCCAACGGTGGAGGCTCGGGGAGCCCCCAGCCGCCGAACCCGTCATCCGAGTCGCCGCCCGACGGGGCCCAGCTGGCGGCCACCTTCGCAGCCGCGCGGCGGCGGAGGTGAGGCCGCAGCCGGGGTTGGAGCCGGGCGCCGTGCTGCGGCGACGGGGAGAGGCGGAGCGCGTAGGGGGCGACGGCCATGGCGAGAAGGGATCCGGGGCCGCTAGGGTGTTGGTGGTCTGGGGCTCATCGAACTGTGTTCATTCATTTTGGGTCGGGTGCATCACCCACACCAACAAACTAGTTCAAGACATGTTTTTATCTGGTTTCGTGTTTCAGCGCCGAACCAGACACTGTGCCGCAGAGGTCTGCTACTATGGTGATTTAGGAAAATTTCAAAAAACCAAATGGAAAAAGAAAATGGCAAGACTTTTTAAATTTTGTTAAATCTAGAGTAATGTTAGGTTCCATTTACCCAACTAAATCATTTATATATTCGACCCAGCTGCACGACTAGTAAAATAACTTGTAAGTACTCCTCGCAAAAAAATAATAATAATAACTTGGTAGTACGTAGGGCATTTTCGAACAAAATATGAAGGTACTCTGCAAACTTGCTAGGATTTAACGATGTTGTGCTTGGTAGTAACTAAAGATTACACTGCAAACTTGATCTAAAGTTTCTTATTAGAAAACTAAGCCATTACATCAATGTCAAGGTATTATTTCCTAATTTTTAAACAAACTGCACGTGACTCTAGCAAAATCTACTCCCTCCGTCCCACTATAGGTGTCGTTTTACGCTCAAACTTTTGTCCCACCATTAGATGTCGTTCTCGGTATCTAACACTCCTGTCGCCTGCCGCCCCCCAGGTCCACGCCCATCGTTTCGACGCAGCGTCATCCTCGTCCACTCGTTCTCTCATCTCCTCTCTCATTGAAAAATCCTCTTGCTCTCCACCCAAATCCCATCTCTCCCAGGCGCAATTCCTCGTCGATCTCCATGGGCGGCGGCTGGGAGGTGCTGCGCGGAGTTCCTAGCGGCAGCAGTGGTGGCACACTGGGCGGCGGCCGGGCCGAGCTGTGTTGTGGCGGCGGCTGGGCGGAGGCGCGAGGTGGGCGGCGGCGGGCGGAGGCGCGAGGTGGCGGCGAGGTGGGCGGGGCAGGCGGAGGCGCGAGGTGGCGGCGAGGAGGGCGGCGGCAGGGCGGAGGCGCAAGGTGGGGGCGAGGTGGGTGGTGACCGGGCGTAGGCGCGCAGTGGCGGCGAGCTGGGCGGACGCGCGAGGTGGCGACGACGCCGTGGGCGGTAGCCGGGCCAAGCCGCGCGGTGGTGGCGGAGGACGCTCGTGCGTGGCTCGGCGGCAGCGGCGCGTCCGCGTGGCGGCGTTCAAGCGGGGCGGAGCGCGCGCAGCTCGTCGGCGCCCCGAGCAAGGCGCGGCGACTGGAGCGGGCGTCACTCGACGGCGCAGTGGCTGGCGGCGGAGGAACGAAGGGAGGAGGACGTGTGGCCGACGTGCAGCGGGGGAGACGATGGGGAGGTCGGAGAGGCTGGGCTGCTACTAGGAGTACTTTAGTTTGTTCGGCTGGAGAGAAGAACGAGAGACGAGAGAGACGAGTAGGAGACTGGGAGGAAGAATTGAATGAGGGCAGCAGAGTAAAGTGACACAGCACATTGGTTTGGGTGCGTTTTGCTAGAACGACACCTATAGTGGGACGGAGGGAGTAGGATAGAACAGATCACATTTATATAAATAATTTAAATTAATATGTTAGGCGCCAAAAGGGCCTGTAGCCTAGTGGTTACAAGAGCTTTAGAGTATCTCAGGTACTGGGTTCGACTCCTTGTGGGAGCAAATTTGGTAGGATTTAACGGTGTTGCGCTTTCAGTGCTAGGCGACATGGCCGTCGGCAGCGAGGCGCCAGTGGTGACTTTTTCAATCTCGTGGATTTGCCGGCTCAGTCTGTGAAGACCCTCGTAGGGGTACGGTTTGCCTATGTACGTTCATAGGGGTGAGTGTGCGTGCGAAGACCCTCGTAGGGGTAGGGTTTGCGTATGTACGTTCATAGGGGTGAGTGTGCGTGCGTTGTGAGTGTCTGAGTTGTACTGTGTAATTCGGAAAAAAAATATATTAGGCTCAATGCACCAGAGAAAGCTGCTCCATCGACTTAGGGCATATTTGTTGGCCTATGATTTTTTTTTTTAAAGCTGACACATAAAAGTAATCTATAAAAGCTAATTTTTAAAACATGTAAATATCTATATTTTTTTATTTCAAATGATAAAAATGCATAAAGCAGGTCCTCGAAACAACGTTTCACGTAAGTCCATCAAAACGCCCTTTTTTGTTGTCCAGACCTGTACAAAATATTCCCTCATTTCAGGATTTATTGTTTTGTTACTAAAATTGTGCCGGCCTCAATTCAAATGTGCTGGTTGGAACGACATCAATAGCCAACAGGAGGGAGTAGTCATATACTCCCTTTATTTTTAAATTGTTGTTGCCGTTAACTTTTAAGTTACGTTTTACCATTCATCTTATTTAATTTTTTTAAAAAAATTTCATATATTTTGCTATAGTTTTATTACTAAATAAACTCAAAATATATTTATAAGTTTGTATATTTAAACTAATATTTTGAATAAAACGTAACTCAAAAAGTCAATAGCGACAATAATTTAAAAACAGAGGAATTACTAGAGAATCTTTGCCTGACCAGCCCTTCATGCTCTCATGGCAAATTCAACACCGCAGAGCAATTTTGAAAACTGATTCACGACCCGTTGCTTCGTCCTTCTGAGTCACCAGTTACCACCAATATCAACATGTTTCACTTTGCTCATGTAGGGCATCTGCTCAGGTGAGGCAGAACGCACATACTTGCAAAAAAAAAAAAAAAGTTTGTACGAGCCATTACACCGTTGCAGTGCTTTTGGATTCGCGCCATATTTCAGAACGCATTGACCACTTTTACCTCCGGATGGTCCTAACCTCCCGACAGGATGGCTCTAAGCCCACGAAGTTACGGAAAAGGGGTTATTGGTGCATGCATTCCATGTTTTTTTTTTTGCTCAAAGGCCATTAAATGTTTAAAGACAATTGTTTGGTCCATTCATTGTAAGACAGAGAAATCTCCCAAAATAATCTGCCTCTCATATTCCCTCAACTTTTTTTTTCGAAAACATGCGGAGCACGTATTTCATTAAGAAGAAGAGAAAGATTCGAACCGATTACAAAGAGGCCAAAGGCCAAGAAAGAAAAAGACACAACACACCCACAGACGACAACACAGACGAAACCCCTACAGAAGGGGAGGAGGCGACCTGACGACCTATGCTGACTAGAAAGGTTAAAGGACAGGAAAAACAAAAAACTAAAAACTAAAACTAAGCGGGAGCGCGGCTGAAAGAGCTTCCGAAGCTTAGCGAGCTTGGCCAACGCCCAGAGGTTGGCCTCGTCGATGATCACCTGCGCTAGAGCGACCGGTTGGAGGGCCTCGAAGTCGTCACCCTCTTGTTTCTTTCGTTCCAAAGTCTCCAAGCGACCAACACAACTAGAGTGCCGTAACCTGTGCGGAGAACTTTGGCTACCCGCTTGCGCGACCGCAACCACCAGGCTACGAAGGGTAGTTCGTCCATAGAAGGTGCGACATGTTGTAGACCAAGCCTCTGAAACACTCTGAACCAAGTCTCACGACTATGGACACAGTGCAGGAGCAGGTGGTCTATGGTCTCTGGATCCTGAGCACAGAGGGCGCAGGTATCGTCATCACGGAGACTGTGACGCAACAATCTATTGGAGGTCTAGCATCGCTCATGGAGGACCAGCCAAAGGAAGAACCTACATTTATTAGGCGTTTGTGTCTTCCAAAGGAGACGCGCTCCCAGGATCTCATATTGGCCTATGAAGAAAGCCTGGTAGGCACTAGCTAGCAGAGGTGAAGCGACCGTCAGCTGTCCACTTCCAGATGAACTTATCCTGCTGATCTGATAAGACGACCCTAGATAGGATGTTGACAAGTAGAAGGGACTCCAGGAGCACCTGGACCGTCCTAGGACCTTTGATGTCCCGAATCCAGCGACGGTTGTGTAGGCCGTCACACACTAATCTTGAGTTGCGGGTTCTGGTGGGAACAGCCTCGACCAAGTGAGGGGCTATCTCGGAGAGCGATTTCCGTCGACCCATCTGTCTTTCCAGAATAGGGCGGCCTTGCCATCACCCAGGCGAACTGTAATGGACCTGTCGAACAAGGCTTGCGCCGAGGGGGTAGTCGCGACCGGTAGGCAAGCCCAAGCCTTATCAGGTTCGACCCGGGCAAGCCAGTTCCAACGGAGGCGCAAGGCCAAACCTGTGAGCCTTAGGTCTCGGAGTCCTAGTCCTCCAGCGTGCAGTGGTCTGTAAACCTTGACCCAGGCGATGGCGCAATGCCCACCCGAAACGACCTCTGTTCCTGTCCATAGGAAAGCCTTTTGCAACTTTTCGATCGCTTCAATCGCCCACGCCGAAATGCAAACCGCTATAGAGAGGTATACCGGAATAGCCGAGAGCTCGTCTTGGTCAGAGCGAGGCAACCACCCCTGTTCATGAGCCGACCTTTCCAAGTGGGGATGCGATCCGCGACCCTATCGACCTATTCCCTCAACTTGGATTAATGACTTCTACAAGGCTTAATAGTATTTTGGTTGTGTTTAAATCAAAGCTTTAAACAGAAAGTTGATATTGTGAACAACAGTACATGAAGGGTTTCAATAATCAAATGATCATTAACAAGGCTTATATGACAACTCACAACAATGCAGTTGGGTCAACTTCAACCAGGACTGCACAAAATACCGAATTACTATGCAACAACTACTATTTTCAATTATTGCTAAAAGTTGTCATACAATACTATTTAACTTACATTCATTGCTCCCTCTGAGGAGATGAGAAGACCAATTCTACAATTCACACACAATAAGTTTTAATTCCCAAATGATCGCCCATTGGTCAATAGGAGAAGGCTCTGATGAAAGTCATTAGTGTCTCCTCTTTCGGAAGATAATTAGTACTTGCTTTCTTCCAAAATAAGGTCCTCTTCCAAAAGGAGGTCTTCTCTTCGTCTTTGCTCAGCCTTTCTTTTCTCATTCTTCTTCCTTGTCTCCTCACCTATGGCATTAGCAATGGCAATAGGTAACCAAAATCCAGGCCTTTCGAGAGAAACTGGGCTCGGTGCAGGATCATTGCATCCCGCTCCGTCACATGAATGCTTTCCAATGTCCACAAGGCAACAGTGGTAGTTCCCTTAAGGCCCAGGGAGTACCATGCTAGACCAAAAACAGCGATGTCCACACTGTTAACATCCCAACTGGCCCCAGACACATCAATGAGTCTTTCTGTCCATAGACCGAACTCAGCGACTCGTTCTGGGCCAATCGGTGGCTGAAAAGACAAAGCATGACGATCAGTATGATAGACAGGATAGCAAAAATAAGATCTATTGTTTCAACTTCAGTTGCATATGCCTTGAACACAATGTAGAAACACAGTTAGCATCATCAGCAATCTTCAAAAATGGAAATACTTGGAAATCATTCAGTGTGAAATTTAGAGCTCAACAAATATATTAAAACGATCAGAAGCTCATCTGTGATTTCTAATAGCCATGACCAAATAAATTAATCACAGACACCTGAACAAATATTTGTTTCTTTCATTAGCATAAGGAATTCTTTGTGACTAAATGTGCCATTAGAAGGAACCGCCAGTAGCTTGGAATGGACTTACCTGAAGCCTGACTCGGTCTTCTCCCATTTCGTCCTGCGAGCGGCGGGACGGGTTCTTGAAGAAGCCGGGGAGGTTGGGGTCGGCGTCCTGCATGAACACCCCGCACCCCGGGCACACGGGGAGGCTGACGGCGGCGTCCTCCTCATCCCTTCCCTCACCGATGACCGGGCCCAGGCCCGGGGGCCTGACGCGCCGGCCGGTGGAAACTGAGCAGATGGAAAGGTTGAGTCTTTGAGACAAGAATGGCGAGGAGAGGAAGGGGAGAAGGCCGGGAGGTGGAGCTGGGCAGGCGAGGAAGCGGAAGAAGGGAAGGCGGGCCGCCGTCGCGGCTGGGGTTGGGAGCAGGGGTTTAGCCATTGGGAGCGGCAGCAGCGAAGAGGATAGGAGGAACCATCAACCGAGTGCCTCTCCCCTATGGCAGCTCTTTTTTCCTCTCTTTCTTATTTTTAATTTATTTCTGTGTCAAGACAATTATCTACTCCATCCTAGTAATCTGCATAGTCTTCTGTTAAACAGAACTAAATGTGCCATTAGAAGGAACCGCCAGTAGCTTGGAATGGACTTACCTGAAGCCTGATGCCAAAAATGTTTTGCTCGCAGTTCTTCATCATTTTCTGTCTTTCCAAGATGAAGGGGAATATTAGAAGATGCCCAAACAGTTATATATATTGTTTGTACTGATGATTTTAGCACATCCAGTCATGTTAAGCCTCCAATATGACAGATTGCCCTGCCTGCAACGGTTTATACACTACTAGAAAAACACCCCTGTAGATACGCTTTATTTAGACATTAGATACATTTATTTCATGTCTATTAGAATATAGAGACGTTTTCATAAAGCGTGTCGGGGGCGTATCCACACGGGCCGTGTCATGTGCCTGTAGTGATGCATTTTAAAAGCGTATCTAGCAGATATAATGCGATTTATAGCGACGCTATATACGTATCTACAAACCTATACACGATTTTATAGTTACGGTAAGTCACGTGTCTATGAATTTAGCAACACTTTAAAGTGTTGCTATTTAGAACATTGCAAAAGAAACATATTTTGTTGCCTCATGCTCTTAGCAAGTATTATTCGTGCAATTCGCAGGAATTGAACCCGTGACCTTTTCATTTCATACAAACTCCCTTAACCAACTCATCTCACGTGCAACACTAGAGTAAGATATGTATTCTTTTTAACTCATGCTATCCAAATGCATTGACGTCTCTAGCATTACAAATAGCATGTCAAGAAGCATCTTTAGATGAGATTACATTGATTTAAAGCGTGACTTTGATGCGTTCTCAATATCGTGTCATAAGCGTGTTTATTTAGGATACCAACGGAATGAAATCAAGTCTAGTATCATATAATTTATCAATGCACGTCAAAAAGTATCTTTACAGGGCTACTAACGTCAAAACCATGTCAAAAACATGTCTATTCGGCTATTGATGATTAAAGCGTATCTAATAACGTGTTAAATTGACACAATCTTAATACCGTGTCAAAAAACGTCTTTAGGTGCTGATGTATTGACGTTTATAAAAGCGCATCTATAAAAACGTCTTTAGAAGGCCTTTTTTCTTGTAGTGATAGCCATTGGAGCCAAATCAACGTCATGGGATCCTATGCAGTAATAAACGACATGAATTTCTGTCACTAGAATGAGTTGAACGCTAATATAACAAGTCAGGTCTATGGAACTTCTAACCAGGGTACATAGTCTCTATAGGCTTGATAGACAAATCAACTAAATATTGGGCTGTTTGGCTTGTTTTGAAATTTGCTAGGCAGCAAACATAGTGTAAACAGTGTCATCTTGACAAATTTCACTTCAAAGATAGGAAGTTAAGAGGAACTAGGAATTTTTGTTCAAGTATCAGCAATAGAAATATTGCCATCATGGTCAGCATATTACAATGTTATCATATGCCTTTGGTACAGGAACCAGAGTCTTGTTTCAAACGTAACAACCATTGTTCATATAACAGATTTCATAATGTACTCATTTACAGTTATGAAGCATTTCATATATAGTTTGCATATGCATGATTAGTTATATACGCCTACTATCTTGAGGTATAAATAATATAACAGATTATATACTTACTTTCACCCTGAAAGTTCGTGGCATGAGTTCTTTCCTTATTTCAATCATCTTCCGTTCCTCATTGTTCAAATCTCATTGCCATTATGTATGGATGCAACAAACCAGGAGTGTCGTACATCTTTGCCTTTGCAGGTAAAACAACAGTTATCCTCAATATGCCTAAGGTAGTTCCCGGAACACCTGCCTCAATAAATCATGTGATTTTGACACCCTGTTTATTTGCAAAGCCATTGATAAGCGTAGATTTCCCACCATTATATATGTGGACCAATCAGTTAAACATTGCTACGAGGTCCTGCAGATTCCTTGATGCATGCGACTATGCGAGCAAGTTCCTGACAGCCAAGTCCTTGTGAACGCTGACCAAGAAAACAACATCCAGCTTCGGTGCTCCAAAAGCCTTTGCACGGCCACAGATCCATCTATCCAACCTCACTCTCATTTGCTCCCAGGCCAGCAAATCAACTTTTGTACCGATAAGAACAAGCCTCGGCGTTTCACTCAACTTAGAAATTTCCCCTCTCTTCGAGCGCCTTGAACAGCGATTTTGCTGCCCTCTTGGGGAATGACCAATCAAAGTCTGAACAATCCACTACCATTACAATAACTGGGGTGCCAGCTGATCGCTTCATCAGCCGAGATGAAATAAACCGGTCGAAATCAAAGTCGGGGATCAAGTTCTCGGCTTTGTCATTCTTCACAAGCCCATAGTTCCTCAGTGAATGGCAACGGGCACAGACCACATCTGAGTCTTGCTCGGCCTCTACCCTCTTGGCTTCCTTCGCCCAGCGCTTCCTCTCCGACTTTGACAGCTTCTCTTTCTTCATCCTCTCAAGAGTCTCCTTTGTAATGTTCCCATAGCCAACCCCCAGTGGCGCAAAACCATCCAACTCTTTCCTCCATTTCTCATCCTCATCTTCTTCCAACTGCTCCTCCCAATCAGAGTCCCAATCGCTGCCAAAACCTTCAATATCAGATTCGAAGCCACCCTTAAGCGGTGACTCATTATCTCCACCATCCTCCTCCTCCTCTTCAAGAAACTCATCGATGTCGTTGTGCAGATCCTCTAATTCAGCATCAAGCTCAGACTCTGAAATCAGCTCTTCCTCCTCACCATCAAGAAACCCATCAGAATCGGCAGCGAGAAGCACTCGGTCTTCCCCCATTTCGTCCTGCGAGCGGCGGGATGGGTTCTTGAAGAAGCCGGGGAGGTTGGGGTCGGCGTCCTGCATGAACACCCCGCACCCCGGGCACACGGGGCGGCCGACGGCGGCGTCCTCATCATCCCTTCCCACACTGGTGACCGGGCCCAGGCCCGAGGGACTGACGCGCCGGTCGGTGGAAACTGAGCAGATGGAAAGGTTGCGTCTTTGAGACAATAATGGCGAGGAGAGGAGGGGGAGAAGGCCGGGAGGTGGAGCTGGGCAGGCGAGGAAGCGGAAGAAGGGAAGGCGGGCCGCCGCCGCGGCTGGGGGTGGGAGCAGGGGTTTAGCCATTGGAAGCGGCAGCAGCGAAGAGGATAGGAGGAACCGTCAACCGAGTGCATCTCCCCTATGGCAGCTCTTTTTTTCTCTCTTTCTTATTTTGAATTTATTTCTGTGTCACAATGATCTACTCCATCCTTTCAGAAGATAAGCATTTTTAGGTTTGGTTAAAATCAAACTTCTTTAACTGTGACAATCAATAACAAAAACAAGCATAGTGTTTAAGTATATAAAAATGATATTTAACATAGTTTACTTTTATACATAGTGCTAATTAAAGTTGATTTTTTTTACTTTGAGCAAATTCAGAAATGTTTATATTCTGGAACGATGGTAGCACTTTCGGAGAGGGACACTCGGCAAAGTTTTTAATCTTTGCCGAGTGCCCCAAAAAACACTCGGCAACTGTTTTCTTTGCCGAGTGTTTTTTTTTTTTTACTCTCGGCAAAGATCTTGTTTGCCGAGTGCCCGAATAAATACATTCGGTAAAGGAAAAAACACTCGGCAAACATCGGGTTTCCCGTAGTGCAGGCTCTAAGTTTGGATGATGAAGATGGTGCATGGTGGTGCGAAGAGAAGAGGCAAAAGGACATGGGATGGAATGGGGAACAGAGGAGTAAATATAAAATGAAAAAAAAGAAGATACTAGACTTTGGGCTGCATTTAAGCCTCTTTGAGAATTGCACACACCGAGAGGTTGGGCTCAAATAAATACAATATTACCGGTGTCAAACTGTCAATTTATGGGCCAAAGCAAATAAAAATGGAAGGAAGAAGTCTATTTTGCTTCCCTAAACTGTCATAGGAGTTGCAAACAAAAATTAAACGATGTTGGGCAACATTAAAATTCGTCACTTAAAATATAAATGTTCAGCAAATATTTATTATGTGGTGTAAAATAATACAAAGAACCCATATGAGCATTTATTTTAGTCATTTGATACACATATTTTTACAAAGCAAAATTTATAAGTTGTGAGCGTTAGAATTTATCTATATCATTTGATCACACCTACCATGGCCATATATTATTTATCTTGAATTGAGCCTTTGTTTTATAAGATTATGATTGATTATTGAGTTTGGTTAAGACGTAATTCTTTTGGTATGAGACTTAGAAGCTGACCATTTTCTTTCGTGTACCGAGTTGATTTCTAGCCAATTTTGCTCATGCTATGCTAATTACCGCATTGGAATTATGCATGCTTCGCTGAGTATCCTTTACTTGAGCCACAAATATTCTTGTCTTTGATTATACCATTCCTTGACCACATCCTATTTAAATCTTGGATATCATTCAAATAAGGTTGCATTTGCACGATTTTCGTGAAAATCTGGTGTTTGTGTCGACCGGCACAACAGGTGCCGATTGCCACCGAAGCTATGATCAGAGAAATCAGAAGTCTGAAAAGAAAAAAAACAAAAGAAAAAAGAAAAGGACAAGAGAAAAAATGAAACACAAATTTCCTCGGGACGAGCAAAAATTTAAGTGTGGGGGAGAGAAAGAGAATTTCCCCGAATTCTAGCAAGTTCAATCATCCATGTAGCCAAGATCTTTCCAACCATGTACCATCCAATAACGGGGTATTCCTCTTTTCCCAAGATCACAATTTTATTTGTACATTTCCAATGGTCTTTTTGACAAGTCTCAATAAATCAAACGAGTGTTATTTCTTAGTTTTACAATATATCGTTGATCTATATGTATTCACTACAACAATTGTGGGCTTCTATGACGTTTTTCTCGTGACAACACACCGTTTCGTCATAAAGCGTGTTGCGTTTATGACGTTTTTGAGGAAATCGGGTGTTTTATGACGAAAACCGAGATTCGTCATTAAATTTGGCCACAAAATCGTCATAAATCAAGACGTCATTATATTATGACAAACAAAAACGTCAAAATTGGTAAAAATAAACGTCACAATAATTATGAATCGTCATTAACAGAAAAATTTATTGTACACCAAAACTTATGCCAAATATGAATCGTCATTACATGGCCCACTTGTCAACCACCTGTCACGCGGGACCCACAAATAATTTTTATTTGAAAAATAAAAGCAAAATGTAATTGATAAAATGTGAGTTTTTGTTGAATAATTTTTTTAGATTATGTCAAGTGGCCCACCTGTGGTTTGGTCCCACAACATGTCAAGTGGGACCCACATGTCATGTTTTAAAAAAATAAAAATATTGCAAGTAATGCTAGAGATTAAGCACAAGAGCACTAAAAAGGCAACAACCCTAAAAAGCAAAATTTAATTTGAGATGGGACCCACATTATATTTTTTAAAAATATATAAGAAAATGTAATTTTTGCTTTTTTAAAAAATAAAATTTGTGCTAAAAATTGAACCCAAATATACCGAAAGCAAAGAAAATTTCTTTGATTCATTTAGGATGTTAACATTTTTATTAGATAAAAGAGTTATTTTCCAAATCAAATTAGATAATATAGGTTATAATAAATATTATTGATGCATTCATGTTGGAGTAGTTTGCAGTAGGGATTTTATTGTGTTGAAAATGTATTTAAAATTTCGTTAGAAAACGTTTTTGTTTGAGGTAGAAAATAGGAGAGGAAAGAGATATAGAAAAGGAGAAAGAAAATCCCGGCCAGATCATGGGCTGAATCTTACTCCCCAGCCTATTCCTCTTCTTTTCTTTTCTTTTCTTCTTTTCTTTTCCCACTGGGCCGGCCTCCTTCTCTTTCTTCCCGTTCGGCCCACTTTCTCCTCCCTCTCGTGGCCCATGCCCGCGCCAGCCCAATTGGCCCACCAGAAAAAGAAAACTCTTTCTCCATTTCGTGGGCCGCCCCTTTTCTTTTCCTTTCCTGCCGGCCCTCTCCTCTATCTTTCTTTTTTTTCCCCTTGCGCCAACCCCCGGCCCAACTCCACTCCTCTCTGCCCAGCAGCAGCCCAGCCGGCTCTCCTCTCAGCGTTGGATTATGCTTTGCGTAAACATTTTCTGGTTCCTACTTTGTGCTGAACTGACATAAGACCGTTCTTGCATTTATTAATCATACCTGCTTATAACTTGCTCTGTCAATAGCTGTATGTGATGCCTGCATATAACTTGTCTGAACTGCCTGAATTGCCTGATCGTATTGTAAATCAAACGCTAACTGAAACAAATGCAAGTTATATGCCTGTACGTACGTGATGCCTGCTTGTGCTCTATCAGTAGCTGTTGAGTCATGGCGTCAAGTTTCAGTTAGTGTTTTGTCAGTTAGTTCAGATTACAGAAACACTAAGTCCTTGCTAGTGAGTTGCCTTTTTTCACAGGACAAGATTCCTGTCATATGCCTTCGCCTCGACTTTCGTCGGCGGTTTCTAACGTCACTTCTTGTGTTAATACTGCTTTGGTTACTTCGAGTTTTGGTTCTCCTCTCCGTGCTGTGCTGAGTACAGCGCCTCCGCTGGTGGCTTCGACCAGGAAGTTTTCTGCTCCGAAGAAAGTTCCGCTTCTTAGTCGTTTGGGCAAGAGGAAGCTTGATGATATTTCGTCGGATGCGAAGGAAACAGCTTCTTTTCCTGCATCCCGTCGTTCTGAGCTTGCTTCGAGTCTTCCTGATACTTCTTCCGTTGCCTTACTCACCTTCGCTGACGCAGCTTCGTCTGGGGGTATGTTTCTTTCTGCTCTTCTTGAAGGGTTTATGCTTCGTTTACATGGTTTGTCCGTACTAATTTCTCTATCTTCCTTTTCTCTCTCTTTTTTTTTTGTCTTCTTTAGCTTTTGGCATTTCTGGTGTTGGTTCTTCTACTTCATCGGAGCAGTTATTGCCCTGTTCATATGCTGGAGGTTCTAGCAAAGATATCTTTCTTTTGGCTGCTAATTCTCTTCGTCTTCCTAATGCTGAGCTCCAACTTGCAAATTTACATGGTGATGTGCTTCATCGTTCCCTCTTGGCTTCGTTTATCAAGGTAACACTTGTTCCTTCTAGACAACGTCTCTTTCTTGATGCTTTTAATCTGAGACGTGTTTCTTGGATTATTGCAGAATCTCGCTGTTCTTCGAGCTTGTAGGCGTCAATATCTTTCTTTGTCGGCTACCGTCGACGAATCTATGATCGGCGAGCGTGATTCGCTGAATGCTTTACTTGCTGAAACTTCTGCGAAGCTAGAGCTGTCCTCAACTGAGCTTTCTTCTTCTGAAAAACAAAACTTGGATCTGAGAGAATCTTCTTCTGGAGTTTCAGCTCGTTTGGCTTCGCTTAAGGAAGCTCTTAAGGAGAAGGAGAGTTTGCTTGAAGCTGCTAACTCATCGAAGCAGACTATGACTAATCAGCTTGCCGTTTTGAACCAAAGTATCCTTCGCTTGATTTCAGGTGATCGTGAAAGGTATCTTGAGCTTTGCCAGCTTTTGCATGGTCTCTTCGTTGCTGCAGGAGCTCAATGCGATGAAGTTTTAGATGATTTTTCTTTTGTTGACCTTTATTCCTGGTTGGCTCACTACTCGGAGTCACTGCACGAAACGTTTCGTGGCTTCGCCAAAGAAGCAGTTCTTCGTATGGTGAAGAATGTTCTACACAGCTTGGGATTGAGCGCAAGCGATGCTTTGATGAAGTTTTCCTTGAAGGAATTCCAAATGAGAACCCCTACTGATGTCACATACCTCCCTGTTGAGGAAAAATGTCTTCGCCTCATAGATGATCTTTTTTGGAGCAAGGTTAGGAATGTTTAGGATTTTATATCGTTGTAACCTCACTTGAACAGCTTGTGTACTCGGTTGGTGCTTCTTGCAAGTCAATATTTTGATATGAGTATGAATTGTTGTATGCCGTTTGCATCGTAATCATATCAATATCTTTTGCTGCTTTTTTCCTTTCTTTTGCGATGTCTTCGAATGATCATTTTAAATGTCTTCGAATTTTCGCAATTTTCCAGGTTGACGTAGCCCTTCCCGTGTGTAGACTAATGTGTCTTTACTGGTCTCAAGTGGCTCCTTGATCTTATATGTTGAGTGTAACTCATCTTTACTTCGAAGCTGACTTCTTTCTTCAATTGACGTCGTATTATGACTTGTGCTTTTGCTTATTCGCACGAAGTCTTTTCTTTTTGATCTTCGTGCTTGACTTTCTGACTGCCGGTTTGTTGGAGCCAGAAAACTCAGCTTTTAGCTTGTGTTTCTTCTTCTAGGAAACGAAGCCTTTTAACTGGGTTTTTTACCCGAATATTGTGCTGTTCTCTTGTGAACTTATGCACTTTCGTTTTTACTTTATGATTTTTCCAGTGCTGTTTCTCTGGGCTTGTACCTGACTTTCGTTTCGTAGATATCTTCGAAAAGTATTCGAAGGTAATCTGCTTTATTTCTGGGACCTTTCCCGAATCTTCGTGTTTTGGGTTTTCGGGAAGAGGGCTTCGCTTTTTTACTAAGGCCTCTTCCTTTTGTCGTCATAAATATCGTCTTTTTTCTCGTGCTCATTTATTTCTTGCGTACTAACGCTGTTCTTCTGGATTCTTCCTCTGGGGTATATATATCGGGTCCAGTGTTGTTCTCCCGTCATCTCTTCACATTTGGTGATACATACTTCTTGTCATATGGACGTCTTTTGGGATAAACTTCCTTGCGGAGTTCAGAAAGCCTTAGGTCGTGTTGGCTTCAAGCGAGGGGATGAGCTTCCCAAAGATCTTATAGATCACTTCGAAGAACGTTGGGCGAAGGCCAATAGTCAGGCTTTGGTTGAAATCCCTGCGCAACCTGAGCCTCTTGACGTCATCAGGCCTGATGTTATTGTTATAAGTGATAGCGAAGATTTGAAGAGAGGCGTCCCCGGGCTTCGGCTTCTTTTGGAGTTGCTAGTCGTACTCGTAGTAAAACTAGGAAGTAGGTAATTTTCTTGATATGTTGCCTTATATGTCTGGAAATACACTGGTCTTCGTTGAAGTCTGTTTGCTTAACATTCTGCTTTCTCTTATCGGTGGTATATACCTTCGCTTTGACGATGCTGGCTTTGTGTGCTCATTCCTATGTATTGGCTTGGTCTTGTAATATGTAGTGTACTTGTGTTTATTGTATACATCGCTGTAGTTGTTCCGGAGCTTGCAGTCCTCCTTCTGGTCGACTTTTGTATTTTGAGCTTCTTTCCCTGATATAGTAATGCTTCGCGGAGTTGGATTGTCTTTGGAAAATGAGATGTCTTCGAATTTGTTGTCTTCGCCTGTATCATTGTCGTTGCATTTGAACTTCGTTATTCTTTGCTTCGATTGTGAACGTATACTGAATATTTGCGCTACTTTGCTGCTTCGAAGTTTGAGTAGTAACTTCCATTTATGAACCTTGAGCTGGATTTCCGGTACCTATCAGTATTTTGGAGACGAAGATGTCTTTACAATCGGTTTTGGTGACAAAAATATTGGTGAGATAGTGATCTTTGTAGTGCTGATATCTTCGCTCGTGAAGTGAAGCGAAGTGTATTGTCGCTCTTAAGTCTGTCAGTGGTTTCGTGTTGAGCTTCGCTTCTTCTTCTCATCGTGTTCGTGGGTTCAGCCCAAGCAGTCGGCGCCAAATGTTGAGACAAGAATTTGCACAACACAATCTTTTTATTTATCAATGATGTACAATCGGAGTCTTCGCTAATGTGACGAAGCCCTCAAGCAGTTTTACACATCATTCACGTCATTGCCGAAGCCCTCAAAGAGAATTCCGTCGTCGGTGTGATAGTCCCGAAGCCCTCAAGCGTTGCCGTTGTTGGTGCGAAGCCAATCGTCGGCTTGTATGATCGAAGATTAGAATTCCAGTTGTAGTCGTCGTCCGCGCCGTGCGAAGGGCCTTCGGTCTTGTTCAGAATTCCGTCATCCCGTCAGAGAGATAATGATGCTCGGGGCCCGAAATCCGTTGTCCCTTACTATGAGGGTCTGGTCTATATATAGGCCTTGGTTGAGGGGCCTTCGCTAATCACCTCCAGGCTCCCTTTGCAAAACCTTCGCTGGTGGATGAGAGCCTTCGCCGGTTTCGTCATTGAGTTCGCCTATGCTTCGGGTGTTGAAAAGGTCCGAATGGGACTCCCCAACACTGGCGCTCCCAGCCAGGATGGAGTTCACCCGTGTGCAGTCAGCATGGGTGCTGGCGCTCGCGGCGGTGGGCTTCCTTGTCCTTGCCCGCGCAGTCGTGCGCCTCGCGCTCTGGCTCTACGCCGCGTTCCTCCGCCCGGCCAAGCCCCTGCGCCGCTACGGCGCCTGGGCCGTCGTCACCGGCGCCACCGACGGCATCGGCCTCGTCATCGCGTTCCGCCTCGCCGACGCCGGACTTGCTCTGTTCCTCGTCGGCCGCAACCCGGACAAGCTCGCCTCGGTCGCCGCGGAGATCAGGGCCAAGCACCCCGAGGTCCCCGAGGTGCGGACGTTCGTGCTCGACCTCGGCGGCGAGGAGCTCGCCGCCGGCGTGGAGGCGCTGAGGGAGGCCGTCCGCGGCCTCGACGACGGCGTGCTCGTCAACAACGCCGGCGTGGCGAACCGGTACCCGCTCTACTTCCACGAGGTGGACGAGGAGCTGATGCGCAGCCTGATCCGGGTGAACGTCGAGGGGCTCACCCGGGTCACGCAGGCCGTGCTCCCGGGCATGCTCGAGAGGAAGCGCGGCGCCATCGTCAACGTCGGCTCGGGTTCCTCTTCCGTGCTCCCTTCCGATCCGCTCAACTCTGTCTACTCCGCCACCAAAGCGTGAGTTCGGTTTATTCCCCAGTGTTTACAGCGCTGCTTCATCTCCTTTTTTTTTTTTGCTGCACCAGTTCTACTCTGCGTGTTCTTTCTGCTGTTGCTGTTCAAAAGGTAGGGAGTTGGGGGGAAAAAATGGTTGTTGTGTTTGTCCTATGCAGTCCATTTTTATATAAGCTTGAAAAGATGGATACATCACCCTTTTCTCCAACGCAGTCTTCCAAAGAAAAATAATGCCTTGACGTAGAGAGATATTCACACTACATTCAACTTACTAAAGTGGTTTTTTATATATATTTCAGGTATGTCGACCAATTCTCAAGATGCCTTTATGTTGAATACAAGAACAAGGGTATTGATGTGCAGTGCGAGGTAACAGAGACAGATCACTCTTTGCCACAGTGCACCTCGTGTCAACCAGTATTAGTCCCCTTCCTTACACATCGTTACGGTGGTTTTTTGTGTTGTTGAAATGAACTATAACATCTGGTGAACATCTAAGTGCAGTGAGCTTTTTTTCTTGGGAATATACCAAATGGTAGAAAAATTATAACTAAAGTGGTGTCAAATTTAGTACTTTGTACCATTTATAGTAACATTCAAATTATAATGGTACCACCTAAAAGATGGTAAAAGAGTTCAAATACAATACTCCTTTTCAGCCTTTCAATTAGAGATCTATATATGGTAATAACAGTCAAGTCCTATGTTGCAAATGTAATAGTGCAAACATCTACGCTGTAACAAATTTGCAGTTAACTTAAAATAGCACAAACATAACAATTTTACATGCTGTACTTGGGGCCTGTTGCTCGAATCATACCTTTGGCCTGTATTGTTGACCATAGCAAGATCTAGTCATTTTACAAAATGCTACATCTACGTATCCTCTTTGAATTATGTTTTGTATTCAATTTCAACTTCATTTTTTTGTTCTTGTTTATCAGGTTCCCCTCAATGTAGCCACAAAGATGGCGACATGCATAGATAAACCTTCCTTTACAGCTCCCACTGCTGACACCTATGCTCGCGCTGCTATTCGCCACATTGGATATGAGCCTAGGTGCTCCCCATACTGGCCGCACTCTGTTATGTGGTTCTTGATCTCCATGCTTCCTGATTCCTTGGGAGATAGCTTACGCCTGAATACATGCATCAAGATGCGCCAGATGGGGCAAGCAATGGATTTAAAGAAGAATGCTTACGGCGATGGGAGCAAGCAATGGATGTGAAGAAGAACTCTTGCTGAGATGGGATCAGTAACGTTTCAAATGTTTCTTGAATGCTCGTTAAGATGTGATGTTGATTGTCAACCTTGGCACAATGATAATATCAGTATGATGAAGTTTATCTTGTCTGATAAACAAATTGTTATATTCTCCACAAGGCTTTTTTTTTTTTATCTTGAGAGGGAGTTTTATTCTCCACAAGGCTTTTGTACGGGACTGATTTTATTGAAACATTACATTGAGAATTTCCCTTCACATGTAACCTCCATTTGAAAGAATCAATAAGCTCCGTAGTTAGTTCCCTTGCATTGATCCTTACATGAGCCAACTTCGAAACCATGTTGTTCTATTCTATAAGTTTGTTCCCAACTACGGGTCGCCTGAAGGTTAAGGTTAGCGATGTAGAGATAAAGACTTGCTCCGCTGTGGTATGTTTCCATCTAGCCATGTTATATAGTGTTGGCATGATGCACGGTATTTGGTGCCAACACAATTTGGTAACTTCACTGGAAAATTAAGATTCTCTTATCATGATGAACAGGTTCGAAATCGATGAATACATATTCCTTGTGTTGGCAAATAACATGCACCCAGAGGATCATTGTCAAGTGCACGAGGCATGCATAACACATTGAAGAACGACTACATATTACTTTGTGTCACTCAAACATGAGGCAAAAGACATCATGATGCAAAAGTATCCACCATTTTTAAACATGACAAGCTAAGGTAATATACCCACAGAACTTAAGTCATCTCTCACTGAAGAAAAAGTATCTCATATCTCAATTCATGCTAGAAGCAAGATTAAATTCCTAGAAAGGAAAAAAAAACGCAGTGATTTATGATATATTAATAATATCGGCCCTTAAATGCTAATGCATCAAATTCAGATGATCTAATCAAAGTTCACGTTGAGCACAAACATTGGAATGCTACGCCAATTGTGCGAGTAGTTGGTCCACATGTCAGAACCTAATAACGTCGGAGGCAGTAGTAATGCTTCCTCTACTTAAATTTCAACAAAATTCTTACAAAATGTTGACTTTTCAGTGAATTTATAGCAAGTGTCTCTTTCCAATTCAATTTTGTTTCATTGACAAAAAAAAGTTGTACTCTAATCAGTGGCTCGGTATACCATGTTATGAATATAACTTGTATTTTTAATAATACCCCTCATAAGAGGCAATATATATAGGTTACATGACTCAATACTGGACTAAGATAAGGACCCTACAATCAGAGTCCTGTACTACTATTATACCCTTATGCTGCTTTACCAAGCATATAATACCCAGTACATGTGATTCATTATTATTACTAGCCTATCAACCTGTGCAGCAGCACGGGCTAGTAGTCATATAAGATGCATGAGAACAACTGTTTCATAGAATAATTACAACATTTATGGAAAATAGAATTGTTTTAAACTACTTTTGTTGATTGAAAAATATAAACCTAGTTTCTCTTAAGTATTCGAAACATATGTAATCAACAATAATTGTGGCTCTATTGATTACTTGCTGGACTGGTTAGGTCCACCTGGATAGTATGCAAGCGCAGGAGACTTCATCAGTTAGAGTTGATTGATCTGGAGGGTTAATCTTTTTTTCTTAGATAATGGGAGCCTTAATCAGTTAAACATTTTAAACCACCAAACGCAAATTTATATTTTACCATATAGAAATGTGTCTCTTACAAACTTTTGAACCTCACCAACAATTGATAGAATAATACTTGATCTCCCATTTCTCTCGCCACCTTTCCTGTACTTCTATATCAATCTATTATCGTGCTTTATGCATGGATACTCTCTTATATACATCTAAAAATAGTAGATTGCCATACTGCATCTAAATGCAACTTTAAGAAAGAACAAACTTTGGGTTCTAATGATGCACACTGAGTTGTCACTGCAACTTCTGTTTGAACTTCGTCACGCACTACCTAGATTTTGTATAGTCTGTTGACTGTATTTAGTATTGCAATTACATTGTGCATGCATTGAAATCTCGGCACTTCAAATAAGATACCATTTTACACACTAATTCATGAGCTTTTGGGTTTATTTGAACATTTACACAAAAATTGTAAACTGATGAAATAACTTTGGATTTTTAAATTATGCCAATAATGCAGTTTAAACCAATCACAAACAACAAAGATATATCCATGTATTTTAGCACCTTTAGGAATTATTAGAAGAAACTTTTGCTGCTATCCTAAACCACTGGACGTGTCCCTCAGCCAATACACTAATTTATGGATCTTATGAATGTCCAATCAAGTTGTTGGAATCCAGATATTTGAAACCTACACGCTCAGATTTTAAACATACAAAAAATTCCCTTTAGTTCATGCATGTGTGACTGATTTGTTTTTCTTTTTTTGCCAACATACCTGGCCTGTTGATCTAGATTGGACGCACTATATATCTTTCCTTTCTTGGCCTGGGCCTGCCACAATCACGGTGCTGCAACTACCCTGGACATCAAACCGAACCCCTGGGATCTTTGCCATTGAAGAAGACATTAATTGTCTGAAAAGGTGAAAATCAAGAAACAATAGAAACCTCAATAAAATTAATAAAGCATCCAATTAAAAGTTTTGTCCATGTCAATATTGACGTGCTCATGGATATATAGCCGTCCCTGCAAGCCATGATATCTTATTGATATACATATTGATGGCTCGAATTCCACTGGCTGAAGCCTGCAACTAAACATTGTATACTGAATTAGCTGTAGCTTTAGATGTCTTCTTTTAACTGGTTTTGCTAGTTGTTCAGCAGTACAGAAACATTCATCTTACTTAACCATCTAATATCATGCCCTGTTTCTTTCCTTTATGTACCTTCAGTTTCTTTCCTTTATGTAGCAGTTCTTCTTTGTCAGAAATCCATGCTCTGTTTTCTTTGAAAGCTGCGATGTTGCACTGATTTTGATTGAGCAAGGCATCCCTTCTTCGATCAACCTAGATCTTCTCTTGCATGTCAACCTTGATATCTCAACCTTGTTATCCAATCACAAGCTCATGTTTTCGTCCCTGGCATTTGCTCCCGTCCAGCAGCCAAGGTGTACTATGGTCTACCTGCTCTAACTTGTACCGATGGGAGATCAGTGGTAAAAGGATGGAGTCTGCCATTGCTCTGCATCTCCTAGACCACACAACATGGCATCCTAGCTCATGCTCCCATAAAATTCTGTTGCGAACTTTAACCACAGGGAAATCACACCATAAAATTCAGAATAAAATATCCATTCCAATTGTCGTCCTTTGCTTGAGTTCTCCATATTCCGATTCCCACATCCTCGTACCTCCTGATCTCGACATGATTGCTTCCGTGAAACTGTAACTCGTCCTATTCCTCACGGATCTTTGCATCCGTGCAGCCCCAGCTAGCGTTTGACCTCCACGATCCATCTCAACCAAAATTCCCTTTGCCCAGGGACATGTTTTGCCTTCCTCTATGCGATCTCCTTGGAGAGAAGAATGACGACGGTGCCAACTGAAATTGCGAGAACACCGGAGAGAAAATTCAACCACGTCCTTGCCGGTCTCAGCAAGGACAACGACCTCGGCCTTCCTGATGATAAGCAGTTTAACCTTCGTTTGGGATTGATGGCGGCGTGGCCTTGAGGACTCTTGTCAGACAAAAGTTCCTGTTTCACACGATTCGTAAAGCACGTCACATCTCTATTCGGTGATATTTCCTGTTATTCCGACTCATGGTATTTTCTTTCTAAAATTGGATCGCCATTGATAACAGTACGTGCCCCAGGCCCGCAATATTATGTGGTGAAAGATCTATCGGTCATAATTTGTTAAGAAACTAAACCAATGGCCGGATGTTTTGCTTTTTTGTGGTAATTTCTAGGATTTACCTCCGATTAACATGGAGGCACCGAAAGGAGCCTCCAATTAGTAAATATAAGATAAGATAGCAGCATTTGTCATCCATGATGGTAATAAACCATTGTTCAACTACAATTTTCTGATTGGCCAACTGTTGATAATTAAGGTGATGAGCAAAGCAAAACTACAGTCGAGGCGGTGAACGAGGCCAGTGACAGGATGGAGGAAGATTTAATCCGGCAGGAAATCGATCAAGGCGCCAGAAAGAAGAGCATCGCCAGCACTGAACATGGTTCGTGGCGATTCCCTCAAGCAACAACTGAATTCCTCGCATACTAATTATTCATCAATCATCTGAACCAGCAATCCTTAATTAATTTGCGGCAGGCGCACCATGCAAGCCAATCTGCGACCTCTCTGACCCCAGGTACGACATCTGCGAGGTCACGGCGACGCGCGCGCCATCGGCGCCAACCGCACGGTCCTCTACGTCCCGCCGGCCGGCGAGCGCGGCGCGGCCGACCAGGAATGGAGCATCCGCGACCAGTCCCGGAAGCACCTGGAGTACATCAACAACGTGACGGTGAGATCCCTGGGCGCCTCCCACGCGGTGGCGCCGGCGTGCACCTCCCGGCACGGCGTCCCGGCCGTGGTGTTCGCGATGAACGGGCTGACGTCGAACCCGTGGCACGACTTCAGCGACGTGCTGATCCCGCTCTTCCTCACGACGCGCGCCTACGACGGCGAGGTCCAGCTGCTCGTCTCCGACCTGCAGCCGTGGTTCCTGGACAAGTACCGGCTCGTTCTCCGCAACCTCTCCCGGTACGACGTCGTCGACTTCAACCGCGACGCCGCCGGCGTGGTCCGGTGCTACCCGCGCGTCACCGTGGGGCTCCGCAGCCACCGCGACCTGGGCATCGACCCGGCCCGCGCGCCGCGGAACTACACGCTGCTCGACTTCCGCCTCTACATCCGCGAGGTCTACTCGCTGCCGCCCGCCGGCGTCGACATCCCGTACAAGGCTGAGCAGAGGAGGAGGAAGCCGCGGATGATGCTGATCAACCGCGGGCGGACGAGGAAGTTCGTCAACTTCCCGGAGATCGCGGCGGCGGCGGGGGACGCCGGGTTCGAGGTGGTCCCCGTGGAGCCGCGGCGCGACCTCGGCGTGGAGGAGTTCGCCCGGGAGGTGGACGCGTGCGACGTGCTCATGGGCGCGCACGGCGCCGGGCTCACCAACTTCTTCTTCCTCCGGACCAACGCGGTGATGCTGCAGGTGGTGCCGTGGGGCCACATGGAGGGGTCGGCCATGAGGTTCTACGGCGGGCCGGCGAGGGAGATGCGGCTGCGGGACGTCGAGTACAGCATTCTTGCCGACGAGAGCACGCTGTACGAAAAGTACGGCAAGGATGATCCCGTGGTCAGCGACCCGGAGTCGATACACAGGAAAGGGTGGCAGTTGGGGATGAGGTACTACTGGATCGAGCAGGACATCAGGCTCAACGTCACCAGGTTCGCTTCCACGCTGCAGGAGGTGCTCCGCATGCTCGGAGAATAGGGAACAAGTGATGAAATGTGGGTAATTATTTAGAGTACATCAATACTTAGCATGTGTAGGATCGATACATTTTTTTGCCTTGATTTTCTTTGTTCGTCTTCTATCTATTTACTTGATGTTTAGATTCTTAAGCATTGAATTGATACCTTCAAATGGAATGGATGAACAACTGCAGTCAATGAATTATAGAGGGACATTTTGAGAACCGATGGTTTACCATCAAGGCCCCTTTATTCCAACAAATTTAAGAAGGCTCCCAAAAGCAGAGTTGGTTAAGAGTTAGTCGCGAGCTTCTGCAAGTGTTACACTAAAATAATTTGCGTGTCTGCTCATGCTGACGCCTCTCCACTTCTCTCCTCTCCTCTACGTCCCCTTCGAAAGTGAGGCCACCGCGCGCGCCCGCACGCCGCACCGCGCTTCGCTTGTGTTATAGTGGCCGCGTCGCGGCTCGTTCCTGTGACCCTGTCGCACGCCGGTGCGGTGCGTGGCTTGTGGTGGTGACTGGTGAGGAGCCGACCTCCGCGTCACCGCTGAGCCAGACCAACTAAATCATCATGAATGATGCTTAATTTAAAGCATGATTACAATTAAAATTATCTGTTAGAGTCCCATTCCAAAGGCCAAATCGGTATGGAGGATACTGAAACGGTATTTAAAAGTTAGAGGCAAAGGCCCAATCAAATAAAAAGAAAAAAGAATCGGAAAAAAAAGAAGTTCTAAATAAGAAGGCGGTAAACTAGGCGGCGGATCTGATCTAATCGAGTTCGGGAACGCCTGCCGAGAGGAGGGAAAATAAAAAGGAGGGAGACAGATCGGACATCGTCGGGATCTGCTGGGATCGTCGGCGCGGGATTGGGCTATGGCCACAGGTTGGACGAAGTGTACGCCGCAGACGATGGAGCATCTGCTGCCGGATCTGTCCGTTGAGAAGAGGGCACGACTTACGCGCCGCTTCCCCGGGCGCCAGCGCATCCGATTGAAGTATCCTGACCTTCCGCCTCCTCCGATCCCCGACAGCTTCAAAGGGTATGTTCCTCCCTTTCGCCTGAATCCCCTCCCCCTCCACTCTGAACCAATTGCAGTATTTAAGCAGGTTTAGTTTATGATTCTTGCACACTGTCATAACAAGCATGCAGTTACAAACAATTCAACGTACTTTTATTGCGGCTGGAGGATTTGGTGTTAGGTGTGAGATACTGAGAGATAAACCGTCACCCGTATTCTGTTCATATGGCTTAATGAGAAGAGTTTGCAGTTTATATGCAGCAGAGTGTTTCTCTTTTTGTGTGCGCATACTATGTTGAACAACTAACTTATTATTAATCAAATCACGCACTCCAATTTCGTTGGATGCAGACTGCACGACTTCTTTATGATCCCCAGGGTTCGCGACGCTCTTGACCATTATAATGCCAGACATCCAGTATGTGCTCATCATTGCATCAAATTGTAATTTATTTGTTACCGATCAATTTCTTTCATATGCCGCGTATGCATGATCTGGCATATACTAATTTTTGTAGGGTGATGAGTTTGATGCCGTGAAGCCTCTGGCAGAAGCCAGCGTGCATTTCAGGGGCCAGTTGTGGTGGCACCTCAACTTCAGCCGCAGCAGCAATAAGATCAAGCGCTTCTTTGCTGAGATGCACTACCAGCCTGCCACCAGTGGCACCCTCCACCCGGAGCAGCCATTTTTGCCCCCGATTCCTATCGTTGAACTATGCATCAGCATTGGTATGTATCTTATTATGTGACTTTCTTCTTCGCTGGTTCAGTACTTCTAATTTACTAATTTTAACCTGCACATGCATGCAGAAGAGCCGCTTGGCCGGTACAGGACAAGCTGTGCGTTCTGCTGCAGGCACTTGGATATTTTGCACCCCATCGATGACCATACAATTTGTGGAAACAATGAGTACCTACAAGGAACCCCTCAGTGCACAACGCTTGGCAAGCCTTTAGGGCTCGGGATGCCATGGATGCCGCCAGAGCTCGGGAAGTCCACTTGCTTCCCGCATCCGACCTACAGTCAGTAGTGAAGAAAGGGGGAAAGCTGAACCTGGCCCTTCGATGCTATTTTTGCATGGTTGCAGTAGTATTTCTGGTCATCTCTGAAAGGTGTTAGCACTTAGCAGGCATGATCTGAATAAAATAAATAATTCATTTTATTATATGGTGTCTGCAGATAAGTGGCTCTATAGGAAATGCATTTTGTCAAGAAGAAAATAAACCTTTTGTTTTATTATATGTTGTTTGTATATAAGCAAAAAAGGTTAATGCCATATCAAGGGCTCCAATGCAAGAATAATGAAAATCTGTAGTTACCATGAGGGTAGGAGGCTGAATCATAAGAACGCAAAGTCCACAAGATTAAATACGTAAATAAAATATAGAATATATTTTCATTTGAAAAATAACCACCTTGCCTCCTCGCGCGGGCTGGGAACCTCTTGGCCCGAAAACCAAGGTCGAGAACAGATTGGCCCTGCGTCAATGGCGGGTGCGACCCAAGGTCGATGGAGCCCAGCAGCACGGCCAGCCGCATCGCACCCGCGCCGGCCCGTCAGATGCGGCCTCACGGTAGGTGAGCATGTCGTCAACAAAGCCGGGAGAACTTTACTATTTTGACGTGCACATGTGCTCTCCGGCGACAACGTGTAAATGATAACTACAATTCAATGTGATAAATAAGTTTGTAGATCGATGCAATGAAGACAACAAACAACGAACGACGATGGAGTCTAGCGGTCATAGAAAGGGGATTAAGAAATGCATAACACAATCTACAAGACAACACCATGTTGGGTTGTCCCTTCATATGGATGATGAAAGTTGAGGTGCAACAAGTCGTACTTTCAGCTCCCAAGTCCAGCATTTGTGGTCCATTTTGGCTGAAATCAATGGTGGAGATTGAAGCAAAAACTAATATTTATTGAGCCTCAGAGTGAGTTTGAAACAAAAACTAGTACTAGGTGGTGGGTGGTGGTGGTTTTTTTACAATATGGACCTTTAGTTAAAGTTTTTCACATTTAGACTCCTGACGCAAAGATTTTCAGGAATGGACTCTTTTCTGAGCGCCACGTCCGTTGGCGCTCAGGTTGCACAGGTGGGCGCCACGCTATTTGACGCCCACCTATGGGACCTAGTCGCCAATGATTCTGGCGCTTACCATGTCAGTTCAACATTCGCGTGCGACACTGCCTCCAGGGGTGGACGCCGTGTCTTTTGGCAGCCACCTACAATAGGTGGGCGCCAATAGATTTGGCGCCCACCTATTTGACCTTGGCGCCAAAAGACACGGCGCCCAGAAAAAGGGTCCATTCTTGGAAATCTTTGTGACAAGGGTCTAAATGTGAAAAACTTTATTCAAAAGGACCATTATGTGAAATTTGGGACTAACAGGCCGGCCTGCTCCTGCAGTTTGGTCTAGCAGCTGCACACTGTGGGAGCTGGGCCAGATTGATGAGGAAATTAAGGCCTGTGGAGTGGGCGGCTAAAGAAATGGGTTTAGAATTATTTGTTCAGACTGATTTGTCGATAACTTGGGTGAAAAGGAGTACTTTAATAGAATGAACTGAAGTAAAGAGGGTCTGAGGGCACTGCACCTTTTTACACCACTATGACTGGATATATAAAGTGAGTTTTGAGTTAGTCACCTTGGATATCATGTAAAAAAGATATACCAAACCTGTTTTCCTAATGGCATTTGCTTCTCCTGATTAAAAGACCATACTATAAATCAGGACACTTCGAATTTTACACATTTTAAAACGAAGTAGATTTGGTACGAACTTTTCGTTTAGGCTCCTCGCAAAAAAAAAAAAAAAAAGTTTAGGCATAAACCCTAGAGTGAGGTTTTTGCCCAAATTCCCCACCCCGCAACGAAATGATGCGTTGCCGCGCCGCATTCTCCTAAACCCCGCCGCCGCCGCCGTCGTCCCCATCGCCATGCTTCTCCTCCCCCTATGCCCCCTCCCACCTCCCACCTCCCTCTCCGCCGTCTCATCCGCCGACCTATCCACGCCGCCGCCCGCCGCTCCCACTCCTCCCCCTCGGTCTCATCCTCATCCTCTGACGACGAATCCCCCCTCGCCGCCGAGCTCTTCCCCGCCGCCGGCGCCCCCACCCTCCTTTCCGTCGCGCGGTCCCTCGCCATCGCCTCCCCAAGTCCCTCCGCCGCCTCCGTCCTCGCCTTCCTCCGCCGCCTGCCCCACGACGCCTCCCCGCACATCTTCCCCCACCTCGTCGCCGCCCTCGCCCGCTCCACCGCCCCGCTCCTCGCCCTCCGCCTCTTCCTCTCCCCGCCCGCCGCCGCCGTCACCACCCACCACTCCTTCAACTCAGCGCTCCTCCGGTTCCCCCTCCCGCCGCACCTCCTCCCGGCCTTCTTCGTCCACTCCCTCCGCCGCTTCACTGGCCTCGCCCCCACCCTACTCTCCTTCAACCTCCTCCTCAAGTGCGTCTGTTCCTCTCTGGCCCCGAGAAACCCCGGACTCTATCTCGCAATCGCATTGCGAATTCTCCACGATGTCATCCCGGCACGGAATCTTGCGCCGGATAAGTTCACCTATTCCACGGTCGTGTCTGCGCTCGCTGATGCCGGGCGGGTTGAGGATGCGGTGGCGCTGGTTCATGAGATGGTGGTGGATGGGGTGGTGGCAGCCGAGGCTTTTAACCCCGTGCTTAAGATGATGCTGCGTGCAGGGGATGTTATTGGGGCAGTCAAACTGTTTCGGTTTATGCAGCTGAAGGACTGCACATTGACAGCAGCGACATACAATGTGCTGCTGCATGGTTTGCTATTGTGCGGAGAGGCCAGGGCAGCCACCAGCGTGATGAGGAGGATGGAGAGGGAGGGAATTGAACCAGGGTTGATGACCTATGGTGCAGTGGTGGATGGGCTGGTGAAATGTGGGAGAGTGGAGGATGCGTGGAAGGTGGCTGAGGAAATGGGGAGCAAGGGATTATCACCAAGTGAGTTTGTGTACTCGGCAGTGATCTCTGGATATTGCAAGTCTGGAGAGGTTGACAAGGCATTGAAGGTGTGGGAAGCAATGGTGGCAAGTAGAATAAGGCCGAATATTGTTTTGTACTCGGCAATGATTGATGGCCTCACCCGTTCTGGGAGGATGGCCGATGCTGAAATGTTATTTCAAGAGATGATTGATGCAAAATGTATGCCTAACATCATGACATTTAGCTCGATGGTTTGGGGGTATTTCCGCATTGGAGATGCATCAAGGGCTCTGTCTATTTGGGAGGAGATGGTGAAGGTTGGGTGTACACCAAATGCTATTAGTTACAGCATATTGATTGATGGGTTGTGCAATGTAGGGAGATTGAAGGATGCTATGATGGTTTGGAAACACATGCTTGCTCGTGGCTGTGCACCTGATACAATTGCTTATACTTCAATGATCAGGGGCTTGTGTATGTCGGGGATGGTAGATGGTGGTCTTCGGCTATTTTATGACATGCTGGCAAGGGGTGATGCCAAGCCAGATGCCATCAGTTATAATGTACTGCTGGATGGGTTGATCCGGTCAAAGGAACTAGCTCAGGCAATGGACTTGCTCAACCAGATGCTTGACCAAAGGTGTGATCCAGACACAGTGACATGCAATATTTTCTTGCGGGAGATTGGGGTCGCTGAGGGGAAAGGGAGGGAATTTTTAGAGGGACTGGTGATGAGGTTATGCGATAGAGAAAGGTATAAGGCAGCCGGAGATGTTGTAATGGTGATGCTGGCTAAGTACATTATGCCAGAGGCTGCCATTTGGTTTACTGTAGTGAGAGGAGTTTGCCAAACGAAGCGAGTTCGGAAAATGATTGACGAATGTTGGGATGAGATTTTGAGGCCATGAAGAATTATTATATATTTTTTCATACACGAAATGAGCCCATGAGCTGTTGCTCCCGGCCTGGGGTGCTTTTAGACTTCAGTTGTTGTAAGTTGTAACACTAACTGATTCATTCATAGAAAATTTATAATAAAGCAAATTCCCAATTTTACAATGCTTGTTTCCTTGTAGCACCCTGTACCCTCTAATTCTCATGCACTGATGTGTATAATTGAATATTTCTCGATTGATCTTGTTCAAGTGTATTGCATCCCATGTCTTTTTTCATCTTGATGTTTTTCCTGTCCTAAGACCTTTTGTTCTATTAACTGATAGACTGATGATGTTTCTTGCAATCTATGCCCTTAGTACTATATTTAACTAGTAAACCATCAATACTGTGTTTTGACTTAATTTAATGTACTGATTATATTCTTTACAAATATTATTTCTGATTCTGATATTTTTGTCACCAAGTGGACCCTGGTTAACGAATGAACTAGTTGCTCGCTAGGGTGGAGAAATGAATGAACCAGTTGTATATATAATAGTTTTGTACTAGCATGAACGGTTTCACAGTAAAATATTCTGTATCCTTAACAGTATCTACTGTATCTCCCTAACAAATGCTAGAATTACGGTAGTTTGAGGTTATTTTGACATTTTTTCAGGCTTCATTGTCACAAAGAAGTGAAGAACATGGGTGTTCAAGTTGCTACTACTAGCTAGGTTTTTATTCGTTTTTCCTCTGTTAATCAGTAGCAGGCTAGGTAACATTTTCTTATACTATACTAATTTGAGTAAGGAAATAAGGATTAAATGGTAATGCATAATGTAAAGGTTTTAGATTTCATATCTTAATGCAATGATACGCAGTTCTCCTGCGTGTTCGAGAAAAAAAAAAGATTTCATATCTTGCAGGGTTTATCTATAGTTCTGACATTTTCCTTGAATAACTGTGCATTTTCGAACTGATGGCACGGGCTTTTATATGCTCAAACATAAATTTAAGGTGATAGTGCCAATACACAGGAAGAAAAGGATATCCAAGCTTTCAACTCCCAATCTGTATCACCTACTTCAGATTCTGCGTCAAGATCTCTATCGTTCAGGTACCTTGATTTCTTTCTATCAGTAACATATATATCTTACTGCCTATACCTGGGGATATTGTACTGTTTGAACAATTCTAGGTCCATGGTTATTACAGTGGTATCAAATAATTGGAAATTTCATCTCTAGTGGTAACACTGCAACGACCTCACCATTGCAACACTGCACAAGTTTATCAGTCACTAGTGGTAACAGACCCCTAGAGTATCATAAGTTATATTATTTGATTTTTGAATAGGCTGCAAAACAGCAACTCTGATATATGATGGTCCATCTGTAAAATAATGTCAAATAATTGGAAATTTCATCTCTAGTAGAAATGGTAGCTTTTCCTTCATGTCTAAGTATGTAATTGGAAAATATAGAAATGTGAGTTATCTTGCCCTGTGTTCTTGGGATTCTATGTTGAGTTGTGTTCATATTATGTTCTTGGTAAGGTGGAACAACAATTGTCGCGTAGTAGGCCACAATCAGCTCGCTTATCTCATCTTCACGTGATAATCTACCAACTGATCCAGCTGTTTTCAGATTTTTATCTAGTATCCTCAGTCTACAATGAGAATGAAAACCAAAAATATTACTGGCTGAGTGAAGCTAGACGATATTGCTTGTTTAAGACCTGGTAATGATTTGGAAGCCGATTGTAGCTTGCCACCTAAAACTGCAAGCCTATTCTTCAGGTAATCAGACATAACTTAGCTCCATGTGGCAGATGCATGAATTTGTTTCTGCTGCAACTGGTACTTTTGTGATCAAAAGAAGCACACTGTTTGAGTTTGTGAATCTGTTGATTGACAGAAATGTCGCTGGGATACTTGGATACTGATGTTACACAACTCCAAATTATGTGTATCTACCTGATGGTCACCAGGTATCTTGGATGAAATGTTAGATGAGACCAGTCAATTCTCATAAACAACTAGTTGTCATGCGCGGACACAGCCATATCTTCTGTCACACAAGTCCAAATATGTGTATCTACCTGATGGCCACCAAGCCACTTCATTCTTCCATATTGAGAACCTCTCTACCAGCCTTGGGCACAGGGAACTTTAGCATCCAGTTGTGTCTCTCTCTTTAGGCATAACGTGTATTATGGTCAGATGTAAGCTACTGAAGTATTTGTTTCCTCTATTACACATTTAACTTGCGTCAAGATTATTGGTGATGCCTCAAGATACCCTGAGCATTCGATGGAACTATTTATCAATGCTATCTTTTCAGGAGAAGTTCTCTTCCATCAGTCTCTGAAATGGTACGCCCTTATAGCCCTTTCTTTATTTTTCATGTCTTTGAGATTACAGCTCTTTTGTTTTACTTTGAGTGGCGCTGCAGTTTGATTGTTTTTATGTTCAGCTGTATAACATTGTGTCGTGTTATCTTATACACCCTCCGGTTTTAAACATATGACACTGTTGACTTTTTCAATGAACTTTGACCAATAATGTATACTTAAATAATTAGTTACCTAACGTGAAACTAATATCATTGGATCTGTCATCAAAAGCATTTTAAGGTTAACTTATACATTTAGCTATTTGCACAAATATTTATAGAGAAGACGAATTGTCAAAGTAACAAAAAAAAAGTCAACGGCGTCATATATTTAAAACCGGAGGGAGTATGAATCATTTCAAAGGTATATGATGCCTATGAGTGTCAAAGGCCACACATGTTTATGTATAGTAGTTGCCTCATTTCCTTTTGATGCTAAAGAACTGTACATACCATTTTATTTTCCTAGAATGAAACAAACGGGATTTTAAGAGTGTCCCGCTTTTCAGTGCCAGGAAATCTTTGGTCTAGTTGCTGGACAGGGTGACATTTCACTTATATTTTGGACAATAATAGTGGCAACTGTTAATTGCCTGAAGTGACATACAGCTCTGCATTCTCTGCCTTATCCAGTCATGCAAAATGGATGGCGCGCCATTGCTTTCACAAGTCTGGTGCTTCAAAATGTTTGTACCTATTATCCTGTAATGGCCCAGGATGTGCCTTTAAGCATGCCCTTAGTCCAGCATTGGCACTTTTTGTACATGGACTTCAAACCTCCATTTCACGGTACCATGAAAATGTGCAGGTGAGCTGGTTGTCTGTTTGATTAGTAGTTTCGGTGGTTTAATCCTCTCCGCTAAAGTTTCAACCCAAATCTGTCATATGAACCGTGACGTTATTAAAAATGGAGTGCTACTTGAATTTCACGGTACCATGAGAAAACGTCAAGGCATGGAGTCAAGGAATGAAGCACGAACTGGTAAATATGTGACCTCCGCTTGTCTTGACTTGAGAAAACAGCAGCTGCGAAGTGTTGGGTACTCTGCCGCGTCCAGGAAGTTGCTACTTCAAAGACTTGCGCCACTGCGCGCTGTCAGCCGCGGTGGCTACGTGATGCATGCGTATCACTTTCGATCAGATTCAGTCTAACATTTTATTTTTATTTTTTTATTTCAGCAGGCACGAGCCTGAATGAAGCAGTACTTGTTTACCTTTCATAAAGTTATTACCTTTGTCGTAGAATACTCATTTTTTTGTTACCGAATTTTGAACTGGACTGAAAGGGACCCGTATGTCTAGCAAATCCCACGTAGAGAGTGGTTGCCGGAGTCTGTCAGTTATTAGTAGGTGCTTCCTGGAAGGTAAGAATTGCTTCATCGTTTGTGACTTGAGAGGTCGGTCCAACGCGATTGGTCCGTCAATTGCCCCAACTCCAAGTTCTCGGACCGTGACGCCGCAAGCTGAACCAAGTGATACATCCATGACTGACCCTTTCTATTCTAACTGCGTAAGCCGTTTACTAGACGAACCGAGAACAAAGTTTGAGTCGTGCAGCATCACTGTCTCTTGGACGGGACTTGGCCTAACACACGTGTCGACGGCAATTGCGTACGTACTGACTCGAGAGGAAGGAGCTCGGACGGAAACAACGGAATGGTTCACTACGCTTTGATTGATAAATACTCCCTCCGTTTTTTAATATATGACGCCGTTGACTTTTTCGTTCAACTTTGACCAATAATATATATATTTAAATAATTAATTTTCGAATGTGAAATGAATATAATTGGATTCATCATCAAAAGCACTTTAAGATTAATCTATACACTTAGCTATTTACACAAATATTTTGAATAAGACGAACGGTCAAACGTAACGGAAAAAGTCAACGGCGTCATATAATTAAAAAGGAAGGGAGTAGCAATGCAGCGTGTCCATGACATAGGCATTTGCTTGCGTCTGAAGCGCGCCCATCCTCGCGGTCCGCGTGTTCATTGATGTAATAGCACACCCCACCTTCCTGAAATGATACAAACATGATCCGCAATGGTGCGCCATGCCGAACTTATACATCCATGGGGCTCGTATGATCGTATCTCGACAGATCGAGGCATATCGGTAGTGAAGGACAGACACCAGCCGTGGTCCGTGCTGCCGGCCGGTTACATCTTGGTGTGGCATGTGCCGCAATTTATAATCATATATTTCTGATTTGTTCATATAGACCATTCAATGTCTAGATTTCATTTTTTTTTTCTAAAAAAAAAGTATCAAAGTAAACATTTGGGACAAAATATATAGCTTTTTTTCCCCTCAAAACATGGTCACTCAGCTCTACGAATGCACACAAACCCTACAGCTATGAGTGCATATGAAAGCATATACATGTAAAAGTTTGCCTCTCCGCCACTCACATGTCTCGAATGAATTAGCTCGATACTTACAAAATGCCAGAAACCATGGAATCGTCCAGGCGTGGCACCTCTGAAAAATATGACAAATTGTGGGAATGTATGGCGAAAATAGGTGCCAAGAAAAAACTTATGCCTGTTCTTCCTATAACAGACTGTAGGCAGGGGATCTGATTCACCATCACTTGCACGCCGAAGGCATGACATCACAGCAGATTGATCATGCTCGACTTCTGAATCCTTGTTGTAGAGCACTGCTGCTAGTAGGTACAGATATACCTCTTTTCAAGCGTCAGTGCAACACAGACCGGCGATCCATCGTGCGCGTACGGAACATGCAATGATGCACGTGTTTGGCGAAGAGATTCGCAAGTAATCGGTTACCACCTAACCTGATGGTCATGGAGATAACGCCCTGGGAGTCCGGAAATTGACCTTCAGCTAAGCTTTATGATGAAATATTCTCACATCTGAAGAACGTTTGACTTGAAATCCGACCACATACTTTCCAGTCTGTTCCGCAGAATGTTTAATCGCTAATTCGACTAGAGTAGATTGATCGTTGACTGAACAACTGTTACAGCCCTGGTCTATCTGTTGGATCAGTGCCTAATTCGGTTGGCCACAGCTTCGGATTTCATCGATCCAGTTTTCGAGCTCTCTTGGCCACAGCTCTTAGAGATCTTCTTGGACTATTTTGTTCATCTTCTTCCTTGAAGAATAATAGTAATAAAATAGCTCCCCTAGTAAGTTTACCATTTCGAGCAGTTGTTCATCGACGCTGGTATCGGTTATTATTCCTTTCTTGGTTTCGCCTAAGAAACAAGTTGATCAGTTTCAGCCATTTTATAATTCTTATCTGTATTACTTCTACCAAACACGCGGTAAATACAATGGATTTTACTTGTTCAAGCCTTCCTCGGCAATTAACAGATTTGGTCGCATGTAAGGTAAAATGATCCAGTCCCCATCGCGTGAGTAGATTATATTTTTATCCCTGAAAACGTGACCACCTCAGCTCACCCTACGCCTATCACAGCCGCAAAAAACGTAATATTTGAAATATTTCAGAGAGTCGTCCCCGTACGATCATAAAAGACACGGTACATCAAAGGACACGTTGATAAACTAATTCTGGGGTCAAGGAAGCCAAGTCGGCTACCTTGTGGAGAATTGACACCTTGTTATCATTTTGACGCCTTCTAGCCCCTCAAAGGAGCCAAATTTACACGTCAAATGGGAGCTGACGTCCGTGACAAAGACCAGAGGTGATGAAACTGCGTTTTTCTGGTACTTCTTCACTTCCGGCAATCGACGTCGCTAAAGGTCAGAACTCAGGGGGTCAGCTGCCATTGCCATTGCGGCTCAAAACAAATAAAATAGGGAATGTGGCATCATCGCAAAAAAAGAAAAAAAAAAGAAAAAAAGGGAACATGGCAGATGCATGAAGCAACACCATTGGTCGTTTTGTCAACCCATTTTCTTTTTTGTGTTTGCAATCTGAATAGCACGGCATGAATCATTGAGCTATTTTCATGCCTTATCAGGTCTGAGTGCTTGCAAAGTCGGCAGATACGTCACCCGGTTTGGCAAAATTTGAAGCCGATTTTGCCACCCTCACAACACTATAATCCAGTTGTAGCAAAGTTATATTCCGTGCGAGCTTGATCGAACCGAAATGAATTTTCGCTCAAAATTTTCTCGGGTGAGTGATCAAACCGACCTGCCAGTCGTCACAGCTATTGTTCACTTAGGAAAAGAAAAACATTTCTTCACGATCCATTAGGATCATATCACATCTGATAATTCACTGCAAAAAAAAAGTCTGGCAATTAACGAGCACAAATCCTTTTCACCAACTTATTTGACTTGTCCACCCCACACTCCGGCTATATAATGCCGCCGAAACGAACAGCCGCCTCCTCAAGCCAAGCCACTTCCTCGTTTGTCTTCCACAGCGCAGAGCCAAGAACGCAGGAGACGGAGATCGAAGCCAAGAAGGCAGACACGAGGGAGTGAGAGGGAGAAGGATGGGCGCGAGCCTACTGCAGCAGGTGGCGGCGCTGGTGAGCCGGCTGCAGCGGGCGGCGAAGAGGATGGGCAGGGCCAAGGGGTCGCCGGAGACGTGGAGGAAGGCGTTCTCGATGCCGCCGTCGCCGGCGAGGAAGGCCGGGAGGGAGGCGGAGGGCGGGCTGTGGAGGAAGGAGATCCTGATGGGGGAGCGGTGCCAGCCGCTGGACTTCTCCGGGGTCATCTACTACGACGCCGAGGGCCGCCGCCTCGCGCACCCGCCGACGCCGCGGTCGCCCATGCGCAGCCCGCTCCCGGCGTCGCCCATGCTCGTCGCCGCCGTCGGCAGGTACTAGTCGTTAGTCAAGGACGGAGAGCTTCGAAAGCTATTCGCTCTGTGAGTTGACAGACAGCAAGATGGCAAGCTTGCTCTGTTTTCTTCTGTCGGGGTGATGAAGCAGAGTACGTGTGTATGGGGCTGTAGCTGTTTTACATGGTGGTGAGGTTGTTATTATTCTTCCTGTTATTTTTCTTGTTTCTTTTTTAATGGTATTGTAGGTTACTTATGCAAAAGGTCGTTGAGGATCATGTTGTCTTATTTGCAATGATGATAAGTGAATGAGGCAAGATATTTCATCACTAGTTTTTTTTCCTTTTGTTTTTTTAATTTCGTAAAGAAGAGGGACTTAGCTAGACTGTGTCACCATGTGTTCATCAAGGGAAGGAGGAAGCAGAGAGCATAGACTGTGACTGTGCCTCTATGTGATTCATCAAGGAAAGGAGAAAGGCACATAACATAGATTCTGTCACATTGTGTTCGTCATGAAAAAGAGAGCGGAGAAAACAGGGCAAAATAGAGCTTGATTTTCGCTGTAAACTGGTGTTCAGCTGCGTGTTTGATGTGAGCGCATTCTCGGTGGTATGCCTTTGTAATTCTTAAAAAATAAAGAGAATATATTAATGCCATGGTATATGAATATGTTTCATGGATGCTGGGGTGAAGAGATCACAAAAATTTGTAAGTTCAGGACGATAAGGAAGACAAAGGTGATCTTAGTGTTTCTTAATTACTGGAGTAGTATTTTTTTTATTCTGTACTAGAATTTCTAGACTTTCTAGTTTCTTCTTGTCTTTGCAGCTTGAGTTACAACATGCATCTGTACGTCTATTCCATCGAAAAAGTCTAAGTTCAATACGAACTTTTCGTTTTGAGTGGGTCAATGTTGCAAGGCAATCCGTCACTTGCATGATGTAATCTTTGGAAGAAAAAAACCCTACAAATTTAATACATTTTAGGTGGATTGATAGGCATGTAGACTACAGCATTCTATTCTTTTCATTAGGAAAATAATGGTACTTGAATAATGTCACTATTTACGGTCATCAAGGATAGAAAGAAACATCAAACGCGGGGTAAATTTCAGCCTGAGTTCGTACTACGATGTTACGGCAGGATTTTTATGGACCACAACGGTCATGATATAAAGAAAAAGAGGCCCAATCAGCAGCATGTCAATTGGGATCCATTTTATGATGTTGGTGAGAAAATATTTGCTAGTTTTTTCTTCTCCCCAAAATTTTTCAGACAGGAGTTAATCTGACACAATGATTTGGTTATATGTGCAGCCGTAGCTCGTCCTTGTCGCTTCGATTGATTTATAGAACTAAGCACCTGGGAGATTAGGAAAGGATATATGATTGTGATCCATGAGTCACGCAGACTGAGCAGCAGCCGGGCAGCGAACACATATATCTAATCTAACAGTCCACATGAGTACGTAGAGGTTTCTTCTATAACAGTATAATCATTTAAATAAGAACTAAGATATGGCACTAAATGAATCAAAACATAATCCGACATGCAAATTTTAAATAAAATAACTAAAGTCATAAGATATACAAGGGCACATAGCGCGAATCAACTCACCCAATGATGTCTCAATCGGAAAGGCAGAATACAGCGAAGCAAAAGTACACTTTGATACAGGCATCCATGTTTCTAAGCAAGACTATCATCATGAACGTACGGATGTGGGATCCATGACCGAAAAGGGCTACGTCAAAGCCGAACAAACTCTCTATCAAACAGCCACACAAACTGGTTACTACTAGTCCTACATTAGCCTAATAACAACAATAGTGAATAGGTTTACCCATCGCGTACTGACAATCTAGGGAGAGCTTAACTTGAAGGTAAGTGTTTCCTGCAGAGACAAAATCTGGTGCAGCTACTCATGGAAATCCTAAGCCTAAGCGCAATAGTGAATGTGTGTGATGAGTGTTACTTGTGGTTCAAGCTGCGTATGGGCTTTGCCCAGTGCGCTACGGAAGAACAAAGTGAGGAGACCTGCGACGCAGAACACCAACCAAGGCGCTGAGTGACCAACCAAGCAGCATTCAGGCCCTCGTCGATCATGTGCGTTGTTCTGTTGACAGACTCAATCATCATCAACTGATAAAAATCCCAAGATGATCAGAATGGAGTCCCTGACGCAAACATCGATTGGAATGTACCAGATTTTTGGAGGACAGCTAAGAAAGACATCATCAAACACGGAACCTGCAGGTGCGCACAGTGAGAAGGTTGTTGTGTACTTGGGTGGACTCTGATAACTTTGCTGGGTTCACCTTTCATCAAGCAGTAATGTTGTTAGTCCATGTCTCTTTGAGATTATATCATGGCAATCTGATTCTCCATGTTTTGCGACTATTCCAGCTAATTTCACTCCCCCATGTAAAGGCTAAGATCACCTTGATGTCATAAGTGAAACACACCGTTCTGACATAAGTGGAACAGTTCTTTTGTTTCTCTCTCAGAACTTGAAATTGACACTACCAGTAACACCACGTGATCACTGCTTTGCCGGCCGAGGCCCCTCTCGTCTGACCAATTTTCTGCATTGTCATCAAGCAGCGTGTTATTTTTGAAACAACTGGCTTTGATCCAAGTCCACTGAGGAGATTTAGTAGCAGTGATAGAGTGAGATGGCCTTTCTATCTTGCCATGCCCTCCATAAAAAATTCAGAGGAGACGTTCCTATGGGGAAACCAGTATACCCGGCGCAAGAAGAAGGCCATGATGGTGTAAGTTGCAGCAGCAATACAATGTGTGACCTCAATGTAATGTGGAAATTGCAACTGTATGGTGGGAATTACAACTGTATGTGATATGGGTACTGTGATTATATTATTGATCTTATATGTATGTAACTTGTTGTATCATAATGGTAGGAAAATTGCTTTTTTGTGTGTATTTCGGCTTGGCTGTTTTGCTGATCAATAATGGGCAAGTCTTGAGTTGGGACTGAAAGAAGGGGCCGAAAAAATGGGCCAAAAAAGTCGAAATTTTATTTGCATGAAAAATAAATGGGTTGAAATAAAAAACCCTAAAATTAATGGGCCAGCAGAAAAATAGTGGTCCAGAAAAGTATTGTGTCAAAAAAATAGGACAGAAGAAACAAAAGGCCTGGGAAGTTAATGGGCCCAGAAAAATAAATGACCTGTAAAATTAATGGGCCAAAAAAATATAAAGCCTGTTAAGTTAATGTATCCAGGGCGAAATGCAAAGTGAGGCCCTACAAATTGGCAACTTGACCAAAATTGATCGGTTGCAACGTCGAGCAAAAGCAACATTTATATTCGCATCATGAATTAGAAATGTTAGTAGCTAATAAATTCTACAGATTTTTCTAAAAATATTTATATTTATATACAAATTTGTTAGCATATTAAGGCTAACTCCGATAATGAACCCAACAAGCTAAAAGAAAGCCCATTTCAATTGTTTAGAAATATCAAGTTGACTCATTAGGCTCGCGACCAAGAATATTGAAACCTTGATCACCAAAGCATTAGTGAGTTTAAGCACCTTGATAATATTAAAATGTGTCAATAATATAACAAATTTTAATATAAAACAATGTCAAAACTTATCAATGAGTCTAAAAGGTGAATAATAAAAATAAGAAAGATGTTCCAACATTGAACATAACTTTGTCAATACTAAACTTGGCACGTGTGTTGGATATATGAATGAGCTTCAACCAGCATTAACAAAAAATTTTTTGTGGAATGGAAACTGAGTTTGCCTTAGCTGGCCTGGCTAGGTGGTGGAGGATGTGGGTATGTACCTCTAACCACCTAGGTTTGATTCTACTTACTATTGAATTTGCATGCCTATTAGGTTTTCCCGTTTCTTATTCTTCTTAATGAAAAATCATCTAGCTTGGTTGGATTTTTTTCCCCTAATGAATTGAAGTTGATATTTTATATTATCAAGTGTATTGAGCTAATCAAACAGTTTTGTGAGCAGCCTATGAATTGTCTCATTGAAAAGACGAGCTATGAAGGAAGCTTAGCTTGGCTCTTTTCAAAGATCGAGTTAAGCCGAACATAAATTATTAATAAGCCAACCTGCCCGCTTAATACAATCAAATCCTAGAAACTTTATCGAAAAAAGAAAGAAGAGTTCATGATCGTAACCTTTCTGTAGTATTACAACTGCATGGCAATATTCAGAAATCAGATTCAAGGTGAAATTTGCGTTTCTAGTATGGGCTTTGTATTGCGCTTTGTAGAGCATAAGCCAGAAGGAAATAAGAT